>JAZDUA010000252.1:1335000-1997500 GCA_038098605.1 Gryllus longicercus
GACCCGTGAGTTCACAAACCCGAAGTGGTTGATGAATAGGAGCGTGATTTTTTAGTGAACACAAATTGGTGCCGTTACTAATTATATATTTTTATACGTGACTTATCGATATCAGCGAGAGTGCTTGGTCGGTGCGGTACTCCGCTTACACCGGCGGCCGTCGCGGCGGAGGGTGGCTTCCATATCTACCCCATCGCGCGACGCCCCTACCTCTTCGCGATGTCGCTCGGCCCCGGCCGCCCTCGTCGCGTCGCTCCTCTCCGGCGGTTCCTCGCGTCCCCGCTGAGCAGCAGCCGCCACACAAAACGCATTTCGTAGAATTTTCCTTTTGAGTTTTCTATCGATGGAAAGAGGACAACACGTCTCAAACGGATGCGCACTCGATATACAAGCCTCCAACCCCTCCCCCGCCTTTATCCCTCAATCTACGACCAGCCCCTTCGGATCTGGGCATGTCGCCACTACCGCCCTCTGCCCGCCTTCTCAAGGGCCGCTCCTACCCTCCCCTCCCCCGCAGTGCCACTCTTGTCCTTCTCACCATCTAGTGCAACTCCTTCAAACTCACATGCAAGACGCCTTTTGCTGTTGTCTAGATCACGCATGAAGTTCGAATATGAAGCGTTGAGAAGGAGAAAAATTGAAGCGTCAAAAACGAAAATAGGCAAGGAAGCAAAAGCGCGTTTACGTAAAAGGATATAACTTACGCTCGTTTGAAAAGAACACAGTCATTGCAGTACCACCTATTGCCTAATCATCACACTTTATGGAGAGCTCCTACGAGCGATTTCTCACTGAATTACGCCAAACAGCTTTTTCCTTAAAAAATGTGGCCTCTGTCTGTATCATTCTGAGTGCTTCATTTACCGTGTAACCTATATTAACTTTTATTTCTTGCTTTTTAAAACATGAAAAATAAGTCGCTATTTTGCGAATTTTTATAAGGACTGATTATGAGTTCAAAGAAAGAGTGCATTAAATTTGGCTATTACAAATAACGCCAAAAAACGACTCCGTCATTGAATTTTGTGCTTCAAAATTTCTTCAGCACACACTTTTCTTCCTGGTATCTCGATCTTGGATACGTCGAAATATTCTGCGACTCGAATATTTTTCCTTTCCCTTTGAGATTCGAGTTACCGAGTTTCCTCTGTGTCTCTTCTCCGCGTCCGTCCGCCTTAGGCACTCCCCTCACCCTTCACCCTCCCTCCGCGACGCACCAAGACAATCTCCCGGCTCGACCTCTCCGCCCTCAATCTCGCGTCGCACCCTCCCCCCTCCGCCACCCTTCCCTCCCCTCCTTCCCCTCCCCCGCTCCAGTCGCATTTCAATTCGCCGGCGAGCGCGGTGCGTGTCCTTCCGCAGCTCTATGACAGTCGCGCCCTTGCCCTCGGGGAGAAGGGTCGCTGTGTGCGGGCGAGGGACGAGGGTCACCGCGAATCTGAGGATCGGTGTGGACGCTGACCGGCGGCCGCGTCATCTGAGAACGTCTGTCACCGCCGCTTTCGTCTGTTGGGTGTATGTAGTGTTTCGCCTGCGATCACACAGCACTGGTGACGGCCAAAAGCGGGAAATAAGACGCCCAACTCTGGGTAGTTTTTGTTCCAAGGAGACATTGAATCAACCCAAATATTAAAACTTATTTTTCAGTGTGATTCTGTTACAGATATCATTAGCCTGTTCCAAATGAGATTAATCTCTTTGAGTTTCTATGTTCGTTTATTCGCAATAAAAATGCTTTTCTGCGGTGTAATCAAGCTAAAGTTGTTCGCTGATGATAAAAACCTTATCCCTGTCGTTTCAGATTTTCTTACCCCCTCCCCTTCCATATGTATACAGTTTTCTTCCGTTAGAGCACCGTTTTTTATAGTTATTTTAATACTCTTCATTACTCTCAATTTGAAATCTGTACAGACTTCCTCTAAGTCCATTATCTTCCAAAAAAATGTTTGATCAAAAGAATTTCCCTTTTTTACGTTTGATAAATTACCAGTACATTTGACAATTTGGCATTGACTTCAGAAGCTTTCGGCATGTATTTTGTTAGATACATTATCGTGAGACTTCTTCCCATATACACGTGACATATCGCCTTGAACTGTTTTTGTCGTTAAATGTATAAGAAAAGAGACCATACCTGAATGAGGAACACTCACAATTCTTTCATAGAACTGTCTTCTTGTGTATTTCTTTTTCAAAAGCCCACATATTTTCTATTTAATTCATTTGAGAGAAGTTTTCTGGTTCATTGTGCAAACGCGGAGATGTTTTTTGCTTTGCTTCTGGGTAATAACATTTAGTTTTTCTCTACACACACTCATACGACACCTACAATTACTTGCTCTTTTTGTGTGAAATAGATCAATTAAATGAAACGTATTTTAAAACGTCCGTATTTAGAACATTTTAGATAGTGTTTTCGAAAAATGATTTCACTTGTTTGAAAACTATATTGTAAGATGCGATTCGATGCATTTACAATTCTAACAACTAGTGATAGTTTCTCATACTAATAGTTACATGAGAATCAATCAACC
Organism: Gryllus longicercus; assembly: GCA_038098605.1. Lineage (NCBI taxonomy): Eukaryota > Metazoa > Arthropoda > Insecta > Orthoptera > Gryllidae > Gryllus > Gryllus longicercus. The sequence continues at coordinate 1,337,535 of JAZDUA010000252.1, forward strand.
ATGTCATAACACATTAAATGTATAAATAAAATTAAAATTAAATGCAATGACTTGGAAGAGTTTTTTTGCGACTCTCCTTCCGGAAGCTCTCAATTTTGGATCCATGTCAACGAATTTCGTGAGGTCATTCCACCATACGTACATTATTTTCGTGAAATATATGTATGCTTGATTTTCTTTGGGGTATGGTAAGGAGATATTGCTGCAAAATTCGTCACCATTTAGAAACATTCCATGGAGAAACTAATAGCTCACCAGTAACTATCCCTTTCAGACTTTCAACATACTCATTCATCCATGGCATAACACATTGCATATCACTGTTTAACAAGGGATTGATTAGTTTTCTAAATGGGACATAGCTTGTTTTGCAAAGATATTCGTAATATTATTGAAGAAAACACTTCAAACTAAGTTTTTCATGACTGCCTATTTCAATGAAAAATTTAAATTATGTAACGAAACAATGAATCGAATGAATTGGTTTCTTCAACCTTTATCATTTGTGTCATCATCATCAGTTGACAGGGAACACTATGTTTTTGTTTGAAACAAATTGATATTGTAAAGAATGTTTAGGCTTTATTTGTTGTACACAACAAACGTTATAAAAATAACGTGATAATGTTTAATTGATTTAAGATAAATTAATCTTTTAATACTACAAATATCCCGTTTGCCCCTTCGTTATCTTCTTAACCTTTTTACATTCGAAAATCCAAAACGTGCTTCTGACCCCTGAATGCGCGGTTCAGAGGGACAAAGCAAAGGCGCAAAGCAGTGCGGGAACGTCCTCTCCGCCTCTCGCGTCGCGCCAGCGGCTGCGGGGGAGAGCGACGGCGGAAGGGAACCGACTGCAGCCGCCTGCAAAGCCACTGCGCCCCTGCAACGTCGGGCGAACGCGGGGAGAGCGTGCACTTGGCCAACTCCTAGAATGTGGGGAAGTTATTCCTTCGGCGAACAGGCGAATATCGTCTGGAGCCGTTCTGTCTAGGAAGGAGGTTTTGGAGTTGGACAACGCGCAAATTTAAGACTGTTCTTCCTCCGGTTAATGCATCTGGAATTTTCGGGCAATGCAATTATAAATATTTGTTGAAAGTTTGTACTAACAATTAAGTGTTAATATATTTTGATCAGTTGATGGGATCTAAAACTGTAATTAGCACGATGAAGAGAACAGCTTGCTAACCATAATAATGGAAAAATGCAGTGAGTTTGTTTATGAGATACCATGAACCACCAAAAGAAGAGGTACCTACAGTTTTTCTACATTTCATTTTCGTATTCCCTCGCTCTTTTATCCATTGCATGAATTTATTGAGCTAAAATTTGAAGATGAAATAACCTCAGCATGTCAAAACAAATATCGTCGATGCTGCATTCAGAACTGTATCTGATATTTAGACTTCTCCTCATTTGATTTGATTTTGCTTACCCTTTAGAATAAATATCTAATCGTTGAGTTCAAGAGCGTATTATTTTTACTTCCGAAAATTCTGAAATATTTTGAAAAAATAATCAATTAATTAAAACATTAATTTTAAACTGTATACATAATTATTCAAATTACAAACCTTATCAACTCAAATTATTATTTGTCTATAAAAATAGAAAAATTTATTGTATGTATGTTAGAAGTCCCTAAAAGGGGTAACCTCAGAAATGCTCATGTTAATCTTACTATGTTAAAAAAGTAATTTCCATATGCATATTCTCTGTATGGAAAACAATTATGTATAAATGAAAACCCATCAAAGACCAAATAGTATTAATTACTAACAAGGATTCATTTTCTTAAATTCATTACAACATGAGAAGTCTTATTGTAATAATGTTCATTTTTCCACTCGTTATAAGTGTTTTCTTCCAAAGCAAAATACACATCTTCATTAGGATTTCTCTTGTTTAAGATTTTCTCGCAAAGACGCATTCGCAGCACAGTTACTCGCCCGCGGCCGCCCCTCGCCGCCGAAAGGCCTTCGCTGAGCGCTGCTATGTTTGGTCGCTTTGCAGCCGACGTTCCCGCACGCGGACTGCCCATCGCGCCCCAAGCGGCGGAATATTCAATTACGTCTGGAGCAAAGTGCGAAGCCTCAAAGCTCTTGTTGCGCGCAGCGAAGGCTCTTCGGAAAGGGGTGCACAATGTTCATGCGAACCTTGGCCGTGGCTTGCCAAGATGAAGATAGGCATCGACGCAGAGGAATGATTCTTGAATATTATATTGCATGTATAACCGCAGCGAGTTTAAATTGTTACGGCAACACGACGGTAGAAGGCTCCATAGATTGACAGATCGCGAGTTTGACCCCATGCAGGTACCAAAAAAATTTGCGGCGTCTGCTGCATGCGATATCGTATGGAGATATTGCTGGTCATTTCCAGGCGGATGGCGTTTATTTGGACATAATGTAGAAAACCTTTCACAATGAGCATTGAGTACAGATATACAAATACAAATCAAAGCTATATTCAATGAGGAACACACTTATTGGCGTTTCCATTTGATTGTTTCCGCTTGAAGTTCAGCACTAGTTTGGAAGAACTAAAACACCCCAGTTGCCATTAAATGTCTGCTCTAAAATTTTACTGGGCAAATTGCTTACCATGATTATCACCGCTCCCAAATTGGCTGATAAAAGTTCCAGAGGGCAATGGATAAAATTAATGTTTAATCGCTTAACTTACTATCTCGACTATAGCTTTTCAAACAGTCACCAATAATTATTATCAGTTATCCTATTTCTCACAGAGAATTCACTTTTGTTTTTGTATCAAATACTCCACACTTCTTTGTCGATTTGAGTGATGATGTCTTCGAAATTATTGTTTTCCATTGAGAATAAATGATGACGACTTCCTTTTATTTAACTTTATTTACATCAGAAGTTAGAAAAGCAAGGGAAGGTCAGTTTTGTATTAAGTAATGCTTTCTTTTGGTCCAACTGTCTCATTCACACACGATATAAACAAACAACGGTTGGTATACCCTGTTTATAAGAATAACAACCAGCCTATTATTTTTAAGTATCTCCAAATGTGCAAAGAATACTAATCGTACTTGACCATCTGCAGCACCAACTTTACAGTTTTATAAATCCCTATCATGGTTACTGAATAAGCAATTAGAGTCTAAGTTTTATAATTACTGTTGTGAAGACAATCCATATTAATCCATATTAAATTTTATTCAATCCATATTAAATTTTGAGGAGTTATTTGGCGCTGCTCGAAGTCCATCGTAAGTCCATCTGTGCAGTTCTCTACATTGTCGCAATTGTGATATTGCGATGATGTGTAGATTTATATTTCCTCAGGTGATACCAATCTTCCTGATCTAGAATTAAGGAATTGAGATTGTAAACAAATTGCAAAAAAATTAATGTACAGGCGATCATAATTTTACACTCGTGCTTCATACATCGCTGGTTTCAATCATTCATTTCTTTGGTTACATAAAAACGCAGAAGAGGTTATTCTGCACTGTGTAGGACGGAGGTTCTGTCACAAATACTTTGCAGTTTTTCTTGATTCTTCAGGTATTATGTGACTCTGCTTAAATAAATTAGCAATCACGGGGTGTGGGTTTACTGTTTTCACGCGAAACCTGCAATACAGGGAATGGCTTTGATACAAGTGTACATCTTAACCAACCTATGAAGTTAACAACGCTAGTCCTCCAACACATCTACATGGATTAGGTTTGTTTCCCCTATTTTAGACCAAAAATGCTATATGGATATATTTGCATTGTACGTGTTATCTTTGTGGTATGTCAACTTTTCCATACACAAAACAAAATACTTTGGTTTTAAAATGTAATTGTTTCATTGTTGCAACCTATTAATATATGAGGTTCTTTCTTAAGTGTTACTGACATAATTTTTAAATGTACAGTAGACTATCATTGGCTGGAACATGACCGAACATCCAAGCCTATGGAAGTCCTTACTACTCAGAAACAAAAAAGTACTCAGTACGGAATATAATAATAATACTTTTAATCGAACATCACAGGAGAACTAAAAAATACAAATCATTACAATATACTTACTATATTTATCATTGTTTTATTAACATTTAAGTTCGACACAGAATTACTCTTGAACTCATCAAAACAAATCCTTTAAAGACATCTTTAGCTTGTAGGAAAGGAAATCGGTTGATGGCTCATTGTAATCGGTTGAAATAATATAGAACAAGAAAAAGAAGAAAAACAAAGCATTGTTCTCAAGTTACTAACAATATAAAAAATCGAGTTTTGAAACTATAAATTTTGTCGAATAAACAATGTGGTTTTTCAAAGCGTTTGTGTTTTGGGTACCCCTGCCCTCAATGTATTCACAGGCAGGTCCGCAATTTCTCAAAAGTTCTTTGTCCCGCAAACCTTGCAGAAAAGTGTATGCTTTTACGTGTTTTCGCAACACTGGTGCTGCCCTGCCGCCGCCCACGAAGACAAACAGGCCTGCGCTTACAAGTTGTTGACGTCATGAAAGTTCGATCGGCTTTTATTACGAACGCCCACATGTAGCTCGGGAAAGTAATTCCTCGCCACTGAAGTTTCGTTCCCACAGTGCATTTGAAAGCTTGAGTTTAAATGTTAGAAGAAATGTTGGTGTTTTAAGGAACTGCTGGACTACATTCCAAAGTCGAAGTGCTGTTCAAACTACACATAGAACGATATTTTCCTTTCGCTAAATTTCCGAATTTATAAAAACTTACCAGTACGTTGATCCCTGAGACCGCTATGACTCATTGGTTAGAATGGATTTTATTGTTTCTCAACATGCTTATCGTGTCCTTCAACGCTTTTTCTCTCAACCATAAATTATTAATGTAATATTTTCTTCGTTTTTGACACTCACATTTCTTATCCGTAAGAAACTTTTTTTAGATATTCGTAAATTCATTTTTTGTATTAGGTATGTTTGAGAAAAGGTAAGTCTAGAAACAAAGTGAGAGACAATCTCAAAATTTGTGCACTAGTTTGATTCTCTTATACTAAATATAATAATTGTTCGTGGAACCAGAGTCGGAGGAAATAACTCCCTGATATAAAGTGAAAACAAGTTCGCAAATATAAACGGACAGGTAAAGAAGTGTTAAAACAAATGTAAAACAAAATATAGAGAAATATATTTAAACAATATGATATTCTTGTATTGAAAATTGTTTAAATAATAAATTTGTATTAAACAATAAAATTATACACAGTAAACAAATAAATGTTAATAGATTATTATAAAAATTATAATAATTCTCTGGTATGGAATTCTACATTCACCACAGGACCTCCTTCATAAGACATTAGTTAACATGAATTATTTTCATTATGTACAGTCCATATTTTGCCCTAGGAGAGAGAGAAAAAGAGAGAGAGATGAGGCCAGCTGACGTGAGGCGCTCTTATGTTGCAGTGTCGGACTTCACCCAGCAACTGTCGCAGGTGTACGAGCAACATGCGGAGGAGCTGCAACTGCTCGTAGCCAACTTCCGCAAGAGGAACGCCGAGCTACGCAAAGAGAGGTGAGCCTCGATTGTGTATTGCCTAAGACAAGGAGAGGACACACAATGGTTCTGGCGCCTTTATCCATTCAAATGGTTTATTTACATATGTATAACATTCTTCTTGTACAAAAGAATTAGTCTATATTTATTTTCTCGCAACTTCTTACGCAGTATATAGAAAGAGTATTGCAATGCTGCGGGGGGAAAATCATTTTTTGCCACAAAACTCGTTTGCCCAACCCTGATAAAAAAGTGGATAAATCTCGTCCCTTTATATATAGTACATTACTTCCTCTAACACGTTATGTGGTAAGAATACATGATTTTGTGAGTCCTTGATACCGAAAAATCGATTGATGGCAAAACGCGTGTTTGCCCACCTGTCTGTCTCTCGGTCCCTGTCTGTGAACAACCTAAACTGTTGAGTCGATTTTCTTCAAAATTGATATTCCCCAATCGATCTGGCTGATGCCCCTAGATCTGGATGTTGATGATGAATTTTTTTTGTTTAATTTTCTCCACATACATAACAAGGGACGGTAAAAATGTGGTGCTTGTCCCATTTTCGGCTATTTCTCTTGGTTTTTCAATTACAAAAAGTTAACTTTTCAAAATTACAAAATTGAAGATAAGAGATTTTTGCATCAGGCAACGTCTATTGTAAACAGCAGCTCTTTAAAAAAAGGCGAATACACTTTTTTTGAAAAAAGAAAACGAGTAGTTTTTTGCGAAATTAGCGCTTAAATTTTATACAATTTCTGAAACAAATTCTTGAAAACCATTTCAATTTTTTTCGGGAAAGAGAATTTATGCTTAAAATAATGGCGTACGTCTTTTTCGTTAAATTCCACGTATTTTTGAAAATTGCAAAAGCTTGACATTTGGAAACTACAAAGTAGATGAAAGACAAATATTTTTCTCTTAAACAAAAATCTGTTCTAAAACTCAGCTCATTAAAAAATGTAGTATACATTCGTTTAAAAAACTTGTTTTCGCAAAATTTCTAACTGAAATTAATAAAATTGTACAGGTGTCCCAACAACCCGGAGAAAAATTCTCGGAGAACATAAATGGATCAAAAGACTATGAAAAATATTATATTTAATTTAATTTTAATTATAATTTACTACTGAAATTCTCAATATTAATTCCATTTTTACTCTATTCTGCAATTTGTATTCCCAATGTAGTGATGTATTTTCCTACATGCAGTACGCAAACCTTAATTGAAATTAGTCCAATTAGGTTTTCTCTCTTAAATATACGATTTATATGTAACATTTTTTTATTTATAACAAAAAATTTACAATCTATTTTTTTACAAAATAATAAGTAAATATGTTGTTGTAGAATTGTTATGACAATGATTGATTTCCAGTGAAGGTATCCCATCGGTACTCTTCATCTACTTCTTCATACTATAACAAAAAGCAAGTATTATTTTTGGGTTGGCTACAAGTGGGATAGTTTATTAGCTGAGGGTAATGTTTCAGTTATTTGTTGAGAATCTATATGGGAGTTGTAGGGGTGAGGTTCTGGTTAGTCGATGGATATCTGCACTATTGTCTAGGATGTTGAGGGCTAAGTGATTTGGATGGTTTTCAAGGCGCTGGGGATGGTTTGAGCTGATATATTCTATTCTTTCCAAGACAGTGGGCATTTTTAAGTCCTTGTGCAGTGCTGCATTTGTGATGAACCATGGTGCTACCGCGATCATTCTTAGGGTCTTGGATTGAAATCTCTGTATGATCGAGAGATTACTCTTGCTTGCTGTGCCCCAGATTTGGATGCCGTAGGTCCATATTGGAATTATGATAGCTTTATAAATCAACAGTTTATTTTCCAGTGATAGTTGTGAGTGGTATCCTAGTATCCAGTATAGTTTTCTTGTTTGAAGTTGAAGGTGTTTTTTTTTGGCTAAGATGTGATGCTTCCATGTTAGCCGTTTGTCTAGATGTATAGTATTTTACACTTTCCACATGTACTATTGGATTGTTGTTGATGTGGACAGTAGGGCATTTGTTTTTTCTCAGGGTAAAGGTTATATGGACTGATTTATTTTCGTTGATTTTTATTTTCCACTTTTTGGCCCAATCTTCAATCATTGTGAGATGTTCTTGTAAATGTCTTGATGCGTCATTAGGGTCGTCATCCGAAGCTAATATGGCCGTATCATCTGCAAAAGTGGCTATGGTTGTTTTATCTGATTTTGGTATATCAGTAGTATAGAGCTGGTATAGGATAGGGCCGAGTACACTACCTTGTGGTACTCCGGCCTTGATTGGATGGAATTCAGATAATTCATTTTGATATTTGATTTGGAAGGTGCGGTGGGATAGAAAAGATCTGATAATGTTGAAAAAGGGATACGGTAGAAAATTCTTGAGTTTAAATAAGAGTCCATCGTGCCAGACTTTGTCAAATGCTTGGGCAATGTCTAGAAAGGCGGCTGAACAGTATTTCTTTTCTTGGAAGCAATTCTCAATGTAGTTGGTGATTCTATTAACTTGTTCGACGGTAGAATGCTGTTGTCTAAAACCAAATTGATGATCAGGGACTAGGTTATTGGTTGCAATGTGAGGACGTATTCTTGATAGAAGAAGTTTTTCAAATACTTTGGATAGAATGGGAAGTATACTGATGGGACGGTAGGATGAGGGTTCATGTGGAGGTTTCCCAGGCTTGAGAAAAACTTGAATTTGGGCTACTTTCCATTGCTCCGGGTAGTGTCCTGTTCTTATAATACTGTTGAGCAATGCAGTAATTATAGTCTTGCCTTTTCGTGGTAGTTCTTTGAGAAGAGGTGTTGTAATTAAGTCATAGCCAGGAGCTTTTTTGTTTGATAAGGCGTTTATGGTTTTGGTAATTTCTCTGGGAGTGAAGTGCGGGATTGGAAGAGTCATGTGGTTTGGGGAGTTAAGATAATCTCTGATTTGTTGCTCTTGGTTAGTATTTATAATGGGATGAGTCTGGAATACATTAGCAAAGAATTTGGCAAAGGTAGACGCTTTTTCTGTGGGGTTTCTTGCCCAACACTTGTTTTCGTCCCTGATTGGCGGATTTGATTTGGTCGGTTTTTTTAGCTTCCCTGTGGCTTTAAATAAGGAGTAATTGGTATCTTCTGTTGGGGTAAGGTTGGTTATGAAATCTTGAAACCTGTTGTTGTTGAATTCGTTTAGGAGGCGTTTTAGTTGCCTAGTTGCTCTGTTGTAGTTGGTACGGTCTTCAGGATATTTTGAAGTATGCCAGATTCTTCTTAGTCTTCTTTTCTCGGCTATTTTGTTCAAAAGAACTTTTGGATATTTCACGCAGCCTTGGGTGTAGTGAAGTTGCGGTGTAGCGGTCCAAGCTGCTTCTTGAATATTTTGTATTATATACTCAGTCGCTTCGTCTATGTGGTCAGCTGATTTTAGTGGTAATCGGATGTTTGTTTTCAAAGATATCTGTTTTCTATACAAGTTCCAGTTTGTCTTTCTGTTCGTTAGTGACGCGGGAGAGGATTGTAGAATAATTTTGTTGCCGACTGTGATAATTATTGGAGTGTGGTCTGAGGACAGTTCGTGGGAAGATTCTATGATACAGTTAGTGGATGGGATTCCTTTTGTTATGAATATATCAATTACATCTGGCGTTTTGGTTAGGTCGGTAGGCCAGTAGGTAGGTTCTCCTGTAGAAATGGTTTCTAGCTGAAGTGAGGTAACTGCTTTCAGCAGTTCTCTCCCTCTTGTGGTGATGAGCCTGGATCCCCATTGCGTGTGTTTGGCATTGTAGTCTCCTCCCACCATGTACCTATTTCCTAGAGACTTAAAATAGGTTTCAAATCGTTGTTTGTCTATTTTGAATCTTGGAGGGCAGTAAATGGCACTGATGGTAATTGGTCCACTCCAGTCCATAATTTGTACAGTCGTTGCTTGAATATCCTGTTCCTGTACAACTTCCTGTTCTTGATGTTTTATAGTGCTTTTTATTAATATTGCTGTGCCACCATGGGCATTGCCACTAGGGTGTTTAGTATCGTATAAAGTGTAGTTCTTCAGTTTAAAGTAGCTTCTTTCTGTGAAGTGAGATTCAGAGATGAGTAGCATGTCTATTTTGTTTTCGTTGAGAAATATTTCGATTTCTTGGCGATGATTTGCCAAGCCGTTGGCGTTCCAAGCTGCAATGCGAAGGAATTTAGGCATTAGATAGTTTGGAGACAAGCGACGTTATGAGGTTAATGAGAGAGTTTATTTGTTGACTTTGCTGCATTAGTATGTTTTCAAACCTCTCAAAGGAGTGCTGTATAATTTTCATAATGGAATGGCTATCGTCGTTGTGTTCATGTCTTTCTACAGGCTTTGATCGCGCAACATCGGCCCATGTTCCTGCATTTACGTCTGCTTCTTGAGTTTTCGTGAGAATAAGTAGTTTCAATGTTGCTGTTTTGTGTCTGCACATGCATCTCTTGTTGAAACATTCTGTGTTTACTTGAGTTGTTGTACCCTTTCCTTTTTAGTATTTCTTGGTATACTTTGCAACCTTTGTAGTTGGCGGGATGATTGCCTTCACACAGAGCACAAGTCGGTTGACTTTGCTTTTCTTTTAAACACTTATCTGGGTCGTGTTCTTTTCCACATTTAACACACCTATACGGGTATGCACAGTACGACCTGGTATGTTCATATCTCTGACAGTTTTTGCATTGTACTATCTCGCGTTTCAGGCGTGGTGGTTCGAAAGCAACAACACAATTTAACAGTCGGTTAATTTTGAACACTTCTTTGTTGTTAGGTTTGGGCTCAAGGTCTACAAAAATTAGAGGCAGAGGTGAATTAGTTAGTCTGTGGCGGACATTTATAATGTTTCTAACTTTGTGGTCCCTTTCCAGAAGCGCAGCCTTGATATCTTTTACATCTACCGTATGATGTATGTGTCGCAAGACAACTCTATACGCACGTTCTTGTTTCAACTGGTATGTATAGTATACGTGACTGTTGGCTGATAAATGTTTTATTATTTCCCTGTAGGTATTAGGAGTTTTAGGCGTTATTTTAATTTTGTCGTTTGCTAGAGATTTTATTTCGAAATCATCTGTTTTTAAGGCTTCCTTTAAAAACTTTATCATAGCTGGAACATTATTCACATTTGGCACGAAAATTGGAGGTACAGTGGTTTTTGGAAAGGTTTCCTCATTGTTTTCTGTTGTGCCTTCTATATCAAGAGCACTGAATTGATTCTTGGTGGGAACTGTATATACACTAGTATTACTATCGCAAGACGCTGTCTTTTGCCTTACCCTTCTATTAGCATCAGGGTCGAGGACGTCAGGGTTCGGCCTTTTTGACCGAGCTGGTGTGTATATTTGCCATACATTCTGCCTCAGGTTGACGGGAGCAGATGAATCATGATCCATGCCGTTGCTGTCGCTGCCTGTTGATTCTTCGGATGACATTTCTTGAAGTAAACAGCTTCCCGGGTGTCAGTAGCATGCAATCGCACTACATGCTACTGATCCTACCCGAAAATACTTCGGTAATCGACTGAGTTTTAGAATATGTTATCTTTTGTTAGGTTGATTTGAATATGAAGAGGATGAAACACCGTTATGCTTCACAACTGTAACTGTTCACATAGAGCTAGTGCGCACTGGTTATTATCGCTAGACTTTTCCTTATCTTGGCGCCCTCGCGGGCGAGCAAGGTAAGACACTACGGAGCTGCGGGCACGATCCGCACACCACAGCGGTCAGGCGAGTGATATGTAACATGGAAAGGAAATTGAAAACATTGAGGCCTATAAATTTTCACATAGTTTTATTGCACTTTAATTCTATATTATCACCGTACTCTGAATTGGGCAACAACGCAGGAATGTATATTTGAGAATTCCATTGTCGAACGGCAACATGATTGGAAAGATAAGATAAGCCTGCTTTATTCACCTAACTTTAGTGTTACAACGTTCAATATAATGTTATTTTCAACTTTATTAATGTATGTACAGATATGTATACACAGATATGTACATGGTAATGATATCGTCTATGACCTTTAGTTTTCAATGTTTAATTTATATGTGAAATTAGCCGTGATTGCTAGTAAGATGTGCTAGAAATATTGCGAGCAGTTATGAATAATGCTAGAAAGTATGTGCTGTTGGAGCCCCACTAGTTTATTTTCAAATTCGACGAACTCAATGTGTTGTAATGCAACACGTAATCAAAGTAGGGTGCAATGTCTTGTGATCACGCTCATATTTTTTTGCAAATGTTCGTACTGTAAAATGCTATTTTGTTTACTAATCCTGTTATATAAGTGCATACACAAGCAGGACGTGTAGTTATCCGTGAGTTACAAGATAAAGTCGAAGATTCAAAAGTGCCTCATGGTTTTCTAAATGATATATACAAGAGTGAGAAGATCATCTATGAATTATTGTCATAAAATTCTCAACTACAAAATTGAATTGAATGAACCATCAAACGATTATTTAAGTTCAATATTTGCGGTTACACGTATTAAACTACAAACTTTTTTGTTTCCTTATTTCTGCCTACCTACTATATAATAATATCTCTCCAATTTACCATTTTTTTTATTTATAAATTTTACTCTTCCATTTCTTTGAACTTCTACAACTGGAATATTTAAAGAGACATTTGATCGTCGATGAAACTGTTACTCAACCCCCGTTCTTCCGGAATCATTTCTCAGATATCGACGACGGAAATCGAATATTCGATTTAATGTAGTCTTTATGCTCTCTTCAGAAATAACTCAGGTCATGTTACTTCCTAGTTTCCCTTAATATTATCCTTCAAGCATTGAAAAATGCGACGGCAAAGTTATTTACACAAATGGATATGGAAAAATATAATGCATTGAATGTGCAAATAATGTAGTGTCAACAAAAATTGCTGTTTCTTTTTTTCCTCTCCCGTTATCTGTAAATTCAGGATATTATTTGTTCTTGTTTGTAATGTAATTTTCTATAAAACAATATCGTCTCGGCGGTAAATAAGAATAGTTATTAGAAGAATTACACTGATAATAACGAAAACTTTTCTTCCAATTTCCAAATATTATCTTTTCTCCTCACCAACTCTGAAATACGTAGAAAAGTATCGAATCTCACTTTATGTCTCATTTAATAAGATTAGATGGTATCGTATAAGTAGAAATATTTGGCTGTTACAGTGGAATGCACTTTTTTTCACTAACCCTAAACATTTCACATTTTTATTTATTGAATCGTAAAAAATGTAGGCAATGAAGTTGAAGGCTGCGATTGATAATAATTGTAACATTTTTCTATTGCTCTGCAAGAAATGCAATTGGTACGGCTTATGTCCGAAATATGGTTAATGTTGGGAGCAGCCGGTTAATTCGCACAAGAGTCATACAGAAGTATTTTGTCTCAACTCATTACCAAAAAATTGTGCATGTTATAAATGTTAATATAATATGTATAAAAATGTGTAATGAATTGATCATTTGTGAAGCTAATGAGTTATTTTTATGCTCGTGATTGCATATGACCAGTGTAGTTTAAAAGCGGCCTCAAATATTTTTTTAAATGCTTTGGAAATTATGCGTTACACATACTTAAGGGAATTTTATAAAAATCGCGAAGATCGGAGTCTCATCTCCAACTTGGAAATGCGCAGCGAAGCATCAACTGAGCTATATAGTGAGATTAGCTTCGGTTTGGCGATCTCGGTTAAATAGAAATGTGTCACTGTCGAAGTGAAAAACACCTTTTTTTCACTAATTTCAGAAATGTCCCACAAGAAGTCTAATCCCTGTTTATCATACACCTGCTATTTCTCTTGCGTAATGTTGTTCTCCTGTCCCAGACACCTCGTGGTGGCTAATGGCAACTTCATCCGATTTAAGTTCGAAGTAAACTTCGAAGGCGTTCGTACTGAGACTTAATCCGCCCATTTAGGATTATGAGATCATTCACCGGGTAATGCGGGATTTAGCTCTTTTCAGGCTTCAGCCATAACAATAAGTTTAAATTGATAATTTTGAGTGAAACTGCTGAATAAATTCTATAAATAAGTTTAACCTGTCTTAATTAGTAGTAAGGATTACTTTCCCTCTCCTCAGAATTACATACTAAGTAAATTAACAACTGAATTTATGCCATATGTGATTGAAAATAATTTAATTTGATGACCTAACTGATACTTAATTGAGTATTAAACTCGATTTGAAATAGAACTTAAATCTTGAAGTTCTTAGAAGTCAGTTTCTAAAAAATACTTTTAGCACTCGTTTTGTTTTAATCTGAGATTATTTAAGCATTTCGAATTCTATTATTCACCCCCAAATGGTCTTATTGTAGGATGTTATTTGTGATAAGACGTAAAGGACGTCGGTTCAGTCACATAACATCAGGCAATAAGTTGACTTACTAAAACCATGATTAACTGTCTTCAACCGATAAGTTTTAAAATCTTTTAATATATTGACTGTTTTTCGAAAATATTATTACTGCTAAATGTACATTGTAATGTTTCAGCAAAAGTATTAAACCAAGCTATGGAAGCATTATCCCTAATCTTTTACAACTAGTACTAAATGTTTGTTATAATTCCATTTAAAGAGACGGTTATAAGTTAGTGTAATGCTAATGCGAGTTTAAAAATATTAATGATTGAAGCATAAGAAAGGACTTGATGGGAATGAGTTTCAGTGGTCATAATGAGAATACTTACCCGACATAAAATTGATTGGGCTTGCTTTTCTTTACGTATTACATCAAAATTGACGAATTCATTTTACCAGGCGCTGTAATTTCGCGTTGCGAGGTTTCCTCTCAGTTTATGGCAGTTTTAGTGCACCCGTTTTCGCCTCCACAAAGTGTCTTATGTGAAGTCAACAAAATACTTGAGACCGGTTGCAGCTGTTGTCCCAACGTGCTTGCTTATACGAAGCGTCGTTCATAAAAGTTCGGTGCTAAAACTTTGTTCTTATAATTACTGGTTATAACAAGAGACGGAGCTAGTTGAAAACGTTAAATACACAATGACGACGCGAAACGTAATAAAAGTTGCATGGCACCCAGTAGAGGCAGTAAAAAGTTCAGCTTGCGGCCGCTTAGAGATGCTTCAGCGCAAGCAAGGAGTATAATGTCAAGCCGTCTTGTTCCATGGGTGGCAGGCCTCGTCCACTGCGAAAGAAGGGCACGAACTGTGAGGGGGAAAAGTCACAGAATGTCTCGACTCATTGCGTAAAGAAAATTTAGTTTTCATTATATATTCAAACCTTGTTTCAGGGCTTAATGTTCAAATAGGATTGATGATTCATCGTTACTTAATTAGTTTCAAATTACAATTTTTTATAACAATGGATGTAATTGCAGTGTCAAAACTGCGCGATCTACAATTTTTTACAATGAAAATTTTGCTTTAAATTTGATAATTTCAAAACGATTTTTAATGTTTCAAGTCATTATACCGCCATAATATATCCATAATAACTCGATGGTTGGTCACGAAATAAAAATGTTGATTAAAAATGACTAGATTTGCAGAGAGTTAAGATAGTCTTTATTATGACCCTCAGTCCATACGCATTTTAGAACATACCCAAGACATTTGATGGATGTGTGCTAATTGGTCGGAGGTGATGGTTGATACGACTGATTAATATTGCTGCAGTGGTGAAATGAGAGGCAACGGGATCGGGAGAACCTGGGCAAACCTGTCATCACCAGCTTTATCGATAATAGATTCCATACGAATCGCCAGGGGTTTGATCGAATCCTTCTACCTAGAAGCAGAATATGAGAGCTTTGACCACTAGAACACCTACACACTACAGAGTATAAGAAATCATTTGTGAAGCTTTTCTTCTGTTTGTACGTAATGCAGAAATACGATTTTCTTATTTCGAGATGTAAATTTACAATGTGTAAAAGAACCTTCCAACTAATGCTTAGTCAACTATATTAAATGTAATTGTATGTTGTTCACAAATTTCAAGTTTTACGATAAATCAAATCGTCAGGCTGAATGACTTGATGCCACTTCTAAATAAAGACTAATTTCAATTCAATGTATTCCCATTGTCTTTCTTGAAATGAAATGATCATATAACGCCACACAGTGGCTGAATTACACGTAGTTTTACAGGTGGTATCTAAAATCCGCCTGCGTGGGGCTGGAACCCTAGGACCTGTTGAATGCAAATACTGAAAGATATTGCATGGAAGTCTCGAGGAATAATTATAAACTACCGGTACTATAACAGCACATACGACAGACGGATGGGCGGAAGGGCAGACGGACGGAGGGACGGACGGACGGACGGACGGATGGACGAATGGATGAACGAACGAATCGACATACGGACGGTCGGACGATTGGACGTACGTTCGGGCGGTTGGACGTATGTTCGGATGGATGGACGGACGGTTGGACGGACGGGCGGACAGTCGGATAAATGGACGGACGAAAGGGCGGGCGGACGAGCAAATGGACGGACGGACGGGTGGATGGACGGACGGGCGGAGGGACGGGCGGGCGGAGGGACGGGCGGGCGGAGGGACGGACGGGCAGAGGGACGGACGGGCGGGGGGACGGACGGGCGGAGGGACGGACGGGCGGAGGGACGGACGGGCGGAGGGACGGACGGGCGGAGGGACGGATGGGCGGACGTTTTGCCGTCAATCGATTTTTCGGGACTCACAAAACATGAATTCTGATAACACAAGATGTTAGAGGAAGTATTTTACTATTTACTATTTATAGGGCAAAATTTATCCACTTTGACATTACTGGGGCCCGGGAATAAGAGTTTTTTCTGCAAAGAAATTGCTGTTTTCTAGTACACGATTACAGTACTTTTCATTTCTTTTTTATGAAGAAAAGGCGAAAAAGTAATGAGTGAGAAATCAGCAAAAATGTATTTTTGTCCCACAGCTCTTTAGGAGTAGTTCTTCGTCTGTACTGCCATTGATATGCCGTCAAAATTAATGTAGATAGAGGGAAATACATGCGCAATTATATTTTAGTCTCTTCTACAACGATCGATACCTGCTGTAACTGAGGGCGCTTGTGCGCGTTGCAGGCCGGCGTGCCCGAGCGCGCTGTTCCACACGTGGGAGACGCTGCTGCAGGAGGTGGAGGTGGACTCGCAGGCGCACTCGGACATCGCGTCGGTGCTGGGGCGGCAGGTGTCGCGCCCGCTGCTCGAGCGCTCCTTCCACCGCAAGATCCAGTCGCGCAAGGTGTTCACGCACCGCGAGAGCTACGAGACCATCCTCACCAAGACCGAGGACAAGCTCGTCAAGGTGAGACAAGCCGCCTTCTATCTCGTTCTATCGACGCTTTCGGGGACTGCGAACCTGGACACTTTGTCGTGTCGAACTACAAAAATTATGATCCGGTTTTATGGTACTACAAAAGAAGTGACGTTCAACGCTCGTGACTTTTGCATTTATCCATTACTGATTCATGTTACAGCAGAAATATCTATTAAAATTACTGATGTAATAAGATGGAGGCAAAGCTTCAATATGGTTTTGCGTGAAAGTGAATACCTTGGATGACATGATATATATCTTTAATAATGATAATAATGATAATAATAATAATAATAATATTAATAATATTAATAATATTAATAATAATAGATTATTTATATCTTTAAACGCGTAAAATGCAGAGGCCAGAATGTATTTGCTTCCTGATAAATCATCGTATAATACTTATAACCAATGCTGATAGACAGCGGGGTTCTAATGAAAACATTTGTTTTTTGGTTAGAAGTTAAAATATTAATTTATAATTAAATATGGTAAATTAAAAGTGTTGTCTGGTATCAAAAAGTTATTTTGCTAATGAACGTTTCGATCGCGTAGCGATCATCCTATGAGTTGAAATTAGAATTACCGTATAAAATTATATTAATACATGAATTATAAAAAATCAGGTGTAAGTTATTACAAAATAGTATGTGCAAAATGTAGACATTGTACTCGTATGCCAGATGCGTAAGCAAATTTTGATATCAGGCAGCACCTTTAATTTACCATATTTAATTATTAGAAGGTATCTACCTCACCAGCAATCTAATTAATTAATTTATAACTTAAACCACCTCACACTAGAGTTTAGATGTTGCAGATTGTTTGGAGATTGATGTCAGAGCAAGGGAAAGAAATTTGACATCTAATAAATTGAACATTGTTTACACTTAGTATTAAACATGTATTTAAGTAGAACATGGATTTTCGTGATTAATTCGTTCAAAAGTCACACGGCAACTGAATGAACAAAAACTGAAACTACTTTAAGAAATAATTTAAACCTATCTAATCAGTTCCAGACTTCCAAAAATATTAACAAAACGCATTTTATAGAGAATAACTATTTTTACGGACAAAACATTTTGAGATTAGAATGAAAATTAGAATTATAAATGAATAATGAAATGAATAAATGAGCATTTAATTTCAACTTTATTTTTATTCAAAACTGTAGTAGGCGTGTAAAAGACAGCGGAGAGGGTCGAGGGAGGAAAGTGTGTTGGAAACCCGGTGGGGACAGAGGTGGATTTACGCACAGGCACAGTAGGCACGTGCCTACGGCGGCAAATTTTCAAGGGCGGCAAATTTTCAAAGGCGCAAAATTTTCTTGATTATTTTCTAAAACAAATTTAGGTTCTCTAAAAACTATAAAAGCATAAATCATATTTTTATTGTAAAAATATCATATTAATATTTAATACAAGCTATTTATTTGTCTACTTCATTAGAGTATACCTTACAATTTCAGAAGTATATGAATCTGAAAGTAAGGCCCGTTGACGAAAGAAAACATGTTGCAATTCTAGTTGTCATGTTTTAGTTTCCTTTTAATGTTAACGTTTTAATGTTGAAACGTTAATAATGTTGAACGTTACTTGCCATGAAGATACAGTTTCTATCCAAAATTAGCTAATCCAAAAAATTTATTTAATTTATGAAAACAATGTGCAAAATATAATGTTACTTTTAAAGTTAAAACGTTCAAATTAATGAGGAATTGTAACTGAAACGTTACAATTTAAAATGAAACATTAATTTTAAACAGGGGACGGCAAATTTGATGTGCCTATAGGCGGCAAAAATATTAATCCGCCCCTGGGTGGGGAACACAGACTGGGAAAAACTCACTTGAGTCACGAAGGCATGGAGTGCGCTCGATTCCGGGAACTGAGCGATCTAGTCACACGGCCAGACTTCATTGATAGGGACCTGTCTCGAGCGCAACTGAGGGGAAAGAACGGATGAATAACGAAACGCTAACTCTGCGGATGTACGTTGTGTGAGTGTCTTTGTGTGTGTGGTTGCGATCCACATGCGATGAGTTATGTTTGGAATTGTCTACTATGAGATTGAGGCCATAAATATATTTCTTAGAATCTCATAAATGTGTGGTTTGTTCTAAGACAAGGATGGGTGTCTGGTTAAAGTAATTTAACTTGCTTCGTGTCTTGTCTCTGACACTATAAAAGAAAATTTAATTAACTCATGAATAGAGCAAGAAAATGTTAAATTGCAAAATTAAAGAAATTGGTGACTCTTAGAGATTATCTAGAAGTTCATTGGGTCACAAAGGAAATAAATACCCCGAAAACACATCTCCTCCGAAGATAAACGTTTTCTTCGTCCTCAGTGGCCTCTCTCGAGAAGAAACAAACAGAATTCGATTGTTCGTCGAACGGAAGCGCAGATTGCTTTACGGGCTCTGAACACTTAAGAGGTTTACGGTCGGCGTGTTTACGGCGATGTTTGATCACAAGTGTACGGATGTTTGCTTAACATTGAGGGAAACAATGGCAACCTCTAGAAATCACTTTGTCGGTTTTTAGTGCAAAAGTACTCCTCGAAGTGTATGTACGCGTAAAAACATAACGGCGCAAATGTGTTGTAAGATTTCCTGTACCACAACGTTTCCGGTTCAGTAATTAATGAATTTTTCAGTTACGCTCTAATTCTAAGTATGCGTTGTTGACATAACGTCAAATATAATATGACTATTAATGAAAAACCTGTAGAGATGAATTAAATGAACGTCCATTATTTCTGAGCGAATTGAAACTTCCCATTTCTAAATCTACTTACATTGTGTACGAATACTCCCAAGTTTCGTACAAATAAGAATTGCCTCTAATTTTTTAGATATAACCTTCGGATGATTAAACACTTAATATTGTAATAAGTGTGTACAAACTTTATTTCATTATTTATTAAATTAACAAGAAATGTGTCAGGAAGCATTGAGCTGGTTTCGAGATTTTGGCTGAACACAAATCATTCAAAGTCCGACGGCTCCTGCTGCTATTCATACATGCCAGTCGCATGGCACCTACACCTGCTGCAAGGCACAATGCTTTGCCCTGTCCGCCAACGCCGACCATAGAAAGCAAGGAGGTCGGGGGCCAACGCAGGGCAGGCCTCCGTTGATAGCCCCAACGAGCCCGCTTTACACCGCATCCCGACCTTTGCTTTTGCGCGTGGCTGTTCCCCTTCTCCGGGGCTCCGTGCGTCGGCACGTAGAGCATTGCGTCCCTCTGCTGGCAACGTGACTCGTAGAGCGCATCACCACTTGTCGCGCACTGCACGGCACGGCACGGCACGGCGCGGCACGGTACGGCGCGGCACGGCACGGCGCGGCACGGCGCGGCACGGCGCGGCACGGCGCGGCACGGCGCGGCACGGCGCGGCACGGCGCGGCACGGCGCGGCACGGCGCGGCACGGCGCGGCACGGCGCGGCGTGGACTTCATAGCGCAATCCGGTGGAGGGCGCGATATGTGCACACTGTTTTCTACATGCAGCACATGTTTCCATGTGCGATTTATTGAACGATTTGGCTTGCTTTAAATACAGGATGAAGTTACTTGAAAGCTTCGTAATTTACGTTTTTGCTTCATGGAACCACTTTCTTTTTACTTTTTCGTATACTATTTACGAATTATATAGAAAATATTGTAATTGCGATGCAAAAAACGACGATACTGTGACAGAAAAACTTCCCTGATACCAAAAAATGGGATCATTTTTGCTCCTACGCGTAGTAAAATACTTACTCTCTTACGTTGTGTTCTTATAGTTCACGTTTGTTGGTCCTTGATACCGAAAAATTTATTTACGGCAAAAAAACCCTCCGTCTGTGCTTAACATTGGCGCCTGAACTGTTCAGACATTTTTTTTCCAAAATTAGCATTCGTCATTAAATGAGGCCGAACTCATGACCCTTCGAACTTGAAATGAATATTTTGATTTTTTGAGAAAAATCGTCTAAACAGGCTAGCTAGCGTTGATCACAAACAGGCCGTCAATCAATTTTTTGGTTTCAAGGATCCGCAAAGTGAATTTTGACTACACAACGTGGTTGAAAAGGTAAGGTCCTACTTATAGGAACAAGATTTATCAGTTTTCCGTTACCAGAGCTTAAGAGATTTTCTGCCGCAGACTTTTTGATAGCAGACTGACTGAAGTGGCTTAGAGTATCAATTATTGAAATCACTGCAGTACTCCTAACCAGAAGGTCCCGATGGCTGGTGGCAGGATTTTCGACATTATAACTTGATAGTTAGGTTTGTAGGACATTTCTTTAGGCCGACTGCTATGATCAGTAGTTTCCATGGATTCTGCAACCAACAGGCCACGGTCGGCGCGCGATCTTTCCTTCCTCGACCTCGTTCTATCGTCGTCTCGTAGTTTCACACACATTCACAAGCACTACACTTCCATACCCCTCTGAAGTCCGGTCGGGTGCTTAGAGCTTGTCCCGGCTGGGGCGGTGCCCCGCTGGTGAAAGAGAGCTGGTTGAGGAAAATCACCGCAAGACGACGTAGGTCGGCGCCGGATCTCGCCAGCCAACGAGAAACGATCACCGCCACCTCCCGCGATAAAACATTCACTACACGAATGCACTCGTGCACTCCAGAAATGACAGCCGCTAACGCTCCCGTTTCACCAATCAATCAAGCAATTTTGATTGCATACTCACCACACGATTACAATACTTTCTCTGTACTACTCACATAGTAAGGCAGAAAGTAAAATGTTTCTGTTCCATAACGAATCACGTAAGTAGCAAATATTTCAGGGCAGGTTGTCACTCCCTTGGAACCTTGGTGTCATGCCATCAGTTGTGCAATAAGATGTGACGTCATGAGTACGAGAATTCAGTTGGTTCGTGTTGTATGAGATTAGGTGGAATAACTCAATTAACTATATTCACGTTTTCAGTCAAAATCGAAACTGTTTCATTGTTTTTGTATTTTCCAAACTTTCACGGAATGCACTGAAATCATAGACATCTCCCACATGGCTATAGGCAGCATTGTTTTTTTTTTATTTCTGACAGCATTGGAAATTAGTAATATATAGATTAGAAAAAATATTATTCATAGTGGTAGCAATAATAATAATAATAATAATAATAATAATAATAATAATAGCATTGTTTTCTTAATGATAATTTCGATGTATATTTTAGTGAATTATGTGGCGCTATCGGGAAAATAATTGCAGCTGTGTGGAAAATAAGATATCAGAGAAAAATTATCGTAGGTATAAATGTTGAATTTTCAGTTTTTTTCCGACAGAGGGCAGATTTCTACCGTCGAAAAAATAAGAAAATATAATATATATTTACTTAATGAGAAAAATAAAATGACTGCAAATAGTGTAAAGGACTAAATCGAAGTTCCTGAAACATTTATAATTATCCATGTTTCCTGCAAATACATTGTTCGAGATTCATTTTACTGTATGTATGAGCACTAAAAAACTACGAACGACAAAATCACGTTTAAAGCTTCTATGTCATAAATGCGTTGGCATTTGTTAGGACTCGTACGAACGGCAATTGATCTTCACTAAATGAGCGCAAAACGATATTCAGCTTCTGCGTCGTTTGAAGGACTGTTTCGTTGCTTCGTCCTGCTGCAGAATGTTTTTCATTTAATTCAAAGGAGAAATAGGATCATTAAAAATACTTATCTCATTATTTGTCTCGTCTAATTTAAGACCCGTTGGCAGTTTCAAAGAATAATAAATGATTCATTATTATTGCTTTTTTTTAGAAAAATATAATGTTAAGCGTATGTAGCAATTGAATGAAGCATTACACTAGTCGGTGTATTTTGATCTTTTTGTTTTACATTACAACGAAAAACAATTTTATCTTTAATTCTTAAGGGAATAGGCTCTGTCACTCCGATTGAAATATTTATTTTGTTACAGTGCGATATTGAAAATGATTTAAAGAATGTATTTAAATGTATTTAAATGAATTCAAATTCAAATTGTAATACAAAACTTTACACTGCTACCCGTGTTTCTCATCGCATTAATAAGAACCTTCGGTTTCGCACGTTCATGAACATTAATTAACGTTTCTTTGTCTTAGTCGACAGTCAATATACTTGGAAGACAAAAAAATGATTTACATGTTAGTGTTCAAGATTGCTTCGAGAATCTTGCAGGTACATAATTTTTGGCAATGTATTGCGGTACACATCAGGGTCCGATACAGCAATTTTATCGGGAATGAGATTCTTCGTATTTTGACAACCCTCTTGATTTAAAATCATTAATAATAATTTAAAATAGTTGAGTATGGGATTGACCATAATTTGGAGACAAAACAGTTCGGTCTATTGATCCATTGATACGTCACTGTAGATCAAATAGAGATCTTGAGTAGGCACTTTTTTAATTCAAAAAAAATATTTTACTCGAACTAAATAGACTACAAATCACCATCAATACGTTTCTCCTTTGCATGTTATGTTTTACAAATTAACAGCATATTGGTATTGTCGATCATTACTAGTTATTGTTCATCGCAATACACCATTTTTTCAGATCCACAAATAAAGAAAGGCACCTTTGATCGAGGTTTTACAGTAAACTATTGCAACGTTGTAGTAGAAATATTATAGGAATCAGGTTGTTTTTTCTCTTGTTGTTTCCGAGAAAGGGAAACGGTCTTAAAAAAATATGCATCATTTACCATTGCACTCTTTGGAGTACATCGTCAGCTGCACTCGAACGCGTGAAATAAAAAGCTAAAGGAACACACTTCGAAACCTCTCCATTAACAACACATGTCACTCGTCTTCCTTCTCTTCTTTTTTTTCTTTGCTTCCTTCTCTCCGTTTCTCTCTCATCTTCCACTCCCTCCCTTTTCCCTTTCCCTCTCCCTCACTTCCCTTTCATTTTCGCTCTTCCTTTCTTTTTCGCTCTCCCTTTAATTTTCCCTCAGTCTCTTTTCGCTCTCCTTCTTCTTTTCCCTCTCCCTCTTCTTTTCCCTCTCCCTCTCCTTTTCCCTCTCCCTCTCCTTTTCCCTCTCCCTCTCCTTTTCCCTCTCCCTCTCCTTTTCCCTCTCCCTCTCCATAGAAAAGACATCTCGGGACAACTTAAGAAGTCTGATCGGGAAGTTTATCTAATCTGAATCGTTCTGAACTTCCCTGTTCAGAACGATTCAGTTGCAATGTTCAGTTCAACCACAATGACAGTAGCAGTCCCTCAAAACCAGCGACATTCTTCACTGTTATGGAGCACATGGAACTCTGAAACAAGCATCCGGCGAACGCCGACTGTCGAATATTTTATCGCATCGCGTGGCTGACATTGGACACTCGCCGTTAATGATGCTAATTGAAATGAAGTCCCGCCCTCGCGTGGAATGCCTCCAATTTCTCCGCGAAAAAAGGGCGCGCGAACTCTACGCTTTGAGGGTAAATATTTGATGTTCCCTGGGGATACAAGAGAACATTAGTCCCCGTCGCGCAGCGTTGTACGCGAGCGTAATGGCCGCCGGCGATGTTATTAGCTTCGTTAGGGGCGCCTGGTATTCTCTTTGCGATCCGAGTAATACGCGTGTCCTATGACATTGATGGTGAAGGCAGGTGGAACTACGAGTTGTAATTCTCGTACTTCACTATGTTATTAATTTCTGGTTCTTCCCAAATGGGTTCTTTGTAAGGCATTTTTCTTGACTTCATGGGTTCAGCGTTCCTAGCTCAGTGGGTTGAAAACACATGTCCAGTCTTTCATTAATCATTATTTTAGTCGATAGTTGCTACATAAAGCCTGCCCATAGTAGGGGTTCTAAGGTCACCGCGTGGAACAGTAGCACACAGGTCGCCTACGGGGTGAGGAGGGGTAGAGGTGAGGGTATGGTAAGGGTAATGGTAATGGTAATGGTAATAGGAAAGGTAAGCGGACGAGTAGGGGGTGAGGAGAAGAAATTACCCCGCCTGTGTTCCGAGCATTATCGGGGACACGATATTCTGATCCAAGATCATTGGGCAGACCCTTGCTTCACCTTTCGATAACGGTCTGTCAGGTTTAGACAGTTTTACGAGGCTTAGGGGTGCATCATTAATTTTCGATTCTTCCAGATACACTTGACTGGTGCGGCATTGATGTTTGATTTAAAAGTTTCAGTATTCCGACCCTACTCGTCTGTAAGTAGAAACGATATGTCACCTGTTTTTGGGAATGTAAATTACAGTACCCTTCGGTAACAAACAATAGGTCCGAATATTTTTATTAAATTTTGTTGTTGGATAGCGTAAAGAACGCCAAAGAGAAAGTATATGTTTAATTTTGCTTAAAATTTGTTCAAATTTTCAAAAATTGCAAAAGTTGAATTTTTTCGGCGTCTTCTTAAAACTAAAATATTGGAAATTGAGATTTTTCCTTCTTTAAAGACTGAGTTTGAAATTAGGTCGTGTACACGTTTTCCAAAATTAGAGTAGTTTTCTCGCGATCTTGCGTGAAATATTGTAAAATTTTTATATTTGAACAATGAAATTGAAGATAAAGATTAAAATAAGTTTAAAAATCAACTCATTATAAAAGGTCATGTATAATTTTTTTAACGGATAGTTTTCGCGTAATTACTGCAAAATAATAGGTTGCCCATCATCACGAAAAAAACCTTGGATAACAGGAATGGATCAAAAGAATACGAAAAAGTAATTAATGTTATTTTAGTTATAAGTTACTATTCATTGTTCCAATATTAATATGATTTTTACTTTATTCTACAATTTGTATTCTCAATGTATTGATCTACAGTCAGACTTCATTATATCGCCAACGTTGTTCACAGCACTTATTGGCGCTAGAAAGAGGTTCCCGTTTTAATGAAGTCCTTCTGAAACTACTTTGTAGAGTAGGTAGAGTAGTGAAGAATCTATTTTAGGGAGAATTACAGATTCATTTTTAGCGTTTATTTGCGATATTTAAACTACCAGAACAAAGTCTAGTATCTCACATTTGGCGCTTTTGAGCTTCTGAGAAGACACACATATTATCTCCATCCACTTACGTTTTTTCAAAGAACATCACACACACTTCGTCTGCTTATCGGTTTACCCCATAATTACGGCAAATGATCTGATACGTTATGCTGAATAGCAGAAGTATTTTCTTGTCTGCAAGCTCACAATTCACGTTTCTCCTTCGCATGAAGACTTGATCGCTTACTTATTCGTGCACTCACTGGCAGCAGATCCAACAGACTGCTTTTTTACATTTCCTAACGCAGGCTCATCAAGGTCGTGAGAGCGGCGGGCCACTCTGAGTTCACAGACTGTGGAGTTCCTAGGAAAGTGAGGAATGTTCGAAGGAGGGGGATAGTACAAGTAGTTCTTCCCGAGTCCAAATGTTCCGAGAAGAAAGCGCTTCCAGCTTTGTTAGAATATTCCGTACCTCTGCATTCCGTGGCGATTAGTGGTAGGCGAGAGTGGCGTTTAAACGATGTGGTACTATCATGTATTAGTAATAGGAGAACGATGCTTGCTTGCTTGCATGCTTGCTTGCAATGAACAATATCTAAGGGTGGCGGAATATAGAGGGGCGCTATATCGAGGTTTGACTGTTTTCTTTCAATAAATACGATACCTTAATTAAAATTAGCCCAATTAGGATTTCTCTCTTAAAAATACGATTTAAATGTAATATGTAAGAAAAATTGAAAAAAATTAGTACGATTATTATACTATCGTTATGTAGTTAATTACTAATAGTGAGTTATGTATGAGAAAGTAATCTAATATTTCACGCGGCGTTGCCATACAATGCAGCATTATGGAAGTTTGAGTAGTTAGATTTATTTAGTCAACAAAAAAAAAGTAAAAACTATATGTGACGTATGGGGGAGAAGATTATATAGAGTATTCCGAGAATTTCATTGTTGGACGGCGAACTATTTCGGAGCGCGATAAGGGGCTTTATTTACTTAACGTTAATGTTCTAATGTCCATGCGTTAAGTAAAATAGTACATTCAACTACAAGAAAGTCGGGAAGAGTTATTGTCCGATCCGTATATGATGGGCATTACGTAATGATACCGTAGTTTCGTATGCATTCATAAAGCGATACATTGGATGGCCTTTAGTACTGGATGTTCAATTTATATGCGACAGTATCCTTGCTTGTCTATATAATGTGCTGAAAATATTATAGGAGTTGAGATCTGTTCATGTTTATTTCTTTTGTATTAGAAAGGAAGTGCTTCTGTTCCTGACTTTTGAAATAATTTGTAAATATGCACGGTAGGCTCGTTGTGTGAATTGGTTTGAGCTTTTTCTAGTGATATCTAAAGTGAGGATGGAAATTGCAATGTTATAATATTACGTAACCGTTCCCAATAATACGAGAAAGTGTATGTTGTTCTCTTTTCTATTCTATTTTCACTTCTATTTTCATTGGAAATTCGTGGGAATTTATTTTTAAAGTTATTTCATCGTGTGATTGGAAGAAAAGTATTTATACTGTCGCGTGATGTAAAACATACCTACAGACTAATTGATTTCAATGACTCAAAACCGGAAAATCCAGTTTTAGAAAAAGAGTTCCGTAATATAATTGCGTTAAGGACGGAAAATGTTATATTACGAGTTATGATATTTCCAGTAGACGTTCGAAGCCGCGAATGAAATTTCCAACGAGTAATGGAGCATTTCCGCCCATGTGGTATCACACTTTTTTTTTCACTACATCGCATTCCCTTCCTTTTATTTTTCTTCTGTATTGCAATATTTGACGATGTACGAGTGCCAATAAAGAATTGTTCACGGCAGAGTATCCCCCTCGAATCTTGGTATTTATGAAACAATCGCGGTGCTCTGAATAATTTAAATTGGAATTCAAAGATAAAGATGTACTTCAAAATCGATTAATTCAATGTACCAATTGGACAACTAAAATCTCAGAATAGGTGTTATTGGTGTAAAAATAATGTGAACTATTTTGCTTCTGGAAAACTACAAATTATATTAACATGGATAATGAAGACGTAATGTTGGTTTACTTATCAGACTTGGTAAATGGTTTCGACTTCAGCTAGACAATATTGTAATGT
The DNA here is from genome assembly GCA_038098605.1 of Gryllus longicercus. NCBI lineage: Eukaryota > Metazoa > Arthropoda > Insecta > Orthoptera > Gryllidae > Gryllus > Gryllus longicercus. The sequence continues at coordinate 1,365,409 of JAZDUA010000252.1, forward strand.
ATTTTGGAACTAATAAGTGTAATTTTACTAGTCCAACAAAGAATTCCGCTTCCTTATGTCCCAAATATTCCATGATTGAATCCGTATTATTGGTTCACTGTAATATAGACATTTCAAAGAGAAATTCCAAATTGACTGTTTTCCTTAATAAAAAAAGAGGTTGAATATCAGTCGACACAATTGAAAACACATGGGACAAAGTCAATCGTGAGTATACAATTAATATTACTATAAAAATGTAGGCATATTTTGTGTTGTGACCAGAAACAACAAAGAATAACACGGTTTCTTAAAAACGTGTTTTATTCCACAATCCAAAAAGCAAATCCAATAACAAAAGCCAAGTCAAAACAAAATTCCTGGAGATAGTCCGTGTACGTCGCGCAGTTCACCAATTCACCGTGGGGCAGTCCAAAATCCGTATGCACTTCGACGTATCACTGTATCACTGTATCACTCACTATACTCTCGCTGGCGCTCGCTTATCGACTGTCCGCTGCTTGCCCGAGCGGCTCTTTTATAGCCCGCTCGGGGCGAAGGTCCGCCGGCCAACCCAGTGATACGGGTGAGTTCTTCCGCGCCGATGTTTGCCCAAGCGTGACGGAGCTGCCGAGTCGTCGCTCAGCGCTCTCTCTTGAGCGGTGTTGGAACTGCCCTCTGGCGGCGACTTCAAAGGTGCCTGTTCGGCCATGGCACCCTCCGCGCCCAAATGCGTCGTGTACGGCGCAAACCGCACCGAACGGGTAGTCCTCCTGGGGCGGAGCTCTGACCTGGTCGAACAGGCGGACTCGCCGCTGCTGCTGGCGGCTGCTTCCGCCTGCGTGTCCGCTGCAGCTGCTGGTGCTCCTACGACCGTGGGCTCCTGTGGGGGATAAATCATTTCTTTCATTACTTTCTTGCGAAACTCCTCTGATGAGATCCACGGCCGGGTGTCCACTTCACTCTCGTTAGTTCTAGGCCTAACTTGCCCCTGGTGGCGTGTGACCAGCCTCTCCAGGGTTCGCACTGCATATACCCTGCTACCCCGAACCTCCTGTACCACCCCTGGCACCCACGCTGACTCTTTTTTTAGGGACTGAATATAGACTTTGTCACCTACCTTGAATTTTGAGCCAATACCTCCTGTTCTATGTGGGTCGTTAGGGCTCAGGAGTGATAGCAGGGTTCGGGGCTGCCTGCCGTGGAGAACGTCAGCTGGGCTTCTGCCCGTTGAGCCTGGCAGGACCCTGTATGTTGCCAGGACCCGTAGGAGTGCTCGGGACTTGGGTGTTCCCGCTGCGCGTGCTTTCCCCATAGCTGTTTTGAAAGTTCTGACGAACCTCTCCGCCTCTCCGTTTGACTGAGGATGAAAAGGAGGCGCACAAATATGCTGAATGCCGTTGCTCCCGCAAAATCTCGCGAACTCCTGGGATGTAAACTGAGGACCATTATCTGAAACTAAGACAGCAGGTAAACCTTCCGTAACAAAAATTCTCTCTAGCATCTCTATCGTCTGCGTCGACGTGGTGTTTCCCATCTCTACTACGTAGGGGTAGTTGGACTTTGCGTCCACTACCACTAACCACATGGACCCCCAAAAGGGGCCGGCGAAGTCTATATGCACTCTCTCCCACGGCTCCGCTGGTTCTGGCCAAGGTGTCAAGTCTCTGGGGAGGGCACTTTGATTAAGTTGGCAAGCCTCGCATTTTTTTAACATTTGCTCGATGTCGGCGTTCATTCCTGCCCACGTACAATGCCGTCGCGCCAGTTGCTTAGTGCGTACTACCCCCCAATGCCCCTGATGTAGCAGTTTCAGTACCGTCTGCCTTAGGCTCCTAGGTATGACTACCTTCGTAAACTCGTCGCCTGTTAACAATAGTACCCCCGCTTTGCACGAAAGCCTGTCTTTTTTGTTGAACCACCCGGCGTTGCTTCTGAATATCCTTGGTGGCCAACCTTCCCTAACAAAACGCCGAACCTGGTTTAGCTCCGGGTCTTTGTCTGTCTCCCTCGCTATAGTTCTTGCTTCTAGTGGAAAGTCCGCTAGACTTTCTAGATCTTCCAGGTCCAACTGGAAGCATTCCTCTTCGGATGTGTCGAATTCTGGGTCTGGGCCGGCGGGTAATCTTGACAACGCGTCCGCGTTTGCGTGCTGCGACGTGCTCCTATAATGCACCTGGTAGTCGTAGTCTGATAAAAACAAGGCCCATCGCTGCAGCTTCTTGGCCGTACATTCCGGGATTTTCTTCCCCGGGTGAAACAGTTGAACCAATGGTTTGTGGTCGGTGATGATATGAAACTTGGTACCGTAGAGGAAGTCGTTAAACTTCCTCACTGCAAAGATAATCGCCAATGCTTCTTTCTCGATCTGCGAGTAGTTTCTCTGGTGTTTGTTGAGGGTCTTTGATATGAAGGCGATAGGTCTCTCGACCCCTTTTTCATCCTTCTGGGATAGTACTGCCCCCAGACTGTAATCTGAGGCGTCTGCCGCCACTGTTGTAATCCTCCCTGGGATGAAGTGGTTGAGTTTCACTGTGCGCAGCAACTCCTTCTTTAACCTGTCCAATGCTTTACTGCATTCCTCTGACCAAACGAATTTGACCCCCTTTTTTCTAAGTTGGTTTAAAGGAGCAGCTATCGATGAGAAGCTCTTAATGAATTTGTTATAGTAATACATTTTGCCTAAAAGCGCTTGTAGTTGCTTCAGATCTGTTGGCGGGGGCATCTGTATAATAGCTTGCACGTGCTGCTGGGTTGGGGCTATCCCAGTGCGGTCTAACACGTGCCCTAGAAAAACCACTCGTTCTCTGAAGAACTCACATTTTTCCTGGTTAACTTTAAAACCGTTGTCACGCAAAACTGTGAACAGCTTTCTCAGGTTTTGCTTGTGCTCTTCCAAACTGCGGCCCGTGACGATGATGTCATCCAGGTAGTTGCAGCAACCATCCAGGGACGAGGTGATCTGTTCCAGACAGCGCTGGAAGATTGCGGCCGCTGAGTTTACCCCAAAAGGCAACCTATTGTAACTAAACAAACCGAGCGGTGTGTTAATTACCAACACTTCTTTGGCCGCGGGGTCCAGAGGTATTTGTAGATAAGCATCTCTGAGATCTATTTTGGAGAACCGTTGCCCACCTGACAGCTTGAAGAAAAGGTCTTCTGGTTTGGGTATCGGGTATTGTTCAACTTCCACCTGTTGATTCACAGTGCTTTTAAAATCCCCGCACAACCTGATCTTCCCATTAGATTTTTTAACCAGAACTAAAGGTGTGGCCCACTGACTTACTGCTACCGGTGTTATCACACCTTCTTCCTGCAGCCGTGTCAGTTCTTCCTTCACTTTGTCCCTCAGCGCCCACGGCACCGGTCTCGCTTTGTAAAAACGCGGTCTATGGCCCTCCTTTAGCTGAATCTTAGCCTGAAAGTTCTTACACTCTCCCAACCCGGGCGAAAACACTTCCGCGAACTCAGAAACCAAATCTTTAATGACTTGAATTTTCTCCTGGTCCGATATTTGATTTATTTCATCGACAACTCCAAATCCCAATTTGTCGAATGAGTCCAACCCCAGAATATTTGTCACATCATAACGGTCAACAACTAATACCTCTATTACTGCCTGCTTACTCTTGTACGATGCCTGCACACACACGCTCCGTAGCACCTTAATGGGCGTCTTCCCAAAACTGGTCAGTTTCTTTTGCACCTTTGCATAACTGGGAGCTCCTAACCGGTGGTACGTGTCTAAATTGATTACTGTAACCGCCGCTCCCGTATCTAATAAGAATTCTACTGGTTGATTGCCTAACTTCACTCGCACTGTTAGTCTTTTTTGCCCTTCTCCACTAATGAGTTCACTTATCATGGCTACCTCCATCTCCTCTTCTTGTCTTCCGCTCCGTGCCGACTGCCGTTTTTTTTCACACACTTCCTGGATGTGGCCCATTTTCTTACACCAAAAACATTGCGCTTCCCTAAACCTGCACACGGCTCTATCGTGGTACGTTCCACAACCCCTACAAGACCTCTTTCTCTTGAAATTGTTCACACTTGTTCTTTCCCTTAAGTTGTTGCCCCACTTTGCCGACCTTGCCCCGATCTGGGTATTCTGCCTATCTTTTCTCACTTTGTCTCTTCTATCTCGCACAGTTCTCATGCTGACACTACTCCCTACGCTGTTAACACTGTCCGAGCTACTGTCTTTTACTGAACCCTTAGTGCTAACACTACACACGCATGATCCGGCCGTGATTTGGCGGGCCGTCTCGCACGTGGTCTCGTACGTCTTGCACAAGGTTTTTACTTCTTCTAACGAAGGATCTCCGTTCTGCAATGCCAAAAACCTAACTTTGTCTTCCGGCGTGTGCAAGACTACCATGTCCCTAATCAGCGTTTCGGCGTACGATGTCTCTCTCTCCGATGGCGGGCATTTGAATTGACAATGCCGCGCCAGGCCAGCTAACTCTGTAATCCACTCACTGTGTGTTTGTCCTTCACTTTTCCTGCACTGGAAGAACTTATACCTGGCCGCGACTACATGTGGCGCTTTGTTAAAATATGCGTCTAATTTGTGTTTTATCTCTTCCCAACTCCACTCTGCTGAGTCTTTTTCTGGGAGTAGTTTTCCTAACAAACTAGTCACTTTGCTTCCTACGCAGCTCAGGAAAAACGCTTTTTTTGTTTTTGCGTCTCCTACCTGATGACATAATAAATGCTGTTCGAACCTCTCCAAGTACTCCGACCACTCCTCCGAGTCGGGCTGGAAACAGTGGAATTGGGGCGGGGGGCGTCTATTGATTGCCTCCAATAGAATCGCCAGCTGCTGCGCATGCGCCTCTGCTTGCTGCCGCTGCGCCTCAGCTTCTTGCCGTTGCTGCTGCGCAAACGCCTCCTGTTGCAGCTGCATCTGCTGCTGCATGAGTGCTAACATCTGCACTATTGGGTCGCCGGCCTCCATCTTACTTTTCCTCGTCGCCAGTTTTGTTGTGACCAGAAACAACAAAGAATAACACGGTTTCTTAAAAACGTGTTTTATTCCACAATCCAAAAAGCAAATCCAATAACAAAAGCCAAGTCAAAACAAAATTCCTGGAGATAGTCCGTGTACGTCGCGCAGTTCACCAATTCACCGTGGGGCAGTCCAAAATCCGTATGCACTTCGACGTATCACTGTATCACTGTATCACTCACTATACTCTCGCTGGCGCTCGCTTATCGACTGTCCGCTGCTTGCCCGAGCGGCTCTTTTATAGCCCGCTCGGGGCGAAGGTCCGCCGGCCAACCCGGTGATACGGGTGAGTTCTTCCGCGCCGATGTTTGCCCAAGCGTGACGGAGCTGCCGAGTCGTCGCTCAGCGCTCTCTCTTGAGCGGTGTTGGAACTGCCCTCTGGCGGCGACTTCAAAGGTGCCTGTTCGGCCATGGCATTTTGAAAAGATTTTTTGTATTTATTAATTAAAATAAGTTCTGCAAGTTTCTCATGGAACTATTATTTACATTTTGCATCAATGATTGTTTCTTTCTCATTGTTGTAATCAACTGCAGTTGGTGCTGGCCAAGTATTTATAAAACTAATCAGAAGCGTTGGTATCAAATCTTCAGTCATAAGTTGGTATGAGATATCATTACGTTTCACTGGATCGTTAAGTCCCGTATTCCGGCCTACTTTCAGTATCGGGAACAACCGAAATGCGACGTAGTACGAAATAAAATAATGATTTCATTTCTTGGTCTCTCTGAAGAAGGGTTGCGTGTTGTTTTAGTAACTATGGTGCGTTAGTGGTTTAATGAACGCTTTAAGTACAATGCTTTTCTTTACGAGTGTAATAAATCTAGTGTGAATGTTCTATGCATGGAGTCGTCAACCAAGTCGACCGCGAACGAGCAATCGATGGCGAAGATGTTTCCAGTAAATCGCGGTGGAAAAATAAAACAGTAAAACTGCTCAGTAATAGACAGGCGTTGAGTAAAAGAAAGTGCATTTAGAAATTACCGCTATTCAGAAAAAGTTTAAGATGTTACACAATAGGATAATATTCTTAATTCAATACTCCATCTACGTGATATTTCCCTGAGAATGTCTGCTTAATATGAAGTGGATCGTGCGAATCGAGACCCTCAAGCGTGAAGTACTTCAAGAACAATTATTGTTTCAGATCAACAGATTGCAACTTGGGTTCCTGTTTGCACAGTTTCAAATTACAAACAGTTCTGGAAGTTGGTAGGGGAACAGCAGTAACAGACTTCGCATTAATTTCAGGCGTATAGACAATTTAAATTTTGCTTTAATTTTCTGAATAAAGGTGAGATATTATGTTTTGAAGCATCAAGGATGTTTTGCCAATGCTTTGATCATCAAATAATGATCTGCACGTGGACAGAAGCTACCAATCGTTATTACTAAGAGAATACAAACATATTATTTCAATTCCGTTGCATTTATTTAATGTTTCGTGTTGAGTTTCTTGGTAAAAATATATTTTATTTACCGTTTAATTTTGACCTCCTTTCTTTAAAATGACATGGGATTGATTAGTAAAATGATATTCATTGTATGAATTCATTATATTCATAATAAATGTATAATACCACACCATTATCACTGATGGAATTGATTTTCAATGATGTATATCAACGTTGGTATTAATTTGTTCCCATATGCACACGAGACAAGCAGACACTCTTTGAATTTTGTAATACACCATGTAGTAAAAATAATATTTGTAATAAATTTTCTTCATAATTTTAATTAAACTAAGAACTATGAGTTTTTACTGTAAATTCTTATTAGTAGTGTTTCTAAGCGGGTATATTGATAAAATAGTCCAAAAACAACTTAGGAAAAATGTTCCGATTCGATGATTTCTGAGATATAAAACACGATATCGGTTTCTTCAACTGACTGTCAATATATTTAGCCACAGGTGTATTACTTCTTAAAGGTGTGCTATGGTTTCATTTTTGTACTGACAATTCCCTGAAAACTTGTTTTTTCTCTTACTTTGTTTTATTGTACATAAAGTAATCAGGTATAGTGCTTGCTGCAATTTATTCGCCTGCCATTAATGTTAGGCCCAGTCGAGTTCATCCCTTCGGGTCCAAAACCTTTCACTAGAATATAGCCGATATCCCCTCTTCGGTCTGAGTCAAAGACAACTGACGCGCGGCCAAAACAAGCTAGTGGGCTCCCTTTTGATCAGCCCTGATATAAAGCGGTTACGTTATTTGATTTAATTTCTCTGGTTTTAATTGCAATGTAGGTAAAGCGATCCTACAAAATCATTGTATCAAACTCGAAAGACAAACTTAGAAATATAATGACGTACGCGCTATTTCTCCGAACTCCCAACAGCGTAACCATATCTTTGTTCTCGTCAAACGTCTCGGCTTTCTCTTGCCGGACCAGATATTTGGAAGTTTGTAAACTTCGTGAGAAAGTTGTTGCGAAGTGCCCAACGCACCCCTTTCTGATCCTCGGCGCCGCGGGCGGCAGCAGCAGCCAACGCCCATCGCACATCGCACATCGCCCACGCTGCACTCACCTGCGCCCCCGAGACGCAACATCTTCCATTTTCATTAAAAAACAGGAATCTCTAATATTTCTGTTTAACGATTTTTTGTTTAATAAAATAAAATTAATTGACAATTTAATTACTTCTTTCCGTAAAACATTGAAACCACGCCTCTAACTTCAGTTCTTGAATTATCCTTCCGTAAAGCTTAAATCTGTCATGTCATTCTTCCTATTCCAGTAGAGTTATTTTGACTTATTCTTCTCTCTAAGGTTTTATGCTCTCCCAGAAATATATTTAAACCTCAAAAATTGCTTTTAATCAGTTCTGTCGTTCCTAATTTGCAGTTTTTAGAACTTTCATCACATCACCTTCATGTCGTAACCAGCGTGAATCACAGCCACCGACAACGTTTCTCCTTTTTAATCTCCTTTAAACATTGTCATTTTTATTCCTCGATCATTTATTAAACGAAGTTTTTACCTGGTTCAATATCTTATCTGCAACAAACACTACACTGCCTAAACTGCCACTACAGTTTAGTTGACTGAAAGGTACTAGGGTTCGTGTTTCGGTGGCTGCAATCTCACACTATCTTCTGCAACTTGACACTATCTTACAAACAGATCTACAATCTGACACTATCTTACAAAAGTGGGTCGAATTCAACCACTGTGTTAAAAGTGTAGGTAAACTTTCTGATCGGTAATTCGATCAGTTTCCGGGCAATAGCAGGCCTTTCTCGACCTCTTAATATGTTAAATCTCCTTCAAAAACATTCATCTTCATTTTTCGATCATTTATAAATAGAATTTCTTGATCTGCTGTGACGTCTGAGTAGCAACAGCCAGTTGCTATTGCGATATCGTAGACTGGGAGGCTCTGAGGGTTGAACCTCAACTGTGGCAATTCTCGATGCTAGTTACAATTCATACGTGCTGGAGTAGGTCGCCCACTTGGCGAGCACCGGCCAGCGCTAAACAGCTGGCAGCCGGTGTGGTTGGAGTGCTGCTTATCGAGGATAGAGAGGAGGCGCTTCTCCAATACATAAAGGGGAAGGGAGGAGTAAAGAAATGTCTTCTACTGAAACCAGAGGGCCACAGCAACGGGCGCCGGCTAGCAGTTTGACCCGAACGCATGAGCTAGAGCGCTCTGATGCGTCTCAACTGGAGTCAACTTAACCTTTGTGTTGAAGAGAATGCTAGTGACCTTCTCTGATCAGTAATTTTCCGTTGTTTCTCCGAGCAATATCAAATGAATTTCGATGAAGTACCCTAACCAGCGGGGCACGCATTGCGCGTGATATTTCCTTCATTTTCCTTGTCCTATTGTCATCCACACAAACACCGGCACTGCACTACTACAAGTAACGGTACACCATTTGGGAGCTTAGATTGCTTGTTCCGCCTGTTGCGGTGCTCTGTTGGGGGAGATATTTGAAAAGGGCAAGCCGACGTGCAGGTCGACACCGGATCACCCTGTGAAGCTGGGAGGAATACTGCCACCCCCCGGATAAAAATATTTTCTATATTAACAGGACCATAACAGTTACACTCGGAAAAATTAGTAAATCAACGGGATATTCTACTGACACTCCTAATTCAATCCTCTGCCATGTACACTACTTTTGACAAATGATTCTTGAGGCCACAATAGCTAATTAATTCAAACTTGATCTTGAATTAAGAATTCTGAAAATCGTCTTCGCCAGGAAGCTTGGTTTGTTCCAAAACTAACAATACTAAGGCAACTTATCTCAATGCTATTACAACCACAGCTATCAGTGAGAGCTTAAAGGCTTTATGGAAAATAACACTTTGCATTTTCAGCTTCTACATCAATTCATCGTTTGGAACTCGCTTCTTAAGATTCTTTTGCAAATCCTTCTCTCCTGTTGAACCTCTACTCTCAACTTACAACATACACCCGCAGAAATTACCTTTCCCTTTATATCCCCTTACCTGCCAGTCAATATTTGCCCATCTAGGGTGAACTCGTACATGAACTACGTCATCTCTTCAGCGCATCCTCTCATCACCGCCTCCTTCCACCCCCTGCCTCTCTGCGCCAGATCTCCCGAAGTTCCATCCAACACCCAAACGAATTTTGGAATCCAGTTTCGGCTCATCGCATCCTTGCTCATTCCGACCAGTTTCATCCCTCGTCTCCCGCCCCTCCGCCCCTTCACCCCACCCCCTCCCTCTGTTGAAACCGCAACTCCCACCCACCCTTCTCCGCCTGCAGCGCTGCGCGCGGCGCCGAATCCAATTACTCCTCCTCCGCGCGTTGAGAAGCACCTCTGCGCTTAAAACAGGGCTCGGGATTCGCGGCATTACAAAAAAAAAGAGAAGAAAGAAAAAAATTGTCTCGCCGCCACGGCACGTTCCCCGACCGAGGTCGCACGTGACAGCTAGACCCTTTTTTTCGACTCGCTTGTTCGTGTCTCCGCCGATCTACCCCTAAGGGAGAGATAATACGGCTGAATAGTTAGGTAAGGATTGTGGAGACGTCGATCAGCCGAAGATGTGTTTTTGTCAGTTGACGAGATTATTTTTGTCATCTCCCTACTTACAAAGTTTCATGAACTCTAGAGGAAAAGACACTGCTGTTTTCGCGATCAACAAAACTGCTTTACCTTTTGACACTTACTGGATATAATCTTCATATATTGCGAAACGTGAACTCTTCATGAACGAAGAGGACCGTTACCGTTGCATTGCGAAACATACTTGGTACCTACACCCTTACAAATACTGCGTTGAGAATAAGTCGCGGACCACATCGCAATAATAATTAAATTTTATTTCCATATTGAAAACTAATGTTTTAATTGTTAATGTGACTTTAATTATTGGTGTGATTTTTAATTATAATGTACTATTATTTGTAAAACTATATATATATATATATATATATATATATATATATATATATATATATATATATATAAAATAATAATGCGTCTTACCACCAATTTCCTTGGTGACGGATTGATTTCTTTGTCTGTGAAAAGTACCTCCATGTACAATATATAACTTAGAGATAACATATTTTTCTTTGTTCGTATTTTGATTACGCATATATTAGAAAAGGAAGCGATTCGTACCAATACACTTCAATTTTTAATTTGCAAAATGTGTGTGTTACTGTCATATTTGTGTGCTATTTTGTAATATTTTTGTTGATCCTTTTCTGCACTAATTTTCCGACACGATAATTGAAAAACCGTGCTTGCGCTGAGAAATTCTCTGTGTCAATGAATCTAACGAGAAAACTCCAGATGCAGAGTAAACTCACGGGCACATATCCTAACGCGAAAAGCTATCGCAATGTAATAGATTGAGCCCGTTTTTAATTCAATCAAAACTTTATCGGGAATGATGGGAGTGATATTTTCTGTCCCTACAAAGTAAAATCGATAGATGTTTGAAGTGAAAATTGAGTTTAGTGATGAGTTTTGTCTTGCGAGGCCTCCATTCATTTCGATTCGTGAATATTGTGGAACTAGAGTTTTGTCTAATGCCTTTAAAAAATTTCAGAATTGAAAACCCATATCTACTTTCCATTTCATTTGTTTCAATATTAATTAAGGGAACTTTCAGAAACGACTCATACGATCTCGTCTAAAACTTTTAATTATATTCGTGGCGTTTCTCGTACAAAATTTCAAGAAATATTTTGTGTATCGTATTGAAAGAACATGCGGGTGTTAATTCAGGAATGAAGGATCATTTTCACAAGTCCTTCAAATTGAAAAAGTAATAATGGGAAATAATTTCAAGGAAGCGTTGCATTTTTAAATTATTGTCAATTTTTCAAGAGAATAGTTTGTAATAATAAGTGTTGACTCTAAATTATTTAAATCAATCATGACATAGCATGTGATATGACATAGTATGTAATGTTTATGTTAATCTAACATCAATTTTGTGTGAATAAATAAAACACAATATCATGTTTTCACAGACTGAACAAAACATTTTTTTAAATAATTGTTATTAATAATTTATTAAATAATTGCCACTTAAGATTTAAATATATTTCAGAATCATTGAAATTCAGCATTGAAAATAGGACCAGCGGGTTAGCGTAGACAACAGTAGAATTGGACCAGCGGGGGAACGTAGAATTCCCACCGCTCAGCACTGTCTGACAGAAAACTGTCCCCTACAATTACATGATACTGTTGTTAATGTTGATTATTCATATTTATTATTATTGTCTATTCACGCTTCATTAAGGGTCCGTGCGAGTATTCTATATTCATAATAATGTTTTAAAGGGAAAAACGATAACGGGAGTGCGTAATGTTGCCAAAACTACAATGAATACAATCGAAAAAAGATTCATTGAATTATGATGGGTTTACTTCTGTATAGAAATTGTGCATTATAATAAAGTTATATGTGATCGTTATCAGGCTGTAGCCTAAAAAAATTAAAAAAAGTAAGAAGTGATCATTATAGGACGTAAATCTTCTGAGAATAAGCAGTTACTTAGCAAAATAACATAGGCAACATTTCCGCTTTTCCTTTCGCAGAGCACGGAGTTTTCATTTTACATCCGAAAGACCCAGCGTGTATAACGTATTCATTACAGCTTCATATATTACATTTAGGTAACACTTATTATTAATTCTGCAATTGTGTTTGGAAACTTGGTAGAAGAATACGTTAACTTTGCATGCATAGACCTTACATTGACCAAAGAATGAAATACTTCACGAAACGATGTGTAAGTCGACCGCGCTGATGATGTTCAGTCCGAAAACGCCGCCGCGTGTTGCAGTGCCGGCAAGACTACAAGACGGCGTACCTGTCGTACCTGGGCTCGCCGTCCACCGTGACGCTGTCGGCCTACCTGGACGCGCACAACGAGTACGTGGCACAGCTGCACGCCACCAACGGCATGCTGGAGCGCTACCACCAGGAGGCGCTGCCGCAGCTGCTGCAGGTGAGAGCGCCGGTCGATAGCACGCACGCCGCACGCACAGGCACGCCGCACGCACGGCGCACGCACGCCGGGGGGCCAGCGCGCCCGGCCAGCTGGGACAACACTCGGGGACAGCTCGGCTCCGCAGGGCCGAAACACTGCAACCTACGTGTGTAAATGTAGCTTCACTAGGCGCTCGTTTTGTTGAACTCTCCTTTTGCTTGTGATGGTAGGAGTAGAGGTAAGGGCGAGTTACTATTTTGTTTGCAATCCAAAAAAATCATACTTCCAATTCGTGTACCGATGCAAATAAGTTTTCTATAACTCGGAAACAAAAATGTCTATTTTTTTCAAATATTGCTAATCTCGCGATTTTTTTAAAATATAAATTTTTATTTATTTATTTTAAACTTTTACTCATCTTTCAACTATTTATAGTTAAAATGACGGGAGAGGATTCTGGAACTCAAAAAAACCTGCGAATAGTGTCTTCTCCCCCATACGTCACATACACTTTACTGTTGTTTTTTTTTTTTTTTGACTAACTAAATCTAAATCTAAACATTGTTTTCAAAAGTGTGTTGTATGCGCTGTGGGCTATTACATAAAGGCACATCATCATACGAGACTTATTTGTACCTTTGATATATACAATGGTTTCGCCAGCTTATAATCCATTATCCACCCACTTAAGGCCACATAAAATATTGATTCTTTCTTTTCTCAAAAAAAAAATTTTTTTCACCTCTCGTGTTTTGGCTTTTCACCTCCCATTTTTTCGCAGTCGAGTTGGGTGTGCATGGGTTGCCACCGGAGCCACGTGCATGACCTCAAGGTCAGTTCAGGGACGATTAGGTTTGTAGAGCGGGCGTGTCGACAGTTCCCCAACTGAACCCGCTTTTATCAAACTGTCATCTTAGTCTTTCAGCTAAAGAACACTTCTGTCTTGTCTGTGCAGCATTAATTGCTGTATAATAAACGCCACATAGGATTAATGATTTTAGTTAACAAATGATTTTCCCATTATCTTCAGGTTCCATTTGCGTCATTTTCAACACACTATACCATTTCAGCTTGTACTCTGAAACCTGCAGTCAACGCTTTTTGAATCTAAGAAACAATCCTGAGGAAAATTTGGACACACATGGAGGTGTTTTTCGAGGTCTTGTGAACGATGGCAAGTTTATACATTAGTTGAAACTCCGTTATTCTTTTGCTGAGATGTTCTGGGCAAGTGTGCTCCTAGTGTGGTTTTTCGTTGTCTTTTCCAGGGGCTCTGTGTCTGACAATTTCGATTTAACTGTTACATATTGCTGCACAATGTGGTTCTCATTCAAAAGAACGGACCTCATAAAAATTGCGGGTCTGGTGTTCAATGCAGAAAGCAGATTATCGCCCCCCCCCCCCAAAAAAAAATACTAAACATGAGTAACCACGAGGGGGGGGGGTCTCACTGTTGAAACTCATGAGCGTAAGTGAATTATCTGAACGGACCTATTGCCAAAATAAGTCGCGGGTTTTGATGAGCATTCACGTTCCATATCTTTCTATCCAGGAAAAGCCACATTTTACTCTGACTTTTTAAAAATATTTTATCACTGCTGCGGTGTGTTCAAAGCAAAATTTAGGTGATGTTCGTACTTAATTGAAACGTTCGCAATTGTTCGTACTTAATTGAAATGTTTCTGTGCGAGATAGTCTCAAATATGTCGCCAATGGCAGTCCGAAGTTCCCCGAAAAACGATGAGACAGATACCCTCGTTTAAGGGAACTGCTCAAGTCCTCTTTCTGTGAAATGAGCTGCAAATCGCTTGACTCAGCAATCTAGTAGAGCGCTGGGTAATATGCCCACCCTATTCCATTTCTACCAGTAGAGGTTCAAGAAAATCAGTTAATAGATCGTTGGGCGTGGATTAAGAGAACATTGATAATATATCTCAGGAATTTTATAACCCTGACGGGGCGAAAGTCTGCCGCAGAGAAAAACATAAATATTTTACAGCAGCTCACTTGCTAAAATCCAGTTCGTGTTTATACTCGTTAACAAACCCTTGATGAAGTTTCGCCATTACTTCTAGGAAGTTCACACGTTCTGGGAGTTCATATAAAGGCCGTGAAGCCACGCTCACTTCACCGTGCTGCAATCTGGCCGTCCAGTGACGAAACGTGTATAGCTTCGTTTATCTTTGGCGTGTCAATCTGTGCGATTGGGAAAATTCAAAACCGCAATTCTCCTAGACAGCGACTGAAATAGGCCTAGTTACTATACGTTACTATACTAGTTACTATACTATTAGTCACTATAGACCTAGCTAGTGTCGAAACCTCTGCCACCGTCGGGAGTGGAACCCTAAGACCTCCCTGTCAGAGGCACTGCAGTGACACCGTTGGTGCCCTGAGCGACATCTATTGTTGCCCTGAGCGACAATATACTTCCCTGAGAGGCCTCCAGTAGTCCAGCTACATTCACTCCAGGGCCAACCGCGAGGTGCCCGGGCCGCGGCGTAGCGCGTCGGGTCGACGCACGTGCCAGCGCGCACGCCCCGTGCACGGCCCCCGCCCGTGCCCCCGCCCGCACACGCCCCGCCCGCGCAGCCCCGCCCGCGGGCCGCGCCGCCGCCCCTGGGGGCTGCCTCGAGCGCTGGCGGTGGCGGGCGGCGCGTGGCCCGTGGCCCGTGGCGCGTGGCGGCTGCCCTGCGCGTGTTACGAGCGTACAAATCCCCGCCATACCTCCTTATACTGCACGCTTTCTACTTATTCAGTACATAACAAGAAATAATAATTTCCCCTGCCCGTCTCTGCCATTGGGATTGGACCGAGACTCCTCGGCACCGAAGTGGCTCTTTGAGACTAAAATGGGCACATAGTCTTTCAAATATATTTGTAGGTTAATCAATTTTAATTCAATCATTCAATTATTTCAAAAGATGAATAAATATGTAAAAAAAGCAAAGCCTTGTTTTGCTTTTCCAAATCATTATATCTATATGACAAAGTGCTGTAAAGTTAAATATTTATCTTCAGCCACCATAGTATAATGCATAATTTATATAACATGAGTATATACTACATGAATGTAAGTTAGGTAGGTGCTTGGGTAGATGCAACGCTCAAGAAGTAAATTTCCTCAGTGAAACCACACTTAACGGGGCTGTAAAGAAGTGTTGAGTAAATCAGTTATATTTTTTGTGCGTTGTATATTCTTTACGGGTGTTTCCATTTCGGTATAGGTGCATTGACGGTCTCTTATCGACCGATACTGCTAATCAATTCTCCAATAGCGTCTTGCATGTGCAGACATTTCGGCTGCTACTCATTACGTTCAGCTTTATGCTACTCATTAGGTTCCGCTTAATGCTTCTTGTCATTTTGTGCAAATGCTACACTTTGTGTCTGCTTTCCATTGTGGAACGTGGCAATGAGAAGTGTGGGCTCTACCTTTTAATGATTGCCATTTTCTTTGTTTATAATATATTATGAATCATCTTGGGATTATCTTACATCTGCTCATTTTGTGAGCTATTTTTTACGATGGGTTTCACGTCTCTACGTATTTTAAGGATGCTCATTGGTAATCGACTCTTGACGAGCGACTTACGAACGTAGAAAGACCCGCAACACATATTTAGGGCGTGCGCCATTAGGTACTTTGTGAGAGTGATCTACTTTAGGTGCGATTCCTTCTAAGTGGCGAAAAAACAAATGAACACTGTACGTTGAATCGCTAATATTCTATGTATCTAGAAAGTCTCATAATTTTGGCAACCTTTGAAGTATCTAATACTAGTACCCAAAAGTTTGAACTACTGAACTCTTTGTTCATTTCTTCAAAATCTCGGTTCTAGTTTTCACTTTTTAATTTTCTAACCTCACCGAGAGTACTCACTAGTAATTGGTAATGAAAGTTCTCTGATTATTAATCACGCTAATTGGTAATTAGAAGCGCAGAAATTCGCGTGACAACTACACACGCCTTACCCCTCATTGAAACTGATTTCTAAAAAATATCTACTGCGTGCGTTAAAGCTTCAGATGCGTTGGAATATTTCTGTTTTACTTTTCACTGATGGTCATATTCTTTATGTTCTATCAGTGTTTATAACAGAACTTATAACGTTTTTGTTTCGGAATTTTTTCTGTGTTGGTATGTTTCTTCGTTCGTGAAACATTGTCTGGAAGTTCAGGTTGCATGAAAACATTGCATAGAAAACTCGATTTGCAGATTCAATTAAGTACGCAAAATATTGCTGTCTTTATTCTTTGGTATGCATATTCTCAAAATACTAAGGAAAAGTGCTTAAAATCCAATGTAATGTGTAGTGCTTTAATGACCTCAATTATAAACAGTATCCAAATTATTTTTTTACAATCAGCTTGTAATATTGCTAAACAAATATTTTACAACACGTATTGCTGCACTACTACTACCACCATCCAAACCATTGTCTTCGGAAACAATATGTAACTGTACCGCTACCATATGTATTGTATTTTCTAACAACAACCGGTCTAGTTTTGGTCATGTTCAGTTTCTACTTGAAACACAGACTAATCTGCTTTTTGTACAAATGCTAGATTGTCTAACACAAATTATTATGTGACAATACATGTTGTTGCAGGAACCTTTCATTTCAATAAATGTAGTTCCAATAGGAGAAAAATTGTATTCATCTCCGAATGTAATTTTCTGGACATATCCAGTTTTTGCTATCTATTATTCAATTGTTAAGGTTCCAGTAGAATTGAAATAGTTTAAAACTACTCAAATAATCTTGTGAGTCTTCAGAGCAAGTGTTTCGTGAGAACTATTTGCAATGTTGTGCATTTCCAAGCCTAGTGTACGTTTCATTCTACTTTGCGATGTTGTTCTACTTTCCCGCGTTTCCACGTAAGTAGTAGCGGGTTGTCATTTTAGATTGCTGTCTTCTTGAACTCGTGCCTCCTTGTCTACCTGCAGATGTGTACCAGCATTCGTAGACAACTCTGTATTTCTTTGTATTTCGTTGTATTTCGTGGAAGGCGTATTAGTTTTTGTCGAGATAACTCTTTTATCTGAGTATTTAAAAATTATTTTACGTAAAAAATTTTGAGAAATAATTTTTTGTACAAAATGTAATGAAAAACATTAAGAAATACAATATGTGAAACGTTTCTTAAGATATTTCTTTACAACATTCGAGAATTCGCAGTGAAAAAGATAAAAAGTTGCTACAAGCAGTATGTGAAAGGAATTTGCAAATTGAATTTTAATTTGGTCCTTTTTTGCATTTATGTTCTATTGAGAAAGTGGATTTTCCCAGTGCATCAATTGGCGCTTTGTGTCATGAACGTGGCTAAAAAACACATTCTTCACAAGTAATCACCCCAACAATTCTCGATTATTGTCAATTTTGTTTAACAGGTCAGCATAAATGTTCATTCTTAATTCCCTTCTTTTTTGGAGTGAGAAGTTTTGTCATCATTTTTTAAAAACATTTTGTGCTTGTTGAACTGCACACTTTCCTTGTTAATTCCTGAGATTTCAGCAAGACCTAGCAGACTCATACACATTTTACGGATCAACTTTTCTGGATGTTGTCGTCCGTTTGTGATGTTGAGAGTAGTTCAGGCCGCAGATCGTCTTCGGTCTATTCGTGTCCCTCCTTAAACCTTTTAAATCACAGTTTAAATCCAACATATACAGTTTTTTTTTGACTAAATAAATTTAAAATCTAAATCTAAACAATTCGTGTGCGCGAAACATATTCCCTGTCGTACACTTCCTTTAACATGGCATGAGCTCCTGAAGCAGTTTTGCAGATTTTCACAAGAAACGTAAAGTTAATTTGTTGCTGCATCTGAACAGTAATTTGTTCGACGACACGCTAGCGCAGGGACTTAAACGGCCGATTCCTACAGCGACATTAACCGACGTACGTCCTGAACCAATCGACCTCAGGAAGCGTCAAAGGCACACACTCTTCGCAGCGCGGTAGCTGTTTGCCGATAATAACTTCAGTCCGGTAATTTAATTGCCACGTCCATTTCTGCTAATTTTTATGCTGAATGATCTTCGCTGTCCGGGTGACGCCGCGTCAAAGGCTGTTGCCGACGTTTCGGCCATCTTATCGACCATCTTATCAGGGCTGGTCTGTGTGAGGAAGACCAGGATAAGGCGAATGAAACGTCGGCGACACAGCCTTCTACACGGCGTCACCCGGACAGCCAAGATCATTCACATGACTCCGACCGCGGAAGCCTACGACTTCATTTAATTTTTATGCTGCACCTTTTTCATTCAGTAGTAACAAATCAGTATAAAATCCTAGACTGTTGTTTTGTTTGTTGAATAAAACACTAACGTCGACGTAATTCGGTTTTAAAACCGTATCGCAAAACAAATCTACGAACTCTTTCTATTGACACTTCATCACTAAAATTCGAAAGAAACTGAATGAAGAGGCGTTCACGAAATATCAATCAACGTACAGACGAATGCCGGAGCAGTACCCTAACAAACAAGCCATGGACCGCGCTCGATCTTTCCTTCCTCTTCATTGTCTTAACTTCACCCCTTACACACACTTACACTGACATTCACTACACTTCCATGGCTGCCGGGAGACCCGTCGGGAGCTTAGTTTGTTCCGGCTGGGGCGGTGCCCTCCTAGTGGGAGATGCCTGCTTGGCGAAAAACCTCTCTAGCCGACCGTAGATCGTCGGATCTTGCCATCTAGTTGGAGAAGATACCGCCACCTCCCGAAGGAAAAACATGAACTACACTTACGGCGCTAATGACCTCGGTAGTTGACGCGCGCGGAATCACTAACAGCTATTCCACCAATGAAATACTTACACGAGTCTTCATTGCCAACAATATTGTTTACTACAGCAGCAGCTTTCGATGGCTTAGCCATTATCATCAGTTTTCTGCTGTATGGATGCTACAAAACGACTACATGTGGGAATGACGACTCATATAGTTATTTCATTGCAAATGCCAACGATAGCTCACCACGATACCAATAACTACCCAACCAACCATCCATCAACTTACTGAATATAATACACAACGATATCCTACAGTATTCGGGTGTTGTTGACTCGCAGGCGGTTCTTCGTGCGAGGCTCCATTGGCCCTGCACTGCGTCGCTGCGTTCATTGACGCCTCCGTCCTGTTGACACTCTCATCGATCAGCCGAAGTAATTTGTGGGGGGACATATAAAAATCACTTCTGTTTAATTAGGCTTGTTTTCTCTCTCGCACAGAGAGAGAAGAGAAGAATCGTAAAAAACGAGTTAAGATTTTTCCTAAAAAAGAGTTTCCCTGCAACATATTCGTGTTGCGTGATTGCAACATACTCCATGTTGTATTTGTTCTAACAGGTAAAACTGTCTAAACTGAACAGATACAATCCGTTTAAACTGAAATGCGAGTTGAATGATCGCTGTCTGAAGTGAAACACATTGATTTGTGTCATTCATAAACATTGATTTGTGTCATTCATAAACATTGATTTGTGTCATTCATAAACATTGACTTGTGTCATTCAAATATTTTAAACAAATTATTTCTTTGTTGCCATGTACACGTACAATAAGAATTTCAAAGAAAAACATATCAACTATTCTACAAAGTGGTTTCAATCTCCGGTCATAACATCATGAACCCATTTGCTCTGAAAAGTTTTGTAATCAGTTAAAGGTACGTAGTAAAATGCGTTATATTTTCTAGGTAGTACTTACATAGTAAAGAGAGTTTTACAATGCTGCAGCATTTTTCGAGAGAAAAATCGTATTGTGGGGCGCTTGTCTCGAAAGACTGGATAAATCTTGTTTTATGTATGTAACACATTACTTCCTCAAATATGTTGTGTAGTCATTAACCAATTTTTGTGGGCCCCTGGTACACAAACTAATTGTTGGCTAAATGGCTTTTCTAACTAAATGGCTGTTATAGGTGTTGTGGTGTGTTAGCGTTGGCATTTTTCATGAAATAACTATAGACGTTGTCATTGCCAACAATAGGACTATTGTTGCCAATGACAACGTCTGTAGTTATTTCATAAATGGCTGTTGTCCATCAGTGTGCCTGTGTAATGCCTAAACGGTTCAAAAGATTTTCTCCAACATTATTATTCCCCCATTGATCTCAAAGAACACAAATATCTCTCCATTCTCAAATATCACTCCATTTTTGATTCAGCTTAATACCCGGATAGCACAAAGAATATTTATTGCAGGCGGACGGACGGATAGACGTTTTGAAGTTATTTTTAGATACATTTTTAGATACCTGTATCGAAGACCCACAAAAGTCGGAGGAGCATAGAGTTCCTATAAATCGATCTAGGAAGATAAATTTTAAAAGAATCCACATGAATGGTTTTAACGTTGACCACAGACAGGCGGACAAACATACGTTTCGTAGTCAACGCATTTTTCGGTATCAAGGACCCATAAGACAAGTATTCTGACTGCACAGCGTCTTAGAGAAAGTAGTAATTCACTATGTACAGGAGCAAGATATCCCCTTTCCTTATCAGTGCCCAGCAATAAGATTCGTTTTCTCTCAAAACTTAGCCGTTACTCAGATCACAATTATAATACTGTCTCTTCTTTTGAAGTAAAGGCTACAATGTAAAAAACAGATACATGTCTGGTCAAACATTCGCGTGAATGTTCCAGTAAATGCGGCAAATGAAGCCAGCAATAAGTGTATACTCATTGTTGTGAACCGTAGACGAAGAAAGCATGTTGAGTTGTCAGCAGAGTCCGAAATTCCATTCGAAGTGTACACATAAATCTTCAAAACATTTGAAGACGAATTACATAATCGCAAAAGTTGTTTTCAAATGGTTGCTTCCTCAAAACAAACCAGAACGTATGTTTCTTACTGATCTGATCAGTGTTTTCCATCATTATTTTTGGACAACCTTTTTGGAGATGAAACATTGTGTCTAATTGATGAACATGCTAGCGAAATACAAACCATGATCTCGGATACAAAATTTCTGAAGGACACTGGCAGAGGCTAAAAATGGATGTGTTCTTTGACACTCGGGGTGTCGTCCTCAATGGGATTATTTTAAGAGCTCACATTGGAACTAATTTTAGAAAGTTTGCTTCGCACTACGGACCGAGTAAAAATCCCTGATAAAATAATGGTTTCTTTTCCACGACAACGCACCATCAATCAATATTCACAAAATCTTACATAGCCAGAGTATTCACCATACTCTCCGGCATCTGAATTCCTTCCCTTTCTGAGGCTAAAATCTCATTTAATGGGGCTAGGATTTGCAAACGCTAATGCAGGCATTGCAAAATGCAACCATTTTTTTTTCACTTGGTGTCACAAATTGACTTCTGGGAATGCTTCTAGTCAGTTTACACACGCTGGGTGAAGTGTCAGTGCGGAAGAGAAATATTTCGAAGAGACATTTGCGTTCACTGCACTCTAATTGCTTGTTTCTCCTTTATTTACTAATTACTGAGACTTTTCGGATCTAGTTACAAAACGGAAGGTATTATTAGTTCTCTTGACTGATAGTCTGTAAAATATTGTTATATTAGAGCATTCTTTTCTGGTAGGATGCCCTACTGATACAGATAGCCCAATATAAAAACAGGAAACCCTAATATAACTATACGTATCAGTTTAATTTTGTAGTACTTTCACTTATTTGAATGATCAAAAGAGGTCACGAAACTCTTGATAGTTCCACGCAGATTAAAAAAAACTATTCTACATGCAAGTTGCAAACCGCACACCGCAATCAATCACCGTGAATCTGTGTCACGTGTGGCGACGACAATCTAGACTAGAGCGCGTTTCCGCAAGGACGGGGAACAATAGTTGTCCCTGCCGCAACGCGCCATCGAGTCGCGGTGCGCGGCGCACCGCCGAGTGTTTTAAATTGCTTTCCACGTCTGTCAAACGCAGCGCCCGGCGACCAGCGCCCCCGCCCCCCACGCCTCCCGAGTCCCGCCCTTGCGCCCCCACCCCCCGCGCCCAGCCCCCTGTACCCCTCGCGCACAGCATCCCGCCCCGCTCGTCCCCCCCGCTACTCGCCCCGCGCCCCCCGCCCCCCCGCGCCCCACCCCCCGCGTCCCGTCCCCCGCGCCCCATCCCCCGCGCCCCGCCCCTCGTGCCCCGCCCCCCGCGCCCCGCCCCCGCGCCTCCCGAGTCTCGCCCTTCCGCCCCTCCCCGCGCCCAGCCCCCCGTACCCCCCCGCGCCCAGCACTCCGCCCCGCTCGCTACCCCCGCTATACGCCCCGCTACTCACCCCCCCCGCTACACGCCCTGCGCCCCGCCCTACACGCCCCACACACCATGCCCCGCGCCCCCCCGCCCTGCCCCTCTAACGCCGCACGCCCCACACACCCCACGCTCCCAACGCTCCCGCCCGCCCCCCATGCTCGACCTCCTCACCCCGTCCCCCGCACCTGTGCCCCGCCTCCTGCCCCACCCGCGCCCTTTCATCCTGTCTTCCCCCGCGTCGTTCCGCGTCCCCCACGCTTCCCAAATCGACGGTGACAGTGACTGCGATGGGAACAGCATCGCTGGCGGTAAAACCACCGGCTCTGGCGAAGGTGGTGACGGTGACTGTGACAACGGCGATAACGATAGCGAGAGAGAGGACGGGGGCGGCAACGATAGTAAGAGGCGGAGACACGTACGAGTGACGCAAATGGGAAGGGGGTGATGGTTGTAGTAGCGAGGGGGCGAGAAGTGGAACAGGACGATGGCGCCTGTAACAACGATTGGGTCCAGGCCGTGTTGGTGTGGGGCGAGTTGGGTTAGGCGAGGAGGCGGCCGAGGGAGAAGCTGGACCCGAGCTCAACGACTCTCCACTGCGTCGGTCTGCGGTTGGGCGCCGCGCCGCTCAACGCCGCTCAAGGATTGAAAGGTTTCCGTGGGGTTCCGCCTCTGTCGGGGCTTCCCGCGTTTAAATGCGCTGTATGTTGAATGACTCTCCAAAGGTCTCCACGTTGATTAAATCGTACGTTTTCTATTTTTGTGCTTGTACTCTGTCGTCTGGTGCGTTTTTTTACGACTTTTTTTCCCTCATCGAGAATGTTGTGCCGTTATACGTTTCAACTTGAGGAAATGCAAACGAATTTTTAAGTTAGTTAATTACAAAGAATTTTAAGTTTGCCCTATCTTTATTTTAAAAAGTTTATTTTATTAAAAAAAGTTTTGGAGCAAATGTGTTTCCTGGTTTATACTTTCTGTTTTTAGTAATGAAATGATAAACCAAGCATATCTAAAGGCGGCTCCACACCGGACAGCGAGCTACTTGCTCGCCCAAACCCGAACAGCTGATGTGTTCGGCGAATGTTCGCTCCCTTTGATGTGTCGTAAAGACCGACATGCGGTGGGTAAGGCGAGCACCGAATGTTCGTCACTCGGCAAACAGCAAGCAACTCATCCACGCTACTCGGAATTCGGATGCTCGCTACTCGCTACTGCGTATGCTAGCTACTCGACGAATAACGAATGTGTGGGGCCTACTTTTAAAGTTAGGTACAGACATGAGATGCCGAAAAAAGGTAATCACAAGAACTCTGAAGATGCAGGCAGTACAATGCACTCAAATATTTTATGTAAGGTTGTAAATACTCACGCCGCTATAAAATAAAAACATGCGGAAAAACACTTTTTATGTGGCGTACGTTTAAATGGAACGTAAGAATAGTAACTCCTCAACATTCTCGAGATTTAGGTTTCCAAAAACCGTCGCGGATGTCAAATCCGCGAATGTTGAGTCTGTCTTTTAATGAAGGCAGGCGGATTGGGTTCCTCGAAATCGAAAAACTGTTTAAAAAAGAAAGAAAAAATATCTGGAAAGAAATTTCGGTAGAACGGAGTAAGCGCTACTAAAAACAGGATTCACAATTATCACCCCAAGGAGGAAAAATAAAACACTATTTAAAGGTTTTTAAAGTTGAAAGTGATTGGATACAAGATTTTGTATTTTTTTTGCTTCATCACCATTCTCGTTGTTCTAATATACAAATATGGAAAAGTTGTTGCTTCTTCTTCTCTCTTAAATTGCGAAGTTATTTCCATGTTCGGATCACGTTCAAATGCTATTTCCACCAAAGCTTGTTGACCAATAAGAGTTTTGAAACTGAAGTTGCTCCGGGATGAAGTTTAGCTTCCGTAACTTCATCATTACTTTCGAGGAGATTTTTTTCGCTGATGATTTCCTGAAGCTCCTCTTTAGTGAGATCATTATAATGATAGCTCAGATCCTGAATGGCTTTTTCCTTTCATGTGACCAAAACCGTTACCTTCAATTTGACGCAACTGAAGTGAATTTGTGATACTTTAAGCTGCCGAGTTTGTTTCCGACATGACCCGGATAAAGGAAATGAAATGTGCACGCTTTAAAAAATGCGGTACCAAAAGACGTACACGCGAATGTTAAAATCGGTAGCGTTTCCAGTTGTTCATTCATTTGTAGCGGTTGCCGATAGATTACTGTACATATCTTAGATTTTATTTACAAGAAAGGAGATGCTGATTCTTACTAGAGCCTGCCCTTCAGAAACCAGAAAATTACAACTCTGATAACCTTATATCTACAGACATACAAGCCAAACTATCAACACTCATTGACTTTTTTGCCGACGTCATAATAATGTACTCTACACACCAGTATATACAAGGGACCTTTCAAAACAAGCAGGTGGAAATCTGATCTTTTTCTTATATATAGACAGTTACCATTTCCATATGCTGTGAAAAAATTTGGTAACGACATGCGCTGAAAGTCACTGAATAATACAAAGTTTCACATCACACAATGACGCAAATTGTGCGTGCGGTTTGTGCATCCCTGCCTACTATAAGAGAATGTCCTCCGAGGGGACAAGTGCTCCTATGGGCACGAGCTGCAATTCAGGGCAGCGAAACATTAAGCTAATGACATTGCGCACGCCCTTGACAAGCCTGCAATACCGTGCGGCACAGATCGCGTTTTTCAGGGCACTCGTTTTTCGACTGAGGAGTATAAACCCTATGTGATGCCGAAGTGAGACCGCCGCATGGAAGTGTAATAGTAAACATTAGTTGACACAGATTCATTAATGTATGATGGTTAAGTCAAAGAAGTTTGTTGTACACCCTGGTAAAAGGTAATTTGGGATCAATGCTGGTGTCTTTTGGTGAATTGATACGGAAATTACAATACTTGTTAGTATCATTGTTTTGTTCAACAAGACACCTCTGAGAGATAAAGAAGCCAATGATTGGTTGATTTCAATTTATAATCAGTGAGGCATTCATCGCCTTTGGGGCCACTCTAAGCCGCCTTGCCGAATACGCCACATAAAGTAATATTTAATGTTGAATAAATTCTTTTGAAAAAAAAATATGTCTTCAATAATATAGTTGTACAAGTCGATGAAAAAATTTAAAACGAATGTAATTTTCAAATATTCTGAGGTCACAGTGAAAGTCGGACCTGCGCAATTTTGGTGTTGGTATTTCACTCTATTATTACAAGAAATTGAAAGAAAGAAGTCATTTTAGTCATTTCTGAGAAATTTTCCAGAGTCTTCATGGAAAGCATATCCAACATTTGACAAGTTATTTACAAAATCGCAGACCGTCGCGTCAGGTTGATCGGGAAATACTCGAATTCTTGATGTTTAAAAGGATTTTAAAATCTGGGAAGTGAACTTGATCCAAATTCTATTCAAAAAGTGTATAAGAGCATAACAAAAACCGATAATGCGAGTAAAAGTGTTTCAAGACCATGACTAGGCGATAATGAGACCTGCATTCTGGATTTATGCTTGAGTCATTAATAGACCAACAGACACTACCTGTCTCTTGAAATAATTAATTTTCGTGTCATGCTCTACGACAAATTTGGGATAAGCAATTATTTAAATGTAATTATGATCAGTACGAAATACCGGGATATGATATTTTGCGAAGTATGTTTTACACTAATTAACATTAATTTAATTACCAGTATTAACATTAATTATAAAATAAATACATGTAATCAATTATTTATGTTCTAGCAGTTCACACGTTAAGGCGAACTACAGAATAGTATATTCCGTCGGCTAACCGCGTATTATGCTTATACTCGCGTGGTATTAGGAAGGAGGATTAGTATTTTCTATTCAAAGCTGAAGTGGCGTGCAATGCGATTTGTGAGTAATGCTCACCTTGCAAACGCAATGCGATTTGTGTACGATGTATCCGCTCTGCTATCGCCGTCACCACAATTGGAGACGAGAGCGCTTCTCTCGTCCCGTCCACCCACACATCTACATTCACGTCCCTCATTCACACTCTTTGACACGTCCTCTTCTTTGCCTCTGTTCCTTTTCCCCGCAGCGGGGGAAATCGCGTCTGCGTAGGTGGGCGCTATTTCTAGGGGAGAGTTGTAGACGACCCCCCGCACTCTGAGTTTCGAGGCGACACTCACGTCGATAGCTTCAAGGTGGAGGCTATTAGTAGGCGATGCTAAGCTCCTGGTTGCCGGGCTTGTTCGGGTATCCACCAGTCGGATCTATGGTTCGTCGACCTTTGGGCAGAATCGGGTGAAGAGAATGCTCTGGAATCTACAGATAAAATTCCGCCGTAAACCTGATACCACCCGCCAGGTTGCCCAGGTGCTGGCGATACTCACGTCAATAGCCGAAAGGTATATGCAGTGAGAAGACGGGAAGGGGGCTCTCGGCTTCAACGTGGCAGTGGTCCGTTACTCTGGGCAAAGAGGAGAGGCATCTTTCCAGCTCATGTGAGTGGCGCATTGTCTGGACTTCCGGTAACTGACCTGGAGAGCTAGTAGCTTTTTTCTAGCTGGCAGGGCGGCCTCAACCCCTGCCAATGAATGAGAAGGTTGCTGTGAGGGTAAACTGCGGATACTAGCTTGTCGGCGAACTTGTGCGCTGGCGGGTGATGCGGATAAAGGTGAAAAGCCATAGGTGCCTTCCCCGGGGACTTGTCACCTGGTAGTACAAGCGTATGTGTGGAGCGGTAGTCTACACTGTGTTCTACTGCCCCTCTTCCATTCCCTTCGCTGATTATACCTCAACACTTTTACCGCCTGCCTTTATCTTCACCTTCGCTCATATCCCACTCATGCCCTTGCCAACCACGATAGTGAAGAAGCTAATGTGTATCTTGCCCGTGTTTCTTTAAGCCGTTGTAAGGTGCAGAACTCTAGTGATTATATATTGTTGGTACAAATATTGAATAAACGTATTGCATTGTACATATCATACGTATTGCCTCTCCACTTTTCTTGTTTCCGTCATATTTTGATTACATCAGGCTGGGTTTTACAGATATTTTGCACGAGTAAAAACGTCCCCACCGAATCCGTGAGTAATGGGGAGTAAATAAAAGTGCCAATAATTCATTAACAATTAATTTTCAAGCACGATACAGTGAAACTAGAGCCGTGACATAGCAGGGCGGGAGATAGCTGTTCTCTCGTGTTGCCCAGAGGGCCAAAAAGGTACTGTTTTTCAGCGCGCTGTAGCGCATAAACCATATTTTACAATATAACAATTTAGGTATGGATTTCGTAGGAAATTGTGTCAACTTTTATTTTGCAAATTAGCTTCCGTTTCAATGAAATACATAGTTTTCTATATATAAGCAAAAAACTGTAAAAGCGCGAAATTTGTAGGGCTTTTTGTCTCTTTGACGCATACATTTTTTGATGTGGCAAACGTAAAATTGGATATCAGCTCTCCGGAAAACCTATAGAACCGTTGAGATAAAAAGTCATCCGAAATTTTCTCCTGCTTTAGATACCTAGTAACTGAACTTTTTGATATATTTAACAATACCCCGTGGAGGGAAAAGGAGATAATGAATTGAGATGTTGATAAATGTAGAAGCTGCTTATAATTCAAAAACTGTAAAACAATTGACACTTTGGTGTTATTATTGGCATGAGTTTTCTTTATTACCCTAGAACACTCTTTATTTCATTGTTTAGAAAATGCAATAACTTTAATTGAAGAAAGCTACCAATTCATCCGGCAAAACGTTCTATGTACTTCATACAATTTAACAATTGCAATTTGAGCAAATTATCGTTCAGGTGATCAATCGGTTGCGCATTTATCGACGCACAGTTGTGAATTGTGTCTCAAAATGTATGGCACCGCGTGTATGCCGTGGAGACACTATGACAATAAATTCCATGGGCTGTATCCACATCGACATCGACATAGTTTGCGGCCGCACAAGAGATCCGAAACTGTTTCGCCTCCTGTGTGCGGTTCGCTAATGAGCATTCTGTTGACTGCTCGCGTCCGCCGCCCGTGAACTCTGAAGTGGCGGGTGGGGGCGTGGCGGCTGGAAGGGGAGGGGAGGGGAGGGAGGGGCGGAAGCGGGGACGAGAATGAATACCGCGCGCGCGCGAAAATTAAAAACCTTTTGTTCCGCGACAACAAAGCGACGCCGTCCCCCCCCCCCCCGCGCTCTGTTCAGCGCGCCTTCTGCATTCCGCTATTACTTCATCTGCGTTAATTTGCGGCCAACTGCTGTTCAAGCCGCCGCCATTGCATTTGCGCCGTTGGGGCGCCTCTTCCTGCCCTGTTCACGCGGAATTAAGGGAGTGTTTTCGTTGTTGCGTCGATGTATTTGAGGCTGAGTGGGGGAACTAATGCTTCTGAACGCGTTGATAGGTTGGAGAGTTCACCTTGTTAGAACTGTTTCGTTACATAAAAAATGCAATAAATGCTGAGGGACAAAAGTGTTTCTACATTTGATCCATTATGAGGTAATTACCCTCATTGAAAGAGGAAAATTTGTTCACTATATCGAGCATCATTAAGATGATCACTACATGAGCATCACAAGGCAATCATTAAGATGAAAATAGATGAATCCAAGATATTGCGTAAGTCATATTTTTTTTCTTTTTTAATTTCGTATTATCAAGCTTCAATTGCCATAACATTATTTCCATGTTGAAGTTGGAAATTTACCTCAATTTGGCGCATAAATTAATGTTCATGTAAGAATATTTGGCTGAGTTAATACATTAATTTGCCTTGAATCTTAATTATCCTTTGAATTGAAATGTATTGAAAATTATTTGGCGTTCCAGGTTACAAATCGTCTTCTTACTTTCAAATGATGAATGATAAATTATCTGCTAATTCCAAAAATCTTGAAATACTGCGTCTTTTTTTAATCCAGATACTCAATAATACATAAGCTTCGTCAAACTTCAAATCCAAAATCTGATTTTCAATTTTTTCGTTCCTCAGTACATCTAAGTTTTGAAAAACTCTGAACGAAGATAAGCAGTTCTCTGAGTATGTTTTAGAACCACTTTCAAGGGAAATGTGTTTCAAGTCTTCTTTAATTGAAACGTTTTAACATTACAGGGAATGATCACAATTGAAAAAAGTGATACGTAGATTGATTTACACGTAAGCTTTCGCGGCTCGAATCCATAAATTCTCGGCTATCCGAGAGACGCCGCGTCATTGGTTGGGAGGCTTCCTCTTCCTTTCGTCACTGTCCTGAGGAAGCCTGCGACATGCCAGGCGGAACGTCGACCTCCCAACCAACGACGCGGCGTCTCCCGGAGAGCCGAGAATTTATGTAGATTGATTCCAAATCGTTCTGAGAAAACCATTGAACATCTGCAGTTCTCCGCTGTCGCTTCTCTCGTAGGTTCTTTCCAGGAACCGTTTTATCATCGGTGGATGTCGGTAGTCATTCTTTCGATTACGCTGCTTCTTTACATTGCCCGCTTTACCTAATCAAGAAGGGACTGGCTTGCGGGACGGAGTAATCATTTGCTCTTTCTTGCTACCTTTTATGTCATTAGATAATGTGACCTCATCCCACGTACATCGTTTCAACGGTGGGATGTGATGTCGATTGCGGTGACGGTGGGCGAAGCAGCATAGAGAGAGAAGCGCACGACTATCTTCGAGCATAATGCGCGGAGCGGAAGGGGGTGTAATATTAATTGGGTTGCGTAGTAATACTTAAGTTATTTGTACGTAGAGGAATAAATATTCAAGAAACGTTCACGTTGCTTGACCCCTTTGCAAACAGTCGCGCATCGTGACATCGACACTAGATCCACACCGGTCTCTCCAGCGTCCAAGCACTAAGAGCAGGGCCGATGACGTCAACCGACAAGTGAAATGACACGGATTAGGTATTTAAGGGAGGAGCATTGACTCGCCTAAAAAGTCGTCCCTTCTATTGTGCTATAATCCCAGGCACAGAACTGAAATTTATTCTTGATAGAATGAGTTTTGATAGGTCATCTGATATCGTGTGACATATACTATTAAATACTTATCTAATTAATTTCAAGTTATTCCAATTGAATCGGTGATTAGAAAAGATAGTATTTTTTTTAAAAGTTCTGAGAAAAAATAATAGTGACCCCATTTAGCATTTGGAACATTTATGTTCTAAACAACGTTGTAGAACTTGTCTTTAGTCATTGCTTGAGCTACTCTGTATCTTCAAACTTGCATTCCACGATGTACAGAAACGTTTTCATACCCTGGACGTATTTCCTTTATAAAATTATTACGAAATATTTTAAAAAACAATTTCCTATTTCTTTAATTTTCGACTTACGAAACAATATTAATATTACAATAAATACATAATGATGTGATTTAACATATTGAGCTTTGTGGATAAGGAAAAATAGGCTTACCAAATTAATAATATTAGCATCAATTTCGACTTGTGTGTCTATGTCAAAACTTTTTGGAGATATTCATGTGTGATATATTTTCCTAATTTTGATCATTGGTTATTTTCTTTCTGTTGATTGAAAGAACAGCTGAGCCACAAACTTTATAGAAAGGCAAATCTGAACGCGTCTCACATTTTGCCAAGTTAATGAGTGCTTGATAAGCACATCAATATATTTACTCACGTAAAGCGAAGTAACCGAAATATTCTTTATCATACGTTAGCTACTTTGCTTGCAAAGAGTCACACAATGACGCTGCCAGGACGATCAAGAGACCTGAATACTTGATTGTCTTCTTAAAATAGTTCGACCACCAGGTTTTGAAGTCTATGATGTCCTCAGTGTCTATTACCGTTGTCATAAAATAATTAAGCGTTTCCTAGGTGATAAAATACTTCTTGTATGTGAGGATCAGAAACTAGTCCTGGACTTCTTTATCTTTTAGTCTTTACAATATATAGTTGCAATTACTTTAAGCTGGACAATTTCATCTTTATACTGATCTACAGCTCGAAAAATAACAAATAAACTGTTTATCTAAACTCTTTTTACAAAAAAGTGGACATATTTCTATTTTAAAATAACCGATTCAATTTATATAAATAACAACCATAAATCGTTTTCGTCTAATATATCTTCCTTATACATAAACTCATCTGTTCGCATACATGTGATGTAGCTTCTTTTTATTTTTGTAGCCTGTATAGATCCCATTAAGGGCTAAGACCTCCCGCTTCACGCGGGGTGTAAACGTGGTTGGTTCCCCTGGTTTAAATAAAATTGTTTAAACCCAATAACTTACGCCGAGCGACATTCCAGCAATGCCGTGTGCCACACCCACAGTGTAGATGGCGTTTGCAGAAGGATATCTACGATGAAATGTGTAGGTGCCAGCAGATGCATTCGAACAGAAGAAAAGAGCGAAGTGAGGAGCGGCGAGGTTGGGGTGCGGGGAGAGCCCTGTCCCTGGCAGTGAGCGTTTGATGGGGCCGTGGATGGGCCCCGAGGGGCCAGAGGCCAGGCGGCAGCGGCTGCGGGTGCGGCGTGCGGGTGGGGCGTAGAGTGCGAGTGGATGTCGGCAGCCGCCTCTTCCTGGTAGCGCCGCAACTGCGATTCCTCGAATCGCTGCGATCGATCTTGGTCGATTACTGGCGTTGCTGGAAACTTACTCGACGCTTTGCTTCAAACATTGTATGAAGAATAGAGAGCGTTATACTAATCCAGCGAATGCATTTTCGCGAGGTTGGAACAGGACCAGATGTCAGCTGTCGTATACTAAAAGGGGGTTTACAAAGTAACGTTTTCTTATCAACAATTCAACGAGAAATTTGTGTTTTTAATATTTTAATAGTGTATTAAGTCAGTAATTATTATATTTTTAAATTAAAAATTAATCTAAATAATAATTTTTAATTATATTTTTTTGGATTCAGTGTTAGGAGTCGTAAATCAAATTATTAATTCCCACAGAAATGTAATTTTTATTAAATTATGTTCTTCTCTTTATTCTTTCATGTTTGTATTAGAATATAATCTATTTACTCAATATAAATGTAGCAGCTTACTAACAACAAAATATTATGTTTAAATAGTGTTACTTCTCGAAATTTATTCTCTTCTCGAAACCCTGGGTTCGGCTAATTTTAGCCTACTGTAGAAACATTTCCCACTCAAAAATTAGTCGAGGTGCTTTGTTTCATAATTGGAATAACGGCATTTAAATTGTTCTTTAAAAAAACGAAAATACTTTGTCACTGAAATAGAGCCTAAAATAAACACGTTTTCTCAGAATTTAAAAAATGCCATGTCATACCGTCCATGACCGAGCGGAGTGGCTCAGTGCTTAGCGCGCTGACTTCGCATCACCGCCAATTGTTTTACTTGTGCACGAACAATACATTTCTCAAAAGTAGTAGCAGTTTTAGTTGTCTTTTACTTTTTCCTCGTATCTCCTGCTGTATTTCTTAGAAGGAACATATTCCAAACATTATTTATCTAATAATTGTTTTCAAGAGATGCGTACGTTTCTAATTTCAGGTGAGTCGTCTCCTTTAAAGCTTTCCTCCCAATTGTGTATTAATTGAATTCCATAACTAAATAAACTTTTATTTCAATTCAACTATTGATACCGTACTCAGTCAAAGTCGTGAAATAAAATCTCTTCTTTTATTTCCTCCCTTATTTTTCGCAATTATTTATCGCTCATACGCGACTAACATAAAACGATTCACGTCTACTTCTTTGTGGCAACTTCTCAGCGAGCAAAAAGTTTACCGCCCCAACAAATAAAGAAGGCTTTATTTTTTACGATACGGCTGTTGTTACAAAACTTGCACCCCGCTGGTGACGTACGAGTGTACAAACGCAGCCAGCCAGCCAGCCAGCCAGCAGCCGGCCGGCCGCAGCGGTGAATCTTCTAAAACGACGAGTGGAGTTTTGAAACTTGGGGAATATCTCAATTGAACTCCGGCGACCGCGCGCTCGCCGCAAAGGGGCTGCAGGTGGAAGTGGGAGGCGCAGAAATGTTAGTTTCTTGGACGAAACTCGAGGGGAAGCATTAAGTCTGTCGCTGATACTTGCATATTCGATGAAAGTTTAAGTGCTCTTGAAAGTTAATGAAATTTCTTATGACCGGCTGCAAGCACATATTTCTCGGCGGTTAAATTCAGGATTGTTTTATTATGCTTGTATTCTTGTGCTACTATATTTTTGTGGTGTATTGTTTAAGGGATAAAGTTTTAAGTTCCTCTGGCCACCTTCTTGAACCTCAAAATTTAATTGTTTTTCTAACGTCTTTGAACACATACGAATATTTTTCAAAGATCATAAAATCACTAATTCTAGCTAATATTCACTAAGATAGCAGATAAATATGTAATTCCAGCCCAGGACTTATTTGAATGTAACTTTGCAAGGAACTCCTGAAGGTGCTCGTTTCCGTATTGCAAAATGTTAAGAGTAACTTACCAGAACAGTTTGATGCATTACTTATTTAAAAATATGTAAGGAAATTACCGAATTCGTTGTTCAAAGAAAACGTTTCTCTTGCAAAAGTAAAAATTAAATAAACAATCTGTCTATAAAATATATTTTAAAAACATCCGGACTATTTGTATACCATTAATTGATTTATATTTGAAATATATTCTCAAAATATATTGTTTTCATTTTCTGCTTCCAGTCTTAATGATTGCTTAAGCAGTCCTGTTATTTTAAAATAATTATAACTCTGAAAGTACTAGTAACTTATGCGTGCGATAATATCTAGGTGCCTGTGTACGTTTCGAAATTTTTCTTATAAAGGTTTTGCTTTAATTCGCTCTTACTACAGTAGAACTTTCTGATTAATGTGGTGTTCCTAAAATAATTGCTATTTAAAGTTGTTGCTACTTATTATTTCGCGCTCTAATTTTCTCCTGTTTTTGATATCTAAGATACATAGTTTTGTGTTCAGAGGAGACTTCCACCGTAAGTTGATAGCGTGAGAGAACTTTAAAAAGAAAACATTTGAATCAAGGCAAAACATTTGTTTCAAGGCATGGTTGTTAATTATTACTTAATACTTATTCTAATTATTTTTATGATAATCTAGGACGGATTTTATTGGCACATTATAATAGTTTGGTGGTCTAAAATAGGTATTGCAATTCACGTAGCAAATAGAAAGCGTTGAAAAAGAAAAGAATATTGGCATACTTATAATCTGCGAAATGTAATAGAGTGCGTTTAGATTATCCACCGATAGGTGTGACTGGGATTAGTCCATATTTAACATGGACTCGCTGCCTCTCTTGATCAGAGTCAAAGGCCACGCCTGACGCCGCATGTTCGAGTGACGTGAAATCGATTGCGCTAATTCGACCTTTGACGCGACAGCCACCAGCCGCTTCCATTTCCGATGCATCGCTGCACGTTGCTCCGACAGCACTGCATCTGTGTGCCTTGCATGCGCAATACACAAACTCTGTGGTAGAGATTCAGATATTGTGGGCGGGGATACTTTTTTTCAAAAAAATTGAAAAAAAGACTCGATGAGTGCTGATGATGCAGAGATTTTTAGATAAATTCTAATAGTAGTAGGAAACCGGATGTGGTAAGAAAATCGAAACCTTATAGAAGAAACTTGTCATTTTGAAACTAAATAAGAAAAAAAAGTGCTTCATTTCACAGACTTTCTCTTAACATGTGTAACTGTTACGTAAAATATTAATTAATTTCAAATTACATACTTTTAATATTTCAGCTATCTTGTGCAGAGCAGTGTTCGAAAATGTCTTTAATAAACTTCATCCTTGCAAACGTAACGTACAAATTCGTCAAAATTAACTAATTCTGAGGAGTCCTTTTTAGAATACAATATTTAGAGAATTTTTCAATTAACAAGATAGTTTGGTTTCCTTTCTTTAATATTTGAATCGTAAATATTGTGTTTTATAGAAAAGCATTTACATTTATTCACGTTTTCTTAGTTATTCTGTTTCCTAATAGGCTAGTTTAATTGAAACGAAACTTTGAAAGTATCGAAGAAGAGCAATATTATTTTTTAAGAAAAATTTTAGAGAAATTGATTGAAGTAGTTTTTGAGAAATCTTGAAGATTTTGAAAAAGAACCCATTTTTTCTCACCATTTTAGTCATTTAGAAACTTCATAAAACATTTATCGTAAATCATCTTTGGTTAAAGGTGCTTTAAATCGTGAAATACATGTGATTTGTTATATTTTAGAGAAGCGGAAGAAGTTAAAAATAAAACAAATTAACCATTGTATAATTCACGTCCATTATTAATTAGGAATGTACGTATAGTAGGATTGAGGAGTATGAGTATTTGGTCTGCGTGAGTAGAAACAATTAAACCATTAGTTTGCCTAATGGTTTAATTGTTTGTACTCACTCCAACTAAATCCCTTGAACTTCATTCCTCAAAAACAAACAAAAAAACGCTTTTTGTACTATCGGACATAAATATTCTGGTATTTGAAATGACTGTACAGGGAATAAATTTAATACCTAATATGAAAGAAATTATGAAGCATTATGAAAGAAATCTCTAGTTTCAATAATGAAGATTTAGTGGTTTCGAAAAAGTTCAACTTTTACAATTTTCCAAAATTCAAAAGTCCTAATGATCATCGAGCTAATACCGTAGTCATAAACGCATTTTGTTGCATTTGTAGATGTATATGTATAATGAATCTGTTTATGAGATAAGTCTAAAAGCGTCCTCTAATCCCCTTAATCCGATCTACATGACATACGTACAATTTTGATATAAACATTTTTTTAAATTATAAGAACGTATTTTTAAAGATCATATTGGACATAAATATTTACATTATACGTGTTTTTATATTTTAATACATTTACTGACTCAAATTATTAAACAGATCCGTTATGAAGTTTATTGAAATCTTAAAAGTTTTCGGTTGAAAATGAAGTAAAATCCGAAGCTGATTCTCGCTCGACCACATTAACAGGAGAATACTAATTTGGAAAAAACATTTATATGTGAATTATTCCCTATTTTTGTTTGCAAACGGACGTAGGACGGACGGAAGGGTATACAAACAGACATTTTTATAAATAACATTTCTTTCTTTATTATGTAAACGAGAAACGATAACTATGTAAAAAATAAAAACTTAAATATTTTGGTACGTTTCTTTAATTTGAGGTGTATTTCTACTCGTTATGCTCATTGTATTCAGCCAGTAGTCCGGTGTAAGTATCTCGGTAATCACAAATGTAACATTGACAATATGAATATTTTCCCCTTCATCTTCACGTAATCCGAATTTCGAAGACTCAAAACACTTCAAAGGTTTTCATGTATACAATGTAGTTTTCATAAACAGAATTCGAGCATCGGTAGAGAGATATGTAAATATATCATTGTTTCACTTATCAAAATGTCCATTGTGGTTATTGCACTGTCTACATATTTTTAAATGTCATCGAACAGATTATTTCTACTTCAAAAATGATGAGCTATTGTATGAGGCGCATGAAATATAAACTGTCTCGTTCTTAACTGATGTTATGAAACTTTACGTATTCTCTTGGTATGCATTCTAGATTCCGTTTAGCTGGTTGTTATTATAAAGTTGGGGTAATACACGGAAATGTATTCCCATTGCCATATTACATTTTACCAGCAACAATTTATGATTTGTACGAGTGTGTTTGGAACATAAAAAACTAATCACGCGCCTTGGTCATGGTTGTTTGCCCCTTGTCTCTTATGAATGCGTAGTCGAGGAGGGCGTCGCGTTCTACTGGCTCCAGATCACAAGAGTCCTCAAGACAGCGTCTTGTAAATGGTCGAATGTGTGTCACATCGGGAAGTAAAGAGTTACCGGATGTCCGCTGGATACAAGTCCTAGAAAAAAAGAACTAATCAACTCATTTATCTTAATAGACACGAGCATAATTTCCAGAAGTATGATGTACGAGTATAACACAGTATTGCTTGTAACATTGTAAATCAAATTTAATCCCAACATCGCTTTTCACCGCTGCCTCCCTCACTATTTCTATTTTTTAATATCTTCTTTGTTTCGGCATAATAAAAGAACTTCCATGGAAATGTTAGTTCGGATTGTTAACTTCCTCTGTAGGATACACGCCTGGAGACGAACAAAATTCTGCATCAGATATTACAGACAAACCGATATTTTTACCCAGATACATAAAATGTTTCTCCGCAAAAATATCCTTTTCAGGAATGGCTCTCAGTCTTCGTGGAGGTGGAAGTTTCTGCTTCATCTCTCGTTCATTTATCGACAGCGGAGTTTGATCTTCCTTCAGAAAGATCAGCTGCCGGAGCTGTCTCTCGCATTTTATAGAGGAGCCTGACTCCATGGAGAAAATCCAGATCACTGATCCGATATATTCCACGCCTCCGGCAAGAGATCTAAAAACCTTTTCTTGGGAGTTTTTCCGCTCTAAAAATCGTTATTTATGGTAGAGCGAAGAGGTAACATGGAAATACTCAAAATAATCCCCCGTCTCTCGCCACAAAAGTGAGGTTGAGAGGAGGAACTACCCAGTGCCAGCACTTCGGGGGCTACTTCAATTCATGAGGTGGCTGCTATGCTTCCTGAATTATTTTGATACGTCCAAATCATGTTCATACTAAATTTCTACAATAAAACAGCTTACTTTCCTTTACTCTGATATTTTGTTTAGAGTCGACGCCCTGCAACGCATCACATCAGTGTTTCGTTAAAGTGCACAAGAATAATAGTAAGACAATATTTAAGCAATAAAAAACGTAGAGGAGTTAGAAGCAAAGTGTTACGTTGTGTTCATTGCAAGGTGATGCGACCTGAGGGGAGAGACCTCCGCAGATACGAGCGCTGGCCGCCGAAAGGCGCGGGATGCTGCAGTACGACTTTCGAAGCAAAGTTTTATTAGAAGCCACCAACACTCTCAGAGCGCAGAAGTCTTCGGCGCGAAGGAGCGGAGTGAAATACCAGCGCCAAAAGCGAGATCCAACTTGTAATGAAAGAGAAAACCGACCGAGTTAGACGAGGAGGAGCTGATGCTAAAGTGCCTGGAAACTTTAAAAAAATGACAGAAAATGTGAAACAAACAATGACAGCACAGTCGAATGACAGCAGAATTTCATAAGCACGTGCTGGCCCCACTAGGAATAAGACCCTCATAAACATCATATTTGTAATATTTAAGAATAAGAAATATTTCCTTTAGAAGTTATAGTAATACGAAGGTACGCAAGGTGTAGCAAAGCTTTTCCACGACATTGACTTGTGAAATTCAGAAATCTGATATTGTAATGATTTGTAAGAAATGTTACAATTTAGTAACCATTTATTTAAAACATTATTATTTCTGGATTTTGTCAATGCTTAATTACAAATTGACTCGTATTTTGTCCTTAATTTAAAAACAGAAATTATACAACTGCTTTATATAAATGACATTATGACATTATGCCTGATGATGAAAATAATTAATTTCCGAAACGTTGCTGTTATTATGTATCACGTGTAACATTGATATAAAACAGTTTATATTTTTCTTTCTTTAAATAACGGTCCAAATACAGTTTGACTAATTTATTTAAAAGGTTTCACAATGTTAGAAATAAAATTGGAATGATCACGAACTGTAGGGTAGCAAGGTCCCGTAACATCCGAAGCGCGTGGTGTGACCCCCACTCCACATCCACGACTATCCCCCTGTCCTTGCTAGAGAAAAGTAAGCAAAACTGAAGAACATTACGCTTTTGACACTAGTCATTTCAAACTTAGTACTTATTTTCACACTAATTGGCTCCATGTAAGACTTATTAATTAGAAAATGATTGTTCATAGCACTGGAAACAACGGGAACGGCATATCGCCTAATAACAGCTCCAAGTTACTTATTATATTTTGTGCCATTTTTCACTGTTTTTTGTTCAAAAGTACGATCATATTCTGGCCACTATTAAATGCATTTTCCATCACTCATGTTCCATTATTCTTCAGCGCCTGCTTGTAAGTTATGAAACGCATTGAAATGTTTGTTATCATATCATTTTTATATGAAGCGCACTAGAAAATCAAAATAACTAGGGACGTATTATTAGAAAAAGTCGTTGGTCTTGATAAGAAGTATGCAATTACTGTTTTAGATTTCATTTTCTAAGAGTGCCATAGAGGAGAACTCTGCATCCAACTTTACAAGTTAATGAAACATGTCAGACAACTTGTTCTTTCGAAAACAGCTTTTCTAAGACAGTCATATAATGCCCGAGTTCCAGAGTGCAGAAACAAAGAAGCATTTAATTTCTTCAAAAGCTCTACAAAATGATACTGTTGTCTGCCGGACTCTTATCATCTCAGTATTTGTGGACACCGGAGAAATGGAAGAGACAGTTACATTGTTCCAGCAGTGCTATTATCTTCCTCTTTCATAATTGTATAAATGAAGTATATCACAAATGACGACCACTCTCATCGAACACGCTTGTCTTAACAATTTCCATCTCAGCGAAAGATTGGAACCCGAGACGCGCAGGAAGAGCAACGAGTGCGATAAAACATCGACCGTCACTTCGACGCAGGCGTGAGGCGAGTCGACGCGGTCGGGCTTGACGGCCGAGACGCGGAGGTCACGAAGGTTGGGGGCGGAGGCAGTTGGAGGAGGGTGTGGAGGAGGCGAGGGCGTAGACGAAAATTTCGTTAGTGGCGCCTCTTCTCTCAGAGCGTGCAAGCGTGAGGGCCGGGGTGAGCGGAGATAGCGAGGCGGGGCTGGGCCAAGCTGAGAGGGGGGTGGGCACGGCCTCCTCTACTACTTAGTGGAGGAGGCCTTGGGCTGGGCGTGGCGGGGCGGGGGCGGGGAGGGGCGGGATGGAGCTGTTGCGAGTGGGAACAGATCGAGGCGGGGAGGGGCTGTGTGAGGCGGGGAGTAGCTGTGTGAGGTGGGGAGGGGCTGGATGAGGTGGAAAAAGGTTGGGCTAGGCGGGGCGGGGCTGGGCGGGGCTGGGCGGGGATGGGCGGGGCTGGGCGGGGCTGGGCGGGGCTGGGCGGGGCTGGCGGGGCTGGGCGGGGCTGGGCGGGGCTGGGCGGGGCTGGGCGGGGCTGGG
The DNA here is from genome assembly GCA_038098605.1 of Gryllus longicercus. Lineage (NCBI taxonomy): Eukaryota > Metazoa > Arthropoda > Insecta > Orthoptera > Gryllidae > Gryllus > Gryllus longicercus. The sequence goes on from JAZDUA010000252.1 coordinate 1,406,133, forward strand.
CGGGGCTGGGCGGGGCTGGGCGGGGCTGGGCGGGGCTGGGCGGGGCTGGGCGGGGCTGGGCGGGGCTGGGCGGGGCTGGGCGGGGCTGGGTGGGGCTGGGCGGGGCTGGGCGGGGCTGGGCGGGGCTGGGCGGGGCTGGGCGAGATAAGGCAAGGCAAGGCAAGGCGAGGCGGGGCTGGGCGAGAGGAGACAGAACGAGGCGAGCCCTGGCAAGGCGGTGCCTGGCGGGTCTGGGTGGGTCATAGCTAGGCGAGGCGAGGCGAGGCGAGACGGGGCTGGGCGAGCGGAGAGTAAGAACGAGACGAGAAGGGCGAGGCGGGACTGAGCGAGAAAAGGCAGGGTGGGGCGGGCTGGGCGAGAGGAGACAGAACGAGGCGGTGCCTGGCGCGGCGGAGCTGGGCGGGGCTGGGGAGGCGGGACGAGGCGGGACGGGGCTGGGCGAAGCAGTGCGAGGTAAGGCAAGGCGGGCGCGGCGAGGCGAGACGGGGCAGAGTGCGAGGGGGCGGGGCGCGGCGTGGCGAAACGATGGGTGGTGGGGCTGCCAAAGATATGGCTCGTTTGGCAGCCGCAGAGCATAGACAGCCGCCGACCAGACGCCCCCGTCGCGGGAGGCTGAGAGGCAGTTGGACGGGACGGCATCGCGGCGGGAGGCTCTCCGCGTCGGGCGCTGCTTTCCTTCGCCTCGAGCGGCGTCTCATTGCGCGGCTTGCGAGGAGTGCTCCACATCCCAAGTCGGAGAGTCGGGTTTAACGGTGGAAATGCGAATAAACTGAGTGCAGATGGAAGTAGTTGATATATTTTAATCTATATTTACCTTTTGTTTATGTACACCTGCCAACTGGCATAGTACATACGCCAATCGTTAATTTGTGTATAAGAATTCAGCTTATAATCTTTAAATTTCAATAATACATATTCAAAATTCAATATTATTAAATTGTAATGTGGGAGGTGAGAGAGAACTTCTTGTTTTCCTTTAACATCAAATGCTTTGATTTGTAAGTACCCTGTAGTGACGTAAAAAGGAGGACCATTCGCCAGACTAGAAAAGCAATTCTCTAATCTACTAATACTCAACTTTGGATAAATGCAATTTTTACCAATATTATTGTGAAGGTTACGTTTTGCTACGGTGAATATGTGAAGGTTAAATTCTGAAGTGGTAATGCGACTTTGCGTTTAAATTTTTATTCAGAGTTTTGCGAATGAGAATTGGAAATTCATTTTGTGACATAGTAGTACGAATTCGAAGGCCGAAAAGACCTAATTACAAAATAGGCGTTCTCGATTAAAAATATCATATGACATAATTAGGCATTTATGTATGGAGTTGGAGACTGCATAATACTCAGTTATGACTGAACGTTACTACAAACTAAAGCATTGATCTTCAATATGGATTAGAGACGACACACCTTCGCTACTGATTAGAGACAGACCCAGAATTTTCCATAAATATCTGCATGTCCCACTTGCATTCGCATACATCAATTCTGAGGTGAATGCTGCAGTACTTAAAAAATGATTTTAACATTACATCATTTACACCTCTCATTGATATATTCGTGTAACTGTGTTTGGTCTTTATTGTCAACTTGTGGTGAATGTCAAATACTATGGTTGAAAATTGTACTTATTGATATTTCTCTGCATTATTGGTGAATATATTTTGAGTTGACTCTAAACGTTGCTATATGATTAACGTATTATTGTTCGAATATTTATTAATAGTACATTTTCTAATTAGAAATTTTTGAATAAAACTGATAAATCATTTAATGATTTTTTCTTAACCCAAATTGAGTTTTCTTATAATTCGTCATCTACAAAAAGTGAGGTGTTATTTCTACATTGAATCTGTCCGTTTTGTATATAAAGAGTCTAATGTGTTTTGACACAATTATCATTCTGTGGGTAGAAACATTTTACATACTAGAGAGAAAGAAATTAATTGAACTTTACCCGCCAAACATTTTCGCGAGGTGATTGGATTTACGTCCATTAAAAACCACGTAACGGATCCTCTACCATATTGACACCGTAATTGAATTAAGCCATTTAATCCGATACATATCACAACTGTCAGAACGTCATTTCCTGCTTTGGATATGCTGTATCTTCGTTTGCGTTTAGTGTTGAAAAGTCTGGCGTTAAGAGTGAAATACATGGCATAGAGTTCCGGAAAGTGGCGTACTTGATGGATGTTGATGTAAAGAGTTAAAAATATTAAATAAATGATGAAATTGTTTTTTGTCAATGATCTAATTGATATAAAGAAAGAGACGTCTTGACGACTCGGGTAGAGGGGACGGTTGACTTCAGTGGCAATTGGTGCAGGGCACCAACACTTCAAAAAAAATACGTTTACATATTCAAAGATTTTAAACAATTTATTTTTATACATATTCTACATTCAGAAATATTTTAAAGTGGGTCGGAAACTTTTAGGAAACACACATGAAAAATGGCGCCAAGGGCCGGAAAATGAAGGCGATAGGGATGACTGACTGACTGCAAAGGATGAGTCGAAACCAATGGAGGACAAGGAAGAATGAGAGGAGGATAAAATGAGAGACGTAAAGATGCGGGGCGACGGTATAGCATGATTGGATGGCGGACGAAGAGCTGCCTTGATACAGAAAGTACACAATCGAGTAAAACCTGTATCATTAAAAGGGCATCTCAAGAAAATTATGTCTGATAATTCCGAAAGTATTCGCTTGATTTTATAAAAATAAATTTGTATTTATCAAACAAAATGGATGCAATCTCTTAAATTTACTTTATTCAGTTACTATTCTAATGATCATTCTGTTATTCTTCCCAGGAATAAAATTATTTATAAAAATGAGGAAAAGTGATACAGCATAAACCTAACCTCACAAATGGAAAAGAAGGTTCTTGTATCAAACGCATTATAAAACATTTGCCCTCGAGAAGAAGTTTTAATTTTTGCTTTCATTACATGTCTCTTTGGAATGTAGTTCGGCATAATTATTCGTCAGTTGCGTCCGAACTCTTCAGCCGAGGTCTGTTTCACCCTTAGCGTATCCTTAGATTTTGAACCAGTGACTAGTCGCGTCCCACAAGCGGCTAGCGAGTCCGTGCCAGCAGACTGGCATTAATATTATGGAATCAGTTTATAGTCTTACAGTAGTGCCTGTTGTAGACATATGATTTGATGAATTGATGCGTATGATGTTGATATGAACCGATCCTGGAACGATTGTTGAATGACAGACAGAGGAAACGGGGTAATGTCGAAAACACCTGCTGCAATCATTTCATCCACCACAATCGCCACATTAACCCAGTAGAGGTACGTCATATAAAGGAGATGGGTTGCAAAAAGTGGAATAGTTTTGATTTTCAGGTATGTTGTTGCGTTTTCCAACATTTAAAAAAATGCTAAAAAGTCACCTTTAAAAGTTAGTCTTTATAAACTCGCTTCCTGTGCCATTTTAGGCAGAAATGTACTATGACTCATTTTTCATAGTGTTAAATCTTCCGCCAGTTTGTAACATTTTAAGAAATTCTGCATAGATTTATTGAAGGCCGTTAACATCTTTAAAAAAAATTAAAAAGTCGGATATGTCGTGCATTCCATCTGCATATTATCTTTTTCTTTTTGCATTTGAATCCAAAATCCACAATTAGTAGTCGTATAAATAATTAAATTTTCTACAAAATTCAAACAAAATATTTATAATTAACAGAACGTAATAAAAAATACTCTACCTTTTGCAAACCAAAACATGTCCTCAGGGCTACACGAATCGTCTGGGATTTCAATTTCGGTGCTCAGAGGTGGACGGTGAGCGGTTGAGCACTGCCTCTAGCGGCTGGCTGCTCTGATCGGTAGTTTCCCGTGGTTTCTCCGACCAACACCACGCAAATGCCAGAGCAGTATCCCAACAAACGGAACACTTGCATTCGCCTCGGGGGGAGGCAGAGGGTGAAAAGTCTCAGGCTCATAGCGAATAAGGTAACGTTCACTCAGACCCGAGTTACTCGGCTGTACTCACATCATTTGCTTCAAGGTGGAGGCAGTGACAAGGTGGTTTGCCATCGACCTTCGGGCATTATAGGGCAACGGAAGTACTCCCGAGTACACATATAAAAGTCCGCCGAGGAGCATGTACCCCCCCCCCGTCAGGTTGCCTAGGTTTCGGTCGAACACACGTCGGCAGCTTCAAGATGGAGGCAGTGACGACACGGATTGAGGTGCCCCGAGCCACCTGGGCCTCAGTCCGGGCCGCCCCCAGTTGGGCACTTTGCTTCGATGTGGCAGTGCCCGATACTCATCGACAATTGATGAGGTACTTGTTCCGCATTGTGAGTGGCTCGTAATTTGAGTCCGGTGGTAGCTTGGAAAACTAGTAGCTCTGAGATGATAGTCACCCGACCCGGGCTTAATTGGGGATTGTTCCCGTAAAAGGTAACTGCGTTCCGGCGGGATTCGGATACCAGCCTGAAGGTGTTAATACATTTAAAGGGGGTGCGGTTAAAAGTCACCATGCCAAGGGCCCACCCCGGAGAACAATCCTCTGGATAGAACAAGAAATACTTGTCTACGCAGGGTGGTGTACTACACTACCATACATACAGCGTGCGGCGATGGTGTAACGGTTAGCGTATCGGACTGTTGTACCGTTGTAAGTTGTGGATTTTTAAGGGCGGTTTTCCAAAATCCTTCGTATGCCTTCCTTCGGAGGGGAAGTAAGCAGGCTGTCCAATGTTAGTAGATTTACTTGCATGTAAAAGATTCTCAAGCCTAAATGACACCTCTAAGATAAATTCAAATCGCCCGTTTCTCACCCAAGAAATACCTCCTTTCTCTGCCAGTTTGTGAAACAGCGTAGCGAAATTTGCGTGGTCAGACGGAAGAGCAAGCCTCATGACCTGAGTCTTGCCACGTAAAATAAGGCATTAATTCAATTCAATTCAATTCAATTCAATACAGGATCTGGAGACCAGTCGGGAGTTGAAAGACTGTTTTGATTGAGGTGATTCCCGCTGGTGGGAAATATCTGTCGGAAACCCCGCTAGCCGACGGTAGGTCGAGCTCGGATCTCGCCATCCAGGGTTGGGGGAATCACCGCCATGTAGCGAGGAAAAACACGAACTCCACTTACGGGACTAATGACCTCAGTAGTTTATGCGTCTGGAATCACTAACAACCAACCAACCAACGAACCCGACAAGTCGGTCGTTGCCGCATGTCCCCATCCAGCGACGGAAGATCACAGCCACCTCCCGCGTTCAAATCACGCACTACCCTTACGGATCTGATGCCCTGGGGGTGGCGCAGGGGAGGGACGGGGGGGGGCGCTCGCGCGTGCGTCCGGCGGCCGCTCCAGTTGGCGCCGCCGCGCGACGAAAGTGCTGCGGGGGATGTGGGGCAGCGGGCCGCACGCGCCGCGCCGCGCCGCCCCGCCCCCGTCTCCCCGCGCCGCGCCGCCCCGCCCCGCCCCCGTCTCCCCGCGCCGCGCCGCGCGGGGCCGCGTGCCCAAGCGCGTTCGCGCCGCAGTCGCCCCCTTGCTGCTTATGTGGCACGGGCGCCGCGCGCCGCATGCCGACGACGCCGCTTCCGGTCGCGCCGCCGACGCGCTCTTCCGGCCGCCCCCGCGCCGGGCGCTTGGCCGCCGCCGCCTGCGCCGCCGTGCGCTCGTTTCTTTCGCTTTGAGCCGGACGGACAGTGAATGGGAGATGGCACGTTGCTGGATGAACGAGCGATGAAGGCTTGCCATGAGTATTTGATGGCGCTTCAGTGTATTCATTTGATAATTAATTGTCACATTTGTACGTACGTAGTATCTGTGTTGCAGTAATTCTTAACTTAACGTTATCCATACAGTGGACATCCATGACATTAATTTCACATTAATATGAATATTATTTAGATTATATTGATTTTATCATTATACTTATAATTATTCCTCTACGACTCTTACTATTAGCTTAAATAGAATGCATTCAAATTTGTATACAGGCAGTCCAATGATGATATTTATAATTCAAATCGTCGTTAGTAACCTATCAAGTACCAATGCCTTACACTTTTAATATTTTCGGCGCCATTTTATTTAGAATGTATTCATTATTCGTGAAAAACTACTAATTGTGGTCCAAAGTGAGCTCTTTTAATGTATTGCATGGACAAGATTACTCTAATGTATCTTCTAATGACAAACAAACAAGGATTCAAAGGATTCCGTAAGCGCATTGAGGCTGAATTGAATGTTGATTAATCGCAATGAAAAGAGAGAGAGAAGAAAATTTCATGAAGTTTTGCGTCGTTGAAATAACAACCATCCTAACGAGAAATGGGGAAATTCTTGAGAAAATCAATATACTCGTAATTGTTTCGCTTGAGAAAATCGTCACGCTCTGTTCGATTAGCTGCTTTGTTTGCCTCATCCGCTACGCCATTAGCAATCTTTCGGCTGCTATTCACAGATTTCGTCGCGTGAGCCCTCTGACGACTTTCCCGACTCTCATGGCAGCCCCTAGGATTGATTGTTTTAGTGATTCCGGACACGTCAACTAAACAGGGTTTAATCCCGTAAGTGTAGTGTGTGTTTTTCTCTGATGGTAGCGGTGATTTTTCACCCACTGTAGGGCGAGATCCGGCGCCGACCTACCGTCGCCTAGCATGGTTTTCCCCAACCAGATATCTCCCACCAGCCACTACTACAGTCAGGATAAGCTCAAAATCCCTACTGATCTTACGGCATGTGTGGTAGTGTAGTGCATGTTAGTGTAAGTGGATGTGTGTAATGAGTGAGAATAGGACAAGGAAGAGATCCGAGGCCCGTTTGTTAGGGTACTACTCCGGCATTCACCTGGTGTTGATCGGAGAAACTACTGTACAGAGCAGCCAGTCTAGAATTCTCCTCCAGACAGCGAGTGAATGCGACCTAGCTAACAAGTTAGTGTCGAAAATCCTGCCACCGTCAGGGCTCCAACCTAGGACTTCCGGGTCAGAGAGTCTGCAGTGTCATCAGTTGATGCCCTGAGCCATCTCTCCCGGTGCGTCCCCTATGACATGTTGTTCCCGCTTCACCTCGACCTTTCTGACACCTTGTCACCACGTGCCGTCGCAGCTCTCTGACGCCTTGTCCCCATCTCTCCTCGCGGTCCCTCTGTGCCTCGTCTCCGCCCCACCTCGCGGTTTCTCTGGCGCCTAGTCCCCATCTTACCTCGCGGTCCCTCTGTGCCTCGTCTCCGCCCCACCTCACGGTTTCTCTGGCGCCTAGTCCCCATCTTCCCCATCTTACCTCGCGGCACTTCGTCGCTGCCTGCGAATCTTCGTTGCACCTTTCAGGTCTTCACCGACGCCTATTGTCCCTAAGGCACCGTTGCTCTCTGGGATTTGACAACGTCTCGAAACGTGGGCGTCGTTTATCGGTGCACTTTTGGTTCCTGTGATTTCGGATTCGCTTCCTGGAGGAGGATCCTAATGTGCCTTGCTGCCTTTCAGAAAAAAGATGCGATTGTTCAAAGAAAAATAAAACACTTTGTAGTGAAATTATTAGTTATGCATACAGGGTTCTAGAAATTAGCAAATAATAATTTATCTCGATAGCATATTTGAAACAAGAATAGTAATCAAGACTCTTCAAAGAGTAATTAATATTTGAAAAATACTAAACATATATACAACTCCAATATAACTCATGATATTGGTGATTGAATCACCACCAAGTAGCAAGTTATATTTCATTTCGTTACACAAAATTGCAATGCATAAAATATACTAGTGCTTGTGCATATGTTTAAACCAGGCAAATAATTTATCTATACCTGCTCAATAAAGTGTAATATTTTACACTTTATTTGATCCTATGTAACGCAAGAGGATGAACGAGTTAACTTCTGAAAGCCCTATGTACTAACATTGCTTCTTGTTCACGAATTCATCGAAAGGAGGTAAAAGAAAATACTTTGTATTTCCTCCAAATGACACTTGTCCTTCCATGGTTCTCAGATGTCACTATTGCCGCCTCGCGTTCTTTAGCCAAAGCAAGTTTCGTAAAATCAAAGAACTCCAATTTTTGTAAATAAAATGAATAATCGTTTAAAAATGTATAAGGGGAGGAATTACGATGTATTATTTTTTGCTCTGAAAGTGGTATCTCCCTAATGTCTCGGTTTTCTTTCGTAATTGTTTTCACTATTGGTCCATTTTCATTTTTCTTCATTTTTCACTTACACATCTTTATTTGTAGCAAACCAGTATTCTATTATGTGAATTATAACTACTTTAAAATAAAATTTACAAGAGAAGATTTTTAAGTTCAACATTTCATATAGAAATATTATTCCCATTAAAAATGAAACTAAAATGGAAAATCTTGGATGTGGAGTCGCTTAGTAGTTCACAAATGTAATGACGACTAGCATACTTGTGAAGACAGACACGTAACATTTCCACATTTTAGAGATTCAATGCATTACGGTTTAAAAGATATGTACTTGGCACAACAGCGTATGTACTTGGCACAACAGCCCGTGAACGGGCTCAGGTCTACCGGCGACGTCCCTGCCTCGCGGCCATGGGTTAAGGGGGTACGTGTTGTTAGCACGTAGGCATCCCCACGCCGTATTCCGGTCTTCTCAACCTGAGAAGTGAATTTTCTCATCGTCACACAGCAACGTACGCTGTGACATTGCAAGCAAAACGCACACTATAGAATTGGCTCGACCGGAAATTGAACCCGGGGCAGCGTAATGAAAAGCGAACACACTGGCCAAGAGCTAGCCACGAGCCCAAATGATATCTACATCACACATTTCCTATGGTAAATTTTCGGCCTACCTCTTGCGTGCACGACAACGTCAAATTGTCCACTGATTTTGTCTGGTCTTCTTCACGCGTGGTACCAGCGAACTCCGCGGAGACGACACATCGTAGTTCCCTTCGTTTGCTAAAGCGCGTCTGCTCTCTCCAGGCTGCTATTTACATCGTTTCCACTGGGGCCTCTCCCGTAATGGTTTCGCTGATAGAGTTTAGTGAAAAGGATTTATGAGCGACGGTTCCCGTGTGCGAATTGCAGCGTCGTGCTCGACTTTATTTTATGGAATTTTGTTGGCGTTCGGAGACGTCTATTTTTTACGGTGTCGATTTTCGATGTTTCAACGTGTTACAATTGAAACGGAATTACAAAATTTGTCACACGAATGTGTATGAGAACACAGTGAATTGGTTTACATCACGTAATGCTTAGTAAGGTAGCACAACAACTGAAACATTAAGAGAAAAATTGTAGTGAGCATTTGTTGCATCATTTTCTACAAGTATAAAATATACTTGATTTCTATCTAAGTGGAGTTCTTAAACCGTAATTATTTACCAACATCTTTTGTAAATATACTTTCAAAACTTTGGTTTACAATTAAATATCTCTCCTCAATGTTAGAACAGACTTACGCGTAGCCGATCCTCTCTCTATAAGATCCCTTACTACTGTTATTCTTGTTTTCAACTTGTAAGTATTCAGTACCATCAAATCTACAAAAAACTGAATCTGGAGAAAAACTATTCTGGACATCACAAACATCTCAAATTTAATTATATACTGAGAGTTATAAATAGCATTGCTTGAGACAAGTATTATTCAGATAAAACAATAAATAAAATTATACTTGGTACACGTATCATTCAGAAAATCATTTTTTTTCATGTACGTTTCGTTAATTTAGAGAATCTATTACATTTTCATGAAAACTCTACATGTTTTATTAATGCAAATACATCAACCGTAATGAGTAAAATTATGGGCATAGTCGTGTTACAGGTCTCCAAGTAAAATTAATTACGTAATATTCTGCGAATATAAAAATGCTCTTTTACTTTAAGTTCTTATGCGATTTCTTTCAATTAGACGAGAGCAATAAAATTGCTGTACAGAAATTGTGATTAAAACATTTGTGTTATATTTTAAGAAGGCACGAGCGTATAAATAAATAAAGTATTGCTACACAAAAACCAAAATAAATTATAGAATTTAAAAATAAAATGAATGCCTCCTTCCAACAGTACACAAACTACTTAGAGGTTGAAATCAGTTGAAATCAGCAGAAGAAAGATTCTCAACCATACGAGTGATTTCTCTGGATATGTAGGTGGATTTATTGTCTCCTTCTAGTTCATTCTTTACGTAGATTACTGAATTAAGGAAATTTATCAGTAAATCGTGGTAAATGTACCTTGCAAAACGATTCCTCAGGTCCCTCCGAGCAATAAGTCTTTCTTTACAGGAAATCTAAAGCGAGAAACTGCAGCGCTCCGAACCGGTCATTCACAACAGTTCGCGAAGTCGTAACCGATTCGTCGCGTCCATTGGGAGTGGACCACAGCTTTTATGACGCTTCGTCCCCTCCGTAAGAGGGTCATTGTGCCGGCGGCCGAACTTTATCGCATCAGGCGGCGTAGCGGGTGCAGCCCACGCGGACGCCGGTCCCGAGTGAAAACAGTCGCCACGGTTTCTTAAGTGCCGCCGCTGAATCGGCTTGTAGTTGTTTTATAGAAACTTCGATTGGAATCCGATACTTCGTTCTCTCCGAGCTATCGATTCGCAGACACTTACCTGCCGGATACCTACTTCTCTCGTGTCAGCGCGGGACGGCGGTGTCGCAGCGACGATCGCAGAGTGAACATCCGTGTCATTTCATTCCTTGCCGTCCCCCCTGTCCCAACCGCCCTGCCCCGCCCCTCACTCTCCCTTCCCCGCAGAGACTCCCTGTGTGGGCCCTGTCCCGCCACTCCCAGCTGCCGATATGGTAATTGAGCCGAGAATCCTTCTGCTCCCTGGAGACGCGGAAGTCGAGAGGCTGGGTGAGAGGGAGATAAAGAACCAGAGAAAAGATTTAAGCGAAGGATGATGGGGGAAATGCTGAAAAGCTGAGAGAACTGTGAAACCCTCTATCTCATCTGAAGGGAACTTTGAAATCTCAAACCGGCTAGGGTGGCTTAGGGCATCAACTGATGTCCCTGCAGTGCCTCTAACCGGTAGATCCTAGAGTGTGACGCTGGCAGGATTCCGACACCAGCTAGAGAGCTACGTTAAATTTAGCCGCTGTTTGGATTACAATTCTAGCGTCCGGCTGCTCTGATCGGTAGTGTCCGTAGTTCCTCCCATACCAATACTAAGCGAATGCTGAAGCAATACCCTAACAAATGGGCCACGGACTGCAATCGATATTTCCTTCCTCTTCGTTGTACTGCCCACCTGTACTACGCTACCACTCATATCGCGTAACCAGACAGGAACTTAAAGCTTGTCGCCACTGAAGTGTTTGACTGTCGTTGTTTTTTGGGTGGGAGGGTTAATTATGTGTATACTAGCTGAACCCATCCGATTACATAGAATAGAAGACCTGTAGAAAAGGTACGAAAGAAAACACTGCACGTTTTATATTCATCAAAATCTTTACACATATATACGTGGATAATGTTTTGATCCATAACAGCAAATCCTGCGAAAATTCTTACGTTAATGTAATGACTATATTTGTTAATGTAATCACTGAATATTAATAATAATAATAACAGTAATAATAATAATAACAGGAATAATAATAGTAATAATGGAAATAATAACAGGAATAATCAAAACTCCCTCACCTCTTTGGTGTTTTCCGTAGATATCACGAGAATGAAGTATAAAAAAGTACACTGAATGCTTGCAATTGATAGTCACAAACAATCGTTTTAACGATTACACAATCCAATGTCCTCTAAGGAAGGCCAACTGCTCTTTCATTTCCCGGCGACTAGCCAAGTTGCAGAGTATATATTGATCTCCACTCTTTTTTATAAGGAGGGGGCACCTCACTTGTTTAAAACCGTTCACTGGACCCGCTTAGAAGGGGCGTCAAAATCGTTCTCTTTAGAGCTTTAATATAAATGATGTGTCTGATTTGTATGACCTATTCTTTATATGGCTATTGTTACTTGTTACATTTCAGACTTATTTCACACTCATTTTTTTTCATTTAATATCAGTAGAGTTCGTAAACAACTCGCTCCATTTTATTTTTCTCGACTTTGAAAAGACAACTGGAAGTATTTTTATTACCATTTTCTGGCAAGACAAAAACATGTTTACTTACTTTATTTAGTCCAAAAGATTTTCTAAATAAATTAGAATAATTATAATTTTATCTTGTTCATGGTTGATGCTCCAGATTACGACTGCTTTATTCATATTAATTACAATCGTTTCGTTTTGGAATAATCAAAATAGAATTTAATATAGGAATGGAATAATCAAGAAAGAATTTTATATTTTTAATGTAAATTTGAAGAATGCATTCATGTGTTTGTAATATATCAAAATATTCACAATCTTAGCGTCAAAGTTTGTTAGTGAATGTGAATTTCGTTTTTAAGAACGCTTTAAGAACTTAGGTGACACATTTTAAAATTCCTTCAGTAGATCTCGTTCCTGGTGTAATGAACGATCCTCATGCTTCATAATTAGGAAAATGTTATTATAATGATCTTTTGGACGTTCCTCAATCTCTATATAAATCGTTTACCAAGAATTGTTTGCGTTTCCACGAGGGCATTTTCTCTGACAGTTGTCGGAAATGTACTAAAAGGATCTTTATTTTTATTTTCGTGCTTCCATGAAATAAAGTGAATGTCATAACATGATGACAAGCTTCATTTCGTCTGTCACGTATTGTGGCTCAACGACAATTTATTAACTGCATTTCAATTAGGGTCACTGCAACCTACGTGAATGCCAGCGAAAATACAGATAAACACATATTTGCCAATATTGAAAGCAAACACTAATATCAGTATTTGTTCTCCTTTATCAATGAATGTTTGCATGATGAATATTTGCACATAGTACATCTAAAGATAAACCTTAAAATATAATTTAATCGTACTTTATAAAATATCAGAAAGATTGTTTCAAATAAAAAAGTAATTAATTTTAATTGCATTCATATGTTAGAAATCAACATTTACTAGAAATGTTAAGACCATCTTGGTAAGAGAAGCGACTTTTAATCATTGGAGATAACACAATTCAAAAATGATATGTGATATTTTGGTCATATTTCATTCTTAACAATATATTCCCTTTTTTGGGATTTTTATAACAGTGACGATAACAAAAGAGGAGGCAGTCTCTTAGTGAAATGCACATTCTTACGATATTTTTAATTTTACATTATTTGTAACACTACAAATAAATAATTTGAATTATATTACTGAAAAAGGGAGATATTCGAATCTTAATGTTCATCTCAGAGCAAAAGAGGTGTTACGAGTCTTTAAAAGGTGCACAAATGTGTTTATAAGGCTCAATAATGTAAGTTTTTTTAAGAACGTATTAGATAAATAAAAGGCAAATAAAGTGTACTGAAAGTGTACATTGCGTTTGCTAATTTTTCTGTTTTCTTATGTACTTATCTATTCTTATATGTACTGATATTTTATTTTCTGAAGGTATTTGAACTATCTTACTGCAATTGTATTAATAGTCATAATTTCCCGTGTTTTGCAGGTGAGTCCATGAGCTCGCATCCTTGCTGCAACCCTGAGCGTGACAGTTTTTGTGAGTTTTTAATTTCCATGTTTAATTACACGTTTTTGATACAAGAATATTTATTTTGTTCTATTTGACGTATCTGCTGAAAACAATTTATGAGTAAGCATTGTAAGAATTCCATTCTATCGAGTTATTTCATAATACTTCAACAAATATCTTTAAGTCAAATCGTTTGAATTTGAGGCACGAACAAACAGATTAGCAGTCTTATCTTCTTTAGCTTTGAACGTTCATCATAGGTAATATCAAAGGTGCTTCAGAAATTGTAAATGAAGTTTCGACTCGCCAAGCACGGAGGGGATTTATCTGAGAATTTCCAAAACACGAGTGGTTTTTAATAGGACTATTCCACGTGTGAAATTATGTCCAACATAGTTCCAAAATGCGCCAAATATTGAACATAACTGAAAGTGTATGTTAAAATCAAAGAGGTTATGTTATAGCACATACGCTGTATATTGGACATCGACATAGCGATCGATGTGTACCGCTTCGTAAGATAGGCGAGCCCGAGTTTATGATTGGCCAGTAGGGAGAAGAGGTAAGAAAAAGCTATTAACGTTTTGAGATACACCGCCCTGATTGGATCATTTTGTATGTATAGTTAAATATTATTCGTTTTAATTTCACGAGGTTAACAGCCCAAGTTAAGAACCACGTCTGTTTGAGTAAATTATATCTGTATGTTCTAATTCTTTGTTATAATCTGAACCCATTACGTGTGAAATTATTCACATGTGATATAGCGACAGACTGTAAAAAGAAATGTTATGAATCAAAATATTTCTTCCCATGTCTACCTTCGTCTGCGTTTTAAAACTTAAACCACCGTCTGTATTCAAATACGTTTTTTGTGAACAATGTTTCATTATTTTTTCTCAGTTTCATTTGGTAAATAGAGTAAACTAATTTCACAGAAATAATTTTAATGTTAAAAATTTTCAGTAAAATGTGATATATTGGCCAAGAGGTTCAATTTGTATTTTTATGGCAACCTCTGTATTTGTAATAAACCAATGAACTCTAATAATTCTGCTTATGGATTTCTTTTCTATTACTTGTAATTTTTCAAATAAGAAGAGTTAATATTACACCGTATGGTGCAGGCATGCGTCAGAGGCGCTTAATGACTAACTTGAATATTAATTAACCACATACCATTTTAATGGAAGATTTGAAATTTATTAGCGGGTATATGTTTGTAATATTTGTGTAAGTTTTATAAAGTATTTCCTGAATGAGAGATGACCAGTTTGTTTTTTATGCAACAGAACACCAAGATATTTTACTGGAATGGTTTATTTTTACACAGAATGTCTCTGTTAAGATATTTTTGACTTGGACCTTGATTCTTAGGAATAGTGTTACTCAATCGAAGAGAAATCAACAATTTAGTGGGCGAATATTATTGCAATGTAGTTTATTAGCGCCTTTTCCAGAGACCTATTTAAATAAACCGCTGGAGTTGACACGATGGTACCTGAAGGTCAAAGCTGCGCGAAGTTATTGTTTTGTTAGACCATAACCACTATTGTTCTGTGAATGTGTTGTGGTGGGTTTTGGTCGAGATGGTCTCCTGTTTTGTTTTGTTACTCAGAGAGAAACTGAATGGAATATGATATGCAGGTCATTGTAGTACGTTTCGTATATGTGTATTGCACTCAAAATTTTACATCAGTTACTTGACTTGCGTGGTATATTGTATTCAACCACTATTTTTAGTTAAGTTCATATTTTTTGAAAAAATCACTTAATGCGCTATTGCAAAAAACTTGTTGAAATAATTACGTATGTATAGAGTTACTTAATCCATAGTTTGTCAAAGAGTTCATTATTCCATTTTCATTTACGTTATTGTCCCTGAAGTACTCTACACTTTAGATTGGTTGTTTCGCGTTTCCGGGCTCGTAATCTTATATTGTGTCCGTAAGTGTAGAGCATATTGTTATCAAGTATAGGTATTCTGCCCCATCAGGGACAAGCTCTCAGTTTCCGACTGGTCTGCGGACATGTGTATCAGTATAATGTATATAAATGTAAGAGCGTAAAGGATGAGGTGAGGTGAGGATAGGACAATGAGGAAGAAAGGATCACGCGCGGTCTGTGGGCCGTCTGTTAAGGTTCTGCTCCGCCATTCGCCTGGTGTTGATTGAAGAAACCTCGCAAAACTACAGATCAGCCGTCCGCTAGAATTCTCTTCTACACAGCGTCTGAATTCGACTTAGCTATGTAGTTAGGATCAAAAATTGTTCCACCGTCGGGATTCGAATCCTGGAACCTCTCGGTCTTGGGTATAGCAGTGATATCAGTAGATACCCTGAGCCATCTCACTCAATACCCTTTGGAATGACAGGAACGAACATTTCGAGTAAATTGATTCAAAATATCATTAACTCATTACTGAGTTATCTCTCTTCCTAGAGTACTAATAATTTTACTTATTACTTGCCCCCAGATTGCAGCACAAGTATGTTCTCCTTGCAGGTGACGTCAGATAGAAACTTACCAAACTAACGTTTTTTTTTTTTTATTTCTTCAGCTGAAAACTTTTCATACCAAGGTTCGTACAATTAAATAAAGTTCCAGGATCTTTCAATCATTGTTCCTAAACCGTCATTTAGCCTATAGACACTTGGAACCTATAGAACGCCTGGATTATTATTTCGAAATTGTCTCCGTAAGTGAGCGACTTTCTTCACGACCAAGCAGGTGCAAACATAAGCACACGTACTCATATTAATATGTGCCCGCGAACTCGGACATGGGCACCCGAATTACGTTGAAATGTAACAATATTCCTAGCTGCTCTCTCTTCTGCGGATCTTGCCCCACGCAACTCTCAAAGCCGCGACCCGTGTTCGGCGGCCTGTCCGCACAAGATAGCGCACACAAGCGAGGAGATAAGTGAGAGACGGTGATAAGGGCTGTCCTGCCTTCAAGCAGAAGAGGGCCATTAGACGCGCGCCGCCACCTCCATTGACACCGCCCCGCCCTTCCGCAGGTCGCCCATTCGACCATCGTCGCTGCCTATGCCACCACAATGCATCTACGGCGCGCCCGCCTCCTTGGGTTCGTCCCCGATGCGTTGCCTCTACCGCCCCATCCACGCTTCCCCGCCGTCTCCGTTTCCCCACCACCTTCGCCACCTAACGCCTCGTTGGGACCTTCCCTTGCCGGTCCTGCTCGGGTCGCCTCTATCACTGCTGTGTCCTTCGCCACCTTCATGCTTTTATCAGTTCCATTCATTTCGCAGCCACAACGCCGATCTAGTCGCTTCTATCGCCTTTGCCACCTCGCCCCGCCTCACCCCCCGTCGCCTCGCCCCACAGCGTCTCGCTTCTCCTCACCTCGCCCCTCTCCGCCCCGCCCCTTCACGCCACGCCACGCCACGCCACGCCACGCCTCGCCCTGCCACGCCTCGCCCTGCCACGCCTCACCCTGCCACGCCTCACCCTGCCACGCCTCACCCTGCCACGCCTCACCCTGCCACGCCTCACCCTGCCACGCCTACCTCAGCGTTCCCGCCCAATCCCCAGACCTCGGCACCAACGCCCGACAACTGCTTCCGTTGCAACATTCACAACCTTTATCGCCCCCTTTGCTGCTGCCCATCACAACCACCACCACCACTCCGATTGATTTTAGCTCAGAACCAGTATAGCCTATCTCTTCAGAGGCTCTGATTAGGAGGTACTAGGGTGCGAGAACCGACGGCGGTGAATTTTCGACACTAGCTATATAGCGAGGTCGAGTTCAGCCACTGTCTGGAGGAGAATTCCAGGGTCGGTATGTTTCCGTGGTTTCTCCCATCATAAGTAGACGAATATCGGAGCAGTGACTTAACAAACGGGCTACTGACCGCGGAAAATTTGTTCTCCCTCTTCCTTGGTCTGTTCTCACCATTTACGTACACTTAAATGCACTACACTACCACACATGCCAGGAGACCAGTCGAAAGCTTAAAGATTGTCCTTGGCGCGGTGCACTGCTGATGGGAGATACCTGTTGAGGAAAACTCCGCACGCTGACGTATTGGTCTGTGCCGGATTTCAACAACCGACGATCGAGGGACGCCTCCGATCGTCCAGGCATAAAAGCACTCACTAGGCTGCTGGAACAAATGAGCATGGCAGTTGTCGTGTATCGACACACCAAACAATTAGTCAACCACCACTATCAATACTACCATCAACCGACATCCCTTCCATCATTACAAATAACTCCGCCGCCAAAATCACCACGACGACCACTGTCTTCACTCCTACTACAACCAGAACCGTCTCTACCTCGTTTCTACAATTATCACCATTATCACTAACAGCTACAATCACTACCATCATCAGTACGTCACCATCACCATCATCCACTCTACATCATCCTTTCCGCCATTGGCGCCACCATCGCTGCTCTCACACACGCCACCACGTTTTCCTACACTACTCACGGCACCACCATCACTATCATCACCACCGCCAACACCACAATCTTCGCCATTATCATCACACCCATAGTTACTACCGGTGCTTTCTTTAACTCGTAAACCAACATTACTGTCCCCGAGAGACTCCCCCGCCGAGAACCTTCTTCTCTAGAGTAATTCCCTCTCCTACCGCGTGCACACAATCCAGGCCTCCTGGAGACAAGGGCCGAAGCAGCAGGCGCCGCCGCGAGAGGGGACAAAGCGTGGGCTGATGGATTCATTAGGGAGCAGTCGAGGGCAACGGCTGGTCAGGGGATGCTTACTGAAGAAGACGTAAATAGGTCGCATTGATTGCCTGCACCGACCACAACGGGGCCCTGAGGCAGGGAATTCTCAGCCCTTGTTTGTTCTCTTCGGTTTCTCTTTTTTTCTTATTATTTTTATGTTTCTTTTTTTATATGTTCCCTTTGGGTTTTAATTTATTCTTCTATTTCTGCCCTCATTTCTCCTTTTTTATTTTTTTATTCCTTCTTTTTTTGACTTTTCAATTGTTTCCCATAACTTTTATATTTTTTTCCTTTCTCCTGAATCTTTTTGTTGTTGTTTTACCTTCATTTTTGTTGTTTTTTCTTCATGCTTTCCTCTTGCTCTAATTATCTATCATTTCGATTTTCAGGTTATGAACGTCAGGTTAAGACTTGCGATATTATGTGCGTTTCATAAGTATTTAATGTTTGGTTGTAGTGTTAGACGTGGAATAATTATTTTCCCCTTTTTTATGTCTGGGATAGTTGTAGTAAAAATTTGTACGATGTAGTTTTTGGCCCGACATGTTATTTCACAAAAAATATTTTAAATAACAGTCTTTATTCAAAACCATCTTTATAATTTTCATATCTAAGCTTTGAATGTCATTTTGAATAATAATAATAATAATAATAATAATAATAATAATAATAATAATAAAATCGTAAAATCAATCCCCATTCGACTTAACGTTGCCGAACGATCAGCCGCAGCGATTAAAACGTGCATCAGCACCAACCCTTTGATCCATCTCTGGTTCTGTCCCACGCCCACGAGCTTTCGCTCGGGGGGACAGGGGGGCGAGCAGATACGGCCCGCGGCGGGGCAATTGGCGGTCGCGCGCCCGTGGGCGATTCGGGCGACGTGGGCAGCCGCAGGGCCAACCGCACGCGAATCGCCCGCGATGGACGCCGCTCGCGCCCGCAGCGCCGCTGATACGAACTAATGTTCCCATCCGCGGAGATAGAGGCCTGTTATACGAGTTGAAACTATACTTCTCGTTGTGCGAAGCGGCGCCTGATATAGTGCGGTTTGCCCGCTATGACTTCTGAATGCTCGCCGCCATAAAGAATTCCGTTCGTGTTATCGATTGGCATTCGAGTACACGCCGCGCGTTTTAAAGCTGCTTTCCTGCGAACGTTTGTCATTAGGTATAGATGATAATGGGCAGGGAGAACATATTAAATGTTAATGGCCAATAGAAGAAGGTACTTAAAAGTCAAATAGTCAGGTAAACTGTCGAGCTATTTTCGGATGTTATAGAGTTTTCATATGCGCTAATAAAAATATCGTTTTGGTTGATGTTTGCGAAGGAGAATTACGACCTCACGACAAAAGAATGGTGTACTTTTAAAAACTTCTAAATTCTAACCATATAGTTTGGAACAATCCACCGCAGTTAAAGATCGAACATTGGAAATTAGATGTTCTGTTATTTGCATGTGACGACGGAAGTTTAGTAAATTGGATACCATTCTAAATTTTTCTTTAAGTACTTTAAATATATGACCATAATACATTTGCAATATTGCACACGTGGTATCAGCTACTAAAATCAATCATAATACTTGAAATTTAAAGAACATATGATTAATAATATCTTAAACGTACGAGTATAACCCTGAAAAAGAAGGACAATGTAATTCAGTTCATGTAATTGATATTATAATGCAAGAAAGAAAACTTGCGATAAAACAAAGTAGAATATAAATAATCAAATAATAATCAAATAATGCGTTCGTTAATTTTCATCAAAAAACCAATATTATACGTAATATCTTATAGTCGTACATTTTCTATATCCCTAATGTATAAAGTTACATATTTCACAACACTTGGTTAAGTCGATAGCAATTACTTTTTGTAAATGGCTGCTCAAACGCCAGTAACTCGTGCTGATAGCATTTCATTTGTGGGTACATTGCATGATAATTGTGTAAAAAATATGACATTATGGAAATATGATTTTAAATTAGTATGTAATATTTCATATGTATTCATTCAAGGGAAGCCAGACCACACGTATTGTGCAATTTTGTGAATCAACGAGCTATCTCAATATCATTTTCGAATTAATGCAATATCAATACAAGCTTTTATATCCTTTAGCAATATGATTTGAATTTTATTTAATATACATTATAATTTTGTGAAAACGTGTATACCTTAAAAGTACAATGGAGCGAAATAAGAAAAATGGAACATGAGAATGCTGTGAATTTGGGAATTTTTTCTCAAACTGGAATAGAACTTTTTAAAGTGACTACGAACAATTTTGATGTTTATTACCTTAATTACATGTAGAAAAAGGTTTCATTAGCATCTCTATTTTTTAACTATAACAAAAATATTTTAGTGTTTAGAAAAAGTGTCCAATTTTGCGATTCCTGAATCTGTAGCATTCTTTAAAAAATATAATCAGTCAAAAAATTTAACATATTTGCTCTCTTCAATGAATTTTCTTACTAAACCAATTTTCCTGTCTCGAATTTTGTTACAAATGAAATGCATTCTAATTAACTTAAACGAATCCATAAAACAATCACATTTCAGTTCAGTTTACTAAAATTGCTTTTGGATTTGGTTAACTTTAAGGGGTTGTGAATAGTATTTTTTATTTCAAATATTCGCCAATAAAATTTGTAAATTTAGAGACATAAAGTTCGGATACAATTATTATACTTTTTTAACTAATTTGCTTGAAGAGATCTTCCCACTACATTTCCCTCCGGAAGAGAATGATATCGAATTGCACAGTTTTATGGAAATACGATAAATAAATTAAGCAAACTGTGGTTAAAAGGCTAAAATAAAAGCGGTCGCAGGTGTGGAGAGTTGATTGGAAAGTTAGTAGGCGCGTAGGACTACTTTCATTAGCGCCCTAATTCCCCTTGCCCTGGCAGCGCCTTGTCAGGCGATCCGCTGGCCGCGCCGTCGCGTCGGCTGAGCTTTACGGGGGCTTCGCAGTGACAGCGCCTGCGGTGAACCGCATCACGCTGCGGCGAGGGGCGGGGGCGAGGCGGGGAGGCGGGGAGGCGGGGAGGCGGGGAGGCGGGGAGGCGGAGTGGAACTGGGGACGCGGGGAAGGGAGCAGCAGGGTTTGGCCCAGCAAGGAAGAGCTGGGCGACGCGGGGCAGCACGAGGCGGCACAGGGAGTTGCTGGGTAGGGCGGGGCGGGGCGAGCGGGGCGGGATGGGCGAGACGGGACCGGGCGGGGCGGGGCGAAGCGTGACGGGGATGGGCGGTGCGGAACGAGGCTGCGCGGGGCGACGATGGGCAACGCGGGGCGGCGCGGTGCGGCGCAAGGCGGCGCGGGGCGGGACGAGGCGGTGCGGGGTGGGGCGAAGCGGGCGGGGTGGGGCGGGGCGAGGCGGGACGGGGATGGGCAGAGCGGCACGAGGCTGCGTGGGGCGGCGTATGGTGTGGCGAGGCGGGCGGGGCGGGCGGGGTGAGGAGAGGCGGGATCGGGTGGAGCGAGGCGGGACGGGGATGGGCAGAGCGGCACGAGGCTGCGTGGGGCGACGCGGGGCGGCGCGGGGTGGTGGGGGCCGTATGGTGTGGCGAGGGGGGCGGGGTGAGGAGAGGCGGGATCGGGTGGAGCGAGGCGGGACGGGGATGGGCAGAGCGGCACGAGGCTGCGGGGGGCGACGCGGGGCGGCGCGGGGTGGTGGGGGCCGGGGCGGTGCGGCGATGCGGTGTGGGGCGGCGCGGGGCGGGGTGGAATAGCGCGGAGTGGGGCCGGGAGCGCCGCGCGGGACGCAGAGGGGTGTGGCGTGCGGGCCGCGGTGGTGAGCGCGTCATTAAGGGCCGCTTAGGTGGCACATAACTTTCGTTTGGAATTAGTCTCCTCCGGGAGGGAGAGGAGGGGGCGGCGGCGGCGGCGGCGCGCTGTCACGTCTCCAAGGAGGCGCGCGGCGCTGCATGGCAACGAAGGGCGATCGGCACGCGCGCCGGCGCCGCCCGCGAAATGTGGACTATTAGGGCAGGGGCGGGCGCTGTCGGCCGGGGCCACGCGCGGCCTCCACTCCACGTGTGCGAAGCAAGGCCATGGCAACTGCATAGGTCTTTGACATCAATAGTCACATTTTAACACTTAATCGTTATTCAACTCTACCTGATTCCAGGCATCCAGACAGTTCACGCTTGATGAATGCAGGATCGAAACGTCTCGATTGCTCAGCAGTACGAAATGTAGAGAGTACACTTCAAAATTTATTGTCAGGTAGAAAAAAAATTTAACATATCTTTTTCAGGACACTTTTAATTTTTTTAATTTATTTTTTTGTTTTTTCTTCCCTTCTTATTTTCGTCCTTTTCTCTTCTTTTTTCTAGTCTTCTCTTATTGCTCCTCCTTCGTCTCTTCTTCCTACATCTTGTCGCCTTCTGTTCTCTCTTGCTTCTTTTTCTCCTTTCTCTTGTTCTCCTTCTAGAGACAAGCCATTTCTGACCAAAAGTTCGCGGCCATGTATCGGAGACCATCTACTTTGCCTTTTCGAACAATTATGAATAATAATTGATGGTGGTTTGTGTTTACCTTCCTCGTTGTTACAAGGTAAAATATCCGCGCCTTATTCTTTCACTCTTCACGGTAATCGATTGCTGACGAATCTATTTGGATCTCCCTTTATGTTAATTGAGTGAGTCTAGTGGGGGGTTGTCTGATATCAGGGTATATACTTTTACAACTTTTCGAACGATGGCATTACTTGGCTCCTTTTCCTTCTATTGCGTTTCAAAGGTGTACTTCTGGTGCGGGTTGTTGTGCATATTTCTCTTCTCTAACTCCGGAGTTTTAATCTTTAAATAATCAATTTGTACACATAATTTACAGAACACTCCCATCGGACCATTCGGGAATCTAACCTAGTTTTAATGTGGACAATTTTACTTTGCGATATATTTATATTATTTAATTAAATACTGCAACACACGTATTTAATTTGTGGGGATGTTTATTTTATACCATTCTTAGAAGTTTTCACAAATGAAGGTTTAAGACAATATAACGATTGAAATGTTTATAGAAAAGAATAAAACATATTTGTTTCGCTTTGCCCTAAATTTGGTTGAAGTGGATAGACCACCTTCCGAATTCTATAAATTCACCTTATTTCATACTTATTATTGGTACTGGAAGTCACAGCAGATACAATTAAAACACTTAAAGGGAATGTGATAACATATTTGCGCACGTTCATATCTTCATTAAAATAAAAACCCAAAAAGAATAAATGTGCCACTTTAATAGAAGTGGAACTGTCGAGAAATTCCCAAACTTCCTTATTGGCATCAAAATTCCAATACCGAGCACGAACGACGTAAGTTCGAAATATACGAAATTGGGGCACTTGAAGCGAATAGTTATACAACATGTTGGATCAACATTATGTTAATAAAACAAAACCGGCCATCTGGCTCAAATAATTGCATCACACAACCTCTTCAGGGGAAATGTCCGAACTCTGTGAGCAACTACGAATATGAAGCGATCTCGGAAAAGCTCCGCGAAAGGTTTTGCTACCCAACCACTTATCGAGATTTGCTCAATCTCGTTGAAACGTATGAAAAATCTTCTCCGTATCCATGAATAGTTTGCACTACTAGACACAACACGGTATGAGTATCTCCAGAACATTATTTATTCAAAATATTGTGGAAATTTTAAAATAGATTAAAATTGAAAATAAAACGTAGAAGTTTGCGTTCGTCAGATACCACTGAGGAACTAAGAAAAGCATACAAAATATATTCATTTACTATGAGAATCATGATTAAGTTTGGTTATTTTTACTATTTAGTGAAATAGTATTTCCAGGACTATCTGTGAATATATGCGCAAACAATTGAAATCTAACTCGTGAAAATTAACGTCAAACCTGTCAAGTGTTCGATAGTAGTTAAAGAATGCTTTGTCCTTCGAAACTAGCGACAATACACAGTACTAGGGAAAATAAATTTAAGCGTCTCAAAGCTATTTACAAGAAACGTTCTCCGTCGACTTACACTCTACACAATTTTACGAAACTATGGTAACGCCATAATTCGCATTGCTCTAAAAACCGGAATGTGATCATTCGGTGGTGACTAAGTTGGTGTCTTTGCCTACACCATAATCAATATTACTTTTTAAAAGAAAATCGTACAAATGTTCCAATTTTATTACAGTATTTGGTCAGTTTGATTTCGTTCATAGTTTAGGAGCTTCTTGGGTATCTTTTCTTCTCAGTCAAATACTTCAATCAAAGACTTTCTCGATCAAAAGGGATGCGATATGGGGAGCAGCCCGTTGTTCGATCTACGAATGTGAGTGGGGTAAGCACTGGAAGGGAAGGATTGTGGCCCCTTCTTTAAGCTCCTCCCTCGGTATTTGATTGAAATTAAAGATTTAAGGAAACAAAGGAAACAACGGAAACGACTTATCAGTGTACTGTCGTCTTTCGTACCAATTGGGTCGCAGGTGACGAAAATTCTCCAACGTGGGGTCTCTGGAGAAGAACGTTCTGCTTCAGTTGCGGACGCCTAGCTCTTCAGAATGCCTCGGAATGAACGTCACAATCTTCTAAAGCACTGAGAGGAGTTGAATATGGTCACATTTTGCCAATGCACATATAGTAGGAAATTGTATACAGCGGAGTTACATGCATTTACACATGTGTCATTTGCGTTTGATATTTAGAAAACCCCATTGCATAGATGTTCGATAGGTACATGAAATACTCTTGACAGCCTCAGAACGTGGCCTGCCAAACATTTCTGCAAACAGAGTGGCCTAAAAATAAGGTGCCAACGCCTAATATGCACGTGCGTATAACTCCGTCATACGCAATTTCCCGCTACCAATTTGCAACATTTATTCTGAGGTTTTTCATATCCTATCACATCCTGTTCGTCCAATATACATTCATAAAAATCGGTGACTCTTTTAACTGCCCCAGTTTCCCCATCCTTGCCCCCCGAACTCGCTCGTAGCTCTGCGAAGCATCGGCGAGGTCGAGACTTCCCCACCTGAAGAAGCCCCGACGCGCTGTGCCCCATCGCGTGGAAATTTATATGGACGGCGCCTCCGTCGCTCTGCGCGAGGGCGGCCCTGCTCGGCGCGCAGCCGGGATCTAGTTACGCGGAGTTGGGAGTTGCTGGTGCTGCTGCTGCTGCGGCGCAGCTCGGCGCCCTGCTCGCTCGCTCGCCCGCTCGCTCTCTGGAGGCGGGGCGCGCGTTTCATTTAAACTTCCGGAGGAGCCCCGCGCCACCGCACATTGCGACCAAATGGACAAACGATGGCACAAAACAAGCTACATCAAATCATACTATGTCTTGTGTACTTCTAACGGTTACGTAAAGGCTTAATATTTGTAAGGAAACCTGTATGCAAACGCCGCCGCTTTTACATGGACCGCAATAAATTAATGATAAAAATAAGAGCTGAAACTGTATCAAATCACACAATTTCTCGAAAGTTATGTTAACGGTTATGTAAAGGTACAATATTTGTATGGAAACATGAATATTATTAATGTTCCAGGGTTCCGTTGAGAAACGTTCTTAAAAATTCTTGAAAACCAGCGTAAAATGTCAATTTTTCAACATGTTTTAAGTCCACTTCTTAAGTAAAATCTATATTTTGCCGCAGTAAGTTGTTTATCAACGTTTAATCTTTACTTAACGAGATTCAATACATATTCTTTGCCCTGATAACGATGCTAGAAAACTTCTTCAGCTCGACGATATTTACATATGTTAACACTATATAAGGAAATATAAGTCATCGAACATTGAGATCTTTCTTTAAAAATGTTAAAATGCAATAGGGAGATTCTGTGAAGTTCCCATCAAAATTTAAAAAAACATTTACGAAATTCTCAGGTCCTCATTTTAGGACCGATAGATAACAAAATAATCACTCGGGAAGACTGTTTAGAAATATGAAAAAAGGTAATACAGATGTTCTTTTAAAACTTTTTTGGAATCAAATATCTCCAACACGAGAATTTCTGTCAAGATCTTGAACTATTTTTGTCTATACAAAGTTATTTTATACTAAGTAGGCAAGAAAGTAAAAAGAAACAAAATGTTCGATGTTTTTTTATCACGAGAAATGTCTAAAGTTTCAAAAGGGCTACTACGATTATTTGATAAAATTTACCTGTAGTTTTATCATTAGATAATAATTATTATTGCACCAAGTCATCTCTAACACTAACCTCTTGTGAATGTCCAGTAGGTTTGGAAGTGTTTCAGATGATGGGCAGCAGCTCAAAGAGACTAATTTCTTATAGGTGGACCCTTCTGTGGACTTGCGATTCTTTCATCATGAGCATCTATCAATCCCTCCATAAATTATGAGAAAATATCAAAATGTGTAAGAGTTTTCCGATACGGTTTATTTTGAGCTTATTAAGTTAGGCCAGTTCAACAGTGTCTATTGTTAATGTAATGCGAAAAAATCAGTTTAATAACACAAGAAATTCACGCATTATGAAATTAAACTGCTTAGTATACATTATAAAATCTGCAATAATCATTTGCAGTACTTGAACTAGTAAATACGAAAATTTTGAAGGAAAAAATGCAATGTATATATATATATATATATATATATATATATATATATATATATATACATTGCATTTTTTCCTTATATATATATATATATATATATATATATATATATATATATATATATATATATATATTTGCCATTATGCAACACACTACTTTGTGTCTTCTACATCTATTCACCAAAACACATTACATTGAAAAGAAACACAAAGTTTCAGGACTTTTTACTAGAAAACGAAACACTTTGGTTGGTTGTTCCACTTATTTTGTCGTCTGTAATGTTGACTGACACTAACATCAAGTCCGCTATAGGCAGTCGGTGTCCTTTCGGCCCACTGTGTTTCTCCGCCCACGCGCGACATCTCCGTAGGCGCAGCTGGGGAGGAGCAGCAGTCTGGCGCTCGGCCTGTCTGAGTGTTGAGCGCCACGTTGAAAGAGCTATCTCCCAGTTCGATTACGAGGCGGAGTGCTCGTTTGAAGACAGTCGTGGATCACAGAAACGGCACTCCATACGCTGCTCCGTGTCAACCGAAACCTTTAAATAACTAGTGGGAATGCGTGGCCTACCAAAACTTTTCCTTCCTTTAGTGTTATTACTCAACAATTACATTATTTTGTTTTAAAATTTTGCATATATATATATATATATATATATATATATATATATATATATATATATATATATATATATATTGTGACGTACCTGGTGATGCCGGGTATTTCACTGCAATATAACACTAAAGGAGGGTATCTTTTCCGTGAATGGGTCCGTGGATAAGTTGGTATAACATTGGGAAAGTTAATTAGAAATGGAAATACAATCATGAACAAGATTTATTTGCAAATCAAATAGGTTAATTACATGATCTGACAACGTTTATACACTCTGCCTTGGTACCAAGATTAGGTGTAATATGCATTTATCATACCTTCGGGGCCCCGACCAAATACCTTCGATGCTCGTAGAACAGCTCGTACCGACAGGGTTGCCGACCTCTACAGCAGCTGTGGGCCGTCGGCGGCTGATGGCGTGGCGGTTGTCCTGGGCTGGTGACCTTGCGATTCCTCCCCGACTCGGATCTTGATACCACGGCGTTGCACCTCTCTCGAATCACCTTCCGTCGATGGATTTAATTACTCAACCCGCGCCTATCACGCGTGCTGGTCTCAGTTCCGTACCACACAGTTTCGATAAGGTTTCCACTACGCTAACTAATACAAGCACGATCGACTGTTCTATCAACACGAATCTTTTATTCTAATGATACTCTCATCATCTACTTCACGTATTTACAGCTTCACAGTTACTATTACTTTACGAACGCATCGCATGTTCCCTTCTGTCCATGCGCTAACGGCGAGCTTTTCGCCACACGTCCGAACTCTTCGCCGCTCCGCTAACGTCTGTCCTCTTCGCAATTCTCCTAATGACTGCCTGCACGTGCTCGCTGCCCAGTTTGTAACCGACATTCTCACGCTGGCCTCCCGGCGGTGGCACCGGTGGCGGTAGCGACCGTTGCTAGCTCCCGTCGTTGTTCGCAGCGCTTGGCGTACGTACCGCGCAGTCCAAAATATATATTGATTACTTACACTAATGTTTTAATTAGTGTAAGGGAACACATTCTGTGTTTCATCATATATATATATATATATATATATATATATATATATATATATATATATATATATATATATATGTATATATATATATATATATATATATATATACATATATATATATAATATCACTGGTCATTTTCTGCAATTTATGAACGTAAAAACAATAATACGAAAGGTGTGATTTAGCCTTCTGCCTCCAAAGGCCGATACAACGCAAATGTCACTTGACTGCATTGTGAAAATCAAAGGAATGGTAGTCACGTGTCTAGAGAGCACCATTGTTTAATATTTTCATTGGCCGCGAATGGTGTTCGCGTAACGCCATTCCATCTATCAAATCTATCAAATCAAAAATGACTTTAATGTTCGATTTTAAGTTTCGAATATAAATTTCAACTAGTTGAACCCTCACATCGAACTAAAAGAGCTGTAGAAAAGTTGGGAAGTTCTACAGAAAATGCAAGAAAATACGGAAAATGCAAGACTCCAAAATCATTGTTTCAAGTCGTTCAGTATTGGTTCTCGACGACTAATGAAATGAATGTTTGTAAATGTTGGAATAATACAATCAATTCTTTCTGCGACCACAAGAGTTGAATCTATTTCTAAAAATTTAATGGAAATTATTTATATTTTTCAATATTTTTACATGTATGTTGAAGGGAACTACGACAAAAAATCCTATTATTCACTAAACTTAAAAAACGTCACTCACCACATTGTCCGTGTTTTGTGAACGTACACATGTGAGACTATTTCTGGACATTGCGTTGCTCCATCACCAATATTTTTATTTGAACACTCAACTTTCGAACCAATGTTGCTAACTTCGATTCTCTAACTCTAGTATCGTACGCCTACACACTTACTTGCGGTAGATCAAATACTTCTTGGAGTTCTTGGCACATCCAAACCACGATTTGACCAAATCACGCCGCATAAGTGTTGTCTTTTAAGATTATATTTTTATTAAACTTTTCTATCTATTCTATAAAACCGTTTAATAATAGCAAGCAATAAAACATCTGTGACCCACTGTCTTTCATTTAAATAAAAATCAAGATATTTGGTTCAGAAGAACTATCAAACGCCAAAATCTTTAGTGTTTTCAATACAAATTTCTTTGTAATTTTCTAAACGTCAGAGTTTTAATGAAACTCGGAACTATGCCATGCTTATAAATGTACTTTTTTTCTATTCGAGCAAAAATTTAAAGAAATGTTCAGCCATTTTTTAGACAATTAGAAAATTCCACAAGGGCTTTATGTAAAGTACCCTCCAAAAAATAAAATATTTCAGTAGTCTCCGAAACGCCTTACTCTAGGCATGTGTAACAAGTTTCAGCTCAAAAGCTTGTAATATGACTGAATTATGCGTGAAAAATACTTCCATCCTCAAATCATTAATATATCCTTACAGAAAAACCTATTGTCTGGTATAAAATATCTTGTATCTCCTTTCCACCTTCACCTATCTTAACTATCAGCTATCTTTGGATAGCTGTGCGACATGAAACCGCGATAATAAACTTTAATCCTGACGTGCATAACAAGTAACAACACAAAAGATCTTAAAACACGGACTTTACGACAGAAAATTCGAGATTTTGTTGAGGTAATTTCAATACTTTCCTCTCTACACTGTATAACCCCTCTTAGTATAAGGAAGAAAAGTGTTAAGGATTGTTGTGCCACGGACACCCTCTGACTCTCCTGAATTTGAGATGGAGATAAAAAGTCCACCTGTGGTTGTATATGGATTTTGGACATTTGTATGGTATTATTGTCCATGTTTCATGCACTAATTCAAAATTAATTTAATAAGTTGAGAACTTCGTTTATGTCGCAATTTGTAAATTTGAACGGAATAAAATTTCGTTATCTGGAATACGACTGTTAAAAATATATAAATTCCAGAATACTAGGCTGAATGTTTTTCGAACATTCAGAATGTTATTGAATGTTGCGATGTTATTGAAGAGGCAGCATTTTAATTTAAGATGTTTAATATATTATAATGTCAGTCTCGCTTTTATGCACCTTTCGGTAAGAAATCATTTGTACATTTTCCATTCATTAATTTCATTAACTGTCACATACTAATAAGTGTATTGGAAGAACATTCAATTACAGTACATATAGATTTATGTTGTTATAATTGTTTGGAGAAAACAATGTATGCTCAAACGTGATCATTCACTTTTTTCTTACATACATATTGGGTAATACTTGTTCGTTTAAACATTCGATCGTAATGTCTTAAGCTTCTTGTGTACATGGATGCTGTTTATTCATAATTGAATTTGCTGGATAATCGTTATCGTGTAATGTTCCGCTTTAGAAAACCCGATGACTTAAAAATTTTTAAGACAATTTACCGATAGGAAAAGGAAGAATCGTTCACTTTTTCTCTCGTGAAACACGACCCATATCCGCCTTCGCCGCCGTGCGACCGACCGTGCCTCGCAGTCCTCGCCACCATTCCGCGTCTTCACGCGTCGTCCATAACCTTCACCCGCGCGTGCCTTTGCGACCCCTGCCGCGCCGCGCGCGCCGCGCCGCGCCGCGCCGGCCCGAGCGCCCGTGTCCGGCCCGCGACGCGCATCGTGCATACCAAACGCGCGCCCGCACGCCGCCGCCGCCGCCGCCGCCGCCACCGCCACCGCCACCGCCACCGCCACCGCTTCACTCATCGTCGGCACCATCGCCTCCCCCCCCCCCGCCAAGAGAGTGGGGGTGGCGAACGCAGCGTCGCGGGCGACTAATCCGGCGGCGACCGCGCGTATAAAAGCCGCGACCGTGATTTATGAAGCGCATTCGAAGTCAGTCGCTCTCCGGTGAGGTGAGCTGACCCGTGCCCCGCCGCTGAACTCTTCGCCGCCGCCATGTTGAAGTGCTTCGCGCTGCTGTCCTTGGTAGCGCTCGCCGCCGCCGCCGCCAGCGTCGCCCCCAAGGACGACAACGCCCTCTGGAACGACGACGCCGTTCAGGAGTTGAGGGCGGAGTGCGCCAAGGGCAGTGATGTGTCCTGCATCAAGCTCAATGTCGTCGAGGTCATGGAAGGCATCCTGAAGAAGGACTCCTTCAAGGTAAGCACATTCTATTATTAATTTTCGATAAGAGGACTCTTTTTTACGGTTTTAAAGTCGTTAATTGCTTTTCATTTATTCAACAGAGATAAAATAAAATGTCTTATTTATTTATATTATTAAGATAATATTTTCATTCTTTCATCCACTTACTCATCATTTACATTCAAATAATACTACACTCTTAACAATGTTCTATTAATAACATTACATTATTTTAATTTGTTTTATTCACCCATTGAA
The DNA here is from genome assembly GCA_038098605.1 of Gryllus longicercus. Lineage (NCBI taxonomy): Eukaryota > Metazoa > Arthropoda > Insecta > Orthoptera > Gryllidae > Gryllus > Gryllus longicercus. The sequence continues at coordinate 1,437,940 of JAZDUA010000252.1, forward strand.
ATTTCATTTTACACTTTCCTGAGACTACTTACACATCGCTGTTCATATATTATAAAATATGAACACACAAATATGCGAATAATATGTAGAAAAACGTGCATAATAATAAAACTCAGAGCGAAGAAATGCTAATCAATGGCAAACTACAGTTGTTGTTTTTTTCAGAAATTGTGAATAATCTGGGAGATTTCTTGAGGTTTCATTTGAAGAAAACACTGTGAAAATAATGCCTTGTTACAAAGTATATCAAAATTCATAAGGTCTCATTTCATAGCATTGGGAGTAAACAAGTAGACTGTCAGTAGAAATTACTACACTGCCTCGTTGAAGTGTATATAGAATGCCATTAACACTGGCTAATTACTGATCAACGTGGAATTCAATGAGATGCATCATACGATTAGAGTCATAAGGGGAGTAAAGGATATTCTACTGAACTAATAAACCAATTTATCGGTGAATAATAATCCAACGTAATTAATATACGCTTAACTCTTATGTGCAACCCTAATTGGGCATTTCAAAAATCGATTTGACCTTAATTACTTGCTTCGTTGAATGTAAATGAAGTTATATAATTGTTTCACTGGTCTACGGTTTTGTAAATTTAATATTGAGTGGTCAACTAATCATGCACAATGCCACTGTTAACTGTTAATTATAAAAAATACGTATGTTTTTCTTTCTTAAGGAACTGTCAGACATTGATACTTATCTCATAACATGTACAGATAATTAAACCTTCAATACTAACTTTATTGATAATGGTCACTGCATCACCTTGGCAAATAATGACATGGCAAAGAATCTGTTTTCATATTATGTGGCCCATCATGAATATTGTAGATACTTGTCTTCTGTATGTGGATATGCTGAAGTAGTGAAGTTCATATCGACAGCACACATGGTGCATTTGTATTTAAAATAATGAGAATGTATATTCAAAAGATATACCAGATATACCATCAACGGTGAAATGAAAGGATATTCTGATAGAAAATTTCAAGATGGTGAAAATATAATTTTATATGACCTCAATCACAACCTTTTCACAACTCCATGACTGAGCCCTGTTGGTTTAATTTCAAAATTATTTATTCTGCTGTGATTTTTGCTCAAACTAACATAACTTCATTGTTTGAATATCATTGCCCCGCCATGGGCTGTCGACGAAGCCATGCGGAATGGAATACTATTGAAGATATTTTCAAGTTACTTTGAATAGATTTCTCATGACAAGCGTAGCCGAATTTAATTAGTTCCTTAGGTAGTTTGACAAAAACTATCGGCTAGAGTGCGACCCGGAGCACAATACACCGGGATGCTCTATTTTCCAAAATAAAAATGTACCTTAATATCTGGAACCTTAAGCAAAAAGGCAAAATGTCACGTTTTGAATATTTTTTCTTAAAGTATTACATAGTTCTTACAATCATTTGCAAATTAATGAACTATGATCAATTATCCAGTATTTCCCAAAATGCCCTTGAGAGCGAACTATTAATTGAAAGAGATGACTAAATGAACGGAATCCGTAATTTCGGTGGCGTTTCAAAATGCTCTCATATTTGAAACAAAACAAATAAAACAGGCGTTCTCAAGAGTACCGTGTGGTATTAAAACGACTTAAAGAGTATTTCGAAGTTGGGAAACACCGTCCTGGATCTTTAATCCAACTCACAATCAGTTCGTCTTCCCCAAGGGTGATTTGAGGGTGTGTTTGCAGTCCGCGGGGGAGGTCTTTATTTTTTTGTTTTTCAGGATTCAGTGTTTTTTAAATGCTCTTGTAGGCGAACTATTAATTAAAAGAGATGCCTAAATAAACGGTTTCCGTAATTTCGGCGGCGTTTCAAAATGCTCTCATATTTAAAACAAAACAACCAAACAAATAAAACAGGCGTCCTCAAGAGCACCGTGTGATATTAAAACGACGTAAAGAGTACGTCGAAGTTGACAAAAACCGCCCTGGATCTTTCATCCAACTCGCAATCAGTTCTTCACCAGGGGCGATTCGAGGGCGTGTTTGCAGTCCGCGGGGGCGGTCTTTCAGGATGAGCCCGGTCCCGGAGAAGCGACGCGCCGCCCGCCCTGGCGCCCTCGGGGCCGTCGGCGTTGAATACTTGACGCGTTGGGCGCCGCCGGCCCTTAACGAAGGCCGCTCAATAATGAAAGCGCCTCGCAGCGGCCGGAGACTACAATGCGCAGTCGGCAGCGCCGGGCGCGGCGCGAGGTGCGGAGGTCTAGTGGGAGGGGGGGAGGTCGAGAGGAAGGGATGGCAGGCAGAGGGTGAGGACGAAAGGGCGAAGGTGAGACACGGAGGACCGACAGAGAAGGACGGAGGAGAGGAGGGAAGGGGAGAACTGGCGCTCCGGGCCGACGACCTGTGCAAACAGCCGGAAATGAGGGGGAGTAGGGGTGGGGGATTGGTGTGAGTGATCTCGTGGTACCTGAGTAAAGTTGTCAGAGGGGGAGGCGTGTATAGGATAATACAGAGTTACAGGGCGTTCCCGTTTGTTAGTTTTAGGATTTCGTGTTGTTTCGCTCTCAGGTAGTTGGATCTCGCGTAAGACTATATTCTGGAGTATATGACACGTTATAGGGATCGAGTTGCCGTGCAGTAACTAAGCGTATTTCAACAAAATGACGTAGGATGACATTCGTTGGTCTCTTTGTGCGGTTCAAGATAACGTGTTTTCTACATTCGAAATTACTCAACCTGTACATGAACAAATGTCACTTTCATTTCGTTTTTCAGTGATGTTTTTTTACTGACCCCCCAATATTTTATTCTCGCATTAAGACTGATCCTAATATCGGGAATGTAGTTTATGTAAATTCCAACACTGCTGTCATTTTCCATGCACTCTATCAAATGCATGACTTACTCTGTTATGCGATTTAATATAGAGGTAACTCAAGAAATCTCTCATAGATATTACAGAGATCAAGAAATTCAAATTGTTTGTATATGTCTGTTAAACAGGGAGTAGTTAGCATTTACTTTTTATGAGTAAAAATACACACTAGCGTCTTCACCAACATTTATAATAATAATAATAATAATAATAATTATTATTATTATTATTATTATTATTATTATTATTATTATTATTATTATTATTATTATTATTATGTTCGGGTGCAGTGGATACACAACTCCCCAGTACTGTTGCAGAGAAGGACAGCGTCACATAATACATTTTGTTATGTTCTAGAATTTGGTAGTGTAAGGTTGGCCCCACTGGAATTCACTTTAACTATTCAACAATTCAGTTTTTGTAGTAATTATTTGAAAATATTTGTGCTATGCAACAGTAGAGATGATAGGAATTATGGCAAGGTGGTTTGAGTTGGACGAAAATTACTCGTAGGGAATGGGAGCAGATCCTTCTTTTTAGAGGTTCAGATGTTCAGGGATGTTGTGTGTAAATGTTGATACAGTCGATTCTTTTTTTTTTATGTCGTTTTTAACTACAGGGTCATGTAGCGACCAGTGTGATAGTATAACGTTGGGGCAACTTTAGGGTAATCCAACACGTAAGGACAACACGAGCACAACACAAACTCGCCCATGCCTGAGACGGGACTCGAACCCGCGATCCTTCCGTCAGAGGCCCTATGGCCTGAGCACCGCCATTAATAAAGACATTATTTTTTTTCGTTAATCGGCCGACTAGGACCACGCATGCAAGCATCCTGCATTTACCGTGGCTCAGTTTTTATTTATTATCCGGGTGGCAGGTGCTTGCGACAATTTTTTTGGGGGGGGACCAGCAATTTTTTTAGCTGGATCCGATTTTTATCCCCAACGGTTGTTAGCCCTGGGGGTATGGAAGATGAAATGATGATATGATGACAATGGGGTGAACGGATAACACATACAGACATACACAAATACATCCATACCCGAGGCGGGACTCGAACCCGCGATCTTCTTGTCCGAAACCACTCCGGCACTACTGCCTTAGCGATCTCGGCCACCTGATCGGCAAAGACATTATTATTATTATTATTATTATTATTATTATTATTATTATTATTATTATTATTATTATTATTATTACTATTATTATTATTATTACTATTATTATTACTATTATTATTATTATTACTATTATTATTACTATTATTATTACTATTATTATTATTATTATTATTATTATTATTATTATTATTATTAGAGATCGTCACGACACTACTGCCATAGCGATCTCGGCTATCCGGATCGTCAAAGTCGCTTCTGTGCCTCTCTACTTTAATATGTTATCTTTAACGTGTGCGAGCGGCGTGGTGGGTGCGGAAGGTGACGCGCGGCGTGTCGCAGGTGTCGGAGTCGCTGTCGGTGGTGGCGGCGGAGCCCGAGCCCGAGGGCGAGGGCGAGCAGAAGGAGAAGGAGAAGGAGGCCGACGCGGAGGCGACCGCCCGCGGCGCGGACTCGGACTCGGACAGCTGGGCTGCGCGCGCGCTGCGCTACCTGCGCGCGCACGACCTGCGCCTGCGCACGCCCGCCGGACAGGTGACGCTCTCGCCGCGCCGCCTCGACGCCGGACGCCTCGACCTCAGCCTGCAGTTCGACGACGACGAGGAGGACTCCGGCGAGGAGGGTACAGACTCGCGCTCCCGACGGCCTCCTTCTGACTTTCCCTCTTCTGTTCCCGGCCAAGAGGTTGCGTCCCGAATATACTTCTATCCACAAGGATCTCCTTTTCCTGGTTTCAGTGCCTTTCCAACTCTTGTTCCCAGGCACGAGGGTGCGTCCAAAACTGACACCCGTTCACAAGAATCTCGATTTTCCGATTCTAGTACCTTTCCAACGTCTGTTCCCGGTGGAGAGGTTGCGTCCCAAACATACTTCTATCCACGAGGATATCCTTTTCCTGGTTCCAGTGCCTTTTCAACTCTTGTTCCCAGGGAGGAGGGTGCGTCCAAAATCCACTCCCATTCACAAGAATCTCGATTTTCCTATTCTAGTACCTTTCCAACGTCTGTTCCCGGTGAAGAGGTTGCTACCAAAACACACTTCTATCCACAAGAATCTCCTTTTTCCGATTCCACTGTCTCTCCAACTTTTGTTCCCGGCGAAGTGGTATCGTCCAAAACAAGCTCCCATCCACGAAAATCTCCATTTGCCGATTCTAGTGCCTCTCCAACTTCTGTTCTAGGAGAGAAAAGTTCATCTAATACGCAATCTCAAAAGGGACAAGACATTGTAGTTGAGTACTCTCAATATTCTTTGAATTCACTTCTGTCGTCCGACTTTGTGGGTGACTCTACCAGAAATATTCGTAACTCTTATTTGCCTAGCTCGCTCCCAAAGATCGCTTTAGTCAACGAACCACTCCTTAGCCATCTGGTTCGGAAATCGAGCAGATTGGAAGTTGTACCGCCTTTGGTGGCAGAATCCCAGAATTCCAAATCTAAAGATTCATTCGAGAGACAGATTTCCGACCTGGAAAGTGCACTTCACGAGTCGAATTCCAAACCCTACCGTAACTCGAGAATCATTCGTTCCGCCGAATCATCCGAACCGCAAGATGTATTGGCTCCTGGTATTCCTAATGTTCCGCATAAACCTCATAAACCCAAACCTCCCCACGTGCCCAATCCCCCTCACGTGCCCCGACCTCCTGTTCCAGTGCCTCATCCCCCTCCCAACGTGCCAAACCCACCAATTCCTCATCCACGCTCTTTACTGATTCCTTCATTCTTTACTACCTGATTACTCAATCATTATCTCTGGCAGAGTCTAATAACCTCAGGAGCTTTGATAAAGCGTTACCGTCGTATTAGTACTCTACTTTGATTTAGAATATCCGGTCAGCTCTGATTTAACTGTTATCTTTGTAAATCTGGATTCAGAAATATGGGTTCTCCACAACCTAATTTTATCATTTCTCATCTTATTTATCAAAACAAAAGACAATGTTTCCACTATTGCCTTGCATCCTAACATGTCTATCTTCTTATTTCATTTGCGTTTTCGAAATTCAAGAATTTACACTTTCTGCTTTGCGTGCTTAGTGTCGTTCGCACACACTCCTAAACAGTGTAACGCCTCTTAAGAACATCTGCCTTCAGTGCTCCGTCCTCTCTCCGAGCGGCGTCCCGGCCTCACGCTTTGTAAGCCGCGCCTATCTCGTCCCCGAGCTAACGGCGAAAGCACCGCACGTGCACGTGCCCGACCGGAATCTGCTGCTTCTGCTGCAGCCGCCACCCGCCAAAGACTCCGCGGGGGTAGCACGTCGCCTCTCCTGTGCCGTAATGCGCTCTTCCGCGCCCGTCCTCCCTTCCCCCGGAGGAGAGCGCATCAGCGCGGATAATCTCTGCTCTTATCCCCCCCTCCCCTGCGTCGCACCCGCGCCGCGTCTGTCTCGCTCCGCCTCCAATCTGCTTTCGCCGGCGCTCGGTTCTTCTCGCCCGCACCGCGCCGGCGCTGACGGTGAGAGGATGGATATGAGGGAGGTTTCTTTCGAATTGCCGTCGTTTCGGTGCTTGAAATGTCAGGAAAGGTTATATGACAAGCCACGAGATAATGTATACGCGTTCAAAATTGTATACGCGACGTCTTCGAACTGTGTGTTCCTTGTTATTACGCTCGTGTTCCTTTCCTGTGTCGCGCCCAGAAATTGAATATGCCTCGCTCTGTCCTCACTCGTCTTTCCTCGACGCCCGGCAAACGCTGGTAGAGGAACCTTCTCTTTAACTAAACGCGTTCGTGTCGCGGGTTAGTTGATGTGAAATACGCCTCAAGACAAACACGACCAAAATGCATAGTCCAAAAATAGAATACATTTGATCTCTCAGTTTTTTCTTTGTTAATTGTGTTATTATTTGCAAGCAAAATCCGTCGGAAACGTTTCATGATAAATATTTCATTTCCGAGTCGAGAGCCGTGAATACAAATTGTTCTCTTATCGGCACATATAACTGTTGTTGTTAGTAATTTGAATAATGTATTCAACAAATTAAATTGTATTAAAAAACTACGTTTACAGATTAAAGATTCTGAAACATTCTTCATAAAATTCGTTCATAACATTCATACAATGACGAACATGTTCAACGGAACGTGACAGGAGTTTCTTGTTGGACTCAGCAGTTTTGAAGCGATAGTTTTTTCACTACATGTAATTACAGTACCCGCACAATAATGTCTTGGCGAGCACCTAAATATTTGTCAAAATAGTCAAGTTCAGAATAGCTCACTGGTGTCCTTCCTTGTCTGTGGTACGATATTTTCTGGAAGTCCAGTTTCAATTTTTTGTACCTGTGTTAATATCGTGACAGCAAACCTGATATTTAAGAGAAATTCAGCAATGTCAGCACAGTTCCGTAGATCCCGCTGTGTTGACCACGTGTATTCGAGAAGTCCCCTTTGGACATTCGTGGGCCTCAACGAACTACAAAAGTACTCACGCCGATTGTTACCATCCCACAATGTCTGCGTCACGCGCGCGCACGCAGTAACAATGTGTCCCTATTAATTGGGAAGGCGCCCGCGCGTGGGCGGATCGGAGGTTACGAGAAGCCGTAAAGTCGGGGAGGGAATGCTAACCGAGCGCAATTGATGTACAAGGCGACGAGTGGCACTGAGCGCCCGCGCGTAAACAGGTGCTTGAAGCGCCGCGCCGCGCCGAGGGGCTCGTTTCGCACTCCATTGGAGACAGTCGAAGCGCCGCGCCCCCGCCCCCGCCCCCTCCCCCTCCACCTCCACCTTCACCTCCACCTCCACCTCCGCCTCCTTGGCACCGCGGTCGCGTTCCGCGTCACCGTTCACCGGCCCGCACCGCATGGAGGTCACGCGCCTGTACGCCGTCGTGCTGTCGCTCTGCCTTCCCCTTGTTTGGGTTGCCGGGGCTCGAGAAGGAACGCCGACTGTCTCGAAGGTGCTTGTAAAGAAGCTCAAAGGAAATTGTAGGAACGAACAATGCAAAATTGGGTAATAGTTTTTTTCGGTCAGTGAATGGAACTTCGATATCTCCTACTCAAATGATGCGAAATGCTGGGTATCTTTTTGAAACGCCCTACGTTTGGTAAACGGAATATCCGAGTCACAAAATACTCGATAATTCAAAGTGTTTGGGTGGTTGCTAAGTACTTACAAATAATATAGCACACTGTTTGCTATGCACGTGTGTTCAGTAGGATAGAAGAGCATAGCGATGTGTCTTAGATTTCCTTGAAAAGTTGTAAGAAATAGTAGTAGTTGTGACAGAGTATAAAAATCGTGAATTTCTCCGGTCAGCCGTTACAGTGTAACATTCATAATATGTGCTTCAATAAGCATTTTCTCTCGAAATCTGTACGTGTACTTTTCCTAAACTCATAGAAATTCGTAACATCGATAAATTAAAATAATCGTTAACTCAAAAATTTCATTTCTCCCTTGAATTTCGAAATACGCAAAATACGTAATTGGCGGAAGGTACAGAGTTTTGAATACGGAGTGTATGTTTATACATTCTTCTGTATTGTTATATCTGTGAATAAATTCACTTTTTTTAAGAATCACTAGCTTTTGATCGTAAATATAACTAACAAGGCATCTGCCACTAGTTAGACATAAACTGTATTGCCGGTAAAGACGATTGATTATTGGTTTTAGACACAAAATCTCCGTCATTTCCATCCTGAAAAGATTAAACGCCTACTTGTTCCGAATATCGCTCACTGTAACTCAAACGCAACGCTAAACCAACCGACGCGTGAGTAAATATTCCCTTGTCACTCTGTCTCTGCTCTTTCTCGACACTCGCATACGCTCATTCGTTTGCGGCGGTTTATTTCTCCCCTACCAAGTTGTCTGTGCGAGGACAGATTCCTCCGCTTCCCCACACAAACATTGTACTACGGACTTCATCGCGAACGTTCGCAGGCTACCCCTCCCCCGCCTCGAACGTTTTGCGTGTCACCTGTTCCACACCCCCACGGGCTACTTCCAAACTCACGTCAGTGATTCATCATGTCTTATCTGTCAGTTGCCTTCCCTTGACGTTCTGGGCTGGATTTTTGACAAATCTTTTGGCATGTCTGCGTGTTGACTAAACGACTTTTTTGGCCTGCTGATAGACATTTGATTCACTTACACAGATTTATGCAACCTGGCAAGCATTGTTATGAATCTCATTTAGTCAAAACTCTTACTGTTTTATTTTCCTTAAGCAATAAATTTTGAAACTTACTTCCGTCTTCCAAGTTCCTTTTACGTTGTTGACAAGAGTTTAAACATTATCGCACATTTCTTTAAAAACCCTGAATTTAATTTTATCTTCTATTTCCTTCCATTTTGCATTATACAATGTTTGAAAAATTCGCTTTTTAATCATTCACGCTAAAAATATTATTTATTTACTTTCAATTTATAACAGTGTCCGCCCTTCATTCAAGTCTAGATTTGCCTATATATTATTTCGATTTTTCAGGTTAAAGTAAAAACGAATTCGAATTTAATCCGTTGATTACCATTCAATCATCAGACGTCTATAAATTCGCAGTCTTACATTCTTTTCTTTTGTTTGAATATGTAACACTGTCATCTTTCCTGTGATATTTCTTAAACATTTCTCTCTCTCTCTTTCCCTCTCCCTTCCTGTTCCCCGTTCCTCTCCCTTCTCCGTTTCTCTCCCTTCCCTGTTACTCTTCTCCCTCTCTCCTTCTCCGTCTCTCTCTTTACCGTCTCTCCATCTCTCTCTTCTTATCCCCCTCTTGCCCGCTCGCCCTCTCCCTGTTTCCCTCTCTCGCTCTCTGTCTTTTGTTCTGCGTTCGTGCATTGTTTCTGTCGGCGCTCGTGTAACGTCCGCTCCGCGCGTGCGCAGGGCGCAGCAAGAAGCTGAAGAAGAAGCTGAAGAAGAGCAAGCTGCGCAAGATCCTGGTGCCGGTGGCGGTGCTGCTGCTGCTCAAGGCGCTGACGGTGGTGCCGCTGGTGCTGGGCATCCTGGGCGTGAAGGCGTGGAACGCGCTGCAGCTCAGCTTCGGCTCCTTCGTGGTGTCGCTGGCGCTGGCGGTGTTCCAGCTGTGCCAGAAGCTGGCCCGCGACAGCCCGCCGCCGCCGCAGCTGGTGGCGTCGCACCCGGGCGGCTGGGACGCCAGCGCCCGCGCCGCGCCGGCCGACGACCTCGCCTTCCGCGCCTACGCCCCCTAAGCGCCTCCCTCCCCCTTCCCCCCCCCCGCACTTACCTTGCGCACTCGACCCCGTACCAGTGAGCCACCTGCTTAGCACGGAATTACTGCGTGGATTTGACCCGTGAGAATTTTCACGTATAAATCTTGAATTCTCGACGAAAGCAGAAATTTTGTTTTGGAATTTTATTCAGGCTAAAATGTTATCTACTCTACACTCACCCAGAAAATTCGATTTATTTGAATATTAGGTTAACGTCTGTTATTAATGAAGTCCAAATTAAAACCTCTTTTACTGAACACCACTCGTGCAATAATCATCAATAACTTTAGTCATAATACATTCATGTCTATTAGATATGACCTTTTTGCATTTCAATGTAAAATATTTAGCAGGTTAATTTGCGTAATGTTCCCGCATTAGTGCAAACATATTACATTATATTTTACTGTATTTCGTGAGATGTTTTTGGTAATTGCCGGTTGCATATTTTCTAAATTAATACAACTGTGCATGGGGCGAGTTTAAGAGCAATAACACGACACTCCGATTCAGGAAAAGATAGCGGATTCATTCCATTATCTCTTGCTCAGGATTTTTGAGTCCAGTCGGAGATTTTAAATCCAATTAACTATGTTTCGCAAACTAAAGGTCAAGTTTAGGAGATATGCGGCAAGTTAACATACTCAGGTATAATGAAAATGAAATATTTCGACTCCTGATACTAAACTTTAGTTTCTGAGAATGTTAAATTGGCATTAATCGCTCTTTTCCCAAACTGTAATATAAATGTGTTAATTTTTATTTATTTGCTCGAAAAAAATATTTAAATATTTTGTTAAAGTTGACAAATAATCTTGCAGAAATTCGTCGGAGATTTTTGCGCGTATTTCTGTAGGTTCCTTCTATTTCACACTTGAGCTAACATCATTCTGCATGAAACCTCTTCTACTCGTTTTCCAAGACTCAACTGAGAGTCTTCGCATACCAAAGATAAATTCTGCAAGTCTTGTTCCGCGACGCAAACTTTGTACTAAATCTTCCACTGTGCGAGAAAACGTAGATTTGCTGCTACATTTCCTATCCCCAAAGCTCCGCTTCTCATTGCGAGTTTTACCTCTTCGGTCTAAAGCCGTCAGAGGCCTCTGCAGCTCCAGTCGCGCTCCGTGTACAATGGAGTCCCCTCCTCCTCCTCCTCCTCCTGCTGCTCCTCCTCCTCCTGCTCCTCCTCCTCCTCCTCCTGCGCTGTCTGGTGTCCCAGCCGGCCGCGCTTGAATACCTGTTGCTGCCGCCTCCCACGCATCTGCCTGTCTCCCGCTGTCGCCGCTGCCCGCCCTCGTCGTTGTCTGGCGCTCCGCACGCGAGACGGCGCTGCTAACCGGATTAACTGTTCTCTCACCCTGATTTCCAGTCGCTTGACCTGTCTGCTTGCTTTGACTTTTGCCTGCATAGACGACCGTCGACCTTTGACCGACTCTTTTGACGCGGGGACGTATTCATCTCCCTCTGAGCCCATTTCCGCTCCGCGCTCGGTTTCATTCGCAAACGAGGTTTTGCTGCAAACAGTTCGTGGGCAGAATCCCGTTGTGCGGAAGGAACTGGACGCGGCGAAACGATACGGATTTTGACATTTCTTCTTGAATGGAAAGCAACTAGACCAAAAGATAATCTGCATGACTATTTGGGATGCACTGCCATAAAGTGAGGTGTTCCTCTGACGCTCGCACTGTGTTAACTGACGCCAAAGATTTGACTTATTCGCTGTTGACCGTATGTTCAGCAGAATATCGTGCTCTTCGGGTCACTGCCCAGTGATTCGGAAACCCGATTGACAGAGACAAGTAGCCTGTAAGGTCATTAAGTCTCCGGACCCTAAGGGACCGTATGTTATTTTTTTGTATTTCTTCATGTTAAAAAATTGTAAAAATTTCTATGTATATTTATAAATATATTTTATTATTTATACTAAATTGTTTTATTATATTTTATGATAATTGTGAGTTGTGTTTGTTGCTTGAAAACGTATTAAGTTTGTGAGAAATTGGGAGTCATAACCATACTACAAGATGTTCTAGAAATGTCTTTAAATAACATCACTAGAGCACTCGCTAAAATATCATAATTAAATCATTCATCTCGAAAATTTCCAGATCATATATAAATATTGACAACGCTATACATGGAAAACCAGATTATTTAGTTTTAACAATATTACCTTTACGTTTTTTAAATATCTGTTTTAAACGAAGTATCCAATGATAAATGGTCCACCCATTCTAAATGTTTAAATTTCCAATGTAATAACCCTTAATAGATCTCCTACAACTACTTTTTAACCAACACACCAGCACAAGATTATACGGCGATAGATAATAGATACAATACGGAGAGTTATTAACGGGTTGTACACATATTACTAATTGATTATTTGACCACTCTAAAGAAAGTATGGAAAGAGTTCAATCATATCTAAAGAACAGTGCACTGGTCAACAAAAAAACTTGCAAAACAAATTATCTCATTCACTCGTGTGCCCCGCATTTGCTTGGTTGGCCGGGAGCGGTCAAGGCCGTGTGGATAGCCAGCGGAAGAAAGAGGCATTTCCGAGAACGCGTCCCGGCCTTTGCGCAAATCGATCCGCCTGTAGGCTGCCAATGGGGCCGGGTGAGGCGTTCTGTTACAGCAGGCCTCTCCAAACCACAACCTCCTGCCAAGTATATCGAATGGAAAATTGCTCGTCAGAATGTACGATAGAGTAAGAGAAACTTCTCAAGTCGACCGCGAAAAACAGTCTAAAGACATTCAGCGAAAAGTTAACTCAGCCAAATTTTGTCAGTGCACAATAAATGTGACACTTTTCAAAACTTCTGATTTTGTAGAAGAAAAATTTTAATCGGGAAGGAGCCGCTGACTTCGCAAAACTGTTTTTCTCTCAGCTGTTTTGTAAACAAACTTTATGAAATTGGCTGGCCATATACGAAATTGTTTGTAATAACAATAAGCGTATTTTCTAAATAACATTTTGTAAGCTAATTCAATGACGACTTCTGAGACGTCATTTTTCTTGGGCGCCAATGAGTTGTATATTTGAATGACACTAATATCTCGTGCCTTCAACTAAATATAGTCGGTAATTATTGAAATATCCAAGCAAGAAATTATGCAAACAATTGTCTTTTGGAGGCATATAAGGAAAATTTATTTCGTCTCCGTCCAATTGGTGTTTAGCAGCCCCTTTCCATAACCACTGACATCGCTACCTACTCAATTAGGTTAAATGTTTGTCCCTTTCCGTAAGGAACTCGTAATGCAAAATGCTGTGAATTTTCAGTTTAGAATTCGTTCATCGCATTGAATCATCGCAAGTGTCCATAATAGACACGTGAGACTCTCAAAAGCATTGACTTAGGAACGAGCGTGAACGATTAAAAAAAACTATGGAAAAACAAATAATTTAGATGACAAATAAAACGCAATTCATTCACTTTGACATTGAGATAAACATTTTCTCATTTCTCTTTGGTTCTTATTGGCGTATTATGATTCTTATTAGTGAGTTATACAGCACAAAATTGTTATCATAGAGGTCCACGTTCATGCTAAGGACTAAAGATTCAATCCAAGAAAAATTTAAATAAAATACAGCTTCATTTAAGAGTAGTATTCATAACTTGTTCAAACAAATTGGAAAAAACTTATTGTTTATATTATAAAAATCTGTATTTATTTTATGCCTCATTCTACGTTTTTAAATTATTTATTTATCGTCTACGCAATGTTTATTTAGCCTTGTGTACCTAATTCACCTGTGCTTTGCATATTGAAATGAAATGAGAGGATTTAAATTACAATTTACATTACTATTCTAAATGTCAATTTCTGCCTAATTTCACATTTTAAATTGCTTTAATTTGTGATACTTTACAACTTTGTTAATAGACACAATATTGTTTTAGACCAGCATTTATTACTTTAAAAGAGATGGCGGGATCAGATTGGTTGAAATGCTTTTGCGTCTCCGTTCGCTTCCGCGTCATTTGGCCGAGGCCCCTTGGCCACCCCTGCGCTAGCGGAAACGGCGCGACTCGCGGTGGCGTCGCGGGTTCCGAAGTGGCGGCGCGCGCCGAAGGAACGGGGGCGCGGCGGCAGCGCGGCGGGGGCGTGACGCGACGCGGACGCAGCCAACGGAGCGCTGCTCCGACAGACTTCGTAGCGAAGGCGCTGATGGATGGGGTGGTGATGGCAATAGAGATTCAAAGCCAGACTCGCGACGAGTATCTACGCATAGCGATAAGTTTCATGATGTGTAGTTGGGAAACGATTATATTAAACTTACTTACTTTTATCGGCGTTTCCACTTGTCAGCGGTTGCCTCTTATTTTGCGGTCCTAGCCTTCTCTATCCGACCAAAGATCTTCGTCCATTCTTCTTTCACGCATGGCTTCTATTACTCCGGTATTCCAGGTTTTGCGAGGCCTTCCTCGTTTTTCCTTCCTGGCGGAGACCAGTCGAGGACATTCTTGGGCCACTTTGTATCTGACATTCTTCTCAGGTGGCCATACCATTGTAGCATTTTACTTTCTAATCTGCCCACCACCGATTCCGATTGCTGCATCCGTTTCCGAATTGCTACGTTTCTAATTTTTTCCATTCTAGAAATTCGGCAGCTCCTCCTTAATCCATCAATTTCTAGTGCACATAGTTTCTGTTTCTGGCGTTCCGTCAAGACTCAACTCTCTCCACCATAGGTTAGAATACTTTCAATAATAGTTCGTACAATAACCTTTTTTGTTCTTACATGAATTTCCCGACTCCATAGAACCCCATATATTAAACAATTATTTAATTAATACATTTTTTACAAGCTCTTTAAAAATTGAAATTGACAAAATTTAACAATCAAAATGGTGATTATTTGGTTTCAATGTTTCGGCAGCTTATGAATATCTTTAACAGCCTTCGGTTCCTCACCCCGGAGCCTTCGGCTCCGAAGGGTCAATGACGTAAAATACTTCTGTCTGAGAATAATATTTCCTCTGGATGGCTTGCCATTTCCAACGCGTTTTGATTGGTTTTTTGTGCTCTCCATTAATCCCGACGGGATTGATGTCAGTCACTTATCTGGGGAAAAGCGTGACTTCAAAAATGGCCACCATAAAATCGTCCATTTTGAAAGCATCTGTACTCTGATTATTAGAGTTATGTTGGTTTGTGAGATTGTCAGTCGGTAAGGAGAAACATGTGCCTCTGACCCGTTCTAATAGTCGGTGAGAAGTTCGTGCCATCGTTGAAATTGCGAAGCGAAAATTCGTCCCGTATAACGTGTCTCTGCGTCTGTGATCTATTAACGGGAAAATTTGTCTACAGTTGTCTTGCAAACTTTGCTAAAAGATTCGGATTTCCTTATGTTCACATTCCATCACTTAAACGTTACACAAAACTCAGTTCTTTCCGTTAACGCTACCACATTAACAACTAATAATAATTACCTCTAATAGCTCGTTGTATGAGTGTATTTGTTTCAGCCGATAAACTTGTTGAAGTTCACGTGAACAGCGCAGGAGAAGGTTTTATCAGGAACGTCTCTAGCGTACACAGTGGCTGAACAACAGCTTCAGGTGACAGCCCTTTTTTGGCGTGAGACTACAGGCAGTCGCTGTTATTTTGGTTTCGGGCTTCATGGATGCGACGCAAAATTCGAAATACAAAAAAAATAACTTTGTGTAACAAAGTAACTCGCGTCGTCGCAAAATAAACCTTTACGTTATCATGCTGAGGAAATATGATTGATTTATCCCTTTTATAAGAAACCATGAACACAAAACCCCGTAAATGTAGTCCTGCTGGTTAGGGATTTACCTTTCAAAGGTGCATCACCGACGGCTCTGATTCAAAGTTTTCCGTAGTTTCTCTGGACAATATCAGGCAAATTTCTGAGCATTACCCTAAAAAATAGACCTGATCTCACGCGATATTCCCTTCCTCATTCTTCTCTCTCCATACAAACATACACTAATCTACCACACATTTCGGAAGACCTATCGGGAGATTGGAGTTGTGTCGACTCAAGCGGTGCCCCCGCTAAGGGAGGTACTAAAGGGCGGAAATCCCCTACAAGCCGAAGTGTTGGTCTCACCATCCAGCTGGAGGAAACATTGCCACCTTCAGACAAAAATCACCCACTAGACTAACAGACCTAATGATCACAGCATTTGATATCCCTGTAATATCAATAGAGGGATGCATCAAGGAGATAGTCGTATAAGACGAAAAACATAGAAGTTGACAGATTACAGCAATATTTCAATTCCCATCACACATTCAATCCCCAACATATTACGCTTCAATACACTTGCAAATCGTACATAACTCGTAAACTATGCGTCCTAGAGCCTTAAACCCCGTTTTGTGTTGTATCCCTGCAAGGGTCAGAAGTTATGTTTCCTATATCGTAATCAACAAAATAAGACCTGTTGGGATGTTATGTTACATTTTTTATTATTCTGTCGAACGTGTGAGAGAACTGAGAGCGTAGGCTCCCGCGACCGGGGTCAGTATTTACTAGGCTGTCCGGGTGACGCCGCGTCCGTGGTGAACGTGCCGACGTTTCGGTCGCCATTCTGCGACCTTTCTCAGGGCGGCATTACGCCCGGACAGCCCAGTAAATACGAAGTGGGAGAGGAAGCGTGTAAGGGAAGAAGAGGTAACATGTTATGAACATGCGAGGAAACGTGTAGGGGATAATGTGTGGAACGTGCGGAGGTACACGCGAGGGTGCATGGCGGAAACATCTGGTGAGCATGCGAGAGATCATGTGAGTAAGCGAGGGGAATATATTGGGGAGAATATAGGGAAACGTATGTTGATCATATAGTGTGAATAATTGAGAAATGATTTACTTCGTGCCAGGGTCATAAACTATAAATCTATATAAAATTATATCGACGCATTAATGGGCCTATAATGACTGAACTACGAGCGCAATACTTCTATGTACACTTCAGTTTCTGACCTGAAGTTGGGCTCGGGATGAAGCTATTTTCACTTTCCAAACAATTACTACTACTAAGGTGGAAATATTCATTCGGGCCCAGCTAGTATTTTTTTTAAGAATTATAGTAAACAAAACAGTCGATGTGTGTTATGCTTCCTTCCCACTTGATTAATTGAAGAATGAATGAAAGGAAGTTGAATTAACAACTTTCTTTCGCAATTTTTCTATAACTAATATTACCCAAGCTTTCACGAGAATACCACAGACGGACAGATGTGATGAGCGCATATGTGGACGATTTCTATTTGTGCTACAACCGAGAACTCAGTAGTGACAGCAGAAGCGTTGTCACAGCGAGGGCGTGTCTGCCACAACAGTTAAACAAGACCGAGAGAACGTCGCCACACCCATTATGCATACGCTCCTTCGGCGAAACAGGAACACGTACACAGAATCCCTCGCTTTGGTAATGCAATGATCTCTCACACGGTGCACATGTGCTGTTTCCTTTCAGAAAATGTATATTAATGATCGCGTAGTTGTTAGACGTTGGTCAATCTTGTGTTAGTAGTTGTTACATTGATTTACAATGTAGCTTCGAACTAGATATCTCAAAAGCACTGCTAATCTCCACACGGTGTTACATGGACCACAACTCTACTCGTAACGAAGACGTCGTCAAAAACATATGTCCATGTGTTTATAAAAACTACAGTAAACCTACGAAACTGTATAAATTTTCAAATCCGAGAGATTAGTACATTCAGTGCTTGTGGATTTACTCGTGTGCAGAGCACATAAGCAATCATTTTTAAGTTTTCCTTTCTAATGAGCTTCAGCCCCTATCTTTTTCGATCATTCTTAGAAGAATCATTTTGGTGGATGAGTGACGGAAATTGTTGACTGTGTGAATTGAATGATATTGCAGCAGAGAAATAAGAAAAAGGAAGAACCCCCGGGTCCCTCTTTGGCTACCACAAATTCCGCCTGCATCGACGGGGAATTGAAGTTCGTTCTCCTCTCGCGAGGTGGGAGACAGGCGATGATCCGACTACTGCACCACCGGTCACCCGCTTGCAATACAACGGGAGCGTCGCCTACTTGCGTGGCCTTGGAGTGGGAGTGAGAGAAAGCGGGGAAAGGAGAGCATCGGCTGCCGAAGAGGAGGCGGCGCCCGCGCCAAAGGCACATCCGCCTGCGCTCCCCGAATGGACAACGACGCCTCCGCATTACCAATGCAGACACCGCGGCCGGCGGCCCCCGTGCTGGCACCGCCGCGCAAGGCAGGCCATGCCGCGAACTGTTCTGTCCATGCCGCCCGCCCGCGACAGCGCATCCGCCTTTGCCACCACCTCCACCTCTGCTGCGCCGTGTATTAGCAGCCGTGTCGGCGTCGCCGCCGCTGCCTTCTTCTCTGCCACCCACTCTGCCCACCACCAGGTCTGCCGCCTCTGTCATCACCACCACCACAAACACTGCCACCCCCACTTCTACTGCTTCCGCCTCCACCGGTATCAACTCCACCGGCACCGACTCCACCGGCACCGACTCCACCGGCACCCACTCCACCGGCAACTCCACCGGCACCCACTCCACCGGCACCCACTCCACCGGCACCCACTCCACCGGCACCCACTCCACCGGCACCCACTCCACCGGCACCCACTCCACCGGCACCCACTCCACCGGCACCCACTCCACCGGCACCCACTCCACCGGCACCCACTCCACCGGCACCCACTCCACCGGCACCCACTCCACCGGCACCCACTCCACCGGCACCCACTCCACCGGCACCCACTCCACCGGCACCCACTCCACCGGCACCCACTCCACCGGCACCCACTCCACCGGCACCCACTCCACCGGCACCCACTCCACCGGCACCCACTCCACCGGCACCCACTCCACCGGCACCCACTCCACCGGCACCCACTCCACCGGCACCCACTCCACCGGCACCCACTCCACCGGCACCCACTCCACCGGCACCCACTCCACCGGCACCCACTCCACCGGCACCCACTCCACCGGCACCCACTCCACCGGCACCCACTCCACCGGCACCCACTCCCCCGGCACCCACTCCACCGGCACCCACTCCACCGGCACCCACTCCACCGGCACCCACTCCACCGCCACCACCTCCACCGCCATCGCCACCACCTCCACCGTTTCTGCCGCCACCTGAGTGACTATCTCTGCACTTACCATTTCCACAGCCTCTAACGAGAAAACACCATATCCCGCTATGATAATCGCCACAATTCTGCCTAATATTCGTTCCAGATGATTGCTCTTTAATGAATGATAATCACCTAAGCCCATTAAAGACTGAAAAGAAAAGGAGACTTATCAGAAGACAACGTTAGATTCAAATATCTATGTTTCTCTCAAATATAGTTTATTTTAAAAATATTTATTCTTCTCTTAATATCTCTCTTGTTTTATTATTTGACGTCTATGAAACAGCAATGTATTCACAAAGTTCTGATTCGTCACGTACATGTGTAATTCTCATTGCGCTCTGTTGTGACGGAGTCGTATCCATTGCTGTCAGACCCATTTATCCCGCTCGTCCGGTTGAGAGAAGAGAAGGCTGTCTACTCCCTCGGCGAAACCTTTGCGCGCGTCACAGGGCTATCTGTACGCTGCAGGCGCGCGCTGCGCCGAGGTCCAGAGTTCGTGTCTCCGCGCTGGCAGCACTCGTGAATTTCCCTCCGGGCGTCGCGTCAGCCGCCCGCTCTCTGCTCTCTGCCCTCTGCCCTCAGCCCTCAGCCCTCGGCTGAAAGTCGCTTTTCGAACCGGCCACTTCCTTTCTCCATACCGTTCTCTTTACGTTTTCATCATCCTCTTCTCACTTTGTCGTGTCATTCCTCTCAAATTAATCGTTCCACTGCCAGTATGTTCTGCCTCTCCACCTCACAGCTCACCACGTTGCATATTAGGGCGCTGTGTCCACATATCGACCTAACTTCTAACTCGGTTTCCTCGCCCTATTCTCGCTTCTAACAAGAACTAGTAAGCACTCGTGCTTGGCATTGGTCACATGGGACTATTGTTTACACTCCAGTTGGCTATTAAAAATATTGGTATTCGCATCCGAAAGAGGCAAGAATCTAAGAAGGTTTCTATTTTTTTGCATAAGACATACGTAGAATAGCGAAATTTCTGTAATGCTGCAGCGAGAAACTGCAGTTTTTGGGCAGAAAAATTCGTATTTTATGACCCGAAGAATATATACCGAAGAAGTGGATATTTATTGTTCCTATATGCAATAAAGTATTTCCTCTAACTCGTTTAGTCAGAAGCCTCGTTTCATACCTTCTCGTTCCACATCCATCTTTCGTACAGAAAAATTGGTTTACGACAAAACGTCTGTACTCCGTCCGTCAACAACAATTTGTCATATAGTTAGCCCCATTTATGTCATCTCACTTGCTATAATCTTCAAACGAACAGGAATATAATATATTTTGTTCAGGTTGTATATTTCGAGCTGATAATATATTCTGTTCAGTTTGTTGTTGTTGTTTTTTGTCGTTAGGAAAAAACAACTTTGTCTGACGATCTATGGGCATCTTTCCTACATCGCATGATCACGATTAGTTTTACCAAATTATCCATTTTAGCATTTATGCGCGATCACACAGCGCATGCAGTTTATTGCTCAATATCTTGACTATCGCGCGTTCATGGTCTTGTCTGCAGATTATTTCATTTAAATACTGTTGCAGTATTGATCTTTACATTATTTCAGTCGAATGTAAATAGAGGCGTTGAAATCACATGCGGTCTATGGACAACCTTCCTTGAGGGCAAGAGTAGTCCAATGATGTTACGTAACTCTGGCTGTTGTGTCATGCTGGATCTCCCGGCAGATCACAGTTATTCCCCTTGTACTCGCAAAGCGTCGTTTCACACCCCAAAGTAATACAGATATTAAAATATTTCATTTTTCAATAGTTTTAACATAGTTTATTTCATTTCTATTCCTTCCCTTACTCATTACTTAATTTAATATCGATCCCATTTCCAATTTTTATTCTCCGAGTTTTTAATAACATAAAAATATAATTACATAATTATGGATTGTGGGCCCTTAAATGGAATAAAAGTTTCTAATTACAAATCAATACGTTAATAATTATTGAAAGAAAAACGCTTGGTGTTCCTATTGCCTTGTGAACCCAAAATCATCATAAGGACAGATATATGACGTAAGATAATTAGTATCATCATAACTCTCGTTTGAAATATAATTTTTGCAGACGTGAGTATCTCGGTTTAGCAGAAATCCTCGAACGACGATGTTACCTGAAACGTCACGTCTGAAAGCGGAGAATCCCCGATGCGTGATGTAACCGCGAGGGCACCGACAAAGGAGGCATCGCCGACCCCATGTGACGCGCCCGTCATCGCTGTCACAGCCAGCTGCCCCGCCCCGCCCCCCACCGCCACCAACCCCTCCACTCGCGCCTCGTCTCAGGCGTCCCTTCGCCCCCCCCCCCCCCGCTGCGCCTACAGCTCCCCTTTGGCTCTGCGCATTTGGCTTCGGCGCGCCTCCCCTGTCCGAGACATCCGCGATCTGCCTCGGCCGACGCGCCCTTTCGCCTCGGCTCTTGCTCGTACCGGGACGTAACTCGTCGCTCTCCCCTGATTCGCAGCATTAAGCTTTGTTTCCTTTCTTCTTAACCCTAGCATGCATATCGGAATGACTCGTCTCCCTACCAAGAACTTTATTCTTCCTCTATTTCTATGAATTGCATTTCCGCAACCACAAGTATTCCTCCATTACATAGAATGCATTCTCTAGCTTGTAGGATGTGCGACTGAGCGTGATTGAAAGCAGTACAGACCTTTCAGAAAACTCTTGGGGTGGCAAGTAATCTCTGATATGCAATCACGCCTGTAAGTTTTTTTTTAAACCAGTTTATATCATTGCTTTAGTTAAGGCTGTGAAGACTGATGATGTAAGTACTGATTAACATATAAGAGCTTGGTTAGTAGAGGATGAGAACCTTGATGGTTATGAGAAGGATGGTATTCATAACGAGATGTTTGAGGATAGTGTTGAAGTGTGTTCACATCATCCAAGTGAACAGTGCTGATTCAGAACGTGATGAGTATAGTGTCGAAAGAATGGTACGTTGTTGAAAGGCAAGCATGAATATAAGAAGTCAAAAATGTTCGTATAATAATATAATATGGTTATTATTACCATTGTTATTATTTTTATTATATTAAAGTGGTAAGAATGGCTATAAGTGTTTATTCTATTCATGTCAGAACGATGATTCTCAACATTGGCCGTATTTTTTGAAAATGTGTTTCCCTAAAAAAGTAACAAAACGTAGTCAGTTCATAAAATTTGTTATAGTTCAAAACAATGTTTTGTAATTTTTTAGGAAAGTTACAATATTTGACTATTTTTCAATAACTAAGTTTCATTAAAAATAATGGATACAAAAGTATTAAAATGTTTTGACGTAAATAATATTTCCAACCCATTAATAATGTATATAAGTACTACAAAGTCTTTATGATACATATTATGAAAGAAAACATGAACATTAAAATGTATTCTTCAAAAAAATGGCCCGAAAATAACGTGGGGTAACAAGGTACCACAGGTATGCAACCAAAGCCATTTAAAAAGGTATGCAATTTACGGTTAATGTATTATTTAGATTCTCCTCGTATCGTTCGCCCCGCCTAATACTATTCAAACTATAGATACTGCCCAGACATTATTACATCTCTCCCCATCTCGCGTCTTCCTGCCTGACGTGGTCCCCCCTCGTCCCGTTCTCCCGGCCCCTTGGGTTTGTCTTGAACGCCCCATTCTACCTCGCTCAGACTCTTTCTGTCTGGCCTCGTGACGTATTTCGTCCCCCTCGCCATGCCTCGCCTTCTCCACCTCGTCCCTCTTCTCTGCACGAACCTGCGCCGTCTGCCCATCTTTTAAATTCGTTCACATTTAGCCTACACTCATTTCATTCCGCATTTCTCTAGCAGTTCTCCTAAAATAGACAACGTGATCTCCTCTGCACTCGGCACTCCCGTTGGACTCTTCTCTCGTGTCACCCCCGCACTAATACTCACACTATCTCCCATCATTACGCACCGACTCATCAACACTCCCTCACCCCCACAGCTTCACACTCACCTACAACCCCGCACTCACCGCACCCCCGACGTACCATCATCACCCCCACCCCTATGGTCACCGTGGCTCCTTCCAACCCCGACTTATCATCACCTCAACTCCCAGTACCACCTCACCTCCAACATCCGTGCAATCGCACCCATCTCGCCATCACTTCCCCCTTCACGCCCCCATCACATTTGTCCTCCACCCGCCCGCGCCCCCTCCGCCGCTCTCACCCCCGCTCCCGCCATCGTCCTGCCCCGCCCGCACAGTCACCCCCAGCCCGCTCCCACCATCATTCTGCCCCGCCCGCACAGTCACCCCCAGCCCGCTCCCACCATCATCCTGCCCCGCCCGCACAGTCACCCCCAGCCCGCTCCCACCATCATCCTGCCCCGCCCGCACAGTCACCCCCAGCCCGCTCCCACCATCATCCTGCCCCGCCCGCACAGTCACCCCCAGCCCGCTCCCACCATCATCCTGCCCCGCCCGCACAGTCACCCCCAGCCCGCTCCCACCATCATCCTGCCCCGCCCGCACAGTCACCCCCAGCCCGCTCCCACCATCATCCTGCCCCGCCCGCACAGTCACCCCCAGCCCGCTCCCACCATCATCCTGCCCCGCCCGCACAGTCACCCCCAGCCCGTTCCCACCATCATCCTGCCCCGCCCGCACAGTCACCCCCAGCCCGCTCCCACCATCATCCTGCCCCGCCCGCACAGTCACCCCCAGCCCGCTCCCACCATCATCCTGCCCCGCCCGCACAGTCACCCCCAGCCCGCTCCCACCATCATCCTGCCCCGCCCGCACAGTCACCCCCAGCCCGCTCCCACCATCATCCTGCCCCGCCCGCACAGTCACCCCCAGCCCGCTCCCACCATCATCCTGCCCCGCCCGCACAGTCACCTCCAGCCCGCTCCCACCATCATCCTGCCCCGCCCGCACAGTCACCCCCAGCCCGCTCCCACCGCTGACAGCTCCCCACCCCACCTCCACCGCCGTGTCACCGCACCACTCGACATCCGCCCCGCCGCGGCGCGCCGTCCGCTGAGTGCATCCCCCGTCGCCCCCCCCCCCCCCCCCGCTCTCGCCGCGCCACGCCAGAGGAGCCGTGCGGTTGGCCGCAGCTGCCCGCCGCCGTTTGATGCGGCCAGACATGTTTGGAATAACGTCGGGAGCATTAAACCCCTTTTACATGACGCGCTCCGTTGACGATCAACGAAATGCCGGATCATCTGACGGACACAAGAGGTTTAGGGAAATTACAACAATGCGGGACATGATGGTTCCGTGGTTCATGAGATGTTTTGCGCTTAATTTTGACGTAATCGTACTACGTGTAAGGAAATTCTGCTGTTAGAGTACAGTCATCTCCCGTCAAGTGCCGTGTGAATGTTCACAAGAAGCAGTTGCGCAATGGTTCTATAATGTTGTTACATGAATTTCATGTTAATGACTTAGCAAAACCCAAATTGAAACAACCTTATTACATTTTATTAACTTTGTTCTTTAACTTTATCTCTCCTCATGAAGTTTATTTTTCAGAATAATGAAAAAATGTACACATTGTATGTATTATGCTACTACAAATACAAACATATTTTTGTACGGGAAACTTGATTAAGCTGTTAATACTCAGCTATTTATTCAGGTTTTTTGTATTTTTGTCTCTTGTACTCTAAATTGTAAATGTAAATTAGGTTCAAGATTTTGCATGTCAAACTGATTAGAATGAAATATTTCGTCTGCATTACTATTATTCAGTTGCTGCTAATGTTTCAACCGTGATTTCTAATTTGATTGTAATATCCAGTTTTGTGTACAAATTATTTCACAGTGAAGTATCATTTTCTATATGGAAATCATTTGCTGCAGTTCAAAAGCGATGATGGTTGAAATAAAAACCTTACCTAAAGATGAAAGTATTGTCATTGAAGAGTACTGGAAAGCTGGTGAAATGTAAAAGTGTTCGATTATCTCGATAGTGGTACTTCATTTCTTGTTGCTGTTGTCATTGTCGCAGTTGTTTCTTCTTCTGCTGTTGTTATTTATGTTACTGTTATACGTGCTGCAGCCTAGTCTTTTGCTGCTCGTGCAGTTATTGCCGTAGCTGTTACACTATAATATCGACTTCAGCCGCATTGCCTCAGGAATCAGGGACATCGCCACCCACCCACTCTCCCCTATCGTCGCAGCGACGTCACCTTTAGCGCGATTGTTCCCATTCATCGCTGGGATTCCACTAATTCTTCTCCGGCGGATGGCGAAGCCGAGTGAGGCGCAGTGACGTTCCTATTGTGATCGACGCGCGATCGATACTGGCGCGTCGTCAGTCGAACGCGCATTCCGGCCTGATTGTTTCCTCAGGGCGGTAGTGCGAAGCAACGTATTCAGACTTTGCTATCTCAGTCTCCCTCTATCCCTCTCTATCTCTGCCTCTCCATTCTTCTCTCTCCCCTTCTTCTCTCTCCCCCTTCCTCTCTCTCCCTTCCTCTCTCTCTCCCTTCCTCTCTCTCTCCCTTCCTCTCTCTCTCCCTTCCTCTCTCTCTCCCTTCCCCTCTCTCTCTCCCTTCCCCTCTCTCTCTCCCTTCCTCTCTCTCCCTTCCCCTCTCTCTCTCCCTTCCTCTCTCTCTCCCTTCCTCTCTCTCCCCCTTCCTCTCTCTCTCCCTTCCTCTCTCTCTCCCTTCCTCTCTCTCTCCCTTCCTCTCTCTCTCCCTTCCTCTCTCTCTCCCTTCCTCTCTCTCTCTCCCCCTTCCTCTCTCTCTCGCACGCGCGTACACACAAACGTGCATCCACGTCCCCTGGCACGTCCACGAATCCAGCGCAAACACGGAGCGCAACCAGTGCGGGCAGGCGAGCGGAACGTGCGGCTCGTGCTGCAAGCCAAAGGTCGTGGGTTCGAACGCGATTTCTCCGTGCGCTACGTCCTGCGCTCGTGCGGCGCTCTGAACCTATTAGGACGCCGTTGTTCTGTGTGTACAGGTTCTGCAGCACGATTCCCACTCGATTAGTTGCGCTTCCATATGCTCTCTTCAAAAAGTTCGCTTCGAGTCGTCCCTACGTAAAACCTTTATACGGACCTCGTGCAAATAGTGTCAAATTTGCTGTGAAGAAAGTATATTTTATTACGTGGCAGGAATAATAAATGAAACATATATTGTATTTAACTTCACTGCTATGCCTAAAAGCGAATTTTAAAAATACAGAAGAAATTGATTAAAAATGAGATAGAGATGAAACAAAATAATATATCTATTTATTTCGTTTGATTTTAAATTGTATTAATAGTTTACTCTCATTGTCGCGTAGCATAACACAGGAAGTTGCACTGTTCGTATTACTACTACACTACTATTGAAATACATTTTGTTTTAATTTTGTATATATTGAGACAGTTCTACATATTATATCTACGAGTATTTCTATAAACAAGTACTAAAACACTCTTGTATGATTTCTGTTGTTCTAGAGCATCTTTTGAACAAGCTATTCGTCATTATTTCAACTGCTTCATTAGGATATCGTCAGTAATTCTATGCATTTTTATTAGATTTATATGTTTATTGTCTTCAATTTCCTGAAGGACAAGTCAAACTATACATTTTTCGTCTTGATTATACAAGGAAGATTTCAGTTTTTACATGCCCTCAAGATGATTCGGGACTATTATTCTTCTTTATATAATTTGAAAGTACGTACACGAGTTTATTCGTACGTCTACCAGACGTCACTCAATGATATTTAACATTATAATATTCCTTTCACCATTTATAACTACAAATGTCAGTGTTTTTGCCTGAATCAACAATTACGGATAATTGTCCCATAGTTTGTCACAGCGCCATTGGTGCAAATACTTTCTGAATATAGAACATACAGATTTCCTCTCGTAGCTTCAATAACCTTAAGAGGCCCGAATCAAAACTTGGAAAAAGACCGAGCAGAAAAAGCACTTCACACTTGTCGCTTTTTTCCATCGCAGAGGACGCAAATAGAGATCCACCAAACTCCCTGCACTAGCTGAGATGGCTCAGGGCAACAGCTGTTGCCACTGCGGAGTTCCTGAGGAGGAGTTCTAGGGACTGAGCACCAACGGTGAAGGATTTTCGACACTGGTTTGAATTTAGTTGCTCTCTGGAGAAGAATACTAGCGATTGTCTGCTGTGATAGGTAGTTTTCGTATCGAGAGCTGGCGGAGAAGCACCATTATAAACAGGCTAGGGTCTCGCACGATCTTTACTTCCTCTTTCTTGTTCGCACATTTACATGCACTACACTATACGTCATGAGGCCAGTCGGGAGCTGAGAGCTTTCCTGAACGGGCCGGTGTCTCTGGGGGAGATACGTGGAGAGGATAACCTTCCGCCAACTGAAGACTGAGTTGCGCGGCACCGGGTTCCCTACACTCAGTAGGGGACAACCGGCACTTCGCGATATAAAATCGTTCTCTACAATATCAGGACCAATGGTCGGTCAGATGGCTTCCGACCAGAAGACCACGGTTTCGAGTCCCGCCTCAGGCAAGTGTGTATTTGTGTGTCTGTATGTCTGTGCCGCCCTTTCATCCCTCACTATCATCATCACCTCATCGGCCATACCCCCATGATAGCAACTTTGGGGGATAAAAATCGCGATTCAGCTAAAATACAGACCCCCACACACAGAAAGGTATTTGCAGGATGCACGCGTGGTCCGAGTTGCCGTATACATTAGAAAAAGACACTAACAACTATATCAGTTGACCTGCCTGAAAGCATCAACTAATCAGTCAATGAATCAATATCAATACATCTCTATAATTTATAATACATGATTGTGAAAGAAGACAAATAAGGGACGCTCTATCGCATTTTATTTTCATGTAAATGAATTGAATTATGATAATTTTCAATTATTAGTACACATCACACGGAAAAAATATAAGGAATACATATTAAATAAAACAGCAATCATGAAAATTAACACAAATTTGAATCAGATGTAGATTCAACACGTCAACGGTTTTTTCGTTTAAATGCAATGGTCATGGCATCTGTAGATCAGAGTGGTTTTATTTTCATTAGAGTCACCAATTTCGCTTTCAAATTAAAATAGAATTGATGGTTGTGCACTAGTAATTATTTAACGTGAGTAGTGGTGATTTGTTTCATTTTTTTTTTCACAAATAGGCTTTGCAGTTACTAGAAGAGAGGTACACATTTAGTGCTTGCCACGTGCGCCAATTTCCCTAGAAAGCCGCCGCCCGCACAGCCATGAATAGCGCATGTAATTATAACCATCGCAGTTGTGTGTGGGGGAGCCCTTCACGTTAAACCGCAACGTAATCGCGTAACGGAGAGGTAGGGCGTGTCCTTGGCGGAGTCAAAGGCGCAGCCGGGCGGGCGGGCAGGCGGGCGTCGTGCAGCGCAGCAGCGCTGCCGCGCAGTAGCGCTGCCGCGCAGTAGCGCTGCAGCGCAGCGCGCTCGGGGGCGCTCGAGGATCGCAGCTCCTCGCTTTGACTGCGGGGCGAGCGGTGCGCTGCTAAATGCGCTTTTGATGACCCTTCGTTAGGGGCGACTCCCACTTCGGGTGTCCTCTCTACACTCCAGTTGCGCAAACTGTCGAGTGGTAATTGATTCGAGGTAAGGGCTGAAACCGTACTCAATAACCGTTGTGTTCTTTTAGTACCGGAGTCCTCATTAGTGTCGTGTTATAGAGGTCGCGATGTGGAGAGCAGCTTATCTCAGTGCCCGAGTTACGATGACGCTTCTCCTGTATTGCACTTGGAGTTGCAGTAGACTCCCGTTGCTTTTGCATACACTTTCAGCAATCAATTCAACAATGATCTATACCCTTAGTAGTTCATCTTTGATAGACAATAATGTCTTTGGATATGTGAAACTTTAACCGCATCTCCCGTCTTCAAAGAACGAAAGATTTAAAGAAGGAAATGTCAGGGAGAATTCCATGGATTGTTAAATTACACAATTACCCTCTTCCATTATTCATAATAACACCATCAATAGGTCACCAACAAAGAAAACAATAAAATACTTGGCTTAAACTTAAATACTCGGCTCAACTGGAAGCAACATATAGAAGAAAAAGCTCACGAAGCCAAAACTAAACTAATTCAACTATGACCCTTAGCGAATCAACACCGTAAACTCTCCACATCTAATGCTTTATTACAAAACAATAATCTGGCCGACACTCTCAGGTTGTCCATCTGTACTAATGCTGCCAATATCACTCTAAACAAAATAACAACCTAAGCAAAACCCAAAAATAAAATTACAATTTTATTTACATTCAAGTTCTTTACATAACACGAGACATTTAAAATTATTCCAATTAACTTGCTATAATCAATCAGATTAACATTCGCGCCTTTAAAATGCTTAAATTATTTTCTGGGAATTTCTTCCGCTGCGCAACAAGAAACTCCGCTCATTCACTCGCCCAGCAGACATCGAGGGGGCCGGATGTGCTGCCACGCTCTCATTGGCGCCATGTTACTTAAATTGGATTGCAATGTCATTTATGTGAATCATAATTATGTGGATTGTGAATCACGTTGTAATCCTATATTATCACAGCCTTAGTTCGTATCACGAACTTGCGCAGTTGATACTGATTTCTACATTTCCTTGTTGGGTATAGTATCCCTCCGTTTGGTTGTCATTGTGAAATTGACTGATGCCGAAAGTGATGCTAATTCTCACAAACAGCTTATGACTTTTGTAATGTAACGGATTTCTGAGAGCACTGTGAACATTGCAAAATGATTGTACTTATTTTCATTATACTTCATACGGCAACGATACTAAACCCTCAAAGACGAACTATTTGAATATGTTACTGTTATAATTATCTTTTTATTGTGTTTGTAATATTTCACTAAACTCCCAAAGCTGATTAATTTTGAAATGTCGCAGTTGTACTTTTTCAGTACTCTGTTTGTATCACATGATACATTACTGATCTTTCAAAGCTTATTAATTTTAATATGTTGATGTAATTTTCTTAATGTTGTAATTTTAATTTATCTCATCCATTAAGACATTCTAAAAATGTTTATTAAAATCCTGTTTTCATTTTCACAATAGGGCTTTACTAAATGTACTTACTAATCCTGAGTTAATAGAATGAGCGTGCAGAGTGTATACAGCCCACTATAATTTAACTTCCTTTATATAACCGCTCGCCCATTACAGATTACTTCAAGATTTCTGTTACCTCCAGTGAATTCAAGTAAGCGATTTGCAATGTCAATTTAGTAATAATTTTTGTCGTATGGGTTCTGTAAACATCAGCATTTATTAAACGTCATTGCTTTTCCAATTTGTTATCATTGTAGGTGTTTCTACTGTAAACTCAGCTTATTCCCCAACTAAATATTAAAATTTTCTATCTGCGTGAAACGGCGGCTTCGACGACGTTATAAGCCGCGAGGCGGGAGGTCGTAAAGAAAGGTCGAACCGTCAGACTCCCCCACCCCCGGGGGGTTGCGTCGGGAGCAAGGAGCTCTTGCCAGCGTGGAGGATGACGCGACGCACAAGACAGGCGGTCGGGGAGGCGCAAAAGCCTACATTACAGCTCATTAGAAAACTCATTCTAGTGTCGACGAAAGTGAGCTTCTGTGAATGCGAATACAGGAAGTTCGATTCAGGATGGCACGAAAGAGTAATGAATTTCGCGTCGGTATTATTACGAATACAGGTGTCACTAGTGGCTCGTTGGTTAGCGGGCTCGGTTTCTACGAGGCAACCCCAGGTTCGATTCCCGGTCTGGGCAAACATTAATTGTACGCTTTCCTTGCCATGTCCAAGCACCTGCTGCTGCGGGACAATGGGAAAGCTCACGTCTCAGGTTGATAATACTAGAATACAGCGTAGAGATCGCGATGTGCTAACGACATGTACCCCTTAACCCATGGCCACAAGGTCGGGACACAGCTGATTGGCCTTAGCTCGTAAAGAGCTGTTGTGCGAAACTAAATACAGAACATACATATATACATACAGGTGTAACTAATGCTCGTGCTCAAATAATGTTTAAGTAGGAGTAAGCGAATCGTATAAATCATAATGCAAGCCACGTTCTTCGTCAGTCTTTCGAAATATTTGCCTTCATAGGGTCACAGAACGGAGATCAGAGGCGCGGGACGATGGCAACAACGTTTGACGCTTTGACCTTTGCATTTCTTGCACTGTTGCCATCGGAAATTATAATAGCGCTCCACGGAGAGAAATTGTTACGGCTGTGGTAGGATACATTAATAATTATGGAACAATTAAGCGGATTCCATATACATTAGCACTGTACACTTCTTTAAAAATTATACGTTATGATAGGGTAAACCAATTATTAGTGGACATTGACAACAAATAGTCAATTGAGCTTCGGATTGTTTTCTAGCGAAATTATTTGAAAGATGTCGAAATATTTTAAGTAATTGACATAAAATAACATATTTTAGACGGTTACTTTTCGTGACAGAGACGAACATTTTCGACTAATCAAATTCATCCAAAAGCAGTAAAAGAGAAGAACGATTCAAATAAACAACCCCTTAATTGTTCCTCATAAACTACACCGGATGTGGTTCATTGCTCGTTTAGGGTTCTAATCGCAGGCGAGCTTCGGCTGCTTGTTGAATCCACGTGTTCTGGAAGCAATAATGAAATCCCACTTCTCTTAATTGGTGGTAATGAATGAGCGGGTGGGCGAAAATTTGCACCCGCTGTGCTCTTTGGGAGACTCCGCGCCGAGGAGGAGTCGCGCACCAGGGGGTTGGCGCTGTATCGGTACAAAATAATTATGCGGATTATGGCCTTACGTCACATCGTAATTTACGTTAACTACTCAAACCGTCTGATTGCAACTGTAACTGAGTTGCAATATTGCTGAATTTGGTATCCTTTGAGTGCTATTGTGAACAGCGAATATAATTCGCGTTGTTGGTTTAATAGTCTCCTTCTCTCTTGAGTTTCTAATAGCTCGTTCGTGTTTTTACCTGCCTATAGAGGTCACAAAATAAACACAAAGTGGTAAAAACATGCTTGACTTCATTCAAAGAAATTGATAGGCGTTAATATATTCGTTATTGTTCATTTTGATGTAATAGATTCAAAAGTTGAAATATTGAATGTCCATCGCAGTATTTAAAGCCAATTTGTCCATAAAATTATTTAAACTCTCGACTCTAATGTTTAAGAAAATGTCTTACATTTAATTCATTCTTCTATTTGGGAATCATGATAAATAGATTGAATATTTTACGAAATTAATTTGAAGTATCTTAAATCCAGTAATATTTATTGGAGTTATTGGGTTACTGGTTCTATATCTTTGTAAGACCACAATAGGATCCTTTTATAAAAGCAGATTTATGTTAAGAA
Organism: Gryllus longicercus; assembly: GCA_038098605.1. Classification (NCBI taxonomy): domain Eukaryota; kingdom Metazoa; phylum Arthropoda; class Insecta; order Orthoptera; family Gryllidae; genus Gryllus; species Gryllus longicercus. The sequence goes on from JAZDUA010000252.1 coordinate 1,470,588, forward strand.
ACGAGGTAAATAGATGGGTTGAAGAATTAAACGGATGAAATGGATACAAATATTTTGTGTAAGAGACAATATCTATATACATGGTCAAAGAAGGCAATAATTAATCTAGTGAAAATTCTATATACGATCCTGATTTTAACGTAATGTTCCCATATTTCCACTATTTTGTCAGACTTCTACTGCGGTACACCCGTTTAACATTTTATCTGCATCGTCTTCGCTACAAATCTGCAGCAAGTACAAATAAATGACTTGGGCCCAGCGTATAGTAACTTTAAAACAGACAAATATCATATAAAATCTATTGTAAGGACAACACCTATAGAGGCACTTGAGGTCTCCGTTGAAAGCTTGGAGAATGGATATATCATGATGTTGATTTTTTTTTCTTTCCTTTGTAACATTATCGTTGTCATTTGTCTCGACCTAGCAAATGGGTATCACGTTAAAATATCCTGGATAAACCAGCAGAATGCTTCGTGAGCTGGTGAGGACTAGAGCGAGGGCTTCTCGTTTTCACAGGTTGTGGGATTTATGCAAATGTATTCATAATTTTCTAAGAACATTAGTAATGATAACTTCTTTGTTTAAAGAAGTGAATATAAGTTGTGAAACTGGAAGACGGAAGTTTTGTCATTAATTTGTTATTCTTGTGGAGAAATACGTTCCTTTCTCTTAAGAAGAACCAATTTACGGGAAGTAGATGACGACCTATCCTTTAAGAGTTCACCTTACACAATGTCCACCCTTGGCTTTCCTATTATACCCGTACGTTTTATTGAGCCCTGGAATACCTACCCCCACTCCCTTACTAACATTAGTTGGATTCAGAACAAATAATAGGAACGAGTGTTGTTGACAAAATATGGTATCAGAAATACTTGCTCCCACGTAATAGAAGCTTATTTTGCATTGTAAAACGAGCTGCAAATATTATATAATAGTCCTGGCGACAAAATTACCAATCCTTGCACTCTTTTTGCATCTAGTAAATCGACGGCTCAAGAAAACGTGCGCTGGTAATACCTATTTTGGTGTTAAATTTCTAGGAGCATTTCCTAACTGTTACTGCATCCTCATTCATCGTAGAACGTAGGTATAAATATTCGTATAGTTCGTCGACACAGAGCTGAGAGAGACAGTAGTTTTCAAACATAGTGAAGGTTGGAATTACTTTTTGAGAAGTAAATAAGAGGTAATCACACGGGTGCGGTGAGAGTGTCGAAACACAAGATCAGGTATAGTACGTGGGAAGCGAGAGCGCAGGCAACGAGCGTGTTGAGAGAGCCTCTGGAGCGTGGTCTGAAAGGACAAGGAAGTGCGAGGTGGAGGCGGCTGATGCATTCACGAAAGCGGCGGAGGTCAAGAAGAGGCAGCGGTGGAGGAGAGAGAAACGGAGCAGGAGGCAGTGGAAATGGGGACTCAGACGGTGGAGGCAGCGATGGCGGGAGAGGAGAAGATTGTCTGGGAGGCGGAGGCGGGGGTGGAAGCGGACGAGGTAGAGGAAGAGCAAGCGATGGAGGAGGAGGCAGGAGGGAGTGGCGGGAAAGAGGAGAGAGGTGGAGGTGGGGAGGAGGATGGAGCGGTGGGTGAGAAAGCGTAGGAGGAGGCGGGAGCGACAGGGGAAGCGGCGGTGGCCTCGTGTTTCGGCCCCCTAATTGCGATCGACACCCGACCCTCGATCTCGAAAGTATTTGCTTGCGAGTGGCCGGTCGCCCGCCTTATTGCTTGCCGGCCCCGCCTCTCTATCGCTCTCTTTCTCTCTCCCTCTGTCCTTCCCGTCCTCTTCACCGAAGGGCTCTGGTAGCGTCCTCTACCCTTCTGCGTCCATTGGAGATTGCCGCTGCGGAATCTGCAGCCCCGCCTTGCGTCTGGAGCGGCCGACACAGTGGGTCATAGCAGTTTCCCACTTGCGCATTGGCATGAAACATCGTTATCATTATCGTTCTTTCGCAGTTTCTCTCTTATTGTACCTTCATGAATATATTTTTATTTATTGTTGACTAATGAAAACCATATGAGTGCAAAAATTATACTCTTTTATCACGTAACTAACTGCTCTGCCTCGCAAAACAATCGCGTGCACCCTTAAAAAACAAAATGATTAATTTATATTGACATTTTCATTATTTTTCCAAAGAGCGCCTTCTGGTCTATTTCGAACCAGTGTAAGCCACCTTCTTTTTCTTCGTGTTCTAAGCCGCACGCCTTTCTTTTGTTCGCTTTTAGGGTCCGCTTCGAAGAGCACGCTTCGAACTTGACTTGTAAATTGCATTTTCGTGTTTACAACGAATTTTCCCTCCGTTCGGCTGCACGAATTACCATATGTTTGCACTCGACAGCCGTACTTGCACACAACATCGAATTGCCGTACTGATTCATTTGTTTGCCTTCTTGTTTGTCTGTACTACGTAGTACGGCAGAATTTCAAGTCGCAAACTGGCCACAATATTTCTGTGTATTTTTATATTTGTGTAAAAAAATATGAATTATTTGTAAATATGCAAATGATTGCTACTGTTTCCTACATTTTTTGAATAGTTTCGTAAGGAATTCTAAACTTTAAATATCAGTCCTTCACTTCATCATTATTAACACTTATCGTCTTCTCATAGCTTCTACGAACTGAAGGATCAAAGATCCCTAAACCCGAGAAAATAAATAATTCGGAAACTTTTTGCATTTACAATATTTTCCATGTTCAAAACGTATTTCAATAATTGAAATAATATGACGGTTTCTTTAAATGATTGTTGATGTATTTTGAATTGCACATCCAGTAATCTCAACGGTAGATTGGTTGGTGAAATGTAATTGTCGACTCTAATATTATAACTACAAATTCAAAAACATCAATATATAGTATCAGAAATTAAATGTTTCTTAAAGGTCAAAAGTGGATTCCGAATTCATCTATCTCAACTTTTATTAGTATTTTCTGTTATTGCAAAATGAAAAACAACTAATCCCTAACTTAAAAAAGCACCACATTTTATCAAAAATAAAAACCCAAACATAAATTGCAATTTTCCTTCAAGTTTACTCACATTTTATTCGACATAATTTAACAAATTTAATAACTTTTTGGTGAATATTTTTCAAGTTTGTCAAACTTTTGTAGACTCAACAACAATTTAAACTCATCTTACTTCCAAAAAAGATAAGCAAATTTAATATGCATTGTTTAACCATGTCCAGCACCTTATACCTATTCCTTTGCAAAATCCAATTTTTTAAGAGCACAGTCTCCATTTTTCTCGCGCTGTGTTCTTTCGTCCTGTCTCCTCGAAACCGCGTCGCAATGCATCGGCCTGAAATAATCTTATTTGCAGCTCTTTCGCAGAATACGAGACCTATAAAGAGGCTTCCACTTGAGCTCCCGACTTTTATGTAAATGTACTGTAACCAAATTCTGACACTTGGAGAAGTTTCCCACGACTTGCGACAGGGGGAGCGTCCAAAATGCGACTCCTCGGAATCTGTTGCGACTTTAATTTCCTTTACATAATCGCACACCGAAGGTGTCAAGTAGCTAATCTTCTGATTCTTAGAAGTAATTTTACTTTATTTTGGCGTATTTTCTGGTAGTAAAAATACATTTAGACAATGAAATATTATTTTAGTGTTGCCATATGTTTTATATTGAATAACGCTTTAATTTATAATTTACTGGGGGATCAGGCAACGCTTTGCTGTTGTAGTGTATTACACTTCACACGCTACTGGTCACGTGATATGTTAATGATGTTTTACGCTACGCTCTGCAAAATTTCTCATAGATTAAAGGCTTTCTCACGAGTAAGGATTTGTTATATGTCTTGGTTTGGACTTGAAACGTTCAAGTACTTTCGGATGTTAAAATTCCAGCCGATATTTCACAATTGCAGGGCGACATATGCAGGCACAAACGCCCTCAATACTTGACGGTGCGACGGGATGCCGAGCGCTTCTGTTCAGTAGACCGCGCGAGTCATCATAAACGCGAATCATTAACAACGCCCCGACATGTCAGATTTAATTCAAATCACTCTTTCAATGCTCCCGATACCAACAAGAATAATGTGTGAGAATTTCAGCGTAATCGGTCGAGTAGGTTTTGCGTCTATGTTTGACAGACATACGCACAATTCCTTTTATACATACATACATAAATAGATACATACATAGATATATACATAGATACATACATACATACATGCGTGCATACATACATAGTTGGATAGATTCTACTGCAGAAGAGTAGATACTTTTTGTTAGCTTTGTTACACATTACAGCATACTTCGCAATCAATATCTTAATATCGTAAAAATATTCAGAAAAAATTGAGTTTGCTTCAAACTATATTAGCAGTATAATAAAATGATTTTCTTCTCCATCTTCAGTAAATGTACACGAAATTCCCAACCACCTTTCTCCACATTTTTCTTGCAGTGTTTCCTCATTAGGGTCCTCCCATCCTCTTGAGCGAATTTTGCAGATGCCTTTCCTTGTGGAGCGGACGATCTTCTCCACCGCAGGGGAAACGAGGGGTTCGGAGCGCGGGCGAGTGGGCTGGCGACGCCTCCAGTGAATTATTGCTCGGCGCTTATCCTAACAGACTCAGAAATTTACGCGCAGTTCCTTTGAACTTGGCAGCGGCGATTAACCTGCACGTTTAACGGGCTTGCCTCCGATTTAAGAGGTCACAGATACCTAGTGGAATACAACTTTGGAGATCGAACGGCAATTTTAAAGAGATATATTCATGTTGCAAATAATTGGAGTGCTAAAACCACAAAGCAGAATTTAATCATTAATAATACATATTTTTCGAATTATCATTACTTTTGTAGATATCAAGCAAGTTGAAAACGAATAAAAAGTATAATAGTTTATAATTCCAGATTTTTAAACTTTAGCATACGACATCGCACCTAACGTTAAACATCATATATGGTGCGTTTGGGGAGATATTTGAATAAACTTAATTATAAACTGATAGACCAAAGCACATGTTTGGTTCCAATGTACCGATGTAATGAAATTTCTGAGTTTAAGAAAAATGACGTGCCGTTCCCATTCCTACTATAAAGTTACATATACCTTTGGCTCGGTGTGAAGAGTTCAGGCCGAAATTCTTTTGCGCTTTCTAAACGGAAAACAATTTGATATTTTTGACAAATATTTGATGTACATTTTGTCAAAAATAAAAAAAAATAGCTAACACACTTTCTCCAGAATGTATAAATTTTTGCACGTTATCGGATACAGCAATGATGACGATTCCTCAAGCCGTGCGAGAATATTATTCTCCCACGGCTGTCGAACAATCACATTCGTCTTAGTTCATTACACACGGCAGAGGGTTCTCGCAGTCACCTACAGATGGCAACCTATCGGCGCGCTCTGCCGAGGCTAGTTGCAACTGTCATATTACGACAAGTGAACCACGAACCAGTATGCGAGTTGGTGATTGTTAGGAAGGTTATGTGGACGATTCTATGTCAATCAAAATGTCTACCCCAAACACACTACTACAATCAGTAGAACATAATATATCTATCATTCAAAATTCTTGTACACAAGGGACATCTTGTTCTACAAGTAATTTAATTTTAATTAAGTCGACTCAAGTCAATAATAAATGTTAACAATCGCTCTAAATTCACAATTAATTTTTCCAAAAAGTAAATCTAGACGATTTGAATACAGAGTTTTGGGCACTGGAAAGATTTCGGATATTGCAACCGAACTATAACATTTTTTAGGTAACTGACTGTACAGAGAAAGGGCAAGTGAGGGAAAAAGAAATTACTCCCACTTTATCAACGACTTTACTTGCATTTCTTACTCTCTGAAACATCGCGATCCACTGCTGTTCTGTGTTGGTTGTCGTTGCGTAAAAAACATCGAACATTGATAAAATTAAAAGGAATTTTGTCGCAAAAGTCATGGTATTATACACACGAGAAAGGAAATGTAGTATGAGAAGATGTGAGAACTGATTACTATGAACGTAGCGAAAAATGAGAATCAGTATGAAATTAGATCATGCTATTTTCTGTTACTGCGTTCACTACATTTTATTTATTTCCTCCTTTTTGATCTGACACATAAACGACGTAGCAGTTCATAGTTTCATATCATAGCATTAGTTGACAAGCATTTGAATGTGGAAAATCATTACGTAAAGGTTAAATGAAAAATATACATTTTCAGTGAATACCTTCATGCTGTGGGATTGATGGAAACGAAGCAGCTGATAAAGTATCAAAAAAACATGAATAATATTATTATGCAAATTCAATTTACCCTTCTACAGAATGCATTACATCTCTAGTACAGTGAATATCTTTTCTCATATGAAAGCATTACACAAATGTATTTTGTAAACTTCGTGGTTTAAGTATCCCTGAAGAGAAAACCAGGGGGATTAAATCAGGAAACCTCGTAAGCCAACGACGTCTTACGCCAAATCCACAGATTAGGAAAATATTCGTCGAAGTATCTTTGTTTTCATCGAAATTCATGGACCTAAGTTTAAGGTACATGATGGATCTTCTCATTTTGTTAATAAAAGTAGTGGTGCTACAATAGCATATACTTTCTCACATTATTTGTAACGGAATATTATAGTATGCCCACAGTTACAATAGTTTCTCTTCTTATGAAGTAAGGACGAGAAAGTTAAAAGACTTCACTTATCTCGCTTTATCCCTCTGCCTCTCATTGCAAGATTAAGCACGTTCTCTTTGATACCATTAAGACAACTGCAAGCAAGTGCAGTTGCAAAGTTAGGTCTACGGACCGAAGTGCTCAGACGAAGGAGCACGCGAGTGACCTAAGATCCGTTTGGAGCGCGCGGCTCTGAGAACCGACAAGGTCCCACAGAGGACAAAAACGGATGAGCAAACCCCGTGAGAAATCTTCCGAAAATTTACCCCGTAAAAACAAGTTTCTCTTTAATCCAGAGCCCTCGTAAGGCAGGTTTCACTGTATTTTAATTACTGATATAAACGCATTTCAAGAGGAAATTTTACTCAATGTTCTTCTATCTATCAAATAACTGATGGAAAAAATATTTGCGTGACAAAATAGGAATAATGTAAATTAATTTTTTTCTTCTGACAACTCTCTCGTATAATTTTAAACTATTCACATATAAAGAAACACAATAAACTTCAGCAACAAAACGTACAACAAACTTCAGAAAAATCAATATATAATATACGAGTCTTAAACGGTTTTCACTAAAATGATCTTGTGAATGTTACCATAATGAAGTTGAAGATTGTCTCTTGAGGTCTGAAAATACGGAGTTTACGAATGTATTATGGGACTAGGTGTTCCTTTATTTATTCACTATAAATAACATTTTAATTATGGAGAAAATCATTATACATTTCATTCTAATGGGCTCAAAGGTAGACAATTATCCTGTACTAAATGCGACATGTATATTTGTAAAAACTTAATTTTCCTATAAATATATAGGTGGTGATCATTAACAATATTAAGACTTTCAAAAATTTCAAAATATATAAGATCGAGAGACAGAGTTTTTCTTTCGACTTTTATGTGATTAGTTTTCTCTCATGTGTAGAATACGATGCTACTGATCTCCCTGAAAATGTGAAAAAAAAACGTATTTTTCCTTATCACTGAATGTCTAGGTGTTGCTGAAAGTGAGTTATCATTTATAGGACGTTTTTATTACAAAAATAAATGAACATTTTTCACGGTTCTTAAAATATTTTATTATTAAACCATACTTTAGAAATCGTTGTGAATCGTCTCAAATTGTGAGTTATGACATCATCGAAAAAGGAGCGCGCGGCATGCCCCACAAAACGACGATAAATGGAGGAGAATAATCAAAACTATTTTTTATTAGCACTGCTTTCATGATTATATGGGTTCTATTTTTTATTTCATGAAGCAAACTTCTCCGTTACTTCTAGTTTATCATCAAACTTCATTTCGGAGTACTCCCCAAAATTCCACCCTTTTCTCTGTCAAGCCGTTTATGTTTTCCACATATATTTCTCAACTTTTGGTCGATATTTTCAATCCCATAGAAACGTCGAAGATTTATGTGGAATATCAAGAAAAGCCATTCGTGAGCTACCTAATATTGCTCCTCCCCTCAGCATGCCCTCCATCATAGGCGATGAAACTTTAACTCGTGAATCACGTTGTGTCTGAAGCCTCACATATCAGATGATAGAAGGGCCACGCCGTTCTAACTGCTCGCATTTCCCCACGGGAAATCTCAGCGGCGGATATCTGTTTCGTCTGCGGGGCTTCTGCAAACAGCGATGGGAGAACATTTTCCTTAACTATTCACGAGAACAAGCTCTTACACTAGCGAAACAAAGAAACTACGATCGCTCGACTATTGAAGCACTCGGGAGAGATTCGGGATAAAAATATCTCAAACAAATCTGCTGTAAATTATTTTTTTAATACGCCGTTCGCAAAACGCTGTTTTTTGTACTTGTTTTCCGTTTGCGAGACAGCTGAGTTTTTCAGTGTGAGAAACATCGCGAAGCGTGTGCGAAACAGCAGTAACGATTCGCAATTGTCTTTCGTCTTGACGACGTCTGTGTTTGTTATTTGCAAAAATAGTGTTACAACTCTATCTGGAGTCCATTTACTTTTGTTCAAGTTAGGTATTTCTAGTTATTTGGTATTTATTGTATATTCCTTTACTTCACGCATTGCATTTCGCTTACGTCATGTTAAAAAACAGTGTACGCAACACGGGCGAGAGGTCATTCCCGCACTCGTCTCTTTATCGTCCTTGCTACGCTCGAACAACAAACTCGACTCGTACGAGAATCACCTGTTTTGCGCCCCTGCTTCGTAAACTACTATTTGAGTGCTCGTGAATGAAAACCACTACTTTCGTTTCCTGTTTGTAGATTAAAGTAGAGGTGTTTCTCGCATTATTCGAAATACCTACGTAAAATGACAATATTGTGATTTCTGCCATACGAAAACCACAGTTACTTGTGTAACTTAAAAGGTCCAATTCAAACGAAGTGCCTGTTGTGCGTATCTGCATTTATTACAGTTATGTCAGCAAGTCAGTTTATGTCAGCAACAGTAGACATTTTTAATTTTTACAACTGATACAAACATGAATAAATTTAACTGTTGCAGTATTTTCAGCTCATTATACATAAAATCAAGAATAATTTTACACAAGCGTGCTTTGATTACATTCAAGTGAGCTGATAATTTATGAATACTATAATCGGCGATCGAAACTTCTTAAATAAAAGATGTATTTGTTAGTTATACGTTCCTTCACCGTCCTATGCTATTGTGCGTGGACTATTGCACGAGTGAAATAATGTCTAGCAGAGTTCCAAACTGCGCGAAATATAGAAAATAACTTACAGCGTATGTTAAAATCAGTGTTATAGTACATACACTGTTTATTGGACATCGACATAGCGATCGATGTACAACGACTCCTAAGATAGACGAGTCACAGTTTATGATTGGCGAGTAGGTAAAAGCGGTAAGAAAAATCGGGTAGAAAAAGCGATAAACCTTTTGAGATACACCGCCCTGATTGGGGCATTTTGTATGTATTGTTACACACTTTTGTTTTTAATATCGCTAGTGGAATAGTCTTCATAGCTCTAGTTGTAGAAAGACACCGAAAACAAATTGAATTTTACATTTTCGAACCATCATGGATTTTAATGAAAATGTGCACCATTCTCTTATGTGTCCTTTACGCTGTTCTAGGGTAAAATTTAAACAAAAACTTAGGAACTTTTCAAACTTTTGAGCATTTTAATTTTTTTTTTCTAAATTGTAAACAGTAACGAGAAAGTGTCTCTTTCCGCATTCCGACGCCTTCTAAAATATTGGAGCAATGTAAATCAAAGATCTCAAGACTATACTCTTTTCAACAATACACGCACCTTTCTATGAGTTCATTACCAAATTAATGTACACATCTCGTACGAATGTGTCTTTTGTAGACTCACTTTATAATTCCGATCCTGGCTCGTGTCAGCGACTAGAAAATCGCTGAAATTCGCAAAATCCTCAGAAAATATTTATTTCGTACTCCAAAGACTTGCCACCATTACTTGCAACCATTACCATACTCAAAGAAAAAGTAAAGAATTTTTTTCACAGATATTAGTACGTGTCAACGTTCTCCGTATGTAATTAATGTATTTCTATTGCCAAGTGCTAAGACAGTGAAAGGTGGAAAGAAGGTAGGAGAAGATGAAGTAATGAAGACTCGAAGAGAGGAAAGGGGTAAACGACAGTAAAGCGAAAATGAATCGAGAGGCGACCCGGAAGACCCAAGGTTCGAATCATGTATGTGGTAGGATTTTCGACACTCCCTAGGAAGGTCGAATTCAATCGCTGTCTGGAGGGGAATCTAGCGGTCGGCTGCTCTGATTGGAAGTTTTCCGTGGTTTCTCCGATCAACACCAGGTGAATGCCGGAGTAGTAACCTAACTAACGGGCCGCGGACCGCGGGCGATTATACCCTCCACCTATTTGTCCTGTCCTATCCTCTTCCCTCACATACACACACACTTACATGTACCACATGTGTCGGGAGTCTCGGACTTGTCCCGGCTGAGGCTGTGACCCACTGGCGGGACACACTAGGTGGGAAAATCCCGCAAATCATCGTGAAGACGAATGTCATCATCTAGCGAGGAAGATCACCGCGACCTGCCGCGATAAAACATGCACTTACTGACCTTAGCAGTTGCCGCGACCAGAAACATCAATCAGTTAGAAACGGAAATAGGGCGAGGAGCTAGGTGTTGGAGAGCTCGAAAGAGGTGGAAAGTGCTGAAGAGGCGACGAGTACGGGAAGAGCGGAAGATGCGGGCAGTGCAGAAAGTACGCGAGAGGTGGGGAGTGTGAAGGAGGCGGGGAGTGTGAAGGAGGCGGGGAGTGTGAAGGAGGCGGGGAGTGTGATGGAGGCGGGGAGTGTGAAGGAGGCGGGGAGTGTGAAGGAGGCGGGGAGTGTGAAGGAGGCGGGGAGAGTGAAGGAGGCGGGGAGTGTGAAGGAGGCGGGGAGTGTGAAGGAGGCGGAAAGTGTGAAGGAGGCGGGGAGTGTGAAGGAGGCGGGGAGTGTGAAGGAGGCGGGGAGTGTGACGGAGGCGGGGAGTGTGAAGGAGACGGGGAGTGTGAAGGAGGCGGGGAGTGTGAAGGAGGCGGGGAGTGTGAAGGAGGCGGGGAGTGTGAAGGAGGCGGGGAGTGTGAAGGAGGCGGGGAGTGTGAAGGAGGCGGGGAGTGTGAAGGAGGCAGGGAGTGTGATGGAGGCGGGGAGTGTGAAGGAGGCGGGGAGTGTGAAGGAGGCGGGGAGTGTGAAGGAGGCGGGGAGTGTGAAGGAGGCGGGGAGTGTGAAGGAGGCGGGGAGTGTGAAGGAGGCGGGGAGTGTGAAGGAGGCGGGGAGTGTGAAGGAGGCGGGGAGTGTGAAGGAGGCGGGGAGTGTGAAGGAGGCGGGGAGTGTGAAGGAGGCGGGGAGTGTGAAGGAGGCGGGGAGTGTGAAGGAGGCGGGGAGTGTGAAGGAGGCGGGGAGTGTGAAGGAGGCGGGGAGTGTGAAGGAGGCGGGGAGTGTGAAGGAGGCGGGGAGTGTGAAGGAGGCGGGGAGTGTGAAGGAGGCGGGGAGTGTGAAGGAGGCGGGGAGTGTGAAGGAGGCGGGGAGTGTGAAGGAGGCGGGGAGTGTGAAGGAGGCGGGGAGTGTGAAGGAGGCGGGGAGTGTGAAGGAGGCGGGGAGTGTGAAGGAGGCGGGGAGTGTGAAGGAGGCGGGGAGTGTGAAGGAGGCGGGGAGTGTGAAGGAGGCGGGGAGTGTGAAGGAGGCGGGGAGTGTGAAGGAGGCGGGGAGTGTGATGGAGGCGGGGAGTGTGATGGAGGCGGGGAGTGTAGAGGAGGCGGGGAGTGTAGAGGAGGCGGGGAGTGCGGAAGTGGCGGAGAGTGTGAAAGAGACGAAGAGTGCAAAAGATACGAGAAGTGCGGAAGAAGCGGGGTGTGTGGAAGAGGTGGGGAATGTGGAAGAGGCGAGGAGTGCAGGAAGAGCAGAACAGGCGATGGTTTGGAAAGACGCAGTGGATGCAGAAGAGGCTGTGAGTGTGAGAAGAGCGGAAGAGGCTGCGGTGAAGATGAGGCGTGGAGCGTGGAAGGGACGGGAAGGGAGGGATATGCGGCGGGATGAGGGCGGAGACCGCGTGGAGCCGAGTCGACGCCGCTCGGGGCGGCGCTGGCTGCGCTGGTCGATGCTGTCGCGCGCAATTACCCTAATGCAATTGTCTCCTCGGCTGCCCGGCACGCGCAAGATCGTCCCCACCCCCTCCCAACCGCTCCCTGCGCTCTTGATCTCTGTCGCGTTGCTAGCCTGTCCCTCTTCCGCCACGTACTCAGGTGACAAACGAAACAATCCGCTTTCAAGTTGCCCACGGAAGCGAAACGGTTGTTCAAGAACAGGAACTAGAATTGGGAAATCGTAATTAGTACGAGACTATTGAAAAACTTCATTGTGTTATACATGTCTGGTTCACTAACTTAAAATGTACTTCAATGGATGATTAATCAAATGTAGAAGAGTGTCATGTGAAACAGAAATGGAAATATAATTTTTTTTGTTTACAGCCGTTATAATCAGATTTTTTGTCTTAATATTATACATTTTTTATGATGTGAGGAAATTAAACCTTTCCTCTTGATGTGTTGACAAGAGGGTGTTGACGTGAGGGTTTCAAGGGTAGGAAGTTTTGAAGAGAACCTTTACAAATTCTAATTAAATTCGTACATATTAATTTTTTCACATCACAGATCATACCAAGGAACGTGCTTACTTATAGAAATGATTTGCATGAATCACTATGGTCACCTTGAAACGTTGCCAACAAAACTGCCACTTCTAGAGAAGTTTATGCAGACGTAATTTATGTAAATAGTCCATGCCAAAAGACTAGTTAGTTGCAGGGGTTCAATGACATACGAGAAACGTTTACGTAAATTATTCAATAATCAAGAACGTGACGACGCCGAATCAGATGAGAAACCCAGCAAGTTTTATAATAACTTTATTTATATTTTATGTATTTCATAAAATGCTTGGGAAATCGCCTACCTAATCGTAACTATTACCCACTTTGTTCTACAATATTTTACAAATTATGTTGTCTTATTCCTTAGGATATCCATTCATATTAATTTCCAGAAGTAATAGGAGGTTAAAGTATTAAAATGTTACAAAAAATTAACTATTACAAAAACACCAAAGAAGTGCTTCATATGTACTGTCGGTGCCGATACTAGGATGACGGTGTTCTAAAAAGCAATAAGAACTGTTTTCAAACTGGAAAAAGAACTGTTTCACTGACATCATTCAGAATTTTGCGGGGGAAAATAAAGCTTTTCCTTTCCCAATATTGTGGAAGATTAACATAAAATATTTCAAGGCATGCTTTATATCGTAATAAGCTTGTAAATTTCACTTTTTGAACATTACATTGTATTTGTTTTCCTCGGAAGACGGAAACTACTAGAACTGTTGAATAACACTCATCGAGATACTTAAAGCAAAAAACTTTCATAAGCACAACACGTTTTAATTCGTTGTCCTTGTTAAGAAGTTCGTTGGTAATTATAATGGGAGTGGAAAGAAGTTTTCGGAAACTTTTCTGTGAGTCACTAAACTAAAACTCAGCATTGCTTTCCTCTGCTTCTTTTCCCTGAACCGCACAGATTCGCTTAAATAACTCGAAGATATTTTGCAATAACTTTGTTTAAATAACTCTTAAGCGTTGAAACCCCTCTGCGCCTTCTTTTTCCTTATCGAATTCAAAGTTAATAGAATTCATAAAAATTGAAACAATAATCTGAATTTGGTCTCACAAAATGATATTTAATTATTCAAACCTTTAGAGATAGTGTTTAATCCTTTAATTATACCGCATATGTTTCGAATATGAATTATTGTGTCAGAATCATTCTGAAACTATTCTAAAATACAGTGTTCTAATATATTGGTCACACAGAACTATGCCAGGGTGCTTGTAAAAGCGATTTATTATCATAAAATTGATTAGCAGCATTGTGTGTATTATCGTTCACAAAATTCAAAAAGAAAAAGAACAACAACGAACAATTGTGTTCCATTTGCCATTTTTCAAATTCGGACTCTTCAGCACAGTTTCACTAAATATTTCTGATCATAAATTTAATTCTAAATACAAATAGGATAAAAAATAATGAATTATCATATAATGCTCATGAGAAAATATATTTCAATAAATTGTTTAGGTTACTAAAAAAATAACGTTGGAAAATATTTTAAAAATTATTCATTATTCTTGTTGCTTTTTCTCCAAGCACGTAGTACTCTTTCATATGATTACATACAATCATTCTAATCCCCAACATTGCAATTTTGAATTCAAAACATTTTGAATTCAAAAGTTCTCAATTGTTTAAATTCTATTTATATGTTCAAATGAATATTTATCTTATTTTTCATGCAAGTTCTTATGAATGAGGAATAATCTGAAGTCAATTTACTCATTGAATTCGAAAGTTATAAATGTTCAGCCTATTTTAAATAATTTTAGGTGCTTAACCTTAGGATGGATGGATGGACGAACCCGGGAAATTACATGAATGCATATGCAGGGCCTCTGAGGCTCTATGTAATACTCTCCCGAAAAATACTAATAAAAATTGTTTATTTTATTCTTACTGACTTCATTTCTTAATAATTTCAATAAAAGCCAACTCGTTATATTAAACAAATGATTATTTATCTAAATAACTATTATTATGGCTTTTTAATAACTATTAATTGGGTGTTATAAGTCCTGCATATGCATTGATTTAATAGAATCGTATTTCAGGACCTACCTATATAACTTCTAAAGAATTTGTTTTGTTTACCAATTATTAAAATAAAAATATGAATATAGAAGAAGATAACAAGGAAGACTCAGAAATGCAGCTGTGCAGAGTAAAAAGTGAAGTAAAAAACATTAGGGCCTCGGAGGCCCTGCGTATGTATCCTAGAGTTAAGAAGACGTGTAGGACTCTTTCATATCAATTGTTAAGAAAAGTGAAAAAAAGTTACCAAAAGGTACTAAACACTGCCTGGGTGTAAAGCGTGCGTGCGTCGACCAGTGGCGCCTCCCAGCGTAGCGGCAGAGAGCTGTGTGGGGCACCGGCTGCCACTCCAGCGCTGCACAGCGACGTTCTCCCGAAACACTTCGCGGCAAAGCGAGAGCCTCATAGATGGCAGCACCATATTCCTCGTGGTGCATCTGGCATCTCCCATTTCAGGATTTTTTTCTTTTTAGCGCGAAGTTTTAAAACAAGTCTACATATGTACGGTTTTGTTTGTCCATCTCCGCGTTTTTCTTTTCTCTTACATTCAGTAATGAAAGTATTTCTTTTTTGATAATTATTTTTGCAGTGCACTGTAATATTTTTTACCCATATTGATTGTCCATGGCAACACATTAGTAAACTGAGATTTGTGTCGCTATACGAGTTATTACAATGCATGTGTTCTAATAATCCATGACGACTAATTAACAACAAAGATCAGTAATGTACTAATATTATTTTCTTGACCATCTTCCCGCCATAAACACAGACGCCGCGGGGGGGGGGGGGGGGGAACCCGAGGGATGCGTTGTTGCGATGGCGAAGCGGAAGAGACCTCTGCCGGGAAATAGGAAAAACACAAGTCACCGCAAGCACGCATGTGAAAGTGATGGCGCGAAGATAAATAAGATCTGTACCTGCGGTGGAACATGTAAATTAGAAACAATACCATTATGCGACTTAGTTTTAGGGAACTTAAGCTGAAATTAGGGATTTTAAGCTGAAACGTAAGTAAATTAATGTATAGTGTGAAAAAATAATTATGTGAAAAATAAATTCATTACTACACTCGACATTTCTTCTTTTGCAAGACGAATAGTTAAATTTAAACGAAATTCATTGTTATTAGAATTTATACAAAGTGAACGAATCGTTTTCCTTGCGATATCCATAATTCTTGCATGCGTATCATAAGTGCTGCGGCTCTCTTGTCCTCGGATAATTTTTAATCGCCCTAGACTTACCGTGCAATCGACAAAAGTTAAATACACAGTGATTTCCAATAAATTATGGTTCAGTAATAATAATAATTATTATTATTGTAATTATAATAATAATACTTATTATTATTATGTTGATAATGATAATGATGATGATGATGAATATATGTTACTTGACACTATAGTTTTGAATTGTAACTATCCTAATATGACTGTTAACTAAAATGTTTTATTTTAATTGATTAATTGATATATTCATTAATTGATTATGTTATTGATGTATTGTAATAGAATAGTCACTAATAACCATGTAGTTGACGAGACTAAAATAAACAAAAAAATTACCTGGTTTTGCATATATTTTTTTCGGAACATACTTAGCAATGCTCGCTAAGAAGAGAAAGTATTGTAATCCTGAGCCATATATATATATATATATATATATATATATATATATATATATATATATATATATATATATGGACCCAATAATAAGAGTTTTCGCCGTTATCCGGCGAAATATATATATTGTTTTCCTTGTTAAAAATCTGATATTTATAGACAAATCTTGAAATAAGGTCATGTACAATTTTTAAAATGGAATAGATTTTGCGTATTTTGATCTTGAAATTAATGTAAGTTATAAATCAAATATTTCCTAAAAATTCGCTCCAATTTTTTTCTTCGAATCTTTTCCATTAATAAAATGAGGACCGCTTAAACAATGTCAGGGGTTTCATTTTCGTTGAACTGTCTGAATTTTTGAAAATTGCAAATTTAGAATTAATACGAAAAATTATGTGCTGTTGTAGCTATACTAGTTTCTGTTGGTTTATAAACACTTGCGTTATTCTAATTGGTGAGTTGACGGTAAATTTCTGAAATTTCTTCTTGATATTCCATGAAATGCAGCGGTTAAAGAAATTACACAGGAAAAGTGAATAGCAAGATATCAATATTTTTTTAGTTATTCAAGTAATTATTTCAGTATATTCGAGACGTTTCTGTATGTTCGCAACAAGATCTCTTTTTTCTACTGCATTATGTTATTGCGATAGTGCATTCCTTACTGTTCATTCAAAAGTTTTACTATTCGCAACAATCACTGTACTCTACTTCCGCCTCGCAGTTACTGCCTTGAAGGCGCGCTCCAGCGCTCAGTGTTAATTAAATTCTCAGGCAGCTCTAAGCCCAGTGAGCGCGTTTGACATCGCAGAAGCGCGTCGCGCAGGGGCTCCGAGGTGGCGCGTTGCAATTCCGCGCGCAAGTGAGCGGTCTGGGGGAGCGTTGGCACTAATTAACGCAGTGGCGTCGAGAGTCAGCGGCAGGCGGCTGCAGACAACTGCAGAGCGCGTGATCCGAGGATGCCGAGTGAATGCGCGGGCCCCCTCGGGGAATCAGTCGCTTCCGACGCCCCCGCGACAGCGGAGAGCGGCGACGCGACGCGAATCAGCAGTTGAGCCGCTCCTGAGGCTCGAGTCGACGGTCGACGCTCCTGCGGGCACCGCTCCGCCACATGCCGGAAACAGCTCGTCTGAACACCTACTCGGCGCTCGTCCCTCAATCCACAATGCGCACCGCTCAGCGCGCAGCGGCCCAACTTGGCTCTAGACGCACCACTACGTGCCGTGGCCATGCTGTAGCGCAACTACATTACCAAAAAAATAGAAGTGTTCCTAATACATAGTTCGTTATTTAAATACACAACATTCACTATTGATCTAGGTCGGAATATTTTTCTTCTTTGATGTATTGTCTTTCTCATTCTTTCTTTCTCTCATTCTTTCTTTCTCTCATTCTTTCTTTCTCTCATTCTTTCTTTCTCTCATTCTTTCTTTCTCTCATTCTTTCTTTCTCTCATTCTTTCTTTCTCTCATTCTTTCTTTCTCTCATTCTTTCTTTCTCTCATTCTTTCTTTCTCTCATTCTTTCTTTCTCTCATTCTTTCTCTCTCTCTCTCATTCTTTCCCTCTCCTTCTTTCTCTCTCATTCTTTCTCTCTCTCTCTCATTCTTTCTCTCTCTCTCTCATTCTTTCTCTCTCTCTCTCATTCTTTCTCTCTCTCTCTCATTCTTTCTCTCTCTCTCATTCTTTCTCTCTCTCTCATTCTTTCTCTCTCTCTCATTCTTTCTCTCTCTCGTTCTTTCTTTCTTGTTCTTTCTTTCTTCCTCCCTCTCTTTCTCTTTCTTTCTTCCTCTCTTTATCTTTCTTTCTATCTTTCTCTTTCTTTCTCTCTTTCTTTCTCCCTTTCTCGTTCTTTCGATTACTTCTTTACATCCTCCTTGGTCTTCCTCTCCTCCGCCGCCCTCTCCGTAGTGTTCTGTACTATGTCTCTTGGCCTACCTTAACTTAGTCCATCTTCTTCACCTTGTCGCTCTTCTTCACTTTGTCCATTTTCTTTGCCTTCCCCTCTTCATCTTTTTATCTTTTGCGTTTCTTCATATAGTTCTTCGTCTCATTAATATTTCTTCGTTTTTTCTTCATTTCTTCTTCGCCTCGTTCTTCTTTTTTTTCTTGGATTCCTTTTCTCATCGTCTTTTTTCTTATTTCTCTTCTCATTTCCTTCTTCAACTCCTTCACCTTCGTTTCCGTCAACTTCTTCATCCAGTTCATCTTCTCCCTTTTAAAGTTTACTTTTTCATCTCCATTGTCTTCTTCCTGTCCTCTTATGTCCTTCGCTGCCTTCATACCCTTCTTCTATTTATACCTTCACCTTCGTTATTTACTTCGTAAGTCCAAGGAGGAATTTTAGCAATTTTCTTTTTCGTCTCCATCTTCTTTGCTTCTTTCTCTTTGTCTTTTATTTCTTCTTTTTCTTCTTTCTTTTTATCTTCTTTCTTCTTCTCCGTTTTCACCTTCCTCGTTTCTTTCTTCTCTTCCTTTTCATTCTCACTTCTCCCGACTCTCGTCGGTTCCCAGCCAATATTAATATCGCGTAATGATTGTAGGGGATGCTGCAACACGAGCGTGTAAACGCACAGACGCCAAGCGTGTTGCGTCGGCGGAGGATGTGGTTGCTAAAATATGCTGACGCTGTTTGTCTCTCGACGCACACTGATCAACTCACGATGTTCGCCGTTCTGCTCACGGCGCGCAGCACTCAGTTTACTATGGGCACTGTCCGTCTCACTCCGGTTACCGCTGAGCTCACGATGAGCACCGCTAATCAGACTCCCCGAACCGCAATTTTTACACCGCGCGCGAATGATCGTCCACGCTCCCGTAAACACTAATAATTTAATTAACGACGTGCTTCGCACTTGTCACGCACTGCCATTCGCACCCCACGCAACAAAAATCTCATTACAGATAATGCTGATGAAGTGCTTCTTTCTTTAGACCTGAGGCTTAGTTAGTTGAAAGCACGAATGATTTGAAGGATAGAACAACAACGGAATTTATCGCTAATTAAAAGCATATTGAGACGCTTTTATTCGAAAGAAGGAAAACCGCGTGGTAAAGTAGCATTGTTTCGTTCCAAAATACACTTTACGATTATTTTCAAGATGAAATTACAAAACTTACATTGATGCTTTTCACTAATACTATTTGCAAACACGTATTTTAATAAGTATTTTAAACGAATTTGAATTGCATATGGTGAATGCTCGTTTGGAGAGATCTCAAGGATTAATGAACTTGCACACAAGATTTTCCTGTCCCTAAGCTATTCCGACCGGACTAGAGTGAGCAAGAGAAAGAGTGAAGTGAGAAAGTGAGCGGACAGTCCTGTGTTTATTTCCGAGTCATGACATCAGTTATTTGCTCGTGACTGATCTCTCGATTAATAATATCTAAAACGATGTTGAGAATAAACCCTGTTTAATTCTGTGTACTATTTTATTGTAAACTCACCTATGATTTGTGACTTCTTCTGTGGATGTAAATTACAGTGAGGTGAGAAATAAGTCGAAAATGACGTTTGGTGAATTGTTTAATGTGTGCGTCAGAATCATATTGTTTAACAATGTCATCTCTTTCTGTAAATGACATTCAATTTCTTAGGAAGATAATGGAGAGGAGTATTAATTCTCGCTGTCTTCTCTGTTGCAGGAACTGGAGGATGTGTATTCGGACCTATGCGCCACCCTGTCCGAGTCGCTTCTGTCGGGCGCGGAGGTGATCTCGTCGCGGGTAAGTGGCACAGCTATGGCAACTATTTCATGTCAAGGTTATTGACCAAATACGTGGAAGTCCTGAGCAAAAACAATATTTTACTATGTGGTGGGAGAATTCTTTAGAAAAAAGTACTTCAAATGTCCCACTCGTAATGAAGGAGGAAAGGTCATTGCAAATATCGAAGTAGTGCACACAATTCTGTACGCGCGAGTTTTAGTGACATCTCACACTGCGAGATACTAAATTGGAATTCTCGGGGTACGCTGACGAAAATGTCCTGTCAATATAATATCAGATAATTGCCGCGAACTCTTATAATATTAATACCATAATTAATTCCAAAACGTTCATTATTAATACGATACACCATAAAGGACGAACAATTAAACAATATCAAGCAAATATACTAGTATTAGTAGATGATAATACAGTTTCTTAGATATGGCGTGAAAATATTTAGTTAATTATTAGTCGTCAGTATTTAAATAATATCACAAAAAAATAACTTTGCAGTAATTAAACCAAGAAAGCATATATCTTCCTATAATTCAGCAAATGTATTAAATCAAAACATCATTAAATAGCAAAAACATGAAAACTGAATTCATTGAAAATCAACGACAAGCAGTCCTGATAATCTTTTCATGTCGCTCTGAGAGAGAGCAAAGATTATGATGAGTACGTACCTGAGTACAGGTCGAAGACTTGGTAACTCAGTCGTCACGAAAACTTGCGCGAATAGCAAACACTCAGGATTCCGAGTCACTCGTCGTGAGCGAGAGGGGATTTTACTGTTGTTTGTAAGGGCGTTACGGTTTTCTGTAATTGTAACATTCAAGTACAAATGAAGAGGTTGGAGTTAAGCCACACCAATCACAAAAATCATCTCGCTTTTATTTAATGTTAATATATTAAAAGATGAAACACGCATTGATTGAAAGATGATTTCGCATTGTTCCAAGTTCTTCAAACGTTGGAGCTTATTTAGGAAATCATTCATTTTTCAACTATTGTAGTATTTCACTTTATACATTATTTTTCATTCAAACTTTCATATAATCTCGTCATTTTATACGTGTGTTTCGGTTTATTTTGTCTCGCGCAAGAGTTGAAATTTCACCGACTTTATAGCTTCCGTACTTGAGTACCCTTTATCGGTGGAAGCGTCATCTTATTTTACTATATTTTCCGAGAAAAACAACAATTTTTTACGTATCAATGTAAATTAAACAATACTTACTCACTTCAAGTCATTGTCACAGAAATGTAGACATTTTGTTTTGTTATAAGACCTCAGAATGGAAATTGATATTTTCTCTACTCCATTTGTATGATTTTGTCATTTAATAGCTGCAACCTGTTGCATAATGATAGTCATTACGATACAGCTTTAATTATGACACAGGTTCTTGACCAATCACAGAGATGTTTACAAACCAAGTATTGACAATTAATCATTGGGAATCGATATAGTAAATGTTTTATTGTGTACATTGAAATTTCATTTAGTTTTACATTAAGCTTGACGGTCTTCATTTCTTTTATTATTATTATTATTATTATTATTATTATTATTATTATTATTATTATTATTATTATTATTATTATTACTTTACGTGGAATTCTATTCAAAATCAATTGGATCGTTATTTCACGTTCATCCTATTTGACTGTGGTAAACTAAAGCCACCTGCGGCAGGATAGGTAAGGAGATGTCCGCTAGGTGGCCTTGGCTGAATCCTGCATGTCAACTGCCACGAAACGATTCAATGTAAAAGTTTGACTTATAAAAATTACCATAAGTGATACAAACAGTAACCTATGAAAGTAGATGTAAGGTATATTAATACACTCACATGAAGCTTACAATACTCGCTCGTATCTTAATATCACCCTCATGCGTTAATACTAATCATTATCGTTTCATAATGTCCTATTTTGTTTGATACTGTAAAATGATACCTGTAGATAACGACATTAAGTGTATCGAAACACTGACGAAGGAGCGCGAGAGGAAATGAGTGTGATGCTAGTTACATTGTTTCGCTAAGCATGTTGGACAACATGTGAATCCGAACACAGCCAATGAAGCGCGAGGAAATGCGAGTGTGATGCCAGTTGCGTTGTTTCGGTTAGCGTCCTCTATATGGATAAGGCGCCTCCGAGTTCTGTGTGTGTCGTGGTCCGCAGGCGATCGAGCAGTCGCGACGCTACGACGGGCTGGCGACGCAGTGCCGCGCGGTGGCCGGGCCGCCCGACCTGGCGCATTTCGTGCGCTCGCTGCCGCCGCCGCCGCAGGCGCCGCTGCGCCCCGCGCTGCGCCACAACTTCGCGCCGCCGCAGCCGCCGCCCCCGCCCGAGCCGCTCGACGGCCCCGACGCGCCCGACGCCCCCGCGGCCGCCGCCGCCTCCCACCAATACCACAACGTGAGTGCGCGCCCGCTCCGCCAGCCGCGCTCGTCGCTTTCATCCCTACAGATAAGCTCCTAGCAAGGATGTTAAGCGGCATTGTGCCTCTCTTTCATTTTGGGAAAGGAACGCATCTACTTCCCTCCTCCTCCTCTTTGAGTTAGATATTTTCCAATTTGTTTGGTACCCCGAAAATGATTAGTTCCAAAGATACTAACAGATACTTCTTCACGAACACTCTGCAATACTAAAGATGAATACATTTTACTTCCCCATCACCTGGAAATACTAATGATCAGTAAAATGTAGTCCTATCTTTTGTCCATTGGAAAATCGCCATTGGAGCGTAATAAATTACATCCAGGTAAGTTTCCCTTAAATATATATCGCCAACTAACTGATGAGGGGTGGTTTTCTAAGGTCAGGGAATTGTGAGAACAATACAAATACTTTGCAGAGTTCACTCATGATTAGTATTATTTGGTTAAAATACAATAATATAATTATGCCTATTTTTTCAACCACAAGTTACATTTAGTGCCTCAGATTAGTCCATTCTGTGCTACTTTCTGGATTTCAAAATTTTCTGAATCAATAGGATTGGCCAAACGAGAATGGGTAATGTATTCACAGCTATTACCTAGAAAAACCAAGTGCATATTATGACTGCAAATTGAGAGGTCCTATTCCCTGATAATATAATTTGCTCCAAGGAACTGAGTTTGCCAACGGTTGTTCTACATGTCGTTGGTTCACATTATGCATTTTCGCAATACTTCTTTACATTCCTAGACTTCGCCAACAAATCTATAGTTCCGATGATTTCCCTCCGGTTACCTAATTGGAAATATTCGTCGGTGCATTCCCAATAACAGAATTCTGCATCGAAATTAAACGTAATAAAAATTGGTAAAAATTAATTTACTTGCTTTCTCTTCTTTTGATATATTAATATTCTTCCTCGTTGAATTCCATCTTTCTATTTCTTTTTTCCTTCACTGCTATCGCCTTCACTCCGCACCGCCTATTGTCAGCTTACGTGCTGCATGTTGGAACCTACTGCAACTTTGCGGGCAGACCAATTGTGTACTTTATGAATGGTTTATGAAAAATACGCCCGCAGGTTGAATTACGTGGAGGGAGAACCCCCTACAAGTCAACTTGTAGGTCGGCGTCGTGTATCACATTCTAGCGGGAAAGGAACGTCACATTCCGAGATATAACATTCACTATACTTATGGAAAATAATGACCATAGAATTTGACGTAACCGGCATCACAAAATAATCAATCAAGCAATCAATCGATTGCCTGTGTGTATTTCCCTTTTGAACCCCCAATTCTTACTGCAAAGAGGAGAAAAGTCAAGAGAGACGTTGAGGATTTAAGATCTTTTCCTCTGTGAGGGGTGAATTTGTTCTTAAAATTGTATTCCTTTGTTGTTGATGATGTCTGAATACCGTCCCCGGTCTAAATAGAAAATAAAATGTAATTGGAATCATGGGGAAGTTTCATCCCGCTTTTTGCTGGTAGGTACCGGTAGGAAACAGCCTATCGTGTTTATCCATATCTTACATCTCTCCCTGCCTAGGCCATTACAGGACATAATTAGAGTGGGAAATTCCGGGCAGGTGTTGGGATTATTTTGCACGCTACACGCGTGACATTGCGCACTAAGATTTTTTTACCTTTCCAAAGTGAACCTCGTGGTTTGAAACCAGCGAACGCGGGTGTTAGAGGCCCAGCTATTTCATCCACAGTAGCGCAAAAATAAAATGAATCAATAAAATGGCTACACAGACGAACGAAGGTCATAATGTTTCGAAATGTTAATTTTATATTATACTTATCCCGTAGTTATGTGCTGTAGATACACCACATAAATGTATCAGTTGAATAACTCAAAATTTACATTATTAAAAGAGTTGAAGGAAAATTCAGTTGCGCTCGAGCACAATGACGAATCGCAAAATACTGAAACGTTCTCTGGTAAGATAGAGACGTTCACTCCAGCGGTTGAAGTAATGCCTTCCGGCCGTATGACTCCCGTTTCCCTTTCTGTCTCCATGATTATTTCATTCGAATGCGCGCGCGTAACTTCCTTAGAGAAAATTAACCCTGAGAAGGCAGATCATGATCTAAGCTGGCGTGTCTCTTGTGGATTACTCTTCTCTTTGCTGTAGCTGTGCTAAATTAGCGCGTCACCTGCCTCCATCCAAGAAACAAACTCAGTATTGAAGGCGAATACAACTGAACCTTGGTTTTTTCAATAATCAGTTCCGAAATGTCTGGCGAAAACCGAATATACATAAACAGAAAAATGTATATTTAAAAAAATATTATCAAGGCATTTAATCCGTTCTAAAAGCTCAAAAATATTTTAAAAGTATATCACGAATACCATCGTTTTCTCGCCTTCATTAAAATGTTTATACTTGGAACTTTCTTTGGTCTCGAGGTCACTTACTTAGAAACATAATTGATACAAAAACACAGAAACCTCCAAATAATTTCAAAATATTTCAAATGAATGCGGAGAGTGATAGTCACTTGATAGACACATGATACGAGAAGCAAAGGTAGACTGTCAGGAACTCATAGGTTGTGTGGCGCTCGGTTCCAGGCAATGGACGGCAAAGGCACGCGGGCAGGTGAACAGGTTTGGCTCGGACAGTTTTCATCTGTACAAAACCGAGCGTATATTGAAGAGCGAAGACAAAATTTCGACAAGAAAGTCGTTTAAATCAGAACTATAGGAAAATTTGCGCACATGCAAACAGACGTTTGGCTGTGTTAATAGGGATGCGGAATGACATATCTCAAAGGAACAGTGGTTGAAGTCTGATTGAGAGGCTCTAAGGTTCGAGTCACGACGGGGACGGATTTTCAACGCTCGCTAGGCAGCTAGATCGATTGATTGACTTCATGGATTTTTGCGGGCCCGACAACACCTATGGTCATTAGTCCCGTTACTGGTACCTTCAAATTCCGCACCGGGAGAGATGGCTCAGGGCATCAACTGATGTCACTACAGTCCCTCTTACCAGGAGGTCCTAGGTTCAAGTGGGACGATGGCAGGATTTTCGACACTGCTTACTGGGTAGGTCGAGTTTAGTAGCTGTCTGTAGGAGAATTCTAGCGTCCGGCTGCTCTGATCGGTAGTTTTCCGAGGTTTCTTCGATCAACACCAGGCGAATGCTGGAACACTACCCTAACAACCGGGCCACGGACAGCGCGGGATCTTCTCTTCCTCTCCCTTGTCCTATCCTCACCCCTTACACATACACTTATACTAACGTGCACTACACTACCACTCATGCTGGGAGACCCGGCAGGATCTAAGAGGTTCTCCCGGGTAAGGCGGTGCCCCGCTGGTGGAGGCTACCTCGATGAGGGAAACCCTGCTAGCCGACGGTAGATCGGCACCAGATCTCGCCATACAGCCACCTGCCGAGCAAAATACATGCACACTTACGGAACTAATGACCCTAGTAGCCCGAAATCACTAAACAATTAGTCGATTCAAATTCCGCGGACCATAGACCGCGCACGTTATTTCCTTCTTAAACTTCCCTTTGTAGTCATTCACTGACATTGACATGACATACAAGCATGTGGGGAAATCCCTAATGGGGGGTACATGTTCTATACTGCCCACAGCGGTTGCCGCGTCCGAAACCAAGAAATATCGAATGACGAGGGTAAGATGTGTGGTTGTGTGTGTCAGGACGCGACGTCCCACCCGCCGCCGCCGCTCAAGAACGAGATCGTGGTGGACCGGCTGGCGTCGGTGTCGGCGCGCGGCCGCTACGAGGCGCTGCGCAAGGAGGCGTCCGACCTCGAGGTGCAGATCAAGCAGCTGCAGGACGCGCTCGACACGCTGCTGCGCATCCAGCAGAGGTGAGCACAAACAGCTCTTGCGCCGATTGCGGTTCCCTGCCGGTCACGATGTCCTGTTACTGAACAGGGAGGAAAGGTTGTCCTCTAAAGTAAGGGAAAGGTTCTAATGTAGCTAAACTAATGTAGGATGTGTATTTTGTGAAAAACATAAAATACCCTTCCCTTCTTTGTCTTTCTTTCTTTCTTTTTTCTTTTTGTTTCTTCTGTTTTCTTTCATTTTCTTTCTGAATTAACTTTTCTTTCTTTCATTTTTCCTTTTTTGGACAGTTTCTAATACTACAGAACTAATGAAGGATGTGTATTTTTAAAGATCTTGACTAAAAATGCACAATACCCTTCCCTTCCCTTCTCTTTCTTTTTTTCCTTTTTGTTTCTTCTTCATTCTTTCATTTTCTTTCTGACTTACCGTCTCATTCTTTCTTTTATTATATTTTTGGACAGTCTACATCATGGACATAAATGTACCCAAAATGACTGCGATGACCATTTTGAGAAAAATATCTACCTTGAGTTAAGACGCGGTTGAATTCCGGATCCTCTTCTAATAATTTCTTCCCCGACATTTTTCCTCGTCATGCCTCTCTAGCCACCCCGGCCCGCCGCTCGCAAGCAGGAGTGTCCAATTCGTTCAATTTATTTTGAATGTTTTTCAAGTTTCTATAATTTATAATTTGACCCTCAATGCGTGCCAGTGTACGTATGCATTTCTTATCAGTGAAAACAATCAGGGCAGATTTCGAAATGACATGTCCTTCTTTCACCCTATTCTGTGAAAAAGACTTCTGCTCTCCTTTCCTTCGACATTGTTCAGGACACGTTTGAGTGCCTGGTTTTTGTTGTTTTTTAGTTTATCTTTCCTCAATGATAAGTACACAGATCTGCATATGTTTGTTGATTTACAAAACAAAATCTAAATTTAAACTAGCAACTTCTTTTGCGGTTGAGAAATCCGAATTCATTTCGTAGAATATTTTTTTAAACATGTAGAATGGATACTTATTTTTTTGTTCTTGTGGTGTAGATGAGGTTCTGTCCTACGTTGAATCTGATTAGATTTGGTGCATTTGATGTCATTAGTTTAGAGAAGAAATGGGTTGATACGGTACATGATATACTGGGTTATAGATTCGAGAGTACGACTATGTTTATTTGATGTAAGCCCTGAGGTTTTTTAAAGTCTTTAGGAATTTTAATAATGTCTCCGCTAATGACTTGTCTCTCTATTCAGTAGTGTTGGGAGGAAAACTGTGGGAATCTCGTTAATAATACAATTTCGAATTTTCGGTCAATAGAAACGCGTTAAAGATTCTTCTGAGATCAGGCAGTCTCCTGGCAGAATTGCGGTCTATTAGTGATCTTTCAAAGATGGCTAAGATTGCTGCAAGTGGCGAGGAGGTTGTTGATCAGTGCAGAAGATCATTAAGATATTTTAATATGGGTGAATTTTTCATGAAGCCCCAGTCTCATTTTCAATTTTTTCTCAAAAATGGCTTCATATTTTTTCTTTACATTTTTTGCTGAAATTTATGAAATGCACTTGTAAGTATTGTATATTGCAGCCTTCCATTAAAATCACTGTAATTATGAAACTAGCAAAAGTTTTCATTTAATTTCGAACCTGACCTACACTCCTATTGTATTATGAAAACTAAAGATTTATTTGCCAATGAAATTTAACGTCTTTGAATGATGTCGTGCACTCTCTTAGATACCGAGCAAACAGGCTCAAGGCGTAGCGCGCTGACTGCTGACTTCCCATTCGGGAGGCCCAGGTTCAATCCCCGTGCTAATCGTTTCCCTCGGTCATCCAGGCAAATGCTGGGATGGTTCTACTGAGAGACCACGACCGCGAAACCGGCTACGCCGAATGAGTTAACTACGTGAAGGTTAAGCTAATTCGAGACATCGCGGGTTCCTGGTTGGGTGACAGACTAGGAACCCCCGGATATAACGGCGCCGAGGCCAATTGCCCTTTACCGGCTAAATACAAGTACAAAACTTTCTTAGATAACGATCTTCAAATAAAATCATCTACAGTTTTTCGCAAATATGAGTAGCTTTCGATAACGTTTGTGTGAAATATAGGCAATTTTTTAAAAAAATTTTAAACAATTATTTTCTCAAAAACGACTTTAAATTTGTCTTTAAATTTTCCTTTTGTATTCATCAAAGAACGGTAAGAAATTGGTGCTAGTCTCATTTCCGGAGATCTCTGCCTTTTCAAAAAAAATGCAAAAAGTTAATATTTCAAATTTATTCTTCAAATGATATCTTCATCTCTTTAAGAAAAGCCATGTTCATTTTTTGAAGAAGTCGTTCTGGACTCAAAAACGGGACACTTAAAAGGATGTAGCAGGTCTAAGTTTCGGTGAACTCTCTGAATGTTCGAAAATTGCAAATTTAGAAATGTGAGGAAACATGTGCTGTTGTGGCACCACTTGTTTACAATTGAATACACAGGACTGGGGTGTTATTGTTAATAATAACAAAGCAAATAGATCGGAGATATTTTTTCACAATTTAATTATTTATGTTGTATAATGCAATATATTACAATTCTTTTCAAATAAAACATTTCCATTCATGAATCTAAAAATATAAATTAGCAATATAAAACATCGATATAACTTTGTTAAACCAATCTATTTATTTCAAGTTTAACAGAATGATTAATATTATCCATTATTTAATGTCATTTGTGTATAACAAATTGTGTAATATCAAATAAGAAGTACCAATCTTCTTCCAGTTGCATAATGTAACTACATGTTCAGTAACGATTGCAAATTGTCGTTACTGTCAGGCACCTGACTATGTTAAACACGTGCTCTGTTGTGTGTTACAATGTTCACGAAACTTGAAGGTAACAGCGCCTTCAAGTCACACGGTAATTGAGTCAAGAACGCTTTTGAACTCTCTCAAAGTTACGAACCAATTTCGACTTGGTGAAACCCTGTGAGTGACATTATGGGCAATTTGTAACATAGGTCCTGCGTGACTCACTACTCAAGATGCAACTGAACTGTAACTATATTAAGTGCATATTAGCAAAAAAGCGTAAAAATGCAGCTGTACTAAAATTTAACTATTAGCATCAAAACCTACAAGTATTTGTTACGGCGATTATAATTTTGAAATTGCAATATGACCAGTTGGAGGTAAGATACAAGGCCATTGGGTGTTGGGAACTTTTGAACATGAGTATAACATTATCAGCTTCTACGATTCTTTGGTAAGTCCAATGTCAGATACTGAAAGAACATACTACAATCATACATCATCCAGCTGTCGCATATATCCAGCATATATCCAGCTGTCAGGTTTCCCTCATACCTGCTTCTAAGATAACTTTTTTACCTTTTACTTTTGGTTACCGCAGAAAGCATAGCCCAATTACATCCCAACAGGTGTCCTGGAGAGGGAAAGAGGAAGCTATTTAGTTAAATTTCCATTCATGCGTAAACGCAGTTAGATGTGCTCGCACCAATCGAAACAAGTACTTACTATTCGTAAAATTTGTCTATGTAATGTAATAAGAGGGAATAATTTACTACATATTAGAACAGGATATATTATTTTTTTCTGAATCAGTATTCACAATATGAATTTTTCTAACGAAAAAAAGTCGAACACAGGTGAACGAGGTAGAATCATCTAATATTATTTCAAATATAATAATTATAGTTTATTATATTATTAACATCTAAAACGTATCTAAAAAATAATTATTACATTTATTAATAATTAAATACAATTAATTATTTATTATATAATAATATAATCTTCTTCTTCTTCTTCGGCTGTTACCCTCACGAGTTTGCCGTTCTGGATCTCCATATATCTCTATTCTTCCAGTCTTCGTTTTGGAGACTTCTATCTTCCATCGCTTCACTTACATAGGCTTGCCATGTCAAAACGGGTCTACCCCTCACCCTTCTTCGTTCTGGTGTCCAGTGTAGGAGTTTCCTAGGCCATCTTTCTGTCCCCATACGTTGCACGTGACCATACCATTGGAGTGTTTTATTTTCTAGTCTTTTTGTGATGGACGTAGTTACCCCTGCTCTGTCCCACACAACTTCATTTCTAATTCTATCCAGTCTGGTCAACTGTAGACACCTTCTCATATAATCCAGTTCTACTGTTCTTATCTTGTCTCTCCTACGTTTTGTCAAAGGCCACATTTCCGCTCCATATAACAATATGTTTTCCACTATACTCTTAAATATTTTCCGTTTGGTTTCCAGACTTAAACCCGAATTCCAGAGAATTCCATGGAGTGCCCTTGTCGCATTTTTACCCATGCCTATTCTTGTGCTGATATCGTCATCCACCTTTCCATCATTCGTGATTAATGTTCCTAAATATTTAAATTTCGAACAAGATTCTATGATGTCATTCTCCACTCTAATATCCGTTTGTTTTCCTCCAACACACAAATATTTAGTTTTATTAAGATTAATCTTGAGACCCCATCTTTCATAGCTTTCCTTTAATTTCCTGAGCATATACTCCATATCGTCCTGATCAGCGGCAAAAAGACAATCTGATCATCAGCAAAAAGAAGCGAATGCAGTGGGCAGTCATTTATATACACTCCCATTCTCGAACATTTCCTGTACCAATCTTCCAGAACTTGTTCCATGTATATATTAAAAAGGAGAGGTGATAAACTGCATCCTTGTTTTAAACCTTTCGTTATTTTTATTTTACTTGTTAATTTATTTCCCAGTTTAATACACGCTTCAGTATTCTAATATAACTTTTGTGTCAAATATATCCATTTTTCGGACACTTTAAGTCTTCTCATTGCAGACCATATTTTTCCTCTGGGCACACTATCATAGGCTTTTTCTAAATCAATAAAAGCCATATGCGTTTCTAGATTGTGCATTCTATTATTTTCTATCAGCAATCTAACACAGTGTATATTATCCAGGCATGATCTACCTCCTCTAAAACCACTTTGTTCTTCATTAAAAGTTACTTCTTTTTCAATTTTCTCTTTTAGAATACTGGCGAATAGCCTAGCTATTGCCGGGATGACACTGATTCCTCTATAGTTTGCACATACAGTTTTATCCCCCTTCTTGTATATAGAGCTAATATATGCAGTGTTCCATTCCTCTGGGATGTCTCCTCCACTATCTTGTTAAAAATATCTTTTATATAATGTACTATTTTATCCCCTCCAAATTTCAGTAGTTCCATTCTCACATTTCCAGGTCCCGCTGATTTATTATTGCCAGCTTTCCTTAGTGCTCTTTTTACATCCAAAATTGTAATTTCAGGTTGATGTTGGTATGTATTAATTGGGTCCTCATCCACCATATATTGGGGTCTATCTTCTTGTAAAAGTTGTTCATAATATTCTATCCATTTATCTGATTGAAGTAATTGCAATTTAGTACTAGTCACATTGCTTCCCATATTTTTTATAATTTTCCAAGCACTAGAAGATCTATTATATCCTATAGTATTATCTATGTCTCAACACATTCTACCCGAATATTCCTCTTTCTCCAATTTCACTAACGCTTTTACTACCTTCCTCTTTGCTACATAATCTGATCTCGTTTCTTGATTTCTTGTAGCAATCCACTTAAGGTAGGCCTTTTTCTTCTCTTCTATCTTGTTTTCTAAGTCTTCAGAAAACATTTCTTTTTTAGAAGGCTTCCTTCTTTTCTCTAGCCCCAAAGCTTCCCTTGCAGCTTGGAAAACAACGGATTTTAGATGTTGATACATTTCTTCCGTACTTCCATTTTTTTGGATACCATCAACAGAGTTTATAAGAATATTATTGATTCTATTTTGATATAGTGCAGCTACACTATATTGCCTTAAAAGGTCCGTTTTAAAAACTTCGTCCCTTTGCTCTATTAAAACCTCTGCTCTATTCTCTATTTCTTTGCCACGTCTAAATGGGAAAATAAATTTCCCTACAACCATATTGTGATCACTTCCACATTCTGGTTGTCGAAACACCCTTACATCCTTTATTTTCATTTTCCTTTCCTTCCGTACAATAAACAGATCAATAATGGAATTAATATCTCTAGATGGGTCTATTCTTGTATATTTATGTATATCCTTGTGTTGAAAGAAGGTATTCGCAACACAATATTTTAACTCCTTACACAAATCTAGTATTCTTTTCCCATTATCGTTAACAATTTCTTCTCCAAATGGACCGACAAACCCTTGTTCCCTGTTGCCGACCCGACCGTTCCAATCACCCACCAAAATCACTTCGTGATGAATTGGAATATTTCCAATTATCTCATTCAAATCACCAAAAAAGCTTTCCTTCTCATCTACCAGAGCATTGTCATTTATTCCATAAACTCCTATAATTGTAGTTGGGTATCCATATAACATCATCTTAATTTTAATTATTTTATCACTTAGGCATTCGATGTTCCTTATGTATTTCTTCCATTTTTGTTTCATCAGGACTGAAACGCCACTTCTAGCTCTATGACTCTTAGGGACTCCACTCCACGCATGCCAATATTCCCTTATATCTTCTTCCCCTGTGGCCTTTTTCTTTGTTTCCGACCGAATTATTATATCTATGTTCATTTTGTTTATTTCCGTTACCACCTCCTCCCGTTTTGTTCTCAAACCCTGTATGTTCCATGTACCTATACTCATAGTCCGTGTTCTTATCCTTTGTCGTTTTAAATTTGAAATCCGAGGCATATGAAAATCCTTTTTTGCATATCAACTTTTTCCATGGAATGGGGAGCAAGCCCATCGCCACAACCCCCAACCTGGGGGACCAGAGAGTTTACTTCGGACCTGCTTTGTCCTAGGGGAGTCGCCTTCACCTACGGCTACGAGGCCCCCTCCCCGATTCCCTCTTTAGACTCTTGGAGACTTTAGGTGAGAGATTATAACCCTCTTCCTCCTACTTCTCTCAGCAACAGTAGCCCCATCCGCCAGGTCCTCCGTCACGAAGATTCTCTTCTCCGCCGTCTCCGCCGTCGTGGACTTCCCGTTGCCGTCCTCTTCTGGAGTACTTCTTAGTCTGACCCCTACCCTTCGACCTGTCCGGCAAGGGAGGCCCTACCAGTAGCTACGCTACCGCCGGCATAGCTCTCAGGGTCACTGGGGCGCTCAACCTCCACCACCAACTACAAGGTCATGTACTCCCTAGGTAGAGTTTAATATAATCGAAATACATAATACAATATGTTATAAATGTAATAAAATGTATTACAATTGAATATAATAATTACGGAGTTAAATTATGCAGATTAATTAAAATATAATTCATAAATTCCCATATAAATTAAATATACACAATTAAAAGAATTACTCTTAAGCGAAGATCATGATCCCCGTTTCCCTCCTCCTACAATCAGTGTGCATAAATTAAGAATGACTAATTCACTTTAATTTCTAATTAACAAACTTTCATTGCTCTTTCTATTTGATCTGTAGAATACGAGAACACCAGTACAATTTGAGACAAAATAAACACCGTTTGTGTGAAGATCGATCTTGGAAGAACTGATACCTATGAGAGATCTCCCTCATAGTGGAAACCGAACGGGTTGTAATTAGGCTATCCGTTTCGGAGGCAGGTAAAAGGCTTAGGAAAAGTAGACCGTGGGAGTCAATCGTTCTTATCCTCCTCGCGTGCTCGCCGCCAATGCGATCGAAGGTTTGCTTTCCTGGGCTTTTTGAGCTTATTGCAGACCTTTTAATGGGAAATTCCTTCTGACTGGAGTTTTTGTGTAATTATGAGCCCATTTCATATTCATATGAGACAAGATCGTGGATTATTTTAATATTTTAAAAATGAATATAAATGTTCTCTTTTGTCTGGTGGTTGTTTCAATTGTTTCTCATTAATTTCAGTGCAGAACTCTTAGATTGCTTTACAGAATCAGACCCTGCTGTACTATTTCTACGCTACACTAATGTGAATTGTTGCCCAAATCTATTCCGTCGCTATCACGCGTGTGCGCTCGAACGCGTGTCCACATATGCCATGAGAGCCGTGACTTTCGTAACAACAAATTATTTCTAGTAGGTTGGCGCATTATTAGTCTCGAAGTAATATGCGATTAAAATCTTACGTAATTGTCTCACATCATCTTCGACCGTTCATCCCCTCAACGAGCAAATAGACATGTTAACATCAAAAAGTGGGTATTATAAGATGAAAATTAGTATATCGAGCCAGTAACTGTAGTTCGTATGAACAGAAGGGCATAAAGTATTTATTGTTTTGATGACAGCCATCGACATTGAATGAACTAAGAACAATCATAATGAGCATTTCTTGTCATTTTGCTGAAACTTGAAAACCATCACAGAATTCAAATTAAAAAAGACACCATTATTAAAAACTGATTTACCAAATTTAAAGCATTACAGCAACCACAGATTGAAACGCCAACATCACTAAAAGGGGGTCCTAATACACCTGCGCTTTGTAACAAACAAACAAACACTACTCGCAGAACATTACCATTACACTCGCAGTACGACAGTACATTGCAACTGGGGGCCTAACTTTCCGTTGCGAAACTTTTCTTCATTCTGTGACCTTTTCACACGGCGAGCATGCTGTTTTCATCTCACAGTTGCCGAGAAGCCTTCTATTGCACGAATTTGGAGTTTCCCGCGAGAAGGTACATTCAATTACGTGTAATTGCCCTTCTCACTCTCGCCCTCCCATCTCTAACCTTGTCTCCGCCCCCGCCCCCGTCCCGCCCCCGCCCCGACCCGCCCCGGTCCGGCCCCGCCCCGGCCCGGCCCCGCCCAACCCCCCCGCCCCGCCCCCGCCCCGCCCCCACCCCCGCCTTCGCGCCCGCTTTCCGCCCACTTGCCCTTCCGGCCCCAACCCCCCTGTCCCCGCTCTTCCTGCAGGCGCCGGGGAGTCGGGGTCGAAAAGGGTGTAACCGACTCCGAAAGTCCGCTCGCTTTGCGTCGCCAGAATTAGCCACCCGGCCAACGAGTGGCTCTGTTCTGAATGCGAGAGTTGAAGCTCCGAAAGTTTCAATGTAGGCGACAGGCGCTCTGTCACCTAGCAGTTTTCAGGTTATCGTCGATCTAAATGGGTGCCGCTTCTCACACTGAGCCAGTAAGCTAAAGGTTAATGTTGCAGGAGTCAATGGTGTCACTGCTCCGATCCTATTTCATCAATTCCTATCGTTAACAAATAGTATAGAAAAAATGAAATTAGTCCAATTATTTACATTAAAACAAACTTTAAGTTTACTACAAATATATTTTTTTCATCTAACACATTAATTCACAGAAGTATTTATTGCTTCATGGTATTCGTGTTTATGATTTTTTTTTTTTTTTTTTTTTTGGTCCAAGGTCTCAACTCATTGGCTGGCTGGGCCCCATTACGAAAACGTTTAGGAATTTACTTCCCTGATAAACTTACTTATATAAAGGACAACTTGTGATTCTTTTGTTTTTTCGTAATTGTTTAACAAAACTTGAAATAAATATAATATGTAATATATTATTTATAACTTCCTTCCAAAATTTTGCCTTGGTTGATATCGTACAAACACTTCCATTTTCAGTTTATAATTATTTCATTTTAACTGTTAACATAATCTATAAGCAGCACAAGAGATACGATAGGAGGTTTCTAAGTTATCTTCTTCGTAGACAGCATATTGTCTTTTAAAGCTTTTTTTTTCACTTTTCAAAACTAATGCAATTTTTAATACATACTTACGTCCACCCCTTTATAACTTTAGTATGAAGACTTTGTCACTGCTCTCAAGATAAGCTCTAGACATTTTTTTCTATCAGGTAGAATTGCATCAAATGCACCTAATCACTACTAGATATACAGATAACTTTTACATCCCTTTCTTTATTCTTTCCCCCCCCTCTCTCTCTCTCTCTCTCTCTCTCTCTTTTCTCTCGTTTCTCTCTTTTCTCTCTTTTCTTTCTTTTCTCTGTGTTTCTATCTCTCTCTGTCTGTCTCTCTCTCTGTCTCTCGGTTTCTCTTTCTTCCTGTTTCTCTTTCTGTTTCTCTTTCTGTTTCTCTCCCTCTCTTTTCCCTCCCGTTCTCTCTCTCCTTTTCTGTGTGTCTCTGTCCCTGTGTGTATGTTTCTCCGTCCGTTTCTCTCTCTATGTCTCTCTCTCTATGTCTGTCTGTCTCTCTCTCTATGTCTGTCTCTGCTTCTCTCCCTCTGTCTCTGCCGGTGCTTTGTCCTCTCCTCGTGTCCTGGCTATGCTTTCACGAGCGAGGGAGCGAGCGAGTGGGGCGGCGCGCGGCCGGCGGACAGCGAACGGCTTTCAGCGGCGTCGCCTTTCATCAGCGCCTTCCATCGCCGCCCCATTAGGCGTTGGGGCGCCACGCTACCCCCTCCTCCCACCTCCCACCCCCCACCCGGCAGCACCAAGGTCACCAACGCCACCACCGACTCCAATTACAAGTTTCATCAATGCAACAGGGGACGCAAATGACACATGGGGAAAACCAGCGACCTCAAGGACTCTAAGGGCATCTATAACTAGCGTCATCAATGATGCTGGCGACATCCGAGACTCTTATGACATAGCGACACTTATGACTAGTGCACCGGCATGGCACCGGCATGGCGACGAAAATAACTCCAGCATCATGAGACCGACATCGAAAATGCCAAAGCCGACAATGTCGTCGCAAACGAATAATGTCAGCAGCTCTAATGTCAATAGAAGCACCAAATAACAACAGCGTTACTGACGAGAATAATGACAGTGAAAAATGGCACATTTTCGTACATAAACTCGTATTGTATACTTCTATTAAATCAGAGAGCGAATTGACATTGGATCAGTTGTAACGCGTTTAATCAATCAGGAGTTTCGTTAAGACTTCAGTTGCAGAAGTCAAGTTGTAACCAAGCTTCGGATTGCAAATCTTCGTTGGCGAAAACTTTATCTATTATGTGTAAAATGATACGTTAAATGATATGGGTTATTGCAAATTTACGTTATTTTAATATTACATCTATGATGTGTATAATTGTCTTCATCAAACTACTTGAAAAACTGCTCTCCTAAAAACAGTTTCAAGAATAAAATTAGTCTATTTGTTATATAACGACCAATATTGTGTTTACTAATGTAAATTTTACCCCAGCGATGTGAATACTACAGTACACTAGTATTTGCACATTTTAGCTCGGCGCTACAAAACACTTGGAATCATAAGAAGCAATTTGCAGCACACATACGTCATGCGGGTTGCATCGCTAAATCCCTATAACGCATTTCTTCTTTGCTTCTTCACTTTTTAGTGTTCTCACTTCATACTTTTTTAGTTTGTAATTTAACTCCCGATGAAGCAACTTTAGTATCTTGATCTGAAATACTTCAAACTGAATCAAAAGTAGTGGTGTTACAACAAAAAAACCCTTTCTCGCATTATTTGAAACTTTTACAAATTTCGAAAATTCAGGAACTTCAATGCAAATCAATTTTTTTTAAAAAACGTAATTCGCACTTTTGTACACAACATTTTAAAAACGCACGATCCAATTTTAGAAAATATTTTGTTTCAAAAAATAACCTTTATTTCACATATAATTACGGGAAAACAGTTCATGTTTTAAAAAAGCGCACATGACTTCATTTGAAGATTCAATTTTGCATCAGAGATATCATTCAGAAGTATAATCCTGTTCAAAAAGTTCATCTTCGTAAAAATATATTCCTTGCAAATTCAAGGAGACACGACATCAACCCGAACGATTGGGGAATATTATTTTTTGTGGAAATTCTGCATGCTAGCCTTTTAGCCGCTAGCGATGGTCATGGACGGACGGATGGAAAGACGAACATTTTGCCCTAAACCAATTGTTCAATTTCCACAAAGCGAGGATTCTGACCACATATGTGAAAGGAAGTAATTTACTACGTATTGGAATAAGAATTTTCCACTTTTTCGATATCAGGGACTTAAAGACGCTTTTTCTAGCGAAGTATTGCTGTTTTTCCCTGCTTCGTTACCAAGCTTTCTCTGTTCTCCGCATATGATATGCGAGAAACTAAAAAAAAATAGGGTTTGTCCTTAGATCCATTGGAAGTGCAGTTGCAATAGGCATATCAAACGCTTCAGATTCCAGTGTTACTAGTATTTTATTTCATTTAGTTTTGTCTATTGTGTACATGTCTTTCTTTACGGTCTACTCCGTGCTTTTTCTTGGCCGAAAATGTAAATGTGTTAAGTGACATATTTTTCTTCGTGTCGAAATCAGGGCAAATCAATGTTGACTTAAAGAATTATAGTAATTTTCAAGTTTTTAATAAGTTATATAAGGTAATACCTAAGTGTCCAGAAAGTAAAATATTTTTAGTAATATAATTTATTAATGGTTTTAAAATATTTATATGTATATGAGTGCACATAAGTTCTAACTAATGATGCGGCATTTCAAACAGAGCTTGGTGGTACTGGAGTATTATTTATTATCAAATGATTAGGTAATGATCAGAAAGAATCTTAGTCATCTTAGCGCTGAATTCATGAATTTGAGCCAATTTTCAGAAGTTAGTACATTACCTGCTAAATTTAAACCCCTATTGAAACCGTACGTTGTTCATTATTATCCTACTTGTCTTACCAATTTTCTCTATGTGACCACGTAGGTACATAACTTTACTACTACTTTAGTAACTACTTTAAAATAATATACGTCATTACGTTAATGTAGAAATACGTAACATGTGAAACAATATATGGACATTAAAATTACCAATTATAATAAAAGTAATATGGTAACTTTTGCATCCTTTCGGCAACCTAAACAATTTGTATTGCATTTCTTCTAGGTAATTTGTTCAGTATTTTTTTAAAAAACGTTTATACTTTGATAAAATTGTACACTATTTTAAAAAAATATTTTTCACATTCTTCTTTATATACATATGATATTTATGTATTTATTTTTAGTCCACTAATGTATTATTACATACTTGCTTAAAATGGAAATATCCGGTAAGTATAAATTTCAATTTTGATGAAGTACTTTTGTTTTTAATTCTTATTTTTCTATTCAATACTCATCATATCTTATAGGGTCATGTGAAGTGCAAAAAAGTATTTAATACTCTCGAGTACGTGATTTTAAGCTTTAGAAAATAGTAAATGTTAAGCTAAAATATACAAAACACATCGGCAGTATCGATTTCTTAAATATCTACTTACATATTATAAAAAGTAACGTCTATGAATGCGAGGGTCGCGCCTAAAGATATGGCTATTTATTTTTCCTTTCTCATATACTTGCGTATACCGGAGTAATATACGTAAAATTCAGAAAGTGATGTTGAATTAAATTATAAAAGTATAGTTAATTTATAATTTTGAACGGCACCGAGATAGTATTTAGTTGTGAAAGGAGAAAATGAAAATCATCAATCGTTTGTAGCGCGTTATTTCCAGTATTTCTTATAAATCCTACACACGAGCGCCTACATATGTCATCTGCAATCTTTCCAAGCACTCTTTCAAAAAGTTCGCTCATGCTATCAACGTAATAATAATTGTAGGCGTCAAATCCCCTCAATTACATTAGAAAGAATTTTGAGATATTTTATTTATCCGGCGTGTCATTACTGTGGCAACGCCTTTCCGTGATCGGAAGTGTATCTTGCAGGGAAAGTATTCACTCATTCGAACCATTTATTGGGATTATCAACGTCATACGTACGCACTCGTGATTATATTTTACATGTTACACAGTATTAAATACATTTGTTACGAACGATTGGTGTATCTTATTTTATCATCCCTTAAACCATACAAAAAACTCTAATTTTTAAAATTTCTTCGTTTAAACTTCGCATATATCGCAAACGTCTCCAGTAAAACAACATTGGTCATGACTTCTTGGCTGTCCGGGTGACGGTGATGGCTCTTCTTGGCTGAGAGACCGACGATTTGCTGTCATGTCGCAGGCTTCCTCAGAGTGGTGACCAGCTATCCTACTCAGCCAATGACGTGGCGTCACTCGGACAGCAAAGACCAATGTTGTTTTATTGGAGAAGTTTGCGATGTACTCAAATCACCATCCGTCGAGGCAAGAACACCTTCACCCCTCCCATGATAGAAACGTGCACAGCACTTACAAACCCGGAAACACGAAATAATCACAGACGTCTATTTCATATTATTCATCTTACATAATCTAGAAGTAGAGAGAAATCACCAAAACTCAAAATTTAATTTCAATTTGGGCAGGGTTACCACGGCTGCTTAAATCAAGAATTTGGGCCAGTGTGCCCGCTGTGGCCTTTCGATAGAGTAGAGCCTATTGCGTCCGAGTGCCTCCCCCCACCTCTCCCTCTGACTCAACCAGCAGCGGACAGCCCTCTTGAGCAGCCCTGACTTGGCGTAGAGCTCACGCAGCGGTTGTTGTTCGCAGGAGCCTGGAGTCGAGCCTGTTCAACAAGGCGAACGAGCTGCAGGAGGACATCAGCCTGAAGCGCTTCGACCTGCGCGTGGCGCAGATCCACCTGGGCGCGGTGCGGGCGCAGGTGAGCGGGCTTCCTTCCTTTTTTGGATATTCCCAATACTTCAGTGGAATGTTTGTGTCGGTACAAGTTAGAATCAGTCAAGTTAATCCCATACCCATTTTCTTCAATACGAATACATCGTCTTTAAATGCCTCCCATAAAATTACGTAAATATGAAATAGGATCTTTACCTCAGAGATTTAAAATGTTTTCGTTCGGAAAATTGGAAGGCAGACCTTTGCTGATTAAACAAAACTCAATTGTAAGAAACTCTCTAGTTCTTTGTTAACAATTTCAATAATACAAATTTCATGAGAAAATTTGAAACATGCGATAACGAAAGTAAAACGAAATTTTGTTTTAGAAACGATGCGATTCATCAATTCGTGAATAGCAAACATAGGTTAATAGACTGGAAGAAAGATATGGAAATTAAGAAAGTTACTCCCTGTTATATAGAAGTGAAACATTAATTGAAATTGATAGTAGAATATTTTCGATATCGTTATGTCCTAGTCCATTAGTCGTCAGCTCACGCTTGTTGTTTCTTTTTTGTCTCCTAGAGATAGTAGCTTCTACCATCAATGAGTCGGCTTTAAGAGATTTATTGCATTTCCAGAGTAGTGATAAAGTTAACTTCCCGGTTTGGGCCTACCTGCAATTCAAAGGTGTCCGCCTGGAATCAAACCTACAATATCCTACCTCGTATGTTTCCTACGACGAACGGGAGCATTCTTATTCCGTATATAGGCATTTTGTTTATCTAATCCTACGTTATCATAAAGCGTTCTCGGACTACTACTAAGCCTTTTATCTAAGCAAAGGCATTACCTTTACACACCACATCGAATATTCCATAGTGAAAGAAGAATTGCAACAGAATTGTCTACGTAGATAAAATATTTACTCACATCACGCAAAATTGAGTTAAATATTTTATAGAGATAAAATTTTGTTGTAGTGTGGTATAATTCTCATCTTTTATAGAAATAATCCATATAGCTATGATGCGATATTTCATCCTGTACGATAAAACGAATGGTGCTTTTAAATGTGTAATATCCTAGAAACTGAACTTTAGACATTGGAAACACGCATTTTTTTACATTTATTACAATTTGTATACCCTGAAACACTTTGCGAACATGTAAATTTTGTTCTTCGTAGGTCTTTCAAAAATTAAAATCGTGGATAAGGTTATACAAAACTTCAGTTTTCTTCAAATGTCAATGAAACGTTGAAATTGTTCGAGCAACGTGCCGGTCGCGCTCGCCGCGGCGTTCATAACTGAAACTTATAAATAGAAACCCGAAAACTTCAAAGAGAGATGTTATTGCTGTCTTTATCACGTCCTGAGAGGTACAAGAATTTGCGTGTGTGCCTTTATTAGATAAATGGGGGTAAAAAAACTTCCATCCATGGATGACAACGTTGCACTCCTGGGTGTTCCAGTGGATCCGGAATGGTCTGAGCAATCAATAGCCGATAGTCCCTGTAGAGGCTCCACTCGGCGGTCTCTTTCTCCATCAAGCGACGAGGAAAACTGTAGGAGCTGTCAGAAAGTCGAGTGACGCCTTCGCTATCCATAGTTTCAAACTCTTAATTTGGTCGCTTTTAAACGATCTGGAGCGAGATGCCTATAAGTTTGAGTACCTGAAGTCGTTTGAGGGAAGGGGCTCGTATAGTGTGGCACTGGAGACGGTGTGCCCGCCGGTATCACGAATTGAGGAAAATCTGCAATTTTCGCGTTAAAGGAGGCGTCGTTGGTCGGCAACATGCTTAAGCGTGATTGGCGCGTAAGTCTTCTGTCACAGCATATTGAATTGAATTAATGCCTTATTTTACGTGGCGAGACTCAGGCCATCAGATCCGCTCTTCCGTCTGACCACGCAAATTTCGCTACGCTCCTTTCACTCACTAGCCAAGAAAGAAGGTATTTCTTGAGCGACGAAACAGGCGATTTGAATTTAGCTCAGAGGCGTCATTTAGGCTTGAGGGTCTTTTGCATGCAAGTAAATCTACTAACATGGGACAGCCGGCTTTACTTCCCCTCCGAAGGAAGGCGAAGGATTTTTTCGCCTTAAAAAATCCACGGCTTCTATCGGGTTTCAACCCGTCAACTTGAGTACAACAGTCCGATACGCTAACTATTACACTATCCACTATTAACTACATACACCATCCAGAACATTGGAATGTTCTATCCACTATTAACTACACCATCCAGAACATTGGAATGTTGATAGATTAATTTTCCAGAGGAACCATCAGGAATTGGTCGATATAACGCAAGGAGATCTGCGCCAATTATGAGAATGTGTACATCGGAAATAGAAAACTTACACCTTAGGTCACGAGTAATATATTGATTTCCGTAAGACGCTAAATTTGTGCCGTTAGCTGCCAGTACCCATTGTGGTTTAGGTGGTTGGTATCCGTTGTGGTTTGGTTTCCTGCTTACAAGTAATCAAAGAAAACGTATATACCTGATCTGGTATTAATTAAAATAATTTTATGGTACGCGAATCATAACTTAAAAGAAGTCAATTTGTATTTTTGCCCTGTTTTCCGGGAACGGGCTGAATTGTTTTCACTTATTTGCCTTCTGTCCTTATGTGGTACGGCAGTAGCAGATACCTACAGAGTCCTGATAGCTACGCAGATCTGTTGTCAAGATTTATCTTAACGAACCTGAGACGCATTGATACATGAGTATTGACGGCGAGGGCGGCGGAAATGGTGCTCGGAAGACTCCGGCGTACTTCCGGTATCCGGTCGGCCTTCGAAACGCTCCTGCTCAGGAGAACGGAAATCACACCCCAGCCACTCCGAGTGGGATTGGGATAAAGTGGTTTGCGATCAGCTTCTCGCGGTATCTTCCGTTTCACCTGCCTCTTCACCCAACACACACTCCATCATACATACAATTTCTTCGTCATCATCATCATCATCATCATTATCATCATCAATTCCAATGTCCCCGCACACCTTGAAAATCCAACGGTGGACACGATGACATGATGGGCTGGGTGGGGAACTGCGGCCATTTTGCCGACAGCAAACTTTTAAAGTCAATAATACTTATAATATTATTTATAAACATTGTTGCATTTTTACGTCAAAACACTTTTATAACAATGCAATCTATTGTATACATAATTTTAGTATAAACATTTCAGTTATTTCTAAAACACTTCAAAATTCTTTACTACCCATCTCGC
The DNA here is from genome assembly GCA_038098605.1 of Gryllus longicercus. Classification (NCBI taxonomy): domain Eukaryota; kingdom Metazoa; phylum Arthropoda; class Insecta; order Orthoptera; family Gryllidae; genus Gryllus; species Gryllus longicercus. The sequence continues at coordinate 1,514,792 of JAZDUA010000252.1, forward strand.
AATGAATTTACTCATTGGAGGAGAGACATAACATTTTACCTCTCAATGAAGCCAAAGTTCAAAGGAAATTATTAAAACCTCCAAGCGGTAGGGGGGATGTAGACTCTCAAAATCGATATTTGGGCGATATCAATATTATCCCTAGTCCACGAAAACAAAGACCTGTTGGTTATTAATCGATAACTAACGTCCTCTGAGAGTCCTCTGAGAGTCCTCTGGTGACATTGAAACGCTGCCTAGTGCGAAGTCAGGGTGACGGCGATTGGGGCCGGGTCGTCCAGCGAACTTCCCTTTCCCGGTCGTCTGTTTCTTCCTAACGAGCTACTCTACTTATAATGAGCCGTACAAAACTTAATGTATATAACGTAAAATAATTATCTTTTTTTCACGAACCTAACGTTTTAATTTCAAATCTGCTGCTATTTTAAGTCAAATTCTGCGTTATTTGAAGGAGTGATAATTAAAATATAGGCTGTTGTCAATTATAATGCGTTATACAAATTCTTACAGCCACAAACGCATGTTTTTCTTAATAACTATTAATCATTATCATAATTTCTTAATATCTGCAAACTCGGTACTAATAATTATTAAGGTTCATAATTCCTTAGATCAAAAATTTCCGCCCCATAGCTAGTCTTTGCTTTATTTAAATGATATTTAATGAGTCTATACGTAGTCAACGTTGTGTTGTATGGTGTTTTATTTATATAATGTGATTGAAACCTAGTTGTAACGTACTTTATTACACACAATGCAAATAAGTCCAAACTTCTGTAAAGGAATGTATAAGATAGTTATACCTACCGCTAAGAGCATATTTGTACTTAGAAATAGCAGCAACAAAAACTCATTTATTTAGGTTTATTGAGAGTTTCCTATGAATGAAGGAGAGTTTTTAAACAATAATGCTCTGGTTTTTCTTGGCCACAACTCTGAATTTAGTCTTTGAGAGAACAAAAGTTTATTTAAACAACAGGTTTCTCCCGTACGTCCCCAAATTACAAGTCAAAATTCGGAGATTATCTGTAATAATTTTTAGAATAGTAATCATTATTATACTCTCGTTTAATGCCGAATGTCACAATCGAGTTGCAGCATATGCTCTATTCCTTTTAATCAAAAAAAATAAAACAAATTACCTAGAAACGTTGACCCAAAGCCTCTTCGAGAGGCGTCGGACGCCGACGGAGTCTTACCGGGAGAGGTGTCTGAGGGAATAAAGAGATGACTCTGCAATTCCTCTGACCGGGAGGTCCTGGGGTTCGAGACCCGACGGTGGCAGGATTGGATTTTCGACACCTGCTAGATAGCTCGATTGAGTTCAGCTGGGGAGTCTATTTGGGGGACAACTCTAGCGGCCGGCTGCTGTGATCGAGAGTTTTTCAAGTTTTCTGCGATCAATACCAGGCGAATCACGGAGCAGTACTCTAACATCGCGCGCGGTGTTTTCTTACTTTTCCTTGTGGTATTGTCACCCTTTACTTACAAACACTCTCACTTACATGCACTACACTACCATTCATGCCGGGAGTCCGCTCGGGAACTTAGAGCGTGTTCCGGCAAGGTCGGTGCCCTGCTAGTGGGAGATGTCTGATAGGAAAAACCTCGCTAGCAGACAGATAGGTCGGCGTCGAATCTCTCCACCGAACGTGTAAATATCGCCGCCGTCTCCCAGTAGGGAAACATGCACTACACTTATGAGCTGAGCATTTAACGCACCTGAAACCACTAATCAATCAAACAAAAAACGACTTAATCCTGCAGTGACTGGAAGGCTTTGTTGTCAGCGCTGGAAGGGCAGCGAGGCTCGGATCTCTAGGAAGTCTATGACTCCGGGTTCTTCTTCCTGACAAGCCGCAACCAATTTATCAATGACAGTCACCGTTACAAAATTTCTCATTTTGAGCGTAAAAGCTCATGGAAATCATTACACATTTTCAAAATTGAAAAACGATTTGTTTAACTACGAAATTCTTTTTCATTAAAACGTTTATATTTTTTTTCGAATTGAATGTCCTCCAATATGCCATATATGCCAAATCCCCATGATGGAACTTTTCACGATCACAATTGTTCTTTTAAATATACAAATGGAGTGATGGGCATATTTAAAATCATAAGAACAAAAGGAAAAGGCTGGGATGAACACGTTGCCAGGGTAGGCTAATCGGAGTAGCAAGAGATTTAAGGCCCTTAGGAAAGCGGGATCCAGGAAGACCGAAAGATCAAAAGCTGGCCACCGACATCTCCCGACTCATCATGAAGGTGATGTGTGAAGAACAACAGGTTCCACCTACACAGAAGAAGATCAAGAGGAAGAAGTAGATCAAGATGAAGATCAAAAGGATGAAGGAGAAGAAGATCAAGATGAAAAAGAAGAAGATCAAGATGGAAAAGAAGAAGATCGAGATGGAAAAGAAGAAGATCGAGATGGAAAAGAAGAAGATCAAGATGGAAAAGAAGAAGATCAAGATGGAAAAGAAGAAGATCAAGATGGAAAAGAAGAAGATCAAGATGGAAAAGAAGAAGATCGAGATGGAAAAGAAGAAGATCAAGATGGAAAAGAAGAAGATCGAGATGGAAAAGAAGAAGATCGAGATGGAAAAGAAGAAGATCGAGATGGAAAAGAAGAAGATCAAGATGGAAAAGAAGAAGATCAAGATGGAAAAGAAGAAGATCAAGATGGAAAAGAAGAAGATCAAGATGGAAAAGAAGAAGATCAAGATGAAAAAGAAGAAGATCAGGATGAAGAAGATCAGGATGAAGAAGTTCAGGATGAAGAAGACGTTCAGGATGAAGAAGAAGATTAAGATGAAGAAGATGAAGAAGAAGACCAAGATGAAGAAGAAGATCAAGATTAAGAAGATGAAGAAGAAGATCAAGATTAAGAAGATGAAGAAGAAGGTCAAGATGAAGAAGATCAAGATTAAGAAGGTCAAGATAAAGTAGAGAACGTAAGACGTTTGAGGGTGATGGCCTGGAGGAGTGGTGCGAGCGTGGCCAGCGCAGGGCGTTGCGCCGGCGGGGGCCGCCCGGGCGCAGCAGCTTCCCTGGCCGCGCTGTGGACCCGGCGGCGCCTGCGCACGCGCGCCCGTCGATATCTCCGCCGCCGCCGCCGCCGCCTCACGCCCGGCCCGCGCGCCGCACGCCCGCCCAGTCGCACCGCCGCTTTCTCTGCCGCTCGCTCGCTCGCTCGCTGGGCCGTGTGTTGGCCTCCGGTGGTCCCCCGTGTGCGTCTCCCCTCGTCCGCCTGCTCCTCGCCCGCGCCGCGCACCATGGGGTGGCTCACGCTTCGCTCGCATTTGGTAAGTGACAGCGCCCGCCCCCGCCCCCACCCCCGCCCCGGACGGACCCTTGCCTATCGGCGAGAACTGGCAGAGCGCTTTACAACCCTGTTTCGTCTACACGGCTGGGGGTTGGTTCGGGTAGGAAAAACATCGTTTGCAAAAAAAAAAATACCTTCGGTCATTCCAACCCGATCAAATACGTGGAGATTTTTTCTTTGCTGCAAGTTGCGGGTGGGGTGTGGGGTGGTGAACATGATTCGTAACGTTTCGTAGCAGGATCGGTGATCCATTCCTTCGATAAGTCATGTGTTCGTTAATCAGGCTTCTTTCAATTTCCACGGCCCGACAGCGCGGGAGTGTCCCAAGTCTCCATTGTGGAGGGCCCACCCCTCGCCCCCCTTCCGGGAAGAGTCCGCTCGCACCCCAGAACGCGGGGGCGCACCGCATGGGGCCGCTCCTCCTACTCATTCATTTCTTCATTCGTTCGTTCATTCGCTCATTGATGTAATCTCTTGGTCACAGACCCTGAATTTTCATTACGTAGTAATGTCAATGGGCCGGTCGGGTTGGCAACTTGCGCAACCTTGCGCAACCTCCCGCACGACTTGTGGATGTAGCTTCAGGCGCATATCTTATATACTACCTATGCTCTTAATCGCAATTTGTTTGTCAGCAACTTGTGTGGAGTGGCAAGGCATCACAACCATACTTCGTGACGGATATTCTTTGAACTCTGCAATGGTCGCATAGTATATGACTGTTTCCTGTGTCACATTACCCATTTTGCTTCCTCCGTGTCCTCCAATGGGTTCATCAGTAATGACAATTTGTAGCGTAGGGGACAGCACACTTGCTTTCCTCTACGGTCTAAAAGTGTTCTAGTAAGGTTCACTGCCTATAGAAGTTGCCATGGACAAACCGACATCAAGACAGATCTTCCCTGTTTGTTTGTTTTTTTGTTGTTGTTTTTTGTTGATTTTTTTCATTTCCCGTTTTTATATTCTCCAATATGAGTACAACTAGCTTCACTCACCTAGATAGCAATCATAATCTTTCTTTCTTTCTTTCTTTCATAATTACGAATTCTTCACTCCAGAGGGCCGACTTGCTGTCTCTTTTATAATAATTTCGCTTCAACCATCAATCCGTTAATTTACTCACTTCTGCTTTTTATCAACTGTGTATATGTCAGCATGTATTAAATAATTTGGTGTAGTTCTTTCCATAAATATGTTACACTTTCTACCATTCCCAGTTGTTTTTACGTATCCGTTGATAATTCCATTGTTCATGACGTACATTCTACGTTTTCTTAATTAATTCCGTACCTCTTATTTCATTTATTTACTTCCTCGTCCTTCATGAGTCGAATGGACTCATGTATGAGACAGTCGTTCCAATCTCGTTCATAATTCATAAATGCACAGAGGCTTCTGGAGGTGCTCCTCGCAGTGGCTCTCTCTGACGTCTGCAGATACCAAGTGAAAGCAAGGTTCTCACCTCGCTGGATGCAAGCGTTCATTAACATGCCTTTTATACGCCACGCTTGGGCTTCATTCATAGTACCCACGTGGGGTTTTTAAAGACATTTGAGAGATAGGGACAAGATAATGTATACACCAACCCTCGCAACTTCATTTTACTTAGATGCTTCGTTTATTACTCTTCGCACATCTGTGAATGTCGCTTGCTCCGCTTGATCTGCTCACAGAATCTTTATTTAAACTCTTTCACTTTTGAATGTTTCAGTCTTTGTGCTTTTGAGGACAATACAAAAACTCCAACTGATCTCTTTTAATGTAAGTCAAATCACTCTTAATCTGTTTACCGTAGGAAATAATGTATGTCATTACTTTCTTTTATCCCAAAACGCACGCAAAAATAGGTACTTAACATTGTTAGCTTTCCAGTTCGTTTCACTTTTTTGGTATCGATTATCTTCTTTTATTGGCGAAAGTGGCGTTTCATCATTCACCCTTCCAACTTGGATGAAGTACAAGTAACTTTCAAAAGCGCTATAAAAGTAACAGTCACTCTTATTTTTGAATAATATTTGAATTAAGGTAACACAAACTTGCCTGAAAAAATAGGTATGTATTTTGCAAAATTTGGAAATATTAAGCAGGAAATTAAAATCTCTCACAATAAAAAATATTTTCAACCTTTTTATTACACCGTTACCAAATTTACTCAGTTCAAATAACAGTTGCAAATAGGAAAATAAACTTTCCTAAAGTGTCATAAAAGAACGTTTTTCTTCTTATCCCTCCTAATTACCCCGCAGGGAGGGGAGACAGTCGGAAGACCTCAGGCTCTAGGTGGAGGCGGAGACGTTAACGTGAGTCTCTCAGCGGCACTCACGTTGTTAGCTTCACAATGGAAGCAGTGAGCAGGTGGCTCGCCACCGACCGTTGGGTGGGACTGGTCGTGGGGTTCGTCAGCCGGCATCCTCTGTACAGCTGGCGGCGGATCTCCACATATAAAAGGCCGACAGGGAGCATGCACCTCCCTGTCAGGTTTGCCTAGATTCCGGCGGCTTCAAGGCGGAGGCAGTGAGGAGACGGGTTATGGGCGCCGTGCCCCCCGAGCCTTAGCCTGGGCAGCTCCCAGTTGGGCACTTGGCTTCGTTGTGTCTGTGACCCGATACTCTGGGCAAAGAGAAGGGACTTGTCTCGGAGCATTGATGGCCTGGAAAGCCAGTAGCTTTGAGCAGGCAGGGCAGCTCGACTCCAGACATTGAATGGGAAGGTTCCCGAGAGGGGTAACTGCGTTGTGGCGGGATTCAGATACCATCCCAAGGGTGTACTACTTGTTCGCCTGCGAGGGGTGCGGATGAGGGCTAACGCCAAGTGGGAAATCCCCCTAGTATGACATAAGGTGGTGGTATATAAGCACACTAAATATTCTACTCACCCGACTAATCAAGAACTTGGTACAAATTTCGTCATTCACAATTAGAAGTTCACTCATTTTCAACTTTTTGGCATCATTAAAAATATCCGTTCGTTGTTTACTAACCCTCACCCCCAAGACCGTTGCATTTCGACTTTCTCATTTTGAATTAAATTTAATTAAATATACTTAAACAGTATGTGCATGTCGCAGTAGCCTAGTGATTAGAACATGTTTGCATACCTGAGAGATCTGCGTTCAAATACCAGCATAGCTGAGGATTTTATCCGCGCAAGCCCTGCCTGGGCGATCTTGAGGTCCACTCAGCCTCCTTTCCAAGTGAATTCCAATATTTACTGATTTAATTGACAGTAAATACTATTGTGTTAATATGTGGATGAAGCATTGCACCAGCTATACCCTCTCCCAACTTTCAAAATACAAAGATATATCTGCTACTCGATACTGAAACTTGTACTGAGAACATTGGAAGAAAGAAGTAAAATGCCATAAAAGGCAAACATAGAGGAGTCCTAATCTTCTCCGTCCATAAGCAAGTGTCACAGCAGATCTTGTAATGTACAAGCGGTGAACAAATAAAAGAATATTACATTCGAAATTTCATTTGTTTTAAATAATTTTTAAAACAAAATTGATATTTTTTATAAATTCAAATATTTATAACTTGATATTAGTATTATAATAAAAATGTCAACAATATTCTGATAAGTTCTTTCCTCAACCTCTCGCAGATGTAAATCTCCCTCGCCATAAAAGCGAAAGTGTTTTTTGTATGCCCAAGACCTTTGACTTTCGTATTTGGTCACAGTTTGGATCTCTCTCCTGCGGCATTCTCTCAAGGTGCCCTTTTATCTTAATTATTTTTGTATTTCGTTTCACATATTTCGCTCCAAGTGTATCGCAAATAGCTTCATTCTCTATGTAATATTTTCTTGTCGTTCTAATATTGACCGCACAAATCTCATTTGTACCTTTTTTCACATGGTTTTCTTGTGGCGCTAAATCAATTAATTACTCACATTAAAGATTTAATCGCATTACTCTTCTATAATTATGTGTTACAAGCTCTCAATTGTAAGGAATAAGGAAAATCGCCAATGTATGATTGATGAAATGAAGAGATCATTATTTGAGGAAAACAATTAATGTTGATCTTCGATAGTGTTAGCGATGGGTCATAAGAAGACAGGTCTATTTTTGGACGAGAGGCACAATCTTTCCCTTAAATCAATTAAGTTAATTAATTCACTACATATTTAGCCATACGTATTTTTCTTTTGTTTTTATCAAACCTTCTCTGATTCATCAAAGAGATTAGCAATTTTTAAATGTATGAGGAAATGCATGAGGAGAGCGAATCTATTCTGACTTTCACTGCGCCGACGTTTTATGAAGCGATTCACGGAAAGAGAAGGAAAATGTGTTTGAGAGTTAGTTGAGCACAAATTGTTCCATAATTCAATTGAATAATTAATATTTTACCAATTTAATGCCAACCTGGATGGTCGAGGCGGCTAAGAGCGTATACCGACTCAGCGCTTCGGTCCGAAAGGTCGCGGATTCGAGTCCCGAGTTGGGCGTGGTCGTTTGTCCATTGTCTCTCATGTATTTGTTGGCACGGACGGCCTCGCTTTCTGCCGACTCCAGATCAAAGGAGCCCGCAAGTGTGTTAGTGTCAAGTGTATGGTCGAATATGTGTCTCATCGGGACGTAAAAGAGAACCGACTGTTGGCTGGAAAAAATACTTAGGAAAAAATCAAAATTATTACGTATATTTCGTCTGCTTACGATCGTAATACACTTTCTCAAATTCATCGATAAGTGCTCGTGAACGGTTTACAATGTGAGAGGAAACGAAGTTGCTTGAGGAAAACGAACCTATCCTGAGCTTGAGCGCACCGATATTGCGTGAAGCGGTTCGTGTGTCGGTTTTAGTGTCAAGTGTATGGTCGAATATTAGTCCCATCGGGACGTAAAGCATAACGGGCGGTCAGATGGAAAAAAATACCTAGGGAAAAAATTTATCAGGTATATTTCGTCTGCTTACAATCGTAATACACTTTCTCAAATTCATCGATAAGTGCTCGTGGTCGGTTTACATTGTGAGAGGAAACTGTGAAGTTGCTTGAAGAAAACGAACCTATCCTGAGCTTGAGCGCACCGATATTGCGTGAAGCGGTTCGAGATAACGGGGGTGGCCGGTGACTGGGTGATCGTCAGGCGTGAAGTCCCGTCGTAAATCAATCGCTGGCGCGCGAGGTCGCACCGGGTGACGGCCACCTCGCGTGGCTCGTTGGGGCGCCGATACAATCTGCTCGTAAACTGTTTTGCGTCGTGCGTCTTCATTAAAACGTGGGAAGCTGCTAGCCTGTCAGACGCTGATACCGTTTGTTTTTGTTTTTTTGTGGTCGCTGAACACGGGATCGAGGGATTGAGGTTGATTTATGAATTATCAAAAGTCTGAGATCTATTTGTGAAATGTAAATTGGCAGTTAAGGGGCAATATTCGCAGCATTTAATGTAAACCTGTATTATCTTACTCAGCATTTAACGAAGACCCTTGTCCCCCCTGTTTTAATGTTAATTGACCATTCCATACATTTACATAAATTACGAGTAAAAGAGTATTCCGTTGTTTTAAGTTGAGGTAAAATTTAAATAATAGAGACCAGGCACGAGGCAGCTACAGTTCTTCAGCCTTAGCGACTTCGACTATCCAGATAGGCAATCCTTCAACTTTACTTTCAGGTTTGTAGTTTTTTTTTTTCTTTAACTTTCAAAAATGCTCTCGTGAAAATTGATTGGCTTACCCCTGCCATCTGATCAGTACAAAATCTCAATTTAGTTGCATCCACCGTGCGATATTTCAATTAATTTAGGTTTCAAAACCCTTCCACCACTGAGGACATTTAGGGTCCTGAGTAGCAAGAAACGGAAGAATTCCAAGGTTCCAACTACCTATTCCACATGATTTAGCCCGGGTATGAATCTGGGATACAATTGTTGAAACCGTATGTCCTAACCATTACATTATAATCTAGTGGAATAATGTAGTTGCAAGCTGAAAAATTAATGCGCTTACCATTTTCTTCTCTTTAACCTCATAAAGCAAAAAAAAATGTTTCCTTCGCAACAGCAAGAATTGATGTTATTGCGTAGTATTTTTTTAATTTAAGATCATTAGTACCAAATCTTTACAGTCATAACTGAAATAAATGGTTTGTAGGTTGGGTGAGGACATGATTTGAATGATGATGAAGCAAAGGTAGAATGACAGGTAAATCGCAAGAAAGCCTTTGCAAACCTGCTATGCCCTCCACAAATTCAACATGGATGGACTTGGATTTGAACCATGGAGTTTACCTCGTAGGCAGCTTTGTCTTTGGCTCTGCAGTAGTTCTGATTAGGAGGTTGCGTCCGGACGACGAGGGTGATTCCGCCAATGAACATCTAAATCAAATGGAGCTGCTTTCTGGGGGAAAATTCTGGCGGTCGGCAGCTCTGATCGGTAGTTTTCCGTGGTTTCTCCGATCAACACCATGCGACTGCTGGGGCAGTACCTTATCAAACGGGCCACGGACCGCGCGTAATAGGTCCCTCTTCTTCGTTGTCTTATAGTCACCCCTTACTTACACACACACTTTTTACAACACATGTCGGGAGCTTAGAAACGATTACGGTTGTGGGGTGCCTGGAGGGGGAAATTTTTCATAAACCGACGTGGTGATCGGCATCGGATTTCACCATGCAATGGGGAGGAACACCGCCCCCTCCTGCGATAAAACATTCACCACAGTAACGGGAATAATAACCACGGCAGTTGACTTGCCCAGAAGCATCGCCCGAAAGTGGGAAGCGAGAGGACTGGCCGCTGCGCTAGGCGTCGCCCGGAAGTTAATCCTCGTTTGTACAGTCAGCAATTAGCCAGCGGGCAAGCAGCGTTCCGCGCCCCTTCCGCAGTGCCCCCCACGTGCGCCGGCGGGGGGCGGGGGGCGCGGCCCCCGTGGGAGCGCGGGCTCCGTCGCAACCGCCGCAGCGGCCCGCGCATGCGCTCTGCGCCTCTCCGCTCCGCGCCGCGCCGCGCCGCGCCGCACCGGGCCCGGGCCGCTCGCGGGGCACGCCGGGCGACGGAGCTTTTCCACCTTTCCTAGCGTTAGCCCCAGTGCTCGCCCGGGGTCCCGCAAGCCAAGGGGCCCGGTGATGGGTGATGGGACGGTGGAAAAAGTAGTTAAAAATTGATAAAGAAAACAGTTATCGTAATTTTATAAGTCACGGTACAGTAGTCTGATGTTTCATAAAATTTTCATTTTTTTTACTTTAATTAGTTAATTATAGTCATTACTTATAACGTAGGAAATTAAAAATGTCAGATAATTTTGATCATTTTACAAAAGAATGCTGTCATTGAAAGGTTTTTAAGCATTCAAATTTTCTTCTCTTAACATCCAAGGTACTTTAGTACTACACGTTTTTGAACAATTTATATATATATACATATACATACATACATACATACATATTATATACAGGCATTGGTCATGTATTTTCATAGTCGGGTAAAGCTGAATAAAACTACATTATTTAAAATATATTTCCAAAACCTTTTTGTAATTTTTGATATTGGATGGGATAAAATAACTTGTATAGTTTCTTGATACAACTTTCACGTTTTAATTTTTTCCCGCGGGGGAGAATACGTTTCAGCATTGCCCCGAGCTCAAAATTGTCTAGCTCCGCACTGGTTAGCCTCTCGCAATTGCAGGGTTTGCTTTCCCTTGTTTGTTTGTTTTTATCATAAATGTAGTTCCGTTATCTGCACAGGTTTTCTATAAGGGGTGATAGTGCGGGTTTCATAGGAGAAAATATTTTGAGTTCAGACGTTCTCCCCTAAGCTCGTTGCTACTTTTATTTATAATTCAACGTAATGTAAACTTGGCGAAGAATTGTGTAACTCTAGAAAACGTGCACGGATTGTACTTCTCCCGCCTACCCAAACACATTGTACTATTTTTTGACATTGGAAATTGAAAAAGTCACCCACGCTGATAATGAGAAGGAATGTCGCGCGCGGTCCATGGTCCGTTTTATAGGATGCTGCTCCGACATTCATCTGGAAGTGATCAAGGATATCTTGAAACCACTGATTAAAGCTAGAAACAACATATGCTTAGTGTGGGTAAATATTAATTCACTCGTATTCGTGTATTCGTGCATATTGATGATCTTAAAAAGAATTTTTACTGGAAGTCGAAGTACTGTCATCTGATGAACGAATGTTCCATGTATTTAATTAAATTTCTAAAACATCACAATTGAAGTACAGTATAAATTCATATAATTACATATTTATTAGATGACTATCACGATTTTAAGGAAAAAATTTTACGTTAGTATGTCGTGATTGTTGTGGTTGTATTTGACTCAGATAAATAGGTGTCGTTCAATCGCAAATCATCAACGAGCATTTTGCTCTTCAGCAGTTTCCATTCCCCAATTCTTCATTGCTTTCTTCATGAGCTGTCAATGTCAGTGTTCCTTCCTTAAATTGTTTTAAAATTTGTACTCAGTACCACCTCTTCCACTCCGCATTGCTATCTATAACATTTCTCGGTATGATTTCCCCCTATCTCTGAAAGGATGTCCTGCCCAGTTCCAGGTTTTTTTCTCACAGCTGTCTTCTTTTCTCATATACATATTATAGATGTAGAACATTATTTCTTACGTAATCCTTTCTTTTGATCCTTTCCATAACCTTCACGAATTTCAAAACCTTCTTCACGAGATTATTTCAAAACATTTCTAACAAAGCCTTTTTTTCAAATCCATTCTTAAGGATAACAATAACCTCTTGAACCAGAAATAGACTTTTTTATTGCATGTATTTCGTTAAAATTATGCTCAAAGCACTTTAAGTCACGTTGTTGCCATTTTCAGGACCATACATGACTGAGCGAGCTCTACCTACTCCTAAAAACCCGCTACAGAAGACAGTAAATATAATGCATTCGAAAGATTACCTATTTATTCAATGGGTAATTATAACACATGTAAATTAAATAACTTGATAGTAAATGGCTATGCTGAAGGCCTTTAATCCACTACAGTACCTATATCCAAACCCGTTCTAACCTTTCGAATTCTGGCATTCACCCCAAATAGTCTCTCCATCGCATCAAAGCCGCGGAACAGAGAACATAAGGTACGGCTTAGGAAATAACCTGAGGGAGGGAAAAACCTGCTGTCAGAAGGCACGTACATGCTCATCTACAAAATTCAAAATTCATTTATTTCCTGGCGCGGAAGTAACGCACTCTCCATGCAGCCTTTGGTTTCCTCAGCACCTGAAATCAAACAGCGCCACCGAAGATTGTCCGCACCCTCGCCTCTGCGCATACTTCCCTGACACCCACTCCCTTTTGCCCCCGAAATTGCTCATTCAATTATTTGATGGTTTATTTATTTGTTTATTGATTTAATTATTTGCTTATTACTTAATGACTTATTTACTTATCAATTTACAAAACTTAATTACTGATTAAGTTATTCATGGTGTACTAATTAACTTATTTGTTTTATCTCCAGTCTAAGCTCAGCTTGTTATTAACCAGTTCTGTTTTCCCACTCCCAATTTCCGTTTCCCTAATGGTTCGAACTTTTCCTAGAAATGTTCTTAATTCTTTCATCAAATGAGACCTTTTATAGCGTAATTCGTCTGGGCGAGCATTATGTTTCAATAATGGAAGTATTAGTTCCCCTTTCCCGTCAATTTTTCTCTCTTTGTTTTGGCAGCACAACAATTTAAAGGATGTGGACGCAAACTTCCCTATCACCACAAGGACACAGATGCCATTTCCATTCGAATCTTTCACTCTACTTTGCATCCATCCCCTAGAGGACCAAGCATACCGCCTGTTGCGTCCTTCCTATGTGTGTAAAACATAACTTTTGCAACCCCATACCGGATTCGTGTGAATTTGTGCCACTAGAGAACAAACTTCGGTCGTTGCTAACATTTCGGGAGTATCTTGTCTTTTAATAGTCGAAAGTCTATCATAAATTAGCCGTTCTATCTCATGTATTCTCCTATACACAACCATCTTCGGAGAAACGTCTCCAATACCTGCGCGTTCTTGTTACAGGTTAATTTTATTCTTCCAGTAGCGTTGGTCGTTTCCTTGTAATTGCACTCTAAAGCGCTTATGTATAAGAGTGTCAGCCTGTTCACTTGCCAGTCTAATACAAATTTTATTGGGTTTCATTTTGAAATCTTTCCAAATTCCTACACTATCGACCTCTCTTATGACGCCGACATTTGCTATCTAGAGACTCCGAGAAATAATTTGTAAAAATCTGTTTCGATATTTCCCAATCGATCTATTCTATCCACTCCCATGATTGTCGCCCCATTCATATCTGGAAGAAAAAAGCAATTTTTACGTTATATCGCACATCATTAAAGATGATTCCGTATTCTGAGCGCAGCGCAATTATTTCTTTGAGCGCAATTCTTCCTTTATTTGGAGCCGTCTCTATGTGACTGTCCCATCCTCCGTTCTTGGAAAATTTCCCGCCAAGGTAGTAAAGGTTTTGACACGGTAGATCATTGTCGATTTTATTTTTGGCGTTTTACTTCCGTCGCCGCACCTAATGCAGAAATTTACTACTCTGCACATGCTCTGCAACTCATTTAAAACTTTACGTAGTTTTCGCCATAAAGCTTCCCCATTGTTTGAATTGAAAGCAAAATACACAAACTTGTAGTGTAAATGTCCCTGTTTATGTGAAAGCACCTGTTTTACTACTGTATCTAACACGAAGATATTGTGGGTGAGCACAAAGCCTCTCCTAAAACCTGCCTGCAATTTGAGTTTACCTTATATTTCCGCCCATTTACTCATTTGACCGTTGAACATGTTTCAGAACAATTTGCTTCATGGTGGTAAAAGACTATTGCCACTATCATATTCTGAGCAGCTCGTATCACATTTATTTTTAAATAGCGGTTGGAGTATAGCTCTACTCCATGTTTCTGGATACGATCCGGAATCTATAATGCTATTAAACAAATTCAGCATACCCTTTGGGTCTTTGTTCCACAATTCACAAATAAATTTTGTCGAAATTCCGCCCACGCAGCAGCCTTTCTTACTATTCGTGGCTAGAATAGCCCTATTCATATCCGAAAGATTCCTCTGAAGAAATTATGTACTGACATAATAACTATTTATTTATATAATAAAAATATTACTATGCAAAAAACTACAGAAAAGTGAGAAATTAACAAAACCTGTGTTGAAAAGGCAATGCTTTATGTAGATTCTTTCTATCTAATAAATCAAAACAATATAATTATTGGTTGCATTGAATTGTTGATTGCTCTTAGAAGGCATCATCTCCAGAAATGGTAGTAGTTCGGGTTTCGGTTTATCGATTATTTCATTGGTGCTAATGCGTCTTGATCGAGGAGACTCGATACTTTCCCTCCTCCTTTCTTATCCATTAACATTGTCAAATTCCATGTCTCCTCTTCTATTATACGTGTGATGTACCTTACGTGATGAATTCAGTGCGATTAACCTTACCGTTGTATTATGAACATATATTGAACATGTGTTTTCGAATATGGTCCGGAAAGAGTAGTAAAATGTTAATGAAAATACGAAATTTAAAGAACACCTAAAACCATAAAATTAACATGTTTGAAGTTGAATTTCAATTACAGAACATTTACTTTCATTATAACCTCTCGACGCAATTCTCTTAAGTGAAATAGAAGTCTTTCAACGATACGTCTAGTCACTTTTACTGCGCTTGTCGTTTAAGCGTAAGACCTCACAAGGGTTAAAATTTCGAAAATCATGTGCATTGTTGGCGCATTTAATGAATGGACGAAAATATTTTATCTCGTGTGCGTTTGTCGTGAAGGACTTCGAAATGTTTTCATCCGAAAAAGTCAAATGTGTGTGACAAATGCACTGTTAAGACATGCTCCTCCGTTGTTGGAAGACCCACACTGAGCTCTAATGACTCAGAATAATTTCTGATTAATAACAATTGTCAAAAAATAACAAAAATGTTCTCAGGACTTTAGGTTCTCAAGAAACTATAATGTTATTTCTGCAGAGCACTTCATATTTCATTTGCGTTATTTTTTTCGATAAAACATTCTGTAAAAATAAGTTTTTATAGTTTTTCTTGTGAAAATCTTAATTTTATCTTTCTTTCATTAATCCAGGCAAGTCCATCAGAAGTTTTATATAATTACAAACGAATATACCATGTTTGATGACTACAATTTAATAATAATAATAATAATAATAATAATAATAATAATAATAATAATAATAATAAATAACTATGAAAAACATTGAACATTGAATCACAAACTGTGGTTGACAAATGCAGGAAAAGCGGCATCAGTGGTGACCCATCGAACATATAATGGCTGGATGTACTGCACTTACTGACAGCGCGTACTTGGGGAGGCACAACCAACTACCTAAGATTGTTCATCAATAATTAGCTCTGAAGCATGAAATGTTAAATAGCGGAGCTTCATCGTATTACAAATACAACCCAGCACCTCTAATGTAAGCAAATAATACCATCATTTATTGGGACAAACTCATATTAATAGATAAAACTGTGACTTTCTAAAGACCAGGTATAGTTTTCATTAACAAGAACAAGAGAGAAGCTATGCTTGTTGGTATTGCCGTATCATTGACACACAATCTAAAGAAAACAGGCCGAGAAAATTACTAAGTATGAAGATCTTGCTCTAGAAATAAAAGCAACGTGGAAACCATAGAGTGAACCAATATATCCACTTGTTATTTCGTCTGAAGGGTAGTAACAACAAATTTCAGGAAAAAAGATATTACCTCAACAAATCACAAATTACGGACAGAAAGTAGTTGTCCAGAAAGTATATCAAATAGTGCGCTATTTCCTGAACGAACACAAATGAGGCTCCCGTATCGGTCTTGAGATCAGAGTAAAACCTCTCTCCTTAGTGGCCGAGCTCTTTCCTTATCATGGCAGGAATGGGCAAATTGAACCCAGCACAAGCTGCTGAGAATCACAAGAGATTAATAATAATAAATCAGTCGAATGTGAGGCGTAAAAGCACAGATCGTCTTGTTATCGTACTCCCAGCCTTATCAAACTCCCAGTGAAGGGGGTTTAAGCGTAATGTTTGCAACCTGAAGTAGATTTTATATTCAACCGACTCATAACATCTTAAGTCGTGAATTATAGTAATAATAATTATAATAAACTTAACCGCCTTCAGAAAGTATTGTGTGGTAGCTGTCCAGACAACACTTTCGTTTGAGCTTCTAACCCACTTCTGTAAAATGCTTTTAGAGAAAGTCAGAAGCATTAGTTATATCATATTGTACGTCCAGTAAATGGAAGGAAATGTTTTTGCCTTTTTTTCAAACTTCGCAGTTGTAGTTTTGGTGGCTCGTGTAACATCTTTGAGAAGCATGATATTCAATTCCCCGCAACCCCTTCGCCTTCGTTTTATTGCCCCCCCCCCCCTCCCAGACCCTATGAGTGTGACGGATCCGCCTTCTGACGCGGAGTGGGGGGACCTTGGCCCCGTCGCGTGCGCGCGCCCCGTGTTGGGGAAGTCCCGTGGTCGCTCGCGTGCCTACGCCCCGACCCGGGACGGGCCGAGGTGCGGCATCCGCAGAGGTCGAACGCTGGAACCCACTCAGCTCCGATCAGATTTCTAATGCGCTGGCGTTCTCCCCCCCCCCTTTCGGAACGCAGCTTGGGGCCTTGGCGCGCTAAAGAAGCATTGTGTCTCCCGGCTCCTTTGGCCTGAAAAGAGGGAGCACAATGTCAGTTAGAAGGGCTGAGAGTTCGAATCTCTCTTGGGTAGGGATGTTTCCCATTGTGTTGTTGCTTGTTTTTTGGCAAGGTCGCTCGATTCTTTCGCCGACCCACCCACGCAGCAGCTCGGTTTTCCCTTACGCCCTGTCGCCCTTCACAATAATAATAATAATAATAATAATGATAATAATAATAATATAATAATAATAATAATAATAATAATAATAATAATAATAATAATAATAATAATAATAATAATAATAATAATAATAATAATAATAATAATAATAATAATAATAATAATAATAATAAAATTGACCCCGGGGCGCAGACAGTAGCGGCAGCCGGCGAGGCGGCTTCGGTCAGTCTTCGGCGAGGAGGCTTCGGTTTTGAGTCCTGCGTAGACATGATCATATTTGTGATTGTCCCTTGTGCCTTTTCTCGACGACGATAGGACCTTCGCGGCTGTCTATTGACGGTTCTGGGGGAGACTGAATAGGAGAGTTCATGTACCTCTTTGGTGTATGAAGGGGATTTGAAAGGTGGCCTGTGGACAGCGCCATCATGTTACAACACACGAAGCCCATGCCTGCGTGGGATGTTTACCGTTGTGTCGGGGCATGGTGTGCACTCTATCCCTGATGCATTACGTCTCAAACTTCACCGTCTCTTTCCCCGCTGGTCCGGCCGGCGAAGGAAAATGGTGTTTGCGATATGTCCGTGTTGTGACATGTACATCTGAACAGTGTCATTCCGTAAGTGCACGTGTCCCCCCGGTAGCCATTGACCCTCGGTTGCCGCCAAGTGCCTACGCATAGTGCCAGCCTCCTGGCCACAGCTGGCGCTACCCCCGCGCAGCCTTGTGTCATTTTTCCCGCTAATTCCATAGCCAGCCGAAAAGAGCTACCTGGTTAAGTGTAACAAGAGCACCTAAGGTGTCCGCGGACCACTTCATCGAATGAGGGAACTGCTACGTACTATGAATAAAACAATTATTTGGCTTCGCACAAAAAAGTTTATGAAATAAAAATTAATATTTTCAAGAGGAAATAGTCTATAAGTTCTGCGTACATTTGGATTTACGGTGATGAATAAATGTGCAACTACAGCATTGAGAAGTAAATTAATTATTTTCAAAAAGTATGTATCTGAATAGAAAAAAAAAGAAAATATGGTTCGTTCGATAAAAATATACAAATGAATGCGTAAGCTATATTACATTTCATATGAAGTGCAGAATCAGGATCGTCGTGGTGCGAGCGTTCGAGCAAAATGTGCGAGAAAAGACAGTCAACCTTTCCGTACTAAATTGATGATTTTATGACAAGTTAACTTTAGCCAGTTACTTTGACACGTAGTACTGAGATTTATCCCATTTTAGATGTCAAGGGTTAATACATGGTTGTTTCTCGCTGTGTGCACCTCGTAGGCTTCCGTGGCGGGGGTCGAAGGAGACTTTGCTGTCGGGGAGAAGCAGCGGCGTTGAAATTATCCGCGCTCGTTCCCTAGAGACCTCATTTTGCTTGACGCGGGAGGAGTGGGGGTTGGTTATTTTGACGACCGGACTACTTGTATCACATTAAATTTGTATATTGTTTATGAAAATAATTACTAATATATGGAAGCGAACAGTTCCGTTTATCAGATTTTGTCAAACACGTTCGTGGACATAATGAAATTTACGTTCGACTAATGCTTGCAAAGGAAAGGAGTTAGGTACTCTTGTTCACAATAAAATATACGCGTAAAATACAGTTGCCATGTGTCTGTGTAAGTTATCAAATTTTGTTCTTCTGCCCCATTGTGCCCGGGCTCTTGGGCTGCCATTTGGTGAATATGGCGCTTATCGCTACAAAACGTACACAAAACCGATCCTCAGTATTTTCTCCCCGATCGCTGGCGTGCAGTTGACTTCAGGGCGTTGTGTCGCCTGGATACGGTCCAGCTTCCGACCGCCAGCTGGCGCGCCGGGTGGCCGGTCGCGGAGGCGAGAAATCACGCGGAAAAATCGCCTTCGCGCCTCAGGAAATCCAGAGAGAGAGGCGTCTCGCGGGACGTGCGCTTCGCTGCTCCCCGGAGGACTTCCTCCGGCCGGCTCGGAAGCCGTCGGATTCCGAAGGAAGCAACGCTGCGTTGGAAATCGAGAAAGACAATTTGTCGCTGATTGTTTGGACTGGGTTGATTGATTTGGGGCAACACAATGGCGTTTAGAAATAGAAATAGGAGAAATTTCGGACTGAAGTCCTCGAATAACTTTTTTTGCCATTTTCGCATTTTGTTGCCATGTTGGGATAATTTACGCGCGGCGATAGTGTAACGGTTAGGGTATCGGACTGTTATTTTGGCGGGTTCAAACTCGATAGAAGCCATGGATTTTTAAGGGCGAAAAAATCCTTCGTACGCCTTCCTTCGGAGGGGAAGTAAAGCCGGTTGCCCCATGTTAGTAGATTTACTTAAAAGATCAAGTTTAAATGACGCCTCTGAGCTGAATTCAAATCGCCTCTTTCTCGCCCAAGAAATACCTCCTTTCTCTGCTAGTTGATGAAAGGAGCGTAGCGAAATTTGCGTGGTCAGCCGGAAGAGCGGGCGTGATGGCCTGAGTCTCGCCACGTAAAATAAGGCTTCAATTCAATTCAATGTTCCCCGAAACGCCAACTAAATTAAAATTACTGTACTATTACTTTTAATTTGTATTTAATAGGATATAATAGAGGTTATAATTAAAGGAATTGACTTAAAGGAGTTAATTAAAAGGATATAATAGGGGAGAAACGTCCATTATTCATTTAATAACAGGTTCTTAATGGAAATCAAAATATGTCATAGCATAAACTATTAATTTCCATAATGTAATAAATTAAGAATTTTATTTAAGATCATTATTAGTTACACTCACTTATACCGACAGTATAAAATAATCAAATCTTCCAAATCTACCAAACATAGCAAATGTTTGAGGAAATTTAAAAAGAACTTCTAACGTAATCAAAAATAAAGACAGCATATTATTTTTGTCATATGTTACAGGGAATAGCAAATGTGAATTTGTTTGTTTTCCTTTTGTACAAATATGTAAAACCAATGCCGGCCCCAACGATAGATCATAGATATGGAAAGAACACACAAGAGGAAACTTGAAGCAATTAATATGAGATTTCTTAGACCATTGCCAGGCTATTCAATAATTGTCCACAAAAAATTCTTAGATATCGCATATAAATTAAACATCTTCGACCTCACAAAAAATTGACACACTAACAAAGAATTGACGTAATAATTTTATGAGAATGCTGGGAAATCGAATACCAAAATCCTGCTAGTACTACATCTCGAACGTAAAGGAAAGTATGTGCATGCCATTAAAAGAGATGGAAAGTACGTTGAAGGCGAAATTGTTTTAATACGCTCTCCGCGTACCTGGTGACAATTTTTACTCAAAAGAAATAAACATAGTGTTACTGCTAGCACATAAAGACACCTCGTTAATTTTATTCGTCGCAGCTACTCCGCTTTAACTTTTGCAGAGATAATCAAGTTTAAATATGCCATTCTCTTTTCCTGAGTACATATTTACTCATGTGAAAATTCCATTCATGAAAACATAGTAGAAAACAGCGCATTTATGTTCACGCACATGCTGACGCTAGAAGTTCTCAGTTTTTGCAGGAGCAACGTGAAAAGGCGTGTAGATGGACGTAGTATGCATCAGTTCCTCAAAAAATATCACGAGTCAATATCACCGTTACTTATAAACCTGCGATCTGCGTATAGATCTGGGGTAACTCACCACAATTACGGTACTATCCGATTGATATTTCAATTGAAATGAAGATTAAAAGTAAATATAGTAAAACTGATTTAGAATCCGGTGATTTTTGCGCTTTTTTATTGCAGTATCAAATATAATACCATCATCATCAATTTCACCTTTAGTTCAAAGGAGTTTTGGATTAACACTTCACCATTCATAATAAAAGAGACAACCTGTGTATACGGCCTCCTGCCCTTGCTACCCATTTTCCGGAAACGATTTTTCGTTACACCATTTGTACGAAAGCCTCCTCTTCCAGAAAACGGAATGCAGAATCAGTATTCTGAATTTTTTTACTGAACCATTGGATAACATTCGTTCAATTATTCATCGACATCATACGGCAAAGTGCACATACGCTGAAGGCGGTACCATCGGCTTCGACTTGTAAAACTGAACTCGCTGAATGTGAAACTGTTCGCCTACTGAAATTGTGTCTTAATTGCGTCTTGAAACGGCCATGAAGCCAGTTCCAAATAAAATGTGGCACATGCTACAAGAATTATAGCACAGGAATATGAAACAGAATCAAATAATTTCCTCTTATTTTTAATGTGTATTTAAAAATACTACTGAATTATCTTAAAAATATTGTATACATTTATTATAAAAATAATTATATTTTATTTTGTGGGGTCATTTATTGCCAGGATAGTAGATTCGGAATCTTTTTTTTTTCAGGATAATTTTATTTGAGTATTCAGAAGTCAGAGTGTAGATACTTCAGAAAACTGAACGAAAACCCCATGACGTGCAATGTGGAGTGTTCACAAGTTTAAATCAATCCAAAGGCTATGTTACTTAAACCAAAATCGAGAAATTTGAATTGCTTCTTTGAAAAAGAACAAAAAATAATGTAAAAGTGAAATAATCTTATCATTCATGATAAAGGATGAGGCACTAAACCATTTAATTACATTGATTTGATTTATTGGTCCCCGCCATTTGCGCCATTCTAAAACGTCTGCCCTTTGACACGTCCCTCAGAGATCACGTACAAATCCCACGAAAGCAGTTCTGATCTCCGCTGCATAATGTGTGCCGCTGAACGAGCCAGGAATGCGCTCTTTCGGACGTCTCGCGCGGCGAGTGGGCGGAAATTGAAGGGGATGGCGGGAGGTCGAGGGGCCTCGAGAGGGAAACCGCGCTGCGGGCGCTTGACGTCACGGGCGTCCGCCCCCGCCTCGCCTCGCCCCGCCCCGCCCCGCCCCTCCCCGCCCCGCCCCGCCCCGCCCCGCCCCCGCCCAGACGCCGCCCGAGGCAATGCGCAACGCGCCAGGCGGAGGCGGGGGGGCAGGAGCGGGGGCGGAGGCGGGACCCTGGAGCAGAGATGGAAGCGGAGGAGGGGCGAGGGTGGTAGCGGAGGCAGGGGCGGAGGCGGGAGTGGACGCGGAAGCCAAGGCGGGAGCGGGGGCGGGAATGGAGGCGGGGTGGAGGCGGGAGCGGAGGCGGGAGCGGAGGCGGGAGCGGAGGCGGGAGCGGAGGCGGGGGCGGGAGCGGAGGCGGGAAGCGGTTGGAAGTGGGCGTGGGAGCAGGAGCTGGGGCGGATATGGGAGCGGGGGCAGGAGCTGTAAGCCGCGTCTTCTGAGTCGGATTTGTGCTGCAGCTCAACAACTTCTGGAAGGAAGCGGTTCAAGGGGAAGTGACTTTGGTAGGAACGACTTGTGACAAGTCTGAGAGCAGTGGCATTTTCCTACCGAGATGATGGAAGTGTACGAAGAAGTGATATTTGTTACACTGGCTTTGTTAAGCAGTGATGCTTATGTTATTGCTGTGATGTTATTGTTTAGATTATGACATTAATATGATGACAACAATTTTGTTATTTTTATTTGTGATTGTCTTCGCTTTCCATACCACAATTACGTAATGAAACGAGGTGACAGATGTATTACATAGTCGATAATACCCAAGTTCTCTCGTTATCTTAATGATTTTATTTATTTAAAGAGATATTGTTTTAATTCAACTTTATTACTCATAATAAATTTCATTACAACATGTTTGTAAATAGATAACAAATTTCTGAAATAAGGATTTAGAACATAGTACTATTAGTTATTTTACTCTAATGTTAATTTCATTGTTGATGTTTTTTAAGGAACTCTATTAAACATATTTGGGTAATATAATAAAAATAAAATATTCATTGTTGGATTTATCAAAGTCTGGAAGTCTCTTTTCATAAAATAAATAACATAGATCTAAAAGATAAAATTTGATATAATCATTAGAATTATATGCAAATTTTTCTAAATCATTTTTAACACGGTTTTAAATTCAGATTCGCGCCATCACCCAGCATTTTTCTACTATAGCGAGTACATTTATTGCACTAAAAATCGGTCATATTCCATTTCGTTACGAATGTGTTAGTAAAACTCACTCAGAAATGTGATGAACTGCCACGTCTCTTGTGAACTTCTGTATAACATTCAGCAGTCATATGTCATCATGAAGTTATCTGATCAGAAATCTGAATGGGAGCATAGAAAGTGTAAACTAAGGGGCATTCTACAGACCAGTTTTTGAAATGTACACAAAAGTCTGTTGATTTCGTTAACAAAATTTGATGATTTATTTTTCATTTGGAAATGTTCACTCAACCAGAGAAAACTAGTTCAGGCGTCTTATTCTTCCAGAGCCATCGTTTGTGTGAACGTATCGTATTAAAATCTCTTGGACAGATTCCTTCCTTCATTTTTTCTGCACTGATTTTTGGAAATTTGTCACACAGATAGTGAAATGCCTTACCCACCTTCTTCACCATATAATTGTCCAAGATTTATATCAAGAGGAGGGAGAAATATCATGTTGGGATCAACGAGAGGAACATCCTCAACGCTGTACATTCCAGGCTCATAAGAATTTTTTCTGTTTTTTTATCTGTTTTGAGATACGCTAGTCAAAATAAGAACTCATTTCATCCTTAGGAACAGAAGTTTCATAAAGAACGATTTTCCGATGGGGGATTCGTATAGTCACCATATGAAACCGTCCACCTAAGAAACTGTTTGTGTTACAGAAAATTTAAGCATATATTTGGAATCAGGCGTGGCACTCAGCAAATCTCACGTATTTTCTTTTCTATTTTGTTTCATTGTTGACTGGGTAAATCCTTATTTTGGGGGATAAATCGCACACACGTAATGTTAAAACCTCATTATCACAAAAATAATACGTGTTAGAGAAATTGTAAGTACACATTTGGAATCAGTGCGTGATACATAGTAAATCACGCATAGTTTTATTTCTGATACTTTTTCATTGTTGGTCTGCGTAATTAATCATTAACGAATTTAAAAATATTTGCTTCATGTATTCTAATGTAAGATTGGAATTATATAGTGAAAATTATAATTTACAATGAGCTTCGTGATCTTTACGCTAATGTATAGTATGTCTGAAAGTCATTGAGACATTTTGCTTCCTGAAGTTTCTAAACTCAAATAATTGGTTCTTGAATCAATGCTAATTTTCTTACTAAAATGAAGTTTTGGAGCGTTACATTAATTTGAAGCCAAGATTTTGAAGATGTCAAAATTATTGATAAAGTCCTGAATTGCAGTGAAGTCTCAAACTATGATTATCGGCTTTGGTGGAATAACGGTTAGTATCGAAATGTTATACCCGCGTTCCGACCCGATCGAAGCCGAGGATTTTTAAGGGCAAAAAAATGTGTAAGTCTTCTTTCCTACGGGAAGTAAAGCCGGCTATCCCATGTTGTATATTTACAGTAGGTAAAATATCCTCAAGCCTAAAAGAAGTCTCTTGAGCAAAATTCAAATCACCTGTTTCGTCGCCGAGATGATACATTCTTTCTCTCCTGTATGGTGAAAGGAGCATAGCGAAAATTTGCGTTGTCAGACGAAAGAGCGTACCTGATAACATGAGACTTTACACGCAACATAAGGCATCGTTGAATTGAATTATAGTAATTATAGAAGAGTAAGTCTCGAGAGCGAAACATCTGGAAAGAGAGATGGATGAAACACAACTGGGAGAAAAGTTGGGAAGCGGAACTGGATTATAAGAGAAACTGAGAGGCAGATTTGATCGCAGTACAACCGGTCGTGATTATACAACCTATTGCCCCCTTGTAGTTACGTTGTTGACGTAAGACACAAAAGTGTAAGTTTAGAAGAAAATGTTGAAAGGCTTCAGAGATTGAAAAGAATTTGTATTACAAATTCCTGACCATTTGGTTAAAAATCTTTTCATTTATTATATTCGCTTCTCTTATTTTTTCAGAAATGAATCCATATCATCTTGATTGGCAGATAAAGAAACCATTGTTGATCATTCACCGGTATAATTACTTTAGGTTAAAAATTTAGAAAATCGTTTGCTGTTTAATTTGTACTTTGAATAAATCTAATAATATCTCATGCCCTTTAGAGATGACTGCGCTCGAGTACAGACAGTTTCGGAATTAATCTGTGCAAACACTACATAAATGAAAAGTTAAATTGCAGTAAACCTTTACCGCGGCTTTAGCAAACGACCATTATCTCCATGTCATTCCAAAACTGATAAGCTATGCGCATATGGTCAAACAGGAAGTTACGTACATGCCACACAAATTTCTCTTATCTGAACAATGTTTCGACGTTTTCACTAACTCGCCGTAATCTTTACGGAACACTTGCCGAGGAGAATTCTACCTTCATTACAAAAATGTTATGATTTAATTTGCAATGTGTTAAAAAACAAGCAAAAAGTTGTCCTCTCCGTCATCTCAAGAAGATGAATTTGCTGGAGGTTAAGCGATTTGTCTCTCGGAACGAAAGAGAGAAAGGTGATTTTACTCTGTAATTGAAATCTATTACATTAATTGGCCACCTGGATACCTTATCTGCGGACTAACGCAAAAGCAGAGAAACGGATAAGCGGCACCGGTTATGTAAGAGAGTTTGTGGTGCATTAAATGAATAGAGAGAGGAGAGAGGCCCGTTAGCGGTTCCCTTTCTCCCTCCCACGCCGCCGGCAGGAGCGCTCGGATCGACGTCCGCTGGTGGCCGCCCGCCTGGCACCGCGTGGGCGCGGCGCGGAGGGGCGGGACGGGGCGCGGAGGGAAGCGAGCGGTCTGCGCAGAAGGAGAGCGCAGGGACGGGGGCGGGGGCGGGGGCGGGGCCGACTGCACAGAGAGCACGCGCGAGCCGCCGCCCCTGCCCCTCCCACGGCGGAGCCTCCCACTATCGATTTCCGATGAGGGCCGGGCGGGGCGGGGGCGGGGCGGGGCGGGGAGGACGGTCGGGGGCGTGTCTGCCGGCTCGGAAACACCTGCGGTGCGGCGGCGGCGGCGCCGCTGTGCAGTCGGGCCGCTCCGAGCGACAGCCTCCGACGCCTCCGACGCCGCCGCCGCCGCCGTCGCCGCAGTAAGATACAGCCCTTGTGTGGCCCCCTTCCGTTCCACCCCACGGCGTCCGACCTCACCGCAGGTCGATTGCCATCCGTTGGGTTGTCTGCACGAGTCGCCCCCCCCCCCAACCGCCGCCTCGCCTCGATCGGGCGTTACCTAACGGCCGGCCTAGTCCTTCCTCGTTGATTGCGACGGACGGCGTCCTCGCGTCCTCGCCGCCCTCGCGGAGTCGTTGCTTGCTCGGCGGGCGCGGGCGCTCGTTGTCTTAATCCGCGCTGAAATGTGAGGCCCCGTTTCTCTTCATCCCTCGGGAGCCTCAGATAGGGCGCCCTGCATCGTGTTTGTGACCCACATCGCGTTGATTGAGACGAAGTGGCAAGCGGGTCGGGGCTGTTTGCTCGCAGTCCCTTCGCGTACGGTCACTGACCTACTTGGTTTTCACAACGTATACTACCACTCTTTGTAGTGTACCCGTTATTTTTTAACATTACTGGAGCATGTTTTTCTTCTTATTCTGGCAAGATGGAAGATTACTGAGAGCAGAATATTCGGAAAACTTCTGTTTTTCTGAAATTCAATCCAAATATAGAAACGTAACCCCTTTTGTGAGAAACCTTCCTGAATCGCAAAGATAATATGGACTACATATTAGGGAGTCAGACGTTTGTAACAGAACGTGACAGAACGTAACAGAAAGTGTTCTTGTTAAATAATTCAAAACAACTCTCAAATTCAATAATAAGTGATTCTTAATAATGGGAAGGAATGTCGTTTTCGTATGCTATTACATTACTGTATTAAGAACTATATTTTATAAGTTTTTCTTAAGGAATAAATGTATTAATATTAATAAATGTATTATAAATTAAATTTTGGGGAAATTACTTTTAAATATAATTAACTTTGTTATTCGGTTGATGATCTTTCGTCCCAATATTCAAAAACTCATGTCATTCACTTTGAACATTCATTAAACCTCATTAAAAAGATGATGGAAAGTTTATAAAAACTATTAAATTCATTTATTGAAAAACTAATACATCGTAGAATGTCGTCAAATAATTTTTATCAATATAACCCAACATATTATTGATTTTTTATATATTAATAGCTGTTTTCTATATTTATAAAATAATTCTAAAATACGCCAGCGCAATTTTAATCTTAGTTTCTTGATGTGTATTGTATACAAGCATTTCTTCTGCATTTTGCTATTTAATTCATTTATTGATTGAGTGTTTTTAGTATTGAGTTGCTTCTTTTTTTCATTTCGTGTAGTTACTCACATTCAATGTTCCCATCGCAATATCACCGTTTTGTCATGAAAAATGCATGCTTCATGTAAATAAGTAACAACAACGCGCATATTTTATTTCTCGTTCAGGAAATCTCGTTGTTTGGAAACAGAGAAAACAATAAAAAGACCTTTAGAGATGGCTATGAATTATTCATTCTCGAGAATGATGCCATGATTCACGTTTCCAATAGCTTCTAAGAGTGGGTTTCTACGGCCTACATTTTTTCACTGCGAAACATGGGGGAAAATGTCACATGACACTTTGATTAAGCTTACTTCTACAATAATCTTATTATTTTTCTCACCATGTAAATTAAAGTAGAAACATATTTTGGAAATACCATTTTCATAGCTTACTTTGTAAGCTATTAGTACATGTTAAAACAATAACCAGCTTAGTATTAGTGCCGGAATTCGAATGGTCTCGATCAAAGAAATGGAATGAGTTACTATGTATGTAGATGTCTCATCTTCCTCACCGCTCCCACCAAAAACGAATTTTAGTCACTTAAAACTCCCCAAAATATGTTTCTTCTATGGAATGGCCGACGCATGCAGATTAATCAATTATTACGTAATCCCCTATGTTTTACGAGAGGCCTAATAGAAAATTTATCAGAGCATTGCTTGTTATTTCTACAAACGTATGATTAGAAAGGTTTGTTATAGATCTTTAAATATTGATTAATTGCCATTGATTGTAATTGATTAATGCGGTTGTAGACATGAAGAACGGGACTAAACGGAATTATAACACTTATGGTACGAAGTGATTAAGGGTATGAGAAAACATGAAATGCAATACATAATTCGTGTTTCTTATCTTCAATATAAACATTATCATTTCGATTTATAAGCCCGATGTCTTTAATGGGCTGATACATATTGTCTTAATATAAGATCCTTAATGTATTTATGGAATGTGATTCTCCGTACAGCTTTCTCTAAGTTACGTTACCAAGAGAAACTGGTCGTCCTTTTTTAGATCTTATCATGAAGGACGGACAACGTGCAAAATGGAATGCCCTTGGAAAGAGTTTCTTTAAAAAGAATTTTGAATGGTTCACTCATTTGGCGCCGATTGTAATTTCATGACAAACTGAAAAGACAAACCAATTACAGGTTACACAGCTTTGCCTGTCAACAGATGGATCGCCCTGCTGACAACGTAAGCACACTGTTGCTAATTAACTTACTACTACGCCATTTGTGCTGCCATTAGAATGCCACTTCCTGCACTCAACCTAATTTTTAAAATTTTAGAAATAATTGGACTTGGAGACTTGGACTTAAAGGGGCTTATATGTAGGATTAAGAAAAGAAAATGGTATTTACGCGTATGAATGCCGTCGAATGACGGATAAACGTCTGTCTGTCACTTCGTTTGTCCGTCCACAATCATCAATTTTAAACTCAAGTTGTGAAGAAATGGTAAGAACTAGGAGGTTAAAACAATCATTCAGAAACAATGTAATGTTTCACTATTAATGTAATGTTATGGGTCAAGTTTCTCTTTCTGTACTCAAATGTTAAGGTCATTCTTGATTTATTTAACACCTTTTTTCCGCATATTTGCTGCAATGTAGCCATGTGTGTGTTAATGAAGGAAAAATTGCTAGTAGTTTCATTGAGTAGAATGGAAACAACTGTGAGCTCAGTTTCATTTGTTTAGTGATAACGGAGAAGAAAATAATATATTCCAGAGTTGCAAATTCTTACAGTCGTACTGTATGGAGTTGACGCTGTATGGAGTGAAACAAACCGCTGTATCTAAAAACATATTTCACTTCTGCAGTCACAACTTGGCAGAACTCCCTTCGAAGCGCTTGGGATATTCAAAATTTCTTTACTTCGAGGCGGTCGCGCGGGGCATTCCTCCAAAATTAGACCACGTGACATCGCGAAACCTGTTTTGAAGAATAAAATCGAAGCGTTATTTCGAGTTGGGTTTCTTTTTTTTTCCAAGTTGAGAGAACCACATATTTCTCTCTATCTTCATATTCAGCATTATAGATTTCCTGCTTTTTAATATAGATAACTTTTGAGTAATTCTATTGACTCTTAACTCATTTGCATGAGTTCGTCAAACATGAAAAGACCTTTCTCTCAAAACTGCATTAGTGTGGCGGATTTTGATGGTACTAATTTTGAATTATACATTAAATTAAACTTTTAATATGACAATAATATACTTTTCTCCATTTTCTGCGAATAAAATGGGTACATTCAAAATAAGTATGGCTTCAAGACTTTCCTTTTAGTGGTTCAATCGATCTATTGATTCCGTATTTCAACAGAAATCAGCTAGTAAAATGGATATCCGTCGTCTTTGTCCTTTTTCTGTTGTTACACTTACCTATACTTTACATGCATATTGTTACAATTCAAAACTTTTTTGTTCTAAAGTTCTAACTGTGTTAACGTACATTGGGTGATGTTTTTCGGGTTCATCGCGTCACAATACATTAAGTTAGTATTGATAAGTTTGTTGATGAGGTAGATATCTCCTAATAAAATAATAAATAAAGAAATGTCCGATATCAAATATATATATATATATATATATATATATATATATATATATATATAGAGAGAGAGAGAGAGAGAGAGAGAGATTTGCTTACACATTTGACATACAATGTTAACATATTGTATATATCATTTTGTATTATTTATGCGTCATTTAATATTTCATGTATTCCTGTCATTTTATTGTTTTATCTCTGAGGATTATCGCTACTCGATCGCAAGATCTGAAGTTTAAATAACAGTTTCATTTATTTATTTACCATTAAGCGAGCTTGTCAGATGGGATGGGATGCTGAGTGCGCGGCGCTGCGTGTTGCAGAAGGAGCTGTTCGGCGCGAAGGCGGACGCGGCGTCGGACGCGGTGCGCGAGCGCAAAATGTCGTCTTCGTCCACGGGCAGCATGAAGAACAAGTGGTTGAAGGCCTTCAAGAGCCTCAAGACCACGACGCCGGGCAACGGGCAGGCGAGCGCCGCCCCGCCGCGCGACGCCGACAAGTGAGTGGCCCCCAGCGCAGTTGCTTCAACTGGCCCCTTCTCAACACGTCAAACACGACCCGACCTGGACCCATCCGATTCGAGCAGTCCCGACCGTGCCTGGCACCGTCACCTTCATCCAACTCCATCCGACACCACATCCGTCCACATCCGATTCCATCGGACCCCATCCGACCCCAGCCGACCCCAGCCGACCCCAGCCGACCCCATCCCACCCCATCCGATCCCATCCCACCCCATCCCACCCCATCCCACCCCACCCCATCCCACCCCACCCCACCCCATCCCACCCCATCCCACCCCATCCCACCCCATCCCACCCCATCCCACCCCATCCAATCTCACCCAACCCCATCCAACCCCATCCAATCCTATCCTACCCCATCCTACCCCATTCGACACCACCTTAAAGGCTCATGTAATGTATTCCTACATACTTCGATGTTTTCGTTCTCATAGCTGTCGCTTTCTTTGGCGAATAGCAAACCTCTAACTCATTTTCTCCCGTGTTGCATTCCACTCTCTCCACCAGATTGCTCCAGATGTTACCTAGATTTGTTCATTTTTTCCTTCCATTGTGCTTGCCTCGTCTCTATCAACACGTACCCCATAGCAATTCACATCGATCCATTTCATTACGTTTCTCCCCACGCACTTCCGTCGTGTTCTGTTCCGCCTCGCCCTCGCCAGACTAGCCTTAACTCTCATATTAGCATTTTCTCACAGATTCATTCCAATTTCTTTATCTATCTGTGTTCAATTCTACACTACTTCTTCACAATTCCTCACTAATTAATTTCTGTGATGTTGTACCTCGACCTCTTCTGCTCTATTCGTGAATTACATCCTTCCCCTCAGAGCCCGATCTGAGCTCTATTGACATTAACAGTACATTCATGTTTTAATTAATGCTCTTCTCCTGTTTCCACCAAATTAAACTTAATTTTCCTTTTACTTCCTCTTTAAACGTATGTATCACTTGATTTCTACCCTACGAATTGAATATCTTTTCATTTTAGCCTTCTTTTATTGCTGCATATATTCACATTCTTGAAGTGTCTCAAATCCAACAAAACCCTTTCCAGTTTTTGGCCTCCGTGTACCAGAGAGACTACTCTCTGCCTTTTCGTGAGAAGAATGATCCTATCGCTCTTCAACTGCCCAGAATCGTAGCGTCCTCATCGCTAAGTAATCCGTTTTCAGAACTCTCCACTCTATTTTTCTTACCTACTGACCCACTAGTCATTCGTTTCTTCCAGATATATATTTCTTTTCACATTTTTTCGTTGTTCTCTGGTCGCTCACACTCGTATCATTTACATCTTTTTTCTATTAAGCATTTTCTCTTCTACTTTCTTCCTTCTTCCTCGCTCTTTTTTCCCTTTTTCAATGTCTTACCCCTTCTTCGTTCCTCATTTTGATTATCTCAATCTCTTTCTATCTCTTACTCACATCCTCACTTTTCTTAATGCCCGCCCCATCCCCTTCCTTAGTTTCTCTTTTTTTTTTTAATTTGCAAGTACCCAAAGTTTTTCCGTGCACGAATCGGGTCACTTCTTCCCTTTCCTCCTTTTTTGCAGCATTCTACACAATTCCCCATTTGCTCTTTCGCAGTTCTAAACCAACCCTTCTAGTCCCTTTTCCTTCTTCGAGCATCATTCTACCTCTATTTTTCTCCATTCCGGTCCCCCCTCATCTCTCACTTCTTTCCTTATTGTCCTTTCCAGAGGATTTTCCCTTCCCTCTTCCCTTTTCTGTTCCGTATCTCATGCCATCTCCCTTTCCCCCTTTCCCCCCACCCTGAGCCGTCCCCGCCGGCGCCGGGCGCCGCTGCCTGCGCCCTCCCCCCGAGTGAAGCCGCAAACACGGATCCGCGCGAAGCCTCTCGTGAGGCCCCTCGAAGCGCTGCACATCCGCCCGGAAGCTCCCAGCGGAGCGTTCGCCGCCGCCCTGGCGTCCCCGCCGCCCGACCAGCCGACGCCGCCGCCGACGCAGCCGCGGGCAGCGCGCCCGTTGGCCGCGAGCGCGTGGGCGCGCGTCGTCAGGTGCGTGCCCGACCTCCCGACCGCTGCCCGACCATTCCCGACGATCGCCAGACAACCTTGCAACCGGCAGACGACCGGCTGACAAAGGACTGACGACGGGCTGACGACCGGCTGCGGTCGGCTGCGGCCGGCTGACGACCGGCTGACGACCGGCTGATGACCGGCCAACGACCGGCTGACGACCGACCGACGACCGGTAAACGACCGGCTATCGACCGGCTGACGACCCGCAGGCAACCGGCCGACGACCCACAGACGACCGGCAGACCGCCAGCTAACGACCGGCTGATGACCGGCCAATGACCGAATGACGACTAGCTGACGACCGGCCGACGACCGCTTAACGCCCAGCTAACGATCGGTTGACGACCGGCAGACAACTGGTAGACGACCGGCAGACGACCGGACCGGACCGACTTCCTCCAACGACAACTCGTTATGCCTCCCGGCCACTTATCACCCAGCGAGCGTCCGACTGCAGCTCGACAATCGTCCGTACCACTGCCGCAAAACGTGTGCGCTTATGTCACCAAACGTGGAAGTGGTTATGTAATCAGCGATGTGACGTAGGAAAAGCGCGTGTGTGTGACACTGAAAAAATAGCGTTCGCCTACGGAGTGTGGTGAATGGTTGCTCGTGAAACAGATGTTTAAAGAGAATCGACGCTGCCAGATCGTTGTGTAGCATTCGGCTGGTAAAGGAAACGAAATGTTTTCACCTATTAGAAGATTTCATGAAACATTTATACATAGCGGAGGGCTTGCTGGAATCATCTTTTATACATAGCGTGAGGCTTGTTGGAATTGTTTGATCTGGTGCGTGTTAATTTAAGAAAAGTGGTTTTAAACCGGTTTGGTGACGTATGGCTGCTTAGATGTTAAATTTCCGCCCACCTCTTTTTGGCTAGTACCAAGTATTGTGATTCGTCTTCACCGGATTTCATTGAACTCTTGAATAAAGCATACCAATACTGATTTAATCTGGAATTAAATAAACCACTAATTCCATCTGTTGAATGCAAAGATACTTCTAAAATGTATTGGCAAGATTTAGTATTTAGTAAAAATAAGGAACGAAACTAATAAGTTCCATGTTACCAACAATATGATATGAATTACTTTATCAAATCCGTTTTTGGTCACATACGTTAAACAATGACATTTTTAACTTTTACCACGACTTACCATTCGGTTGACTTGACCACCGACATCACCGACCATTTCCTCTACTGGTGAAACTAGTTGGTTGGACCTGGCACTACTTCGCAGCGGCATTTTTCGCGTGTGTTGTCTTCACATTTATCCAAAAAAAACAGCCTTCTCTTATTCATTTCTACTCTCACATTTGCTTATTGAGAAATGTCTATACTATTAAATGAGTAACAAATTGAATTGGTACGAAGGCTTTGCTCTGGATTCTTGTTTGCGGCTTCAGTGTTTCACTAAGAATGTCTTGTGTTCTAAAAGTAGAATGTGAAAGTTATTTTGCACTTATTGATAATTATTTATTGTTCGAATTTTCAATTAATCAAATTATTTACTTTGTATATCATTAGTTCACGGTGTAACCATACTCACTTCAAACATGGTGTGGGGTGTAGATTGGTTATGGCGTGAATCTATACATGAATTTATATTTTTCGCACGTTTACATAATGTGTAGTTTTGTTCATAATGTAGCTTATGGTAAAATTAAAATTATTTGCCAATTTTAGAGAATACATTAACAATTAGTGTTTATTTGCAATAAACTGTTGAGTATGTATGATATGTATATAGGATTAAATCAGTTTCTGGCAGAGGTGCTAATGGAGATTGGTGAGAGAGCAGCATCAACAATGCTCTCTTACATATCATTCGATAAGAAAGAAAAAATATTAATACAACGTAACTCAACGTAAATTTATCAAAAACCTGTCTTAAACACTATAATATCTAATACTCTACTGTCGTGTTTACCAATGGAATCTTTCATGAGAACATAAACTTCGAAATCGTAACACATTAACGTGAAAGGGAGTAAATGCAAAATTTTCATGATTACTTTAGTGTGATATGAAAAATCTAATATCCAGATAATACAAGAATAAAAACAACTTGGCAAGTTTGAGCTAAAGTGAAGAATTTGATTTCAAAATTGTTCTCTTCACGACAAAAACACACATGTTAATATATACCGCACAATAATTATTGTTTTGCAAAACGCAGATGTTCGGAATCATTGTGAATAACATCGAAAGTTTTACATAAGAGAACATATACACTTACGCTTTTGATTTTATGTTTATGTTATGTTTATAATAAATCATGATGAAAGATAAACAGTGTCCAAATCATATTGGCATTTAAATTCCTTGTGTTCTCGGAGATTTATCTTAATTGTATAAGAATCTCAATTTGTGTGGTATTTTCTGTTATCGTGGCCGTCTCGGTTGGCTCATTGCATTAATTGATGTCACTGCAGTGCCTCTAACCGGTAGGTCCTAAGGTTCGAGTCTCGATGGCGGAAAGATTTTCGACACTATTGACACGACACCGAGACACGATTTCGGAAAGACAGCGAGGCCGAATCCATCCGCTCCCAAGGGAATGCCACCATCTAAGGGAATGCCACCTTCCAATCTCAGCTTTCAAGGACATGTCAACCAAGGGAATCTAACTTCAGAGGGAATCCCACCAGCCAAGGAAATCCTTCCAGGCAAAGGAATCCCACCAGACAAGGGTATCTCACCTTCCAAAGGAATCCTACCAGCCAAGGGAAATCCATCAACTAAGGGAATCCCAACTGCCGAGGGAATCCCAACTTCCAAGGGAATCCCAACTACCATGAGGTCTCACCTATAGAGCCTATCCTCTCTTCATTGGGAGGCCCTTCACCAGCTGGCCTCACGTCACCCCAACTCGCAGCGGGTCGAAGTGGCTCGCCTCGCGAGAGAGAGTGGTCCCTTTCGAGACGAGCCCCGCGGCGCCGGTTGCGAGTCGCTTTCCAGCCCCCCTCCCCTCCCCTCCCCTCCCCTCCCCTCCCGGAGGCGGACGTAGGCCTTCATTATTTAATGGCCTTCGCGAAAGCCCAGGGATCGATCGGCGCCAAAAGCCGTCTTGGCGCTCCTCCTTCCCCATTATGTAATAGAGATTGTTCATTAACAAATATTGTCAGTTTCATAGATGGCCTTTCTCATCACAGCGAACAGCAATGGGCAATTTAAGTCATGATTATTACATTGAAATTTAGTCGATTCCCATATGGACAAATAAGAGGAGACTGACACTCTCAAAATATGGCTTACGCTTAAAAGACTTGTTTGTTTTCTTCATTGTTCAAGAATAAACATTTAGTTACGAAGAGAGGGTGCCGTGTGCCGTGATGATACCAAGTAGTTCACAGACATATACGAGTACTATCAACATTTGTGCAAGTTATCAATATTGTGAAAGAAATTATATTCGTTAAATACAAAAAATTTTGGAGAAATTCCATTTTCTAGAGTTCTCCTTTAAGGTACTGGGTATTCAAACCCTTCAAATTGTATGATTTTTCTCTCTGCCAAAAGTTTGTAATAAATTACTTCTACATCTAATGGTCACTCTGGATATTTTCTATTTTATAGCGATCGTGCATATATGTGCCCTAAATACAATGTTTGTTCATGATTAAAAAAATACCAACGTTTCTTTCTGAAAAAAAGATTGGAGGAAAGCATGGAAAGAAAATTATAAACCCCATTTAATGAGATTAATTTACTTGCTTTAATAGTATGATACTTTAATACCAAAAATATAAAATATAAGTAAAGTATAATACAATATAAAAATGTAATAAATATTTATATAAATATTTATATACAATGTTTATTGATGCAAAAACTAAATATAAAAGCAATCTTGTTGTATTTTCGTGATAAAAACATCATTTATATCTATTGGAAATGGTTTTAAAAACTAATGATCTCCATTAGCCACCTCTATCCATGTTAATCGTACTGAAATTGAAATTGCAGTTTGAAGTGAACGTTTTGTTATAAATAGCTCAATATGAGTTTTTCACAGTCGAGCAGCCTTCATTAAAGCAATGGGCTCGGCGTGTTAGTTTATGTTATTTACAATTTTAGTAGTCATGTTACTAATGCATTATATTTGTTTCTTTTGACCTTTTTTTACTTTTCGTTTAATTCTTTTTGTTTTGTATTTTTTATTCCTTTTGTTATATTTGCTTGGTTTGCCCAAACAGAAAGAATCAAATGTACCATGCAGTGTCAACCATCATGTCAATGAGGTATGCCAAATGGCCCTAGTACTAACGATAAGTAGTTTGCTTGCTCATTTGTGGTTGATTTAATCAGCTACCTAGTAACTGTTGTGTAGAAATGCACTTGGCTTCCTTCTGTGACGTAGCTGCAGTGTCTCTCTGTCTACTTCGTTTGCCTACATCAACAGGACACATTCTTTTTCCTGCTCTCTCAAGGGGTTACTGAGAACGAAATAGCATCTCCAAAATGTGCTTTTTTGCATTTACAGTAAATTAATCATTGGACTTTAAAGACTTTTGAAGAGAAGATTTGAGAATTAATCATTGGACTTTTACATTACATTTAAAGATTTACTTTACATTAATATAAAGCGACGCAAGATGTATTTAATAATATTTTTAAAATGTTCGTTTTAGCAATATAAATTTATCAACTTTGAATTTTCTTATTTCGTTTTAGGACACGTAAAATTGAATTTTTATCAGATTTGAAAAGTATAATTTATTCATAGTCGATGCCATGTCTGGAAACCTCTGTAGATGTTGGATTATATATATCTCACATTTTCCGATCATTTTTATAGTACACTTATGAACGTTTACAAAATTGTTTTTCTAAGAAAGTAGTATTTTTGTACAATTGAAACTCCGAATTTTACGTTTCATGTCCAATGCAAGTTACAAAATGATAAGGATGGAATGCTTGAAAATAAATAAAAATTAAGGGATTTTTATAACTGTGGATATTTAATTAGTATTTGTATAGGCTTGCTTAAGTTCCATTCTCTAAGAACATAACACAGTGTAATGAGTTTAGAGTAGAAGATTGTTACGTTCAGTCTTGATCAACAGAATATATATTTTGATATTTGATCCAGCGAAGTATCTCCAGAAAGTAGAAACGAATCTTGACAAATCGTTACATCACCGCGCCAATTGAGTTCCCTGTTTCCGTTTCCAACTCTTCATGTATTAATGGCTTTCGACAAATTCCGTTTGCCAGCACATGGGATTACACACAAGATGGCGATTTGTACATTAGCAGATAGAACATGTTCTAAGGCCCCCCTCTGGAAAATGTAATCCAATGCGTTTTGTAAATAAAATTGAATATTAGTTATCACAGTTAAAATAACTTCATCCTTTTTGTTGATGTACAAAAAATTATTAAAATCAATTCAGAATCGAGAAGTATTCCAATTTTTTTTTAATTTTGCCATACAAAAAAGAAGATACACGTTATTTTAAAATACATTTATACGTATGTGTTGGGTTTATTGTTTGAATATTAAGTTTTTTAAATTACAGAGATCGTAGATCATATACATAGTTTCAAATTCAGTTTGAATACTAATGTTCAGCATTTCAATATTACCAGGATGTTCTATGGATTCGCCATGGCTTCTTATGATATTAATCCGATTCTGATTACACAGTATTACTAGTCATCGCTATTCCAAGTAACATTTAAACAATTAAAAGCGAAAGAAATAGTTAATTTTAAATTACACTGATTTCTGAAGCTATCTCCTTGAGAGCCGCCGGAAGAACCGTGTGTCTAAAGGTAGCAGATCGGGCTTCAGCCCATGGCCCTTCCGCGACTGGGTGCAGAACCAGAGCCCCCTGCTGCGCCACGACCAGCGCCTGCGGCCAACGCAGTGTTTCCCTTCCTCCCCCCACCCCCACCCCCTCTGCTTCTGTGTCAAGTGGCTATTCGACCCTCCCCCATTCATCTTCTTGACTGAGACGATTCTTCAGTATATTTCCCTAAGAACATTTTTTTTAATATTATCAGTATTCATCACAATCTTTATATGATCGCGCAGGCTTTGAATTCATTTATAAACATGGTCGGGTTATGAGCTAGTATAGAAACTCGTTCACAGCTTCTTAGTAAGTAGCAAAATTACATATGTCAAAAATTAAGAATATGAATTGTAAAAAAAAGGGGAAAACTACGTGAAAAACATTCTTGAATATTTTTTCTTCCACGATCTTTATAAATGAATCACATAGCGACATTAATATTCGTAGATAATGCTATATTTGTTTGTTTGTAAATGAAAACCTTTTTTAATGAGTACTTACAATAATTATGATATAAATTTCCTCTCTTTCCTCATTTCTTATTTTCACGATCACGAACTGACTTAACAAAATGTTTTCACATTCATTTTCGTTCGCTGCTAATGTATTTTTACTTGGCTTACCTCTTCTTACTCTTCCAGAATTACTATAAATCACTTGTAGAGCTACTACTGAATTGTTAAAAATCTTAAAGGTATTAAAGGAAGGGTGAGCTTACTCTATATCTTCAATCTTATGTCTGATAACGTCGATGATCAACGGATCTTTTTCTAAATTATATTGTTCTTTTGTCGTAATAATCACTCCGATTTAACCAAAATCTTACGCTGTGTAAAATGTGCATACTCCCAGCATCTGTGGATGAAGTTTCACAGGTGAATGCAAGCACTCATTGGTGCATTGGTGTTGGTGCACGAATGATTTGTTCACACATCATTTTTTTATACACTTGTTTATTCACAATATCTCTCTTCATATTTCCAGTGATACCACGTGCTTCAAGCGCGAACATAATGCACTGTTCATTTATGGAGCAGAGAGAGAGATTAGATAACTTTTACATGTGCTCTAGTGGCAAGAAAATTATTCTGGAAGAAGAAAAAAATATTTTGATAGAATGTCATGTAGAAATTGGTTTGTAATGAACAAAACAATCTATAGACAACTGTAGAAAGATTACTTTCCTTAAAATGATCCTCATACGTTGCTTGCTTTTTGTATTCGTTTTACAGTGTGATTCAAAACCACAATCGGCAGATTCTCTGGAAATGAGTATAAATAATTAATACATCCAAAAATAATAAATTAAACATTTCATTTCCAGGAAATCTCCAAATCCTCTGTAAATATAACCCCAAACCGCACTTATCAAAGTAACTTTTGTTTGCATGCGACTACACCAATTGTAGTAACATGCTAACAAATTTTCACACATAATAGAATAAGATTTCATCCATTTTATATCTAAATGAGTCCTTTATCCACAGGGCACTGTTGCAAAGTGGTATGGAATCATCTTTACGACTGGTAAATAGGTTCATCTAAAGTGGTTTAAATAATATTGAGTATGAAAATTTGTGATCGATACGTTCCATGTTTCAAATACGTTGGCTCAACCTTCTCAGCCCCTACGAACTTCGTGACATCTTGTTTCGGAGCGTACGTCATACCCAAGTTTCCCAAACTTCCGCTCATCTTGTTACATCCTCGAGAGCTATCTGCCGATCTCTTCTCTTCCTCCCCGAGCGCTGACGCCCGATGTGACGTCAAATACGCGAAGGCAAAAATAATAGTGCCGAAATGAAAATGAGTGAGAGTGGGGAAAGAGGTTGAGGGGAAAGAGGGTGAGGGGAAAGAGGTTGAGGGGAAAGAGGTTGAGGGGAAAGAGGTTGAGGGGAAAGAGGTTGAGGGGAAAGAGGATGAGGGGAAAGAAGATGAGGGGAAAGTGGTTGAGGGGAAAGAGGTTGAGGAGAAAGTGGTTGAGGGGAAAGTGGTTGAAGGGAAAGTGGTTGAAAGGAAAGTGGTTGAAAGGAAAGAGGTTGAGGGAAAAGAAGGTAGAAGAAAGAGAGAGTGCGATTTCCTATAACTTTTCTCTCCAGAAGCTGCGTCAGTACGTGAGTAGATCTCTCACTTGCTTCATCACAGAAAATAGAGTTTGATTCACTACACTCGTGGCCTACTTGAAAAAATTCCGTCAGAATCACAGAGCTGTTGACTATCACTGAAGGGTTGAGACTTGTTGGTGCGTCAAAAGCGTCGTCACCGAAGTTGCCAAGCCAGAGTCGTTAGCTTACATTGTCTTGAAGAGCTCTTCGCTGCGGTAATCGTCCTTTTCTGAATTTCGAGCGATGAGGTTCTCGCCTCAAATCCACTGGAGTCCCGAAGCCTCTACAGTGCTTCAAAGCCCCGCGTGTCTTTCCGCTAGGAAGAATCCTCAATCTGTTTGCTTTGTGGATCACTGCCGCGCGATGTTATCCCTTCCTTCTCCTTTTGAGAGCCTCTCCTCCTGAGCTTCTTCCTCGGAATCTAATCTCTGAGAAGGCAGCGCGTTTTGAGCGTAGGACGTTGTCCTCATCTCTGAAGTGAAGCGGGTGCGTTCGATCCGCCAAATCGATGTCTCTCAAACGAGAGAGGGAGAGAGAGACAGACAACTCGCGCCATGCGCTGCTTGCCCCCGTGCTACTCGTAGCTGCGAGGGTCACGTAACCTATTTCGAAATGCTAATTTCGGCAGCGTTCCTTGCTCTGATGCGCGTAGGTGCAATAGTTTGTCCCGGGCGTTTCCAAGGAGATCAAAATAGTAGTTCGAAATCCGTCATTAAAAGTTTGTTCTTAAATATAATGTGTTTTTTTCGCTTTGCATTTATAACGAAACGCATGAAATACTCGGCTTGAATTAATCGGACTGTCACGTAACAAAATTACAGATTGTGTTGTACAAATTAGCACACAGTATAAAAAGGAATATTCATTTAGTGCTAACTTTGGAGTATAAATTTAGAAATATCGCAGCGTTTTGAAAGACGTTCAGTGCATATTTGAAATTATTAGACGTTGGTTGATTCTTGAGGAACTGCTAGTAGGCTAAAGCTAATCCTAAAATAAATATTGCCGCTAAAGTGTAGAATCAGTTTAGGAATGTCGTTTAGCAAATGTAAAGTTAACTGATATAACGTGTACAACCTAAATAATCTGTCATATCAAGATCTTTTCTATCTTTTTGAGATGAATATGCGACAAAAATTTCGTGATTGATTTTTTTGAAATGTGCCATAACATTAACTTCGTGTGCTTATTTTCGTTTCGATTTAGTACGCCAAATGTTCACTTACTTCTCTGAAGAAATAAAACAGGACGTAAAACTTTAAATTGGGTGAAAAAAATCGTCTTAACATATAACGCTCGAGGTATCTTGACCTCTTGAAAGACTTGAGTCACGCAATCGCGGAAAACAAAATGCTTACAAAAACAATTATTTTCAGCCGATAGCTTCTGGAAGGAAGTTATTTCCGTAGTGCGCGCATCGGCCGCAAGGAGCGCTTCGGCTCCATGTGCCCCGCAGAGCGGCGAGGCTCGCAGAAGGGTCGCGCCGAGCGGACGACAGAAACAGAATGTCACCGCCGCCCTCGCCTCGCCTCGCCTCGTCTGACCTTTCCCTCCGGCTGCGCGCGGTCGCTCCATTGTCTGCAATCGAGAACAACTGTTCTCGGAGCATTTAGAGTGTAACCGGTCGAGTACTCGCAGACATACGTCCCTTTTGACACTACGTGATTTTAATGTCACGAAAATCGGCGAAGCTTTTTGCGTAATGCCTTCCCGCTCAGATACTATGGATATTGGGTAATAAACTCCTCAATCCTTAAGTAATTCAAACAAACATGCAATGAATAAAATAACTTGATTGAAAATTAATGTTAACAACTTAAAAAGCGCAGAATCTAATGAGATTTATATTCATGTTCAATTTTGAATTATTACTTTCTCGTTATATTTCGCTTGTATAAAACAATTGGATCTGTTTAATAACATATCTGTGGTCAATACAGTTGATTGACTATACAAATACGAATTGTTTTCAACGCAAAAGAACACGAAGATGTAAATTAATCTCAAAAACGAGTTGATGTTCATAAACTTTTCCTCGACGAAAATTTTTTTTCTGCCTAAATTAATGTTTGTATTTATATTTCTGATGATTCTTATGTACCACGAGAATTTATTTGGTTTTCAGCTAACTATCAATTCCTTTACAAGATTAACTTGAGAAACGAACCATAGAACCATGCCTTTCTACTCTTTCTTCTTCTGCGCCAACAATTACACATACGAGAAAGTTCAAGCAATCAATCCTTTCGTTTGCCCTTGAACATAAAAGATCGTCTCGTCTGTGATCCCTTCGGCGCCCTCCTCCTGCGAGGCCTCGCCCGCTCCGCCCGCAGCCCCGCCCCCCTTCGCCCCCTGAGCGCCGCCGTCGGTTGCAGGCGCAACGGCAAGGAGCGGGAGATGAGCCAGCAGCCGGCGGACGCGGCGGCGCACGCCTTCCAGGAGTACACCTACAAGAAGATCACGCCCTGCGACGCCTGCTCGCAGGTGCTTAGAGGTGGGTTGCGCGCTCGGCGCTTCCGAACGCCTACGCTTCGATCGCCTTCGGGGCACGCAGTGTAGTGCAACTTGTTGCAGTTGTGAAAAATATCGTGGTAGG
Source organism: Gryllus longicercus (assembly GCA_038098605.1). Taxonomy (NCBI): domain Eukaryota; kingdom Metazoa; phylum Arthropoda; class Insecta; order Orthoptera; family Gryllidae; genus Gryllus; species Gryllus longicercus. The sequence goes on from JAZDUA010000252.1 coordinate 1,557,909, forward strand.
GTGACTAAAACGTCATGCCATAAGAAAATTTGCCCGTGCTTTCCTCGTCGTGCTGCGATCTTTGGAGCTAAAACGTTTTGGCTCTATTATGTTTAGCCCCGAAGAAGGCGACCAAGCGTGTCTTTGAGATGACAAGTTCTAGGTAGAGTTCTAATTAGAAATGTTTGCATTTTTGTCGTCATATTATGAATCCTCCGTGATCAGGGCTAAACGAACTATAGCAGTAATTCATAGTCTTGAAGTATTTTATTCATGAAGAAGGTCGCAGTGTGACAACCAACATTTTGGCAAGCCTGAATGCCCCAGGTAGCCAAGATCGTGTGTTGTCACTCGCAATGGAAGGTCCAGTAGACTCCCTCTGCTGTACGGTGCTTCCTTTCTGATGCAAATGGGACTCCGACTTTTAACGGAGATTGGACGTCAGCACTTGGTATTTTCAAAACCATTAGTTTTACATAATTCCGGTCAAATCTTACGAAATAAAATTTATGGTTTTATGTGATCAATTGTGACAATGGTGAGCTTAACTCAGTATAAAAGCTCGTGCATCCCAAATGTGCGTTCTGTATTGGTTGAAAAGTGATAATTTGGCGAATTTATTTTAAAAGTATTATCTATATTAATAATTAAAAGAAACAGTATTAAATTACTGAGAGGTAAAACTGACAAATAAAAAAAATCGTGACATTGCACTTTTGAATGCAAAACGTTTTGAAATAATAAAGAGTATTTCATGTCCCTACGAGATTACAGAAAATATTTAGTCTTTCAATCTCTCAAAACTGTCAGTACACTCATTTTAATCATGACTGATTGGCATTCATTTGAACAACTCATACGTTCTTCGAGATTTTCTCCGCAAACCATAAACCCTATAATAAAATCATGAGAGTCCTAGGCTTATTTTAAAACACAATGGATACTTTTACTGTCGAATATGTTAAAAGTTTATTATACTCAATAATATCTATTTTATAAAATTGTTACGAATCAAAGTAATGAAACAAAAAATTCAGTAGGTACATTTAGGGTGAAAGAGAAGCGGAGATATTAGACATTTTTTCAATCTCATCTCAATTATTGTATATAAATAGACAACATGATAAACTATGTTTCTTAAAACAGTTGTCGAATAATTCAAGGTTCATTACAATTTTATTGATACAATCTTTCCATTTTCCCCACTTTCTGCGTTATTTTTATGAGTAGTTTACTGTAGTGCTCAAAAAATCGCATCACCTAAAAATATGGGCATTCTGTATTTTTCTAATCCAATCTGCTCTCAAAATTTTTGCACAAATATTAGTAGAAATTTATATTCCTATATTTTATGTGGATTATATGATGTTTCGGATTCCATTACCTACATAACTCACTCTATTTTTGCAAATCAAGTGGTGTATTTTCAGGACTACGTTGCATATTACAACTGTGCGAAAGGTGATGCGCTTTATTAGCACTACTGTATTTGTAGAAGTTGAGGAAGCGGAGAGGAATCGAAGGCACTGTAGGGGTCGGTGTAGCACAGCGCGTGTGTGGTGCGGTGCGCAGGGCACACGCGCCAGGGCCTCAAGTGCCGCAACTGCAAGCTGAACGTGCACGTGGACTGCCAGGACAAGCTGGGCCGCTGCCAGCCCAAGTCGCGCCTGCTGCGGCGCCAGAAGTCCACGTCCGAGATCGAGACCCGCCTGCCCGAGCCTCCGGAGGAGGAGAGTGAGTAGTACACACCCTTCACCTGGGCAGACGCTCTGCCTTCGTAGCCGTAGCTACTAGCAACTCAGGTGGACACTTATTACATGTGGTGCTATCTCTATGTGGTTTAGAAAACGCGGATTGGACAATAGTCTAATGATTTTTGTGCGTATATAACATAATTTTCAGAAGATTTCTCCTCCTGCCCGTAGTCTACTTGTGAAGACTTAATTTCAATCACGGAAGTTAGAACAGTCTATGTATTCAAATCTGTAAATAACTGTATTTTTTATTCAAGACATTTCAATATAGGTTTAGATTTAGTGTCCAGATTTGCGATTACAATTATATATTAGATTTATTATTTGAAATAAATTTAATTCATTTAATCTTAATAACGGAGGTTGCCGTAATTCTGTTTCTAAATTTCTAAACTTTCAGCAATTGATTTCATTTCATCACCTTAATACGATTCATTTAATCGAATAAGTATTATAATAACTTTTTTGAATAAACGAAAATTGGACATCTGTAATATGATTTAATTCAAAAATTATTTCAGAAAACCATTTTATAATTAAAAGCGAAGTCGTATAAGCTTAAGTGACATATTGTTAAAAATTACGAACCACTTTTATCTCAGAGATGTGACATACTTCTAGTTCATAAAAATATTCTATTTATTAGTGCCATTTATGTTGTTTATTTTCATATCATGGTATTATTATTTTCAGTATTAAAATGAATTATTTTTACATTGTTTAATTGTGTCAGAGTATCCAGGATGATTTGTAATCTGCTTTCAGAAAATTGTTCAGGTACCCTCGTATCATTTATCAAAGGCATTTCTTCGAGATATTATGTAAGCAGCATTAGTGTTGTGTCTAAAAGTATGAGATTTTTCAGCGTTGGCGTTGCGACATGTTTTTGAATCTGTTTTAATAACTTCAGTATAAAATAATGCTTGTAGTTTTAAAGAAAACCGTAACGTGATGGTAATTAACAATCAACAAACAGCAGTAAAACATCATTTTACCGTACATTTGTTAGCTATTGCGTGGTGGTTTACTGTGTTTAATTTAATTAAAAAAGCGCAATTCAACTTTTACGTCCATGTTAGTTTTAAAAAGGTAAAGGTATGTCTGTGCAGGTTAGTTGTAAAAAGTAAAAAATAAAATACACCTACTTTCATGAACGTGAATACTCTTTATCAGTATACTCTTTTGCTGATTTTGAGTTTGCCAAAACAAGAAGAATTTAATTTTCTGGGAGGAAAACGTTGATTTTCAACTAAATTCAAATTGTTTAATGTTCATAAAGCAGACAAAACAGAAATACGAGATATATAATTCGCCACAAAAAGGGCTGTACAAAAGAGAAGAACTTTCCAACATACCTATGATACCTATGAATTTTTGGTAGTGTTTGAAAATCTATCAACTCGTATGAAAGTTAGACGGGTAAATGAATAATTGCAAAATAATCTTACTCAAAGTTCCATTCTACATCACACGACTGCTTAATTTTTTTCATTATTGTTTTCTGATTTTTCATTCATATTACAATATTTTATCATTTTAATACAAATATAAATTCTATGACAAAAAATGGTTCATCAAATTTGTTTCTGAACAAAACCAAATTTTCACGATTCACAAGAGTTGGAAATGAATATGAATTCAAGATCTAACTCGTGAGCTAATTTGCACATTTAAACAAGTAATAATGACAGTGAATGTAAATGAAGTTTCTACGAATGAAAAATACTTGTCAGAACGTGCGTTGCGGGTTCATTAGTGGTTTTCACTGATAGTCATTTTGCAGCCGTTCTCGCACAGCAGCACGTCGTCATGAAAATAACCGCATTCCTCGTCTTTGAGAAAGGTGATTGGCAGTCAGGAAATCTCTTAGTGGGATACAATTTTCGCTAACGCACACATAGCTTTACAACTCAAAATGTCTTATACTAGCGGGAAAATATTAATTTGTTCAACAATTCATTGCCTTGTTTTATTAGGAAGGAAATGTTTTATAAAAAAGAAGCTTAATCAGAAAATAATTAAAGATGTTGAAAAGGTGGCTGATTAGCAACACTTACAAGTCATTCACTGAAACTAAATGTGCTAAACTTCGACACTGCACACGAGCTCCCTCGCCCATACTCAACAAAGCTATTTACCCATCAATAATTGTAAGCTCGAGCAGATAGCGAAGAGAATGTGACGGAGCAGCGAAACCGAAGCTGTAAATCGTCAGTGCCAATATTTTTCCCAATAAAATTCCGTAGCGTTGTTCACAGAACTACTACATCGCTGCAACTGTCAGTGAGTTTACAAATGTTTGGTGACTTCTACAATCCGATTAAATTAAATATGTGATTGACACTGGTAAAATTCTGGCGCATTTGTTCTGGAAACTCCGCTTACAATGTTTATTAAAATTACACGAAGTACTTGCCGTATGCAGCCAGGATATTGGGTTATGTTATGACGAAAGTGGAAAACATCAGATCTGAAATTAATTGTGAATATTTATGTCATTTTGTTCGAAATATATATTTATACTGAATATTTGGAAATAACTAATCACATTTACCATAAGTTATTCATATTGCTTGTCGAAGTTTATCTACGCTACAATCATTACCACCGTGAAAACAGATGGTGAAATCTCCAATCTTTCCCCGAAGTTTTTGGATAACAGTGTAGTTGGGTAAATTGAGAATGACAATACTTTCGGCCCCACACTCGGTGTAATCAAATTATGGACTTATACAGGTATATCCTGCAAACCAACACTTTAGTTCCGCTTTCAGACCAAAGTTCTTTCTTTCAACTTCAGGTATCCCACCGATGTGATATTTCTTGTCACAATCGTATTTCTAATATTGGATTTATAAAATGAAACATGATTACCTTTTTTTATTATCTTAACTAAAGACATTTTATACATGACAAATTTCCCAATTTAATATTGCCTTCAAAAACGCCAGGATTTATTACACAAGTACCATACTTTGATCTCCACGATTAATACAAAACATTAAGTCTCTCCGTGGCATTGAAGTTTATAAAGCAGGCATTAGCAATTATTGCACACAAATTAATTCCGGTACCTGGAGAGCACCAATGGGGGGAGGTCAATACCGGACCCCAAAATAAAAATAATTGAATAAATAATTTCAAAATAATTGATTGAAAATTTTGTTTATCTAATAAGTAAGCTACATGTAATTTGCAACATATTACAATTATTTTCTTCAAGTTTGGTTTTTTTGCTTTTAGGGATAGCAAAGATCTTTATTTGTTAGCAATTTTTGTGCTAGCTATCCATTCCGTAGGGACACTGATGACAATGTCCTCGTTTCTTCCTTTATTTAAAACTAGTTCAAGTTACTTCTTTTTCCGATTGCACAACTGTTATGTTCATCGATAGATATTAAAATATAAGGTTGCAGCATGTTTATGGGCATGCCTGGCAGTAAGAAAACGCCGGAGTTTCCAAGAAGCAATTTCTCAAGGCCATGGTTCCTATTATTCTTCTAAACATTAAAAGACGAAAATGCCACTGAGGTATAGGAAAGGTTCTAATAATCAATGTCCTAAACGATGAAACAGTAATTCCCTACCTATACAAATATCATACAGGGGAAAATCATTAGGATCCACTATTCACACACACACACACACACACCACACATTGGTATGGCAGCCCTTCCAACTCTCTTCATTCCATTCCATTCCCATTCCGGCGGAGGGTGGAGCGAGTACTTGCGTCCAAGTGTGTGTTACTCCGCGGCTGTGGGTCTCGAATGCCACGTAAGGCACCATCGCAGTCCTGTGGAGTGGGGGAAGGCTCTCCCACCCTCCGTTTATCACCTTTCAAACTCCACACTTATCCCCCCCCCATGCCAGACTAAATGCTGAGATGGGCCTCCAGGGTACATCGCACTTCATAACCATGAGAACTTACTAAAATGGGCCTATGTGAACCTAAAACTGACAGCATCTTAAAACGAAATATGAAAACGGTAACGGAGCGGTACGAGAGCAGCCCAATCAGAAATATATTTATTAATACAACACAAATATATTAAGTCTGTTTAACGGAGTGCCACATACGTATTATGGCTTAAAACTAGTTCAAATGCTCACGATATTTTGAAAGTTGGAATCGTATATCTCTTGTCGAGGTTCCCGTTGGAGAACCAGCGCCTTCCAACCACACTTCATATCAAGTGTCAATCATATTTCTAATTGAATCGGAACGCCTGCTCAAAGAGCGAGCGGCAGCGGTGAGTGATAGTGGGAGTGGGCGTAGACGTGAGAATGAAAGTAGGAATGGCAATGGGTGTGGGAGTGAGAAAGGGTGTGGGAGTAGACTGGTAAGTGAGAGTGGAAGTGATAGTGAGTGTAGAAGTGATAGTGAGTGTAGAAGTGGTAGTGAGTGTAGAAGTGGTAGTGAGTGTAGAAGTGGTAGTGAGTGTAGAAGTGGTAGTGAGTGTAGAAGTGGTAGTGAGTGTAGAAGTGGTAGTGAGTGTAGACGAGGTAGTGAGTGCAGAAGTGGTAGTGAGTGTAGAAGTGGTAGTGAGTGTAGAAGTGGTAGTGAGTGTAGAAGTGGTAGTGAGTGTAGAAGTGGTAATGAGTGTAGAAGTGGTAATGAGTGTAGAAGTGGTAGTGAGTGTAGAAGTGGTAGTGAGTGTGAAAGTGGTAGTGAGTGTGAAAGTGGTAGTGAGTGTGAAAGTGGTAGTGAGTGTGAAAGTGGTAGTGAGTGTGAAAGTGGTAGTGAGTGTGAAAGTGGTAGTGAGTGTGAAAGTGGTAGTGAGTGTGAAAGTGGTAGTGAGTGTGAAAGTGGTAGTGAGTGTGAAAGTGGTAGTGAGTGTGAAAGTGAAAGTGAGTGTGAAAGTGAGAGTGTGATAGTGAGAGTGACAGTGAGAGTGAGACAGTGATAGTGAGAGTGAAAGTGATAGTGAGAGTGAGAGTGGTCGGGAGCGTGAAAGTGGCAGGGAGAGTAAAAGTGGTAGTGAGAGTGGGAATGGGAGTTGACGTAGGATTGGGAGTGGGAGTGGGAGTTGAGGTGGGTGTAGGACGGGGAGTGCGCGTGGAAGAGGAAGTGGGTGTGGTCGCGTGGGCGTGACGGCCGCCGCGGCGCTCTGTTGCAGCGGGGACGCGGCTTCTGTCCCCGGTCGCGCTTCCCGTGCGCGCCGCCAAAGAGGCGTCGCCCGGAGGCGGCGGCGGCAGGGCGTCCAGACACATAGGTACATAGGTGCAGGTACACACGGAGCAGCGGAACGCCAGCCCGCGCCCCTCGCCCTCATCCCCACCCCTCCCATTGCCCCTATCCCCTCCGCTCCTGCTCCAGTTACTCACCCGGCAGGTGTCGTTTACTTCTCATATTCTTTAATATTATTTTTCACAATATTTTTCTCTTAATTGATTTTTTTATTTTGAATTTTTTTTTACTTTCTTCTTGTTTTTTTCTTATTCACTTCTCCTCGCTGTTATTCATATTCATCATTGTTTCTTGAATTTTTGCTCTTTCTTCGTCGATCTTTTAATTATCCTTTGTTTACCTAACACATTTATCATCGTACAATATACAATCACCAGTTCGCTTAAGTTTGCCTCAATATATCTTACAGATTTTTCCACCTTTCATTTAACGTTTTTTAAATAAGTTACTATTGACCAAAAATGCATTAAATTATGATTTTTCGCTTTGTTTGCTCTCTTTTTTTACAGTTGTTACTTTTTGTTACATCTTATTATATATTCTACACTTGTCTGTACTCTTATTTTTGTATTTATTTCTTTTGTTTGCTTTATTTCTTGGTTTATTTTATATTTCTGTCATTTTTAAAAAGTGTGCATTAGTGCACTCTTGTACACTATTCTATTGTAATATTTTAAATGAAAACATCTTCTTTAATGTTATGTTAAATCCTTTGTTCGGCAACGTTCCTACCCACCTTTTATATTTATTTCTAAACATTTCTTTGGCCTGACTCTCATTCTTACCTCATTCATTTCGTATCTTCCCTTCAATCAATCCCGATTGTGCAGCCTCCTTATGGCAGGCAACGTGGAGTCTCAAAGCAGCCTCGCCACCACCATCTGTTCCATGAACACGCAAAAATTGCATTCGGTGCAGCGTTACAAGTCGGTGCATTCCCGTGTATGGGATCCCAGAGGAAAGGTGGTGGCCCGGCTGCACTGGGAAGCCGCGCTGCTGAGGTGCCTTCTGTGCGCTAACGCTCTTGTGGCCTCGTCTAACCCTTAGCCGCCGCCTCCGCTGTGTCGTCGTAGCTAATGACACGAAAAAAAAGCACTGCAAATTGGGGAGGAAGACTTAACCTCGTCGTAACTTAAATTCGTCAGCAGATTTGCCAATCAACATTCTTCGCCCCTCTCAAGACATTGGTGGCGATGTACAGGGAAGCGAAACTTGGCTTTCCAGAGAAGTTATTTATCTGAACTAATTAAAATATAAAATTATGAAAAAATCATCACACGCTTCACACAACGCAAAATTACCCTAAATAAGAGGATTTATATATTATCTGGGGAAATTATTCTAGTACTCTTGAAGGTATTGAAAAAATATTTTTAACTTACATAAGAAATACCATTAATTCCAAGTACGTGAAATATATCTCTTTTATATCCTATCACGGAAACGTGTTTGTATCTGTGCACTCATCAAAAACCAGAGCAAGCCCACCGTGTACAAATGACTACTCGTAGTACAAACGTAAAAGCAACCCCTAGGATACGCGTACCACTGTTTCAGAATCCTTCGTTTGGATGTTCTATGGGACGCGTAGTAATTTGAATTGGCATACCAAGGATCAATCATAAGATGAAAACATCCGCGCCTGGCACAAGACAGAAGAATGTCGCTGGAATCGTCGGTTAACCGGAATCGTAGCAGAGCGTCATGAACATTTAACTAAATGCGGCACAAAACTTCATGATTAATCATGACGTTAGTGCAAATATTTTACTTTTTTTAGAAATCTACCCTTTTTAAACGATGTACCACTACAGAAAATCTGTAATATAAACATATGGGGAGAGGGTGAGTGAGGGAAAGGTTAACTTGAATATAAATATATTCATTCGTACTTTCAATCATATAAAATGTGCTTAAAATAGAATATTTTAAGTGATATTCTTTGAAATTTTTATAACATGTTTTAAAGAAAAAATTTTAGTAGTTAAAATAGAAATGCATTCTTTTTCAAAGAATCTGTTTGGGCGTTCTTTCAAAGTGTAAAATAGGCTTCCCCTTTTCTTTGAAAAGGCCAAAACACACTATCTAATTATCATGCGTCTACATCATTAAATTGAATTTCGGAAATTTCATTTTGGAAACTTTGGTGAATAATATTGAATACCTACAGTCAAATATAGACGATTTGGAACTTGGTTACCGTGAATTTCTGAGCGCTTGCGGCTTTTTCCACTGCTTACATTAAACATTCCAAATAAAATGTACAGAGAGAAATGGACAAAATAATAATCTGTAACAATAAGTATTATTCGAAGAGAGGACTAAACTTAGTGATAACCCAAAACTCTTATTTGCAATCATTGTCATCATTCTATACCATAATAACTTAATTCCAAACGCTTTACAACTGTAGGAATCCCAGAAATCTGCATGCATTCATAGTTTTGTAATATAAATGATGATGCGTCTATTTTCCCAACGAAACTAAGCTGGAATTTCCATCAGTCAAAAATACTGGAAATCATTGAATTCTATTCTTTGTGCACCGAAACAAAATAAATTGGCTTTGCGAATATGAATTTCAGAATTATTTTCGTTTGGGGTTCCCCAATTTGCAGTGTGTATTGTAGCTCACAAACATCTTGTGACTAGATATGTACTCGAAAGCATTTGTGAATGACTAACACATTCGTACAAAACTTCTAGTATTTCGCATTTTAAACAGCTTCATATAATTCTCTCAACTACATAATGCATTCAGTTGACATAACTATATAGTATAAAAGTATTTACAGCATACTGTTATTGATTAACACATTTGTGTCATCTGCTGTGAATAATTTAATTAAAATAATTTATAAAAATAATTTACTCTGCCTGTGTATGTTTTTTTTTGTCATACAGTATGATATTAAATTTACAAAATGGACCGTTTAACGGTTCATTATGATAGTGTAATAAAGTAATTGCATATTTTGTTGTGAAATGATTTCTTTTCAAAAATCTTAAAATACAAATATTTTTTGGAAAGCAATCATTAGTGTATAAAATATGTGCTGTGTGGGAAAAGAGTAGTCTGTGCAATATTTTTATTTGATCTGCTCTTATTCTCTTGTACGTTGTGGTGAAGACCGTAATTGCTGATTGTGTATATTCTACAGCAATGATTTTTTAAGACATCGGATATGTTTTACTTGTATTTATGACATAATTGATACGTTTGTTATTTATCGTCTTATCCGTTGTGAAATTGAAAATAGAACGTATAACGAAGAGTTAACCAATGTTTTACCATTTTATCAAAGGTATACTGTTCTTTTTACTGCAATTGTTGCTATAAGCGAACACCAGAATATATAATTGCTCAATAATTCGTAGAGTACTCTACACCGCTCTACATAGCATACGTAAAATAATATACATATAATATGATCATACTAGGTAGCGAGTAGTACGCCCCATATTATAGCATTAGTACCAAAAAAATGTATAATGGTAAGATTTTGAAGAGTAGATTTGTTCAGAAAATGTACGCTCACGACGACTTGAATATAGAGAAATTGTCTGTTAAAGGCTAAACAAATCCCATGTTCAAAATGAACGACGAGAATAAATGTGTCTCCGAAAGGAGAAATTCAGATTGTGCATTTATCGCGCTGGCATCCCGAAGATGAAGCGATCTCCGCCTCACTGGAAGTAACTTGCAACGCCTTCGCTGAGTAAACGATTCAGTAACATTACTAACCTCTCTTGATCACTAATGGTATACCTATTAATATTCAATATTACTGACAGTTTTGCTCCCGTTGAAATGCCTTTCTTTAAAACCTACCTTGTCAGATTTAGAGAAAGTTTTGTGGTGTATTTTATGAATATGTAATAGTGATAAGAACGAAGCTTTTAAAAAATATATTAATTTTACTGTGAGTTTCATTTGACACTATACAGATAACCAAACTAACCTACACCGTTTATAAATGATACAAGTTTCTTTAATATGAACTTTCTCTTGGTCTGCTTAAACTAATTGTCGTAAGACATTTTGAATAATATTACGTAGTTCTCTCATTCAAGTTTTGAATTGAGTTCAATATGTGTCAGTTCCGAAAACAGTCGTTTACTGACGACTGACATGCTATTCATTGCACACGCTTTCTCATTAAACCTTTTTTAATATTCTGCATGTGCTACATGAATGCTCTTAAAATTATTTTTGTTACCAATGTCTCATACTGTTTTCGCGTAAGATCCAATCTATTTCGATTGATTGGATTCCATTACTCGAAAGCAGTGTAACAGAGCATGCAAGTCGTATGTGACGACAGGATGGTACCCACTTTGCAATTTACGTCATCCTCTTAGTGTGACGTTTGATAACAAGTTTTGTTTGCACTTCAGGATCAGAGCAGACATTTTGGAGAACGGAGACGGGGAGCATTTGGCACTTCTAAGAGTAATAAATATTAAATGAAATTTGATAGAATTCTAATTCTAATCATATGATTAAATTGTCACAATTATCAGCGACAGGTAACAGCACGTAACAATTCACAAACGTTCTCAAACAGCGCAACATTTTCATGAACAAAAGTTATCATATAGCTTCATTATTCCATTTTACTCATTTTCAAACTTTACTTATGTTTTCTTTCGATTGATATTCTTTAAATGAGTATTTATGAGAACGCCTTATCTTGTTTCATTCCATCGTTCTTATATAAACTGTATGCTTTCTTGAAACATTTTCAAAAGTTAATACTTATTTCTCTCCACAATATTGTACGTATTCAAACGTAATTCAAATGTCCTATATTTCGTAATCCAGCATCTAGATTTCATCAGTAAAGAGATGATAGTGATGTCTAGACTCCTGACTGCACGCGATCATTTCTTCCTCAACCATGCCACGTCATCTCCTCTTACACACACACATACGTGCCCTTCACTACCACACGTATCGGGACACCAGTCGGAAGATACCTTAAGGAAGGAATCCGAGGAGTGGGTCAAAGACTCCTCGTATTCCAACGGGGGATGAACACCGCCACCTCCTGGCCTTTACTTTCACTTTCACTCTAACTTACACTTCTGTCCCGGAAGTCGCGGCCAAAGGGCCCGAATGTGCTGCCCCCTGTCGCGAGGCGGTGCCCCTCTCCGCTCGCCAGCGCTGCTCTGATCGTGGGGAGGGCGGCGCCTCGTGGCCGCTGTACTAACTGGTGGCCACCCTGTCCTCCTGCGCTCCCCGCCACTCGCACCGCATGGCCGCCCCCGCTCGCCGCTTGTGCGCGGGCCGCCTGCCGCCATCGCCGCCGCCGTCGCTGCCGCCGCCGCTGTGCTGCATGCGATGCGCCCTGCAGAGCCGGCGGAGATCGACCTCATCTACCAGGTGCTGAAGCAGGCGGGCGAGATCAGTGGGCGCGCGCCCGTGGGGCCGGTGGGCGTGGTCGGGGGCGGGGGCAGCGGGGGCGTGTCGACGCGCGCGGGCACGCCCGCCCCCGCCGCCGTCGCCGCCGTGGCCGCCGCCGCCGTGGCCGCGGAGCGCGAGCGCGAGCGCGCCGGAGGCTGCCTCGTCAACCACCACAACGGCGGCGGCGGGGGCGGCGTGGGGGGCGGCGGAGGCGGCGGAGGGACGGCGGGGTCGTCGGCCGCGTCGAGCGCGGGCTCGCTGCTCCGGCGCGCGGGCGCTGTGCTCCCCCCGCAGCCGCACGGCCCGTCGCAGCTGCGCGCCGCCGCCAGCTCCCTCACGGTGGGCCCCGTGCCGCACGCGTCCAGCTCAGGTGCGTGCGCCCCCGCCCCCGCCCACGCCCGCGCCCGCGCCCGCGCTCCCCGCCCGCCCCGCTGGCCCCTGGCCGTGCTCGCTCTGTCCATCGTGTCTGTAACGGTATCGACTCTGCTGTCTTACTTCAGCACCAGCTACGCTACCTTGTAGCACATAACATGACACTGTTCGCATTCTCCGCGTGGGATAAATGGAATTGTCCCTATTGCCACCCCAATCAGAAGCCAAGCAAAATTGTCTCCGGTCCTCAAGGGGCTTCTGGCCTCTGAGAGCCTCTGCCTTCTCTCTTCATCTTTTCTTCAGCGAGATCTAACGTAAAGACGACCTTACTCGCTCTCTTTTAGCAGCAGTCACAACAGGATGTCTCGGAAGCAGGGTTGCCAGACGCTTCGTACATACATCCGCCCAATTCTGCCCAATAAGAAAAATTTAACATTCCAAGCGGTACATTTGAATTTGCACTAAAATAATTGAATTAGAAGGTATTTTAGAGATAGTGATACAATGAAATGCTTGATTAGTTTTATTTTTTGTATGTGAACATTGTAATTAATAATAATAGTTATGTAAAAACTTATAATTTTTGTAATAATTAGTTATATAATAATAATATATCTTAATATAATAATAATATATAATAATATATCTTAATAGTTAAAAACTAGTTATGACTATTCTTATGACTAAAGCAGATGGGAGGAATACTTTAAGGGATGAAATAATTTCCCCTTTCCAATTTTTACTCTCCTAGCTGCTCTTAAATATTCGCCCCCTTAAAAGATTGCCACAGAAATTCTTATATATGCATGCTTATTCCCTGTGGCTTGACGGAAAATGCTGGCAGTAAAACTGTACTTCCAACGATGACTAATTTTAAATAGTGTTCTAACATTAACTCCAAATACTGAAAATGTAATATATTATATACTCGTGTTGCGCACGACAAATGAATATGACTTTCAGGATACACAATATATTAGAGTTCTAAAACTAACATTACTTACTTCTCAAAGTAAAGTTTAACGAATTAATAAATGATTAATGAAAAATCATGTATAATGTGAAAAACTAAAAAAATTAAACACACAGTCAACTTCATTGAGGTTGTTTTTGAAAATTTTGTTATAATCTGAAAACCCGCCCAAAACCGCACATGTTCTGATGCATTTTCGCTCGTTGGGCGGTATTCCGCGAAATCAATTTGTTTCCCGCTAAAGAGAGCCGTTTTCCAGCCCCAAAAACGGAATTAATTTGGCAACCCTGCTTGGAAGATCTACCTGTTGTATTATTCATATTTGCAAATAACAAAATTGTGCCTATTAGCTTCCCATTCAGAAGCTACGCGAACGAAACAGGCCCCTGAGCTTGTTTGAACCTCAGTTACCTCCTGACTCCCCGAGAATACCGTGTTTCTCAACCTCTTCTCTATGATTTAGCTTCAGCGGGAGTTTCAGTCTGGTACGTTGGAAGCTTTAGAAACATATAATATTGTATTTTTCATATTATTTACTGTGGTATCCCCATACGGTTGTTTCTGTTTGCTTTGCGATCAGAAACCCCGCGAAATTGGCACATGACATTTGAGAACCTCAGGAACTGCTCACCATCCGTCAGTGCCACCCCTATCAGTGTGTCGTGTCCGAACATGAAAAAGTCAAAGCGAGACACGCACGTGACGCCTTTACTTTTCCTTAACCAGCCACTTCGGCTGCGGCTTTATGACCAGATGTGTCGGCGGGGGAAACCGTCGTGTCCTTAATAGCATTAAAATATACTGCTGAAAACTGTTTTTATTAGCACGAAATAAGTTCATGATCTACTTTACGTTATTATACGTACATGTCGCGTAGCAATGAACTTATAAATTTCAAGATCACGTAGAAATAACGAAAACCAACTCTCGTTGCTAATAAACACGTGGTGGTTAGTTTGATGAAACTATATTACACGTGTGACCTTGACCTTCGTCAGTCTCTCAGGCTGCTCCACATGTTCTGGTGTTCTGCAGGCAAACGAATACTCTTTGAGTACATCAGAACGTGACCTGATGTTCTGCAGATCGCATACTGACAAAGCCAAAGAATATTCGAGTGCCTGCAGAACCTCGCGAATGTGGGATACCTACAAATGTCACTTGTGTAATTTCGTTATATGAAATTACCTACCACGTGTTCGTTGGCGGAAAATGATCGTCTTTGACTTCGTACGTGTTCTACAAGTTTGAAACATTTATTCTGAAACGTTCTGTATAATGAAGAAAAGTGCTGTAAAAGAAATGCCGTAGGGAAATCTCAACACAGGCTACTGCATCCAAATGGCATAATTGAAGTACTACGAGTATTATGTTCACATGTATTAGGTAGTACAAAAACCGGCCATTAAGCATCGCATTCAACGCAGTAATAAATTGTTCATACAAAAAATAACATCTGTAAGTAATCGTGATTTTCTTTTGCTTCTTTGCGGCTATGTCTCAACAGGGGCGCGAGTCATCTACTCAAACTCTTGGAGAGCTGTTAAAGCAGAGGCCGGTTAAGTCTGCGTGTACAATGTTTAACGTATTATACTGAAACATGAAATTGTCCATCACAGCCAACCAATACGCAGATGGCCTGTGACCCTCGAAGATAACTATCGCTGCTTCACCCGTTCTTTGCATTGTCGTTCTCCGATGTGCGATTGGCTCTTCTGGCTTCTTCAATCAGAGGTTTCGTCAGATACTATTAAAGGCTTTGGAAATAATGCCTACCTAACCTCCTTCCCAACTTTTTAAGCAATTACTTCGAGATCGATTATGAAATTTTGTATTCTTTGTGTCGCTGCAAGTTATTTATCAGCGACGTTCTCGTGGTAGTACACGAAATCTCCGAAATCGAAATTAAGTGTCCCTTTAAGTCTCAATAACATCCTACTACTCTGTATACTTAAAAATCTCTATTTGTAGTGAACGCTTGTGATTTACATTACGAGAATTCTTAAATTATACTATCTAAATATTATGTAATTTGTTAAAAAAAACTGACAGTGTAAACTTCCTCTTACTAACAAGTTAAATTTAAACTTTTGAAAGTGCTGGCACTATAAATGCAATTCATTCTTAAGGAGATCGGCGCCGTACAAAAATCATGGATTCTGGCTATCGCTTTCGGAAGATGACATTAAGCAGTAAATCAGGAAAGCGAAAGTCAGAAAAATCAATTTGCTTCCTCCCTTAAAATGAAGCGTTCGCATTCGAAGTTGAAAGCTCAGCAAGACGTCGCCGGGTTTCTCACTAGTCAGGCTTTGCTTTGATGAATTTCTCTAGATATTTCCCAAAAAGTAATAAAATAATAATTAACAGTTTAAAGAAGAATCGGAATACAAATGGATATTATTTGTATGTGTAATGAATTAAATTTATTGGGTAAAATTGTCAGCGCATAATAATTAATTTCTACCCCACAAACCCAAAAAATGTAAAATGTACAGAAAGTCATGCTGAAAAGCTTAAAAAATATTTTGGTTATTGTATAATATTTTAATTCCAGAATCAGTAAATCGGCTTCCAATACAATAACTTCTATAGAAATTTGGAAAACTTTTGCAAGATTCCTGAGAGATTGAAGCAGTGTTTTATAATACATAGATTCCAAATGTTTAAAATGAAATGCTGTAGAGAGAAAGTTGAAAATCTACATATATAAATCAGTTATGTCCAAGCTTCCTTCAGAATGGAATTTAGCTGGTCAATCTATTTTATTACATCTCTTAAATACAACAGCCAATATATGTATCTTTTGTTATACTAATTTTATTGTTTTTAGGCTCATGATTGATGTAAATTGATGTTGAGATAATACAATTGACTCAAATATACTTTAGGCTACATTATTGAAGCATAAGTAAAAATAAATGTTGTTTAACTTATTCTACGCCGATAAAAAAACAACAAAAATGTCGCAATAACTATTTAAACAGACAATGCAACACATTTAAAATAAGATCCAGTATTTCTATACTCGCGTTCCTGCTACGTTGTTTCAAGCTATTCTTGTGTATCATGTATATCCAATGCCCTCCCTTCATAATCTTATCCTTTAGTCGTACAGCGTATGAAAATAGGATAGTAAGAAATGTTTTAATATTAGACGTACTGAACACTTGAATCCCTTGTCTTCTGCTAAGTTCGAAGATGTCTCAAAACCCTTCGTACTACATAGAAACATTTTTTCGATTGATAAAGTTGTACCATTGGATTAAAATTCAGACACTTGAAATAAAAGTTTATTCTACATTTCTCTGGTGCTTCCCAAGCAAAACACAACTTTTGAATTAAACATGCTTAAAATGCTTCTTGTATAATAAATTGCGTAGCTGTTCCAATTTTCTCTCAATACGATTACCGTCACAGAAAAACTATCGCGTTTCTTGAACTCGAGTCCTCTCTGGGTCTAAAGGATTGAACTTAGACTGTTCATATTGTTTTTAATTAATTGTATGTTCTTAATCATTGTCAGAACATTTCAATTAAATTAAGTTATTTGATAAATGTTGCTCACATCTATTTTTTCTATTTCCCACTTTCTTGGCGCAGTGTGGTTCATGCCTGTAACTACAGCTCATCTCTATTAGTGTGTGGATAGACAGACAGTTATTCCACTCACACCTGCAACTGCAATTGAACTCTATAATCACATTGTTCCTTATCAATATGTTGCTGTTCCATCAAAAGAGAAGTTTTTTTCTTAAAACTGGTCCATTGTAATTAACAAGGTATTCATCAACAATATGCTTCTACTTCATCATCTCTTCCAGAAATCCATCAGATAGAAAATAATTGCCACATTTTTTTCTTTCCAAAGGATTGTTTGCACTTGTCACGCCACACTTTGCAAAAAGATTGCATTGATATAAGCGCACTGTTAATCGCAACACGAAATCACAAATATTACAGCGTAATAGTCACACAGCACTCCATAGCACCTAGCTTCACTCGCGCGAGTTGTCCACGCAAGTACCACACAAATCGTCGTTTCCAGTGATGCTATTGGATCATCGCATCTCCTATTTTGCAAACTGCACTAGACAAATGCGAATTAATACTACGAATCGCTTGAGTGACATTATAATTTCCTAACGAAGATTGCTTGAAGTGATACTTGGACCTGCATTTCTGACTTTCCCCGACTCCGATCCCTCAGTAACATTTCCTACTCTACTGTGTAATATGTAACTCCTTTCAAGAACAGTTATGAAATACACAAAAATGAAGAACAATCGTTCATAAAAAGTATCACTTGTGCTGAAAAACGACTTTAATTAAACAGGAATACCTATTATTAGAGCTCAATATTATGACGTATGTGTCCAAACACTGTAAATGCTATTTTTTAACAGAAGGGCATGGAAAATATTATTATACCAACAATGATAGACGCCTCCTTTTTTCAGTCATCTGAAATAAAATTAAATATAATCTCTTCTTGAGACCAAGAAGACACGTCACTTCACGAGTCAAAGGCGACAAGATATTTCATGTTTTCTATGCTATCTACATCTCAACAACAGCGTAACGCTGAACGGAAGGAAGACGAGTTTGAGGGAAAAAATTAAATAGAATGAAGCTATAAGACTTCCTGTCCGAAAAACCTATTCGTATTTGTGTTCCCATTATACTAAATTGGAAACATAGTCCTCCAGATGGGTAACAAACGAGCAAAATTATCAGATCGAATAAAAAGTTTCCTTCGGTACAACTCGTCTGTTGTTTTGCTAACCCTTGTTTCTGGGAGGTGTTACAGGTTCATAATCGAAAAATATAGTTTTGGACAAGCAGTAATGTTCTTCAGGATCCATCATTCAACAGAAGGGTACTTCCTCAAGAAGTCGACACCAACAACTTTCCTAGTCGCACGCTCTTAAGAAAATTTAAAAGACCCTAATAGACCATGATTTTGTCTAGTCGCAATTGTAAGGTATTTTGATATTTGTAATATCAGCAAATCAAAATTCAGTTTGGTAATAGGGAGCTAAACTGAACAGAACGGCGGCTTCTTTTTATCAAAAGATTTGTTCGCATATCTTATTAGAGATACACGGCGTAGCGTACAGCAATCGACAGCAATGTCTCGACCACACTAAACCACTTTTGAGCATCTGCGCATGCGTAAAACGAACCGCGCATGCGCAGACGTTCGATTTTACTGTCGATTCCAGCACGCTATGCTGTGCTTAAAGTCCTTATGTATTCATAACGAAATGTATCTCAATTTAATTTAGCATCTCTTCGAAATTCGAAAAGCATTTGTTATTCATTCTAATACAAAGCGCCCCAAACACGTGTAAGAAATTTTGTTTTGCCAAAATCTTGTTGTAATGAGCGCCAATTAATTGATATTCAGATTATTGAACGAAACCTACAGCCGAATTAATTTTAAAGAACGAAGTTCGTTCACTGGCGGCCTTTCGGTTTCGTAATGAATACCATTTAAGAATGTTATAAGACTTCTATTAAAATTTGAGAATGTTAATAAGGCGCTTGGCGACCAATCAATTAGGCTGAGACTACCTTTTGCTCTGACGATATTATAATCGTATTAAGAAATTTCCGATGCTCTTTTGTTTTCATAATAGCGTGCGAAACCTGTCAGTCAAGTCATTCATTCGAGTTCCATTCCTTTTACTAATATAAAAGGCGAAATAATATTTGAAGTACATTTAATATGTTTGTGTCTTATTGGTTCTTATAAAATTTAATAAATATTTAGAACCCTGACGAGCTATTTCCTATTATTTTAACGTTTTCTTCATCGTTCTTCACCAGTTCATCATCGTCATCATCACCATTATCATCTTCGTTGTCATTATCACCATTATTATCGTAGTAAGTCTATGTAATGTGGATCAAGCATTTCGCTTTGTTGAAGCCTTAACGTTTAAATATTGAAATCTCTACCCTTGGTATCATTAGAACATCCGTATTCACCGCATCAATCAGCAACACTGCTATCATCATCATCATCATCATCATCTCCATCACCATATTCATCGCCATCATCAGGAACAGGAGCACTCACTGCAATGTTGCATCCTGTTCTGGTCATCCCTCAACAAAGCTTCGGGTATTTTCGTCCCTTTACGGCTGGGTAAGTTCAGCCATAAAAATTAACAAGTGGGGATCATTTCTGGCCATCTCCGACCAAATATTTGTTTCTTTTCACTGTCCTTATAACACGAGAAATCCATACAATCTGCATTAAAAGGTGGAGATCGTTTCTGGATATGCCTCAAGAAAGCATCGTGACTTTTCGCCCCCTTATAACCCATAGAGTAAAACGACGCGTGGAACCGAATGGGTGGACTTGACGCTTCCCTTCCTCGCCGTGACCCGTCCCGTCCCTGGCTCGTCGTTGGCGCGACGGCGCTGGAGAGCGGCTGTTGGCTGCCCCGCAGATGGCGCGGGCGCGTGCGCGGGCGCGGGCGCGGGCGTCGCGGTGGCCGGCGGCTTCGCGGGCACCGGGGCCTCGCCGCTGCCGCCCGACTCGTACCGCCGCCGCCGCCTCTTCGCCATGAAGAGCATGTCCATGTTCGGCAGCCGCGGAGGCCGCGAGAGCTCCCCGGCGCACTCGCGCTCCATCTCGCTGCCCGAGAGTACGCTCGCCCACTCGCCCAGCCCCGGCCCCGGCCCAGGCCCCCGCCCCCACCGCGATCAGGATGATCGTCGCGTCACGTTGCGGTGGAGTTCGGTAGTGCTCAGCTTGTGGATAGCCATTCGAACGTCCGAAACGACCAGGCTTCTTAGTGCCTTGGCTGAGTGCGATGTCGCTGTACGGTTGGACACGTAAATGTTCATTGCAAAACATAAACTTTCAAGAATCCACTTAGGGGAACTAGGAAGCAGCTAATAAGTATTTCAGACCGATTTTAATCAACGTCACGTCGTATTTTTTGTATCGTTGGCACTGCCGAATTTCGACTGTTCGGAACGCAACAATCATCGTGATCTCAGTCGAATCTCACTGCCCGGCTGCCACACCCGCCCGCCCACTCGCTCGCACGTTGCCGCCCGCCCGCCAGCTCGCTCGTGTCGTGGCGTATGGTCTCGTGTCATGTCATGTCGTGTCGTGTTGCCATGGCCTGTCGTCGTGTCCCTGTCCTACTGCCTACGTCCCTTCTGACCATAGCCCCCGTCTCGCTCCGTGCACTCGGGCAAGAGTAGAGCAAAGATGGCACGCAGTTACCACGTACTGCAAGTTCGCATAAAATTGAATATGTACTTAATAAAAGCTACACTTATTAAAATTCGAAGAATGGTGTAGGAATCCTAATTCTTAATCTTAATTAATAATTCCATTTAAAAAATGACAAATAGAGATCTCAGGTACTAAAAAACTCGTAAGTACAAACGCCAAATTTTGAGTGTCAGTGTTATAAATTTCTTTCAATCATTGAATATCAGTTAAAACTAGGACCAGATGATCTCAAGACACCCAAAGCATAACCCAAAGACAGACTCCTCTCAAAATATTGGAATATTAAGCATACTCGAAGTAATTGTGAAAATAGTTTATAACATTTGCAGATCAAATATTTAAAGTTAAAATAGTTACTTCTTTATGAACTATTTTTCCCCCCAAATAATTACTGAAGGCCCCAAATCAGTGGGACTCTGAGCACGTGTTTAGTATGTTATGCTTATGCATTAATACAATCCTGTTTATAACTAATATTCCTTCAAAGCTAACAACAAAATGAGCTGGCATCAAACTTGATAATAGCCAGCCTGGATAGCCAAGATCGCCTGAAGGTTAATTTTCAAATCCCGCCTGGGGCAAGGATATTCGTGTGTCTGTATATATTATGCAAGTTCCTGTACTGTTACCCCCAAAGTTCAAACACCAATGGTAATTACAGTAGTCATTGTATTACCTAGTTGTTGAAAAGTGAACTTGATAATGCATGATACATTAGGAGTGTTTCAACTGCAAATCGATATACTAAGTAAATGAAATTGGCTATGGTATTGCAGTTTTAAGATTCATATGCATTCACTATGACATTATTGACCAGCCCCCCCTTTTTTTATTTCTCTAAGTTGCAGCCAAAAACTGAAGGAAATTAAAGAATATTATAACATACTGATTAATGTCTGAATGATTTTTATATGATGTCTTCATCATTTTGCTTTTTAAAGAAATCAGACAGTTAAGTTGATTTGTAAAACCATTCTTCAGTGTGTGCTTATGATGAATTTGTTTCAAGTCATTTGAAACTCAATTATTTTATTCCACAGATGATAATTATTTTCTTGCAAAGAAGGGATTCAATCCAATTCAGAATCTCATGTGAGAAATATCTCTGAAAAATACCAATTTACATCTGAATTATCACTTTAACAGACTCTTATTATAAATCTCAATTCTTTTTTTCTATACTGCATTTCAAAATTCATCAAACTATCTACATTAATTGTAAAACCATTCTACGGTTTTGAATATGATTTAAATGATATTGAATTGTATAATTTCTCTTACTTTAAAGTTGTCCTTTACAGCATTTTTGAAAGTGGTATATGCTGTTTTCAACTTTTGGAGACTTTTTTCATCTCTTTTTTTATACCTCTCTTTATATTTATCATCAAAAAAGATAAAAATGTATGACATGTTGGGAGGAAATGTAATCTGTACAGGTTTTCTTCAGCTCCAGAATTCATACCCCATTCTTTTAAAAAACATAGTTGAATTGTGAATAAAGATTGATTGGCAGCAGGTGAAAACTAAAAATCTTCATTCTCAGTAATAGAAATCATAATGATAAATGTTTTGTTGAGAGTATGTCTGATCCAATAATGATAATTCTTACATGAATTATATTAGTCACAACGTCCTCATTCAGTAAGCCTACTTTTCATTGAAATTTCATTCTTGGAAGATAATTTAATTAATTCTAATGAATTGGAATTTTTGCAATGTTGCAAGTGGATGGGTTTTAACATATGATTTATATATTTCAAACATTGCTAGACCTTTTATTTCAAAACAGTGTTGGAATAATTTGGAAAATGTTGCGAGAAATAACTATCAAAACCAGTAACAGACACTAAAATTAAATGGAAACTATCTTGACACTGATCTTAAAAGTATATTTTAAAGAAACCAACATTTTTTCTGTACAAGGAACTTCTGCCATCTTTGCTCTGCAATGGAGATGTGGCGTCGATGACACTATGGGGCATTGTTGGGTTGTCATTCACCGCATGATGGACACCCGACTGACTGTCAGCACTTCCATGCCTTCTCTTGACCCTTTCTTTTCACTCTACACCTTTACTAGGAGATGAATTCAATACTGACAAGGAAATGTTATCTTTATGGAAGGAAAATTTGTTCTTGAGGATAATGGAATTCACTTGTTTACTTAATGTTCATAATTTGTAAATCTAATTAGGCTAAAACTGAAAGGATTTAGAAAAGTTCATCAGTAGAAATATTTGTAAGTAGTTTATTAGTAAGAAGAAAGTGCCTATTTGTAAAGCAAGGTGTTTTGATATATACATTTAATTGTTATACTTTTTTTAATATTCATTATAATAAAAAAGGATTATCTATTTCCATGCATCATGTATGTGATGAAAAAATATGTACATTTTTGTGTTTAAAATTTGTTTCAGAATGTTGTTTGTGTTATTACCATTTAACCTCTTGTACCACCAGTGTCTTGCTTGGAAATAAACTTTCAAATATTATGGATGAAATTATTAAACAATTATTAAAAAACATGAAAACTTAGTATCTCAAAATTAACTAGTCACTTCATTTGGTAGTTTCATGAGCATTGAATTCACTCCTATTTTTATGTTGATACTTTCCTGCTTTCTATGTTTGCTTCTCTTCTTGTTTATGTATTTGTGGTGTGGATATTTTTATAAGAGGAGAATTAAATGGTTGAAAGTAAATTGGAAAAGTTGCATACATAGATAGAAAATATGAATACTTCTATCCAATTGAAATAAATGTATTAAATAACCATGCCACACTAGACTTGCATAATTTGTCTCACTCTAACCATTACCTCTGATCTCACTTCCATTTTATTCTTATGCTCTTGAGCTTCTTTGATGTTTCCACTTTTGCACTTATTCTTTGTAATATATATTTCTTCTCTCTATGTGTGTATGCTTTACTTACTGTGGCAGGCTTCACATATCCCAGCAACAGCCAGTTGACAGAAGCCAGTGTCTTGTATAGACCTGTAGGGTGTACATATAGACTAAACTGAGTGTGTAGCCCCAATGCCTTTAGATTGTAGAAGATATAGAATGATATTTGTAATGACAATGAAGGTACATCATTTCTCTGTTACTTTTCCAGTATTCCTTGTCTAGAGCTTTACTCTCATAATAAATGCAATGTCTGAGAGGAAACTAAGTCAAGCTTAAATAGTTCACTTTGCTTCAAGTAATCAATGTGTAAAGGAATAGAATGTACATGGAAGATAAACCTAGACTGTTCATCTAAACCCCCTGTAATTCGGGATATGTAAAGAATGTCTTGATTCTCATATTTCTTCATTTCTTTTCTCTGCCATCTTCATTGCTGTCATCCTACTTTGCAACTTTGTGTGGGACAATGATCAAGAGTTACAAAGATCATTGTTGTACACAAAGCAGTCGTGTGTCCATGCTGTGATGCCATGAAAAACCTTTCAGGAATGTGGGATGAGTTAGCATAACATCCTGACTATAAGACTTACTCAGGCAAACACTGTTTATTTTAAAAGAAGGATTTGAAGTTGACACAGTAGTAACATGCAAAGAAATCTCTTAAATGTGACAGACATGGAAATGTTTCCTTCAATCCCTTTTATTGTTTTTACTGTCAAAGATGTCTTTAATTATGAAGGCTTGATGCACCTGATTCAATGGGATGTTTCAATTTCCATGATTTTTTTACCACATACCATACAATTTTTGATGAACAGTTCTTTTTGAGACTCAAAATATTAGAATTACATCTTATCAGAGTAAGTTTTTTATACAGCATATTTTTCTTTCTGAGCTGTAATTACACTACATTTTTTTAATGTTTATTTGTATTAAATAGTTCGCTAAAACAAGTTCAAGAAACTGTATTTTAATGTCATTTTATGAGGCAGGATCAAGTTGAGAAGTGGATATTTCTTTCTGCTCAGTTTTCTTTTTCTGTAAAACTTTCTTCATTGCCGTTAACTCAAATAACCAAAAAATAGTGTTAACATTTTTTTACCATCTCTTCATTCTTTTAAAAGTAAGGCAAAAGATTTTTTTCTTATTGAGATGACTATCCTACGATAAGTGCAAAATGCATTGTCTTGCTAAATGATTCCAAGAGAAATACTAAAAAGAATGATTTATTTTCTAATCCAACAGGCATGTATGTGTGTCATTCTTTCTTACTAATTAGTTATCGGATCAGTGCTGATTGTGTGCTTTTTAGATTAATGCAGTTTCATCTATTCTGACCTACAAAACTCATAAATCTGCTTTCTCAGTAATATTCTATCATTTTTTGTGAATCAAAGACTCTGTTTACTAACAGTGTGAATTATTTTCTAAAGAATATTCCACAAAATTAGATTGTAATATTATGAAAGATGAAATTAAAATTTCTAGATCAACCAATATTAAAATAATATTGGAATGGAATCTTATAAAAAATATTATTTTAAAAATCCTCCTTTCAAACATTTCTGTAGAAGCTTTTTCATTGAGTTATAATATGAATTGCAACTCTTAAGAATTTTCTCTGAGTAAATGGTATAATGAGATTTAAATGAGTAAAAGAGTTAAAATTAATAACAAATTTTGTAATAAGCTGATTTATGTACATGACAAACAACATGGTTTGCAGGCCGGAGTCCTGGATCTGGAATTGGAACCAGGCCATTTGGACAGCCCTTGTGTCTGTCAGAAAGTATCAACGAGAATGGTTGTGACACACCTACCACCCCCACTACTCCTACCACCCCAACAAAATCCAAAACAAATAGATATAGCAAGTAATTATTTCAACTCAAAGATAGAAAAGTTCCTGTCATATAAGTCAGAGTCACAAAAGAGATGAACCTATTTAGTGCTCATTGTGAATTTACTTTCTTTGGATTCTCTTCATTAAACTTTGTTTTGATACTCTCTCACCTGATTTTAAGTCAGTGTTCATTTTCTTGTCAATTTTTGATCTGTGTTTTCCTGTTCCCAATTCGTGTACCCCAGGACAAAAACTGAGTTAGTTGAAACCCAATGAAAGGCTTTCTGAAGTGTCACATAAAGTGTTTTAACAGAATGTTTTACACAGACCCCAACACCTTGTTTTTAACATAAAATACACCATAATTTACATATCATCTCCAATGTGTGTAAGTGGAAGAACTAGAAATCAGCGCTGACTTCTATCACTTCGTGTCAGCATTACGCCTTAAATTCTCAACCAGACCCCTTAGAAAAGGTAAATATTGATACTCAAAATTTGTTTGAAGCATGGAAAGAATTGTCATCTTCCATGAAAGTGAATCATGTTTTTCCCTTCTTTATATCCAAAAAAGCTTAATGGAATTCTTTTGTTTACTTCATGCCATTTAGTGGAAAGTGTGATGCATGAATTAGGAAAACTGAGATAATATGGTCCATTATGTTTCAATGAAAATAAAAGATTTCCATAATAGAAATGAGATTTAAACTTTATACTTAGTGCTTAATGAGTGCTTAACAAATTTCTTATATTATATTATTTTCAGAAAGTCAGTTTTTTCAAAGATAATTACAAAGGTAGCGTATGGTGGCAATTAACTAGTCAACACTCTGTATAATTTTTGTAAACTACCATTGTTTATTTGTTTACAATGTCAATTAATTACCTTTTTCCCTTCTAGTTCATACATAATTATACAGACGTAATTATTTGCCATGAAAAATATTAGTCACTTGAATTCATTTTTTCTACTTATTTTTTTGAATCCCTTCATAACAAAAATAGTCTCAGAATTAAAAATTGTTTGCGTCATTTGCATCATTTATATTTATTTGGACTTCCTTTTTTTCTCATTGGTTTGTTTTAAGTTTTATATATTTTATTATGTTTTTCATTTTTATTTTATATGTTTGGAGTTTTTATTTTACAAAATTACATTCAGTGTCTCTCAACACTAGTTTCAAATTTTTATATCAAATTATAATATTGCTGATCCTGAAAACATCTCACAGGAGAGAGAATTGTGATGTTTCTCCTTCCCCTTGCCTTAAGGGTGTTGTGGTGTGTCGCTCCTTCCCTTAAATAACTCAATGTGTGGAACTTTTCATAATAGCATCTTGTCAGAAAGTCATCCACTGAGCCTTTTTGTTCTTAGCAGACCAAAACTGGTGGGTGATAGGAAGAATGAAAAAGTTACTATATAAATAAAGTTTAAAGACTTAATTATTTTCCATATCCAATGCATGAAAAAAACAGGATTAATAAAAGTTACTGGCCCTAAAGAGACTTATGCACTCAGAATTAGTTCATTATAAAGGTGTTTGTACAGGGAATTTTTTTGTGTATTAATGATTTTTATAGATATTTTCTTTTCAGAATATTTTATTATTCAAAAGAGGATAAATTGAAATAAATAAACCAACTGACCATTTTTGTACGTTCATCGTTATCATCGTAAATAGGCCTATCTTTTTCATATTTCTTCATGCTTATTTAAAGATCTTCAATATCATTTTTGCTTAAGGTACCGGTACCAAAAGGTGTGTATTGGAAGGAAGAAATGGAACATCTCCTTAAATATGGGTATACATTTACTATGCCTAAATTAAAAATGTAAATATACAGTGAAATAAGAAAGAAAAGATTACAGAAGATACAATAAGATAAGAAAAAAGTTTAATAACCTAGAAGAGATATATAATTTTAGAAAGAGAATTGTTACGTTTTGTTAATTTTGTAGAATACACTACAAAACACACAATGCTTTTGTTTTAGCAATACTCAATAGTCATATTCACAAAAATGTCCAGAAATATCCAATATTAATAACAATATTTTAAAAGTTATAAAGAAGCATTTTTTAATAATAATTAGAAAGAATGTCTTATCTAATTGAACTCTGAATTAAATATTGTTACATGAAAATACTATTTTTAGTTCATATTTCAGTTATTGTGCATTGTGTATATATTTGCTTAGTTCTAAGGCGAGTGAATTTGCTATTGTCATGTTTCTCCATTTGTTCAGAGTATCACACTTTATTAGGAGTCTTCCATGAATGACTTCATCACTTTCATGCTGATTTTTCTCTCCTTTTCTTTCCTACTTTAATAAGTATGATATTTCTGACAATCACACAACAGAATCAGATATTCCTTATGCTTCTATTTTGAAGTTCACTTTTACATGAATAATTAATTTATTTAGCAACGTTTAGTAGAGAGCAGAGTCATTCTGGGTTTGGGTTTTTTGCTATAAGTGGGGTTTTCTTTCTTTCTTTCTTTATTTATTTATTTATTTACATATTTATTAAGAATTACAATGACATTCTCTATACACACATTACAATTGCTGTAAATTCTTTGAGATATGTTTTCCTGATTTTTCAAGTGGTGATCTTGTGAATGGAAGGCCCCTTATGAGTTTGAGAACTCCATTTTTGTTAGCTGATAGGGTGGTGATGGTTTGTGTGTGGCAGGGGATCTGGACCGGTCCTTGAGGACATCTAGCAGTGCGCAGGGCTTGAGCCGACAGAGCCCAGGGCAGGGTGTGTACTGACAGAATAATGTCAATACCCAGTCTTGCCTCCCTTTCACATACCAATACAGAAACATTTAACTGTCAAATGTGAATGTAACCAGTATGAAAAGATATTACGATTGTGAGAATGTAAAAATATAATAATTATTGTAATCAATTTCTTTATTCTATTGATTCCTGATTGGTGTCTTCTTGAGCTTTCTACAAATAAAATAATTTTATTTCTTATATAATAATTTGAAAATATTTATACTTTCATTAAATGTATGTTCTTTCTTTGTTTTTGTTGCTTTGTTTTGTGTGTTTCTTTTCTCTCGCCTGGTTGCACTGAATCATTTGAAACAGTTAAGTGAATTAGAATGTTATTCACAGTCATAATATTTGGCTCCATGGCACCAGTCTTAAAAAAATGTATATTTCCAACTAAAATGTTTTATTTAGTAATTTGAAAGTAAGAGTTTTTCCAAAAGTTTCTTTAAGAACTCTAGGAATTACTAAGAGAAATTATTTTTTTTTTATTATCTTGAAAAATATAATTTTGTTAGTTAGTTTTATATTAAAATCTTAAGTATATCTTAATAATTTCCTTGTTCAATTGCATAATCAACAAAAATGAAAAGTTTGAAGTTTACTCAAGTACTTCTAAATTTAAATTGACTCTATTTGCACATATTGTGATATTTTTACTACTTTGTATATATTTGTATTTCTTTTTTAAACATAAATGACAAAATAAAAATAATTTTTTTATTGTTATTATTTTTATAATTAATATTGTTGAAAATAAGAGCTATTAACAAATCTCAAGGAGTAATTCTGTGTCACTTTGAAAGGAAGTAGCATGTTTAATTGAGATTGGTGCCAACCCCCAAATAGTTTAGTAGCAAACTTGCGATAGTGTAGTGTTTTAAATAGAATAGAAGTCACTGCTGAGAATCCCAAGGCGGAGCACACTGCCCTGTCCCGTGCTGCACACAAAGCCAGATGTGGCTTTTTAGAACAGCCACAGACATCCTGCCCAATAAATTTCCCGGCAAAAATCCCGTGGTTTTTGTAGACTTGCACTTTTAGATCTATTACTTGAATTGCATCAAGAAATCTATGCAAGTGTCTTATTTTCTTTCTTGTATTAACAAAAATTCTATTAGGACACACATTTGACTTTTTGTCTTTAACTGGTTCTTAGAGAGAAATAGATAAGTTAAGATTCATCCTCCTCCTTTCACAGAAAAATTTATAACTTAAATTCCTGTTAAGTAAACAATAAAAATCTGTGTGCAGAAGAAAAATTATCATATTATTCAGTTAAGAAGATTAAAACCTATTACTAAAGAAATGAATAAGCTGAGGAGTACTGCCTAACACATGTTTATGCAATAATAACAATAAAAATGACATAAATTCCAGTAAACATTTATTTTTTCACAGTGAAAAATTTTGTTTTTAATATGTCTAACAAATTATTTTCCTTTCAATTAGTTATTGAAATATATTTTAAAATATCTTCCAAAAAAATTAATTTTTTGTATTTATAAATTTTCCCAAGAATTTTTCTTCTTCTTTTGTTCCCCTTCATCAAGCGAGTTTTGCAATACAGAAATATAGCTTATCTCTATCTTAAATTAAAATTAACATTTTTGATTTTTGGAAATTTAAAAAAAAAATGTCATTACACAAATGTAGGAAATTAAAATGCAGCTGATATGAAGTATATTCTGTCTCAATCCAAAATATTTGACATTTCTTTTGAGAAATGGGATGAAATGATAGTATTCATCATATTGTATTAAACTTCTATTTTTGTGGTGCTATTCTTTCGGATGTGAATAAAATATATTTTTTGCCCTATTTGGATCTAGAATTGTTTCATTAGTTTATTACATAAATTATTTTTAGAATCTCTTAGGATAGAAATTAGAAGGTAAGCAGACTGTCAAAACTTACACTACTTATTTCATTACAAGTAGTCATTATTTATTGTTATTATTAAAATTATAAGAAATTGATTATTGACCAAAGACATCAGGCAGTGTTAGAACCTTCTGCAAATTCATTTGAAGGCATGACTCACTGAAAGTGCTTTTTTCTTATCAAAACATTTTCCCAGTAAAGTAAACATAAGCTTTTAGTAGCGATTGCAAATATTTGGTTAGTTATGATCTGTTTTGGGGAACACATGCAGATGACAAATCACTTCCAGTAGGATATATTGTGGAATGTATTGGCTGAAATGAGAAACTAGCACATTAAAGGGGGGACCACAATAAGTATATTTCAAGAATTTCGTCAGTTGTTATCATAAACATTTAAATTATCTCTGTTTCTTCTTATTAACAAAAACAATTATAATTTCGTTAAAACATTATATCAATTAAAGTGATGTTTGTGGTCTAATACTTTTTTGTGCCAGAAGTCTCAATCAATGTGCACTTTGTGTAGTTTAATTACCTTGTTATGTGATTGTTAGTACCCTTTATTTGTGCATATGCTTCAAAAATCACATAGAACAATCGTAAAGAAACGTTATTTGCGAAAAAAAATGAGGTTATATTAATTACTCACGAGATAATAAATAAAAACTGAGCCACGGTAAATGCAGGATGCTTGCATGCGTGGTCCTAGTTGGCCGATTAACGGAAGAAAAAAAAAAGAAAGAAAAAAAAAATTACTCACGAGATATTAAAAGCTGGCTTATACAGTGAATTTATCAAGCACACAATATTAATATTCTGTTTATTTCTTTGATTGTTTAAATTCTTAAAATTCTTCATGTATATTTGGAGAATAGAAACCACATTTAAAATATTTAGAAAATAATGATTTAAATATTGATTATAATTTGGCTTGGTATATATTTGTTGGAAGAAATCCACATTTACACAATAAATCTAAAGTGTATGTGTTAATTCATTAATGATATTATCCTTAGATGAATATTATGAATTAGTAGCTCCTCATTGGTCAAACTGCTTATAAGAAATGAAATCTTGCTTCCAAAATAATGTTTTACATTTTAGTTTTACTCTACATTTCCATTCTTGAATTAAAGAATGATAATGCAGAATAATAACAGCTTCTAGCTTAAGCTAAATTGGCATTATTTATGCATAGATGTGCCAAAATCAATGTTGATCTGCTTGCAGTGAAGCTGAGAGAATGAAACGATATGAGTGCTTTCTGAAAGATTGATACTGGCTTGTCTTGTGATATGTTGCTGAATTATCCCTATGAATGTTGTTATGTACTGTTTGTTTAAGTGTAATTGAATATTTGTGTAGCATGTTTATTACAAATTGCCTACAAAAGAGGAAAATAATTTATATGAAAGGCTAATTCAGCTAATTCAATAATGCACTCTTCCTTTTATGAATAGCATATAATTATGGCACATATTGTGAATAGATTCAGTTTCTTCAACATTTCTTCTTTATATATAATTAAATTAATGTAAAATTTAAAAACTTTTTAAATTTTTTTCAACACTCAAATAATATAAATTCTTGAATGCCCAGTATTTATAATACTTCTACAAAAAGAAGAAGACTGCTCCAGAAAGATGAAGGCAGTGCCTTTGGTCTATTTTTTTCTGCAGCTCCTCACAGTCCAAGGCGTCAGAAGTTGAATCTACGCATGAAAAGTTTGTCACTAGATTCACCAGAATCAACAGAACATGCTCAGCGAAGACGTCATGCTGCTCAGTCCACATGCTTGGACCCCCAAAGCAGCCATTCATCATCATCGCGTATCCAGTGTAAAGAGGCTGCCTGTCATTCATTTGCTTGATCATTCACTCCTTTTGCTTATGTCTCTGTGTTGTTTCACTGCATTCCCATCCTATGCACATTGACTCTCTAATAAATGAACAATAATAATATTTCATCATTTTTATATGTTGCAGTAACTCTCTTGACAACATAACAAAACAGGTAGTGGAATCAATTTAAATACATCTGGAAAATTTAAGAATATTTTTATTTTAGAAATATTGATAGTTTAGAAGTTGTTTGTTACGCATGAACAAGATTAGGAGCAACATATGTGTTTAATATTAGAGAGTCAATATTGGTTTATGGAAAACCCACAATAAAGCAAATTATTTTTATAACAGAAATATTATCACAACCTCCTGACATTTTTTGTTATGTCTATATGCCAATGAGAGCATGTATATAAAGAATATTTCTTCTGCATTTATTTTGGGTTTGAACATAATGATTGCAATTTGTGTATAGTAATGCATTTAGCATCAATTAGTTGCATCTATACAAAACAGTCACGCCTGTTTCTGTGCACTTATGTCAGATAACTCACTTCATAAGAACAAACAAATAAAACTTTGATGGATACTATTTTATTCATCAAATGCAAAGTAGAACTTACTTTTCAAATCTCATTGTGTGCATAATGCTTATAATATTGGAATATCATTAGTAAATTATTGGAGGAAAATGTCTGTTGGGCTATTGAGTTAAAATTGTGAAGGGAAAAATAAAAAAAAGAAAGAAAAGAAAAAAAGGAAGGGGAATAATAGTAATAGTAAATAAATTAATTAATTAATTAATTAACAAATCTTACAAATTTTCTCTTCTATTGCAATTTTTTCATAACTTTTTAATTTGCATAAGTTGCTATCTAAATACTGATTATTTTTAAAACAAGAGTATTCTCATTTATTATCCCAAATAATAAAATTGCAATAAATTGACAAAAATATGAATTGGTAAATCTTAAAAATATTTCTTAAGTATGTTATATGCAAGTAACCATAACAGTTATTGAATTTTATCTAAATTAAATCAAACCTTGAATTGATAATCCCATGGTAATTGTTAAAAAATCATATAGTTTACATATTGTAGCTTGTCTGAGGAATATTTTATTATAGTACATATCAGTAAAATAAAAACAATTGAAATTCTACTTTAATTGCAGAAAATTATATATTTTGTATCAAATTTTTTGAATCTTTATTTCTTATTGGATGGTGTCATAAACGCACAGTATTTATTGATTAGTTTAGCCCTTTCACATAAATCTCTTAATACTGAGCAATTCAATGGAAAAACATTTAATTGACTTGTTGTCATACACAGGACGAATAAATGTTTTGTTCTACACCGCCAGTATTAATTAGGTGCAGCTCTTTTAACAATTCTCTGTAACATGATGACACACATTCAAAAAGCACATCTATAAAATGCTCAAATGAAAGCATATGAACCAAATATAGGCCAGCAAAAGCACAGAAATACGCGATTCACAAACTCAGCTGTCTATATCATCTCTGTTTTACTTTTAGCATTTCTTGATCTATGGTATTGATCTCTCCTTATAGCTTTAGTGTGCTCTTTCAAGAAGTGGAGTAGAAAACTGTCATGATATCAATATCTCCTGTGATTTCAGTTTCAGTTTATTAATTTATTTTGCTGCACACTTTCACATGTCAAAAATCCACATACCTCTTTTACATGTGTTCTCATGATTGTATAGTGCATTGTGCCATCTTGACATTGCAGAAAGTGTAGTATGTATATTTTCTTTCATTTAAATTCTTATGTATGTAAACAAGATATTTCTGAGAGAAAAAAATTAATTAATTTACAATAAAAGTTATTTACTTACTTATACATTTTCTGCAATGAAAGTTAAGCAACAATCATTGGTATAAATAACTCACTTCATAATCTAATTCCATTATTAAATATAATTTTATGGGCTTTGAATGGATTTTCAGTATTTTGTGATTTTCAAGTTGTGCAAGATCTATCAGTTGTAGATATAATATTGTATGTTGTAACCAAACTTCGCTATATGGTACTACTTCAGAAATTTATGGGGCTTTATAGTAGAGGGGAACAAATTAACATTATTTGTACAAGAAATAAATGCATCAGAGCAATTTTTTGAAGCAAAATTTCTGTTCGGGCAATTATCTTCACTGTACAGAGTTCACATTGCTATAAATTTTTGTTTTGAATATGTATTCAAGATACATTCCCATTCTCTGGTGAGTAAGTTTGGGATGGTGACCATCTCACTCAGCTTTAGGCTACAGAGGGTGTGTCTGCATAGGTTCTCAGGAAGTCCCTGCACGTTCTTCAGCAGTGGGTCAGCATCGAACAGTCTTCGTACACAACGGCCGCTGTTGGTCAAGTATGGGTCTGCCCTGGCTTCTTAGCCCTTTCCCATGGGTCATACCTTGCACATTTGTAATGGGAAAAAATTTAAATGGGTAAACAACATTTCCATGATGGAATATCAAAATAAAAAATTGTGTATAACTATATTTTTATAATCTGGAATATAGAAGTTTGTATTAGTGGTAAGAAATTTCCAAATCATGTTCAGTGCAAACATGGTGTAATAATGACACAATCTCTTTTTACTATTCATTTAGTAACAACAAGGTACAAATGTGGAAGGTGATAAATGAGCTTTTTCTGTACTCGCCAACATGATGTACAAAAGAAGATTATAATATATTAAATTATAAAAATATATTCACTCACCAATAATGAAACAGTGAGTTAATTTACACTATTTATTTGTTGGGACATTTAAATTAACACTTAATCTCCAATGGTTGAAAATCCTCTCTTCATTCTCTGGTTTGCAAGAAATGGTGTATTTTGTGATATACTTATTAAGAGAAACTTTTAAATGTTGCTCTGCTCAATGGATACTTTCAATATTTTTCTGCATTGTTATACTGCTTTTTTTTTTACATAAGATGTTGCTTTACTTGCATGCACTGTATTATTTGCATGATTTTTGGACTGTGATGCATTCTCTTTTTTCTTTGTACTATGTGCCATTTTGTGTAGTAGAAACAAATTCTGAAATTGTTTAATATATCATGTGTTTTGAAAAAATAGTTATATGACAGAATAATTTGTAATGAATTCTGAATTTAAAAAATAAATGCACTTCAAAAGCATTTAATAATTAAAGAGTAATATTTCTAAATAGAAATATATTTTCAGCATTTGAAATTTCCTCTCTGTTTTCCCAAAAATTAGTGTTTCAAATATTTAAATAATATAATCTTATATCATTTTATTAATATTTTTATTATACATTTCAACAAATGTTTTCAATTTGATTCTCGGTTGTGATAATTACAATAAAAGCTTGAGGCTTCAATCAGTTGCTAAATTACATTTGCATGTCATTATTGAACGCTATGGAATATTTTTTCACTCTCTTTCACATTTACAGCCCCTTCAAGCCCTGTACATAATCGGAGACTGTTGTCAGCCCGAAATATGAGAATGTCATCAGTTGAGCTGCCTGACGACACTGAAAAATCTTTGTCATCAGCAAGTACATCACCTTGTCCATCGCCGGTGAGCCATGCAAGTATTCAAACAGTTTTTCCTTTCTTTCATCTCTAGGGTTTGTTGAAAAATTTGCAGTTATTGTATCAGAACATGAAATGTAGGAGAATGGTAAATTAAAATGTTTAAAAAGTCATAACATACATCATCTGCCATATCCTTTTATGTAAGTCCAGTTTTGAAAATGAAAATTCATAGTTAATTTATGAATTCCTATGATCTTTTGTTGTTATTACACTAATGAAATTACCAAATTATAAGACAACATTATTGTTGTCACCAAAACCTGGGATCAAAAAATTCAGTAAATTCAGTTGAAATATTGCTTCTGCCAAACATTTCATTAGAGTAAGTTACATTCATCAATATTCTCGTTTTAACAGAAGAAACAATACACATGTTAATTTTTTATTACTGTGAGAATTAATATCAATAAGCTAATATAATGTCTCTTTATTGAGCTGTGTGATAATGTTTCTTTATTCAAGAAATTTTAATTTTTAAATTAGTGTAGTCTCTCTGTTAAAATTCATTGTTCTTTTCCCCTTATATCTTTGTTTAGAAGCCGCATCGTTTACTTCCTACCAATCTTTATGTGGTGCTATACAATTTCAAATCTCGTCATCCAGATGAACTAGATCTGAAGTAAGAATAAATATTCATTAATATATCTGAAACATATATTAAAAAAACTGAAGTGTATTAGTATTCACATTTATTTCAGGGCTGGGTACAAAGTTACAGTAATAGATACATCAGATGCTGATTGGTGGAAAGGTAAATGCTTGGGTAGAGTTGGCTTCTTTCCATCAAAATATGTGGTACGGTTGACACCTGGAGAACGTCCATTGCAAGTGACTCACAACTTGCAAGTATCTGATGGAGATAGTGGCCTCATGTTGCTCAAAGACCAGGTACCAAATATGAATCAAATTCATTTTTTATAGTCATTTCTTAAAATCTCAATTTCGCTTATTCAAAATATTTGGGATCACAGAGATAGATTAATTTCAGTAAACTTGGAAAATTCTTATTTCAAGGTAATAGTAAAAGTCATTCAAATGGTAACATCAATTAAGCAATAATGTACATAATATATTTTTTGACCATCTGAAAGAGAGATGTCTTTCTTCATCTAATAAGTAAAAAGTGAGGGTCTAAGCTTCTTGTGTGCACTAGAGGGAGGTTTGATTTGTCCTCCATTTTATCAAGTGTTAGATTGAGGGTTTGTGAGGTATTCTTTAAATTGGAATTTTGATACTCCAGGTAAGACTTTGTAAAATCTTGTCAGGGATAATACTGACATTCAACAATGATTAATTTCTCAGTTTGTTTTATTATGATGAATGGTTTTTGGTTGTATTTATGTGTGGGATTGGAATTTTTCTGTAAATATTTAATTTGACCTTTCTAATACATATAGGGTAATATTTTTTTCAATTTCTAATTGTATGTATAAATTTTAATCATTGCTCTCATACATTTTCTCCCAATTTTAATTTTAACAAAAATAAACATTTTCTGAAACTGAAATTCTCTTACCAACAGATAGTAATACAGGTTGGAGAAGAGTTGGATGGTATGGTTATGATCAGAGCTGGAGACAATCGCCAAGGTGTCTGTCCTTTGAAGTTCTTGCAAGAAGTGTGACAACAACCTTCCGCAGTGGCGGATGTTAACATCAAGAACAACACTCGAGCGTTTGTGGCTGTGAATGTCATGAACAATAGTAACAAAAATTCTTTCCCAGCAACAGGCATGAAATATAAAAGCTACAAATACACCTCCCTGGAAGCAACCAACAATCCAACGTGTATTGAAACAGACGCCCAAAAGAGCATTGCCAACAAAAATTCTTTACCATCAGGATCTAAAAATTATAATAGAACACTTGTAGCAGCACATACTGCCAGTAGGAACACAAGTTTAAACATCAATTTGCTGCCTCATTATAAGCTTGTGTCCTCAACACGTCCTTTGTGCATCCATCTCTTTCACCATGACACCAACAACAACCCACAGAAGTCACTTTTGCCCTCTCAGACACGTCCATTAGTCATGAGAACATCCAGGAACATTAATGCATCATTTGAGACAAAATCAAGTAATTTATTTGCTGCTTCAAAGCGCTCTGTTTTTGATAGCTCCACCCTGCAATTGCTAGGGCAGGACAGTAACAACAACCCCTCCACCAGCGACATCCACCCTCTTCCGTCCATGGGCATAGCAGGTAGCAAATGGAATGACAGTCCCTATCCGCTCCACCATTATCATCATCGAAACACAGCTTGCATTCTACAATAATTGAAATATTGAATTTTAAAAGGCATAATATTTACATCTCTTTCATGATACTCATTGATAACTTTTTTATAAGTCACAAAACTCCTTTTCTCATAAATAAAATTTATGTTGTGTTTAACTGTCCATTTTCTTAAAAATTTTTTAAAACATCATCAGTTGATCAAGAATTTTCTGGGAATTACTTTTTAAAACTATTGGAAAATGCTTGCTGAAAACAAAAGACTAATCCCTGAAAATAGTAACACTTTTTCTCAAAACATTTTTGTCAAAATGGATCAGTTTGAAGAACAATTTACAGTACAGGAACAACATTACACTTTTATTCCCTATTTCCGTTAGGATTATTTGAAAAATATTTAATCAATATTATTTCATTCCATTTGCTCTCTTTTAAATGGTAGTCAACTTTAAGTGCATGACATTCTATCATTTTATCCATTTCTTTTAAACAGCAAGCTTACTGTAATTATAATTCCTTATTTTCTTCATTCCTTATGAAGATGGACCACGTAAGGAATTGACACCACATTTTCAGATATTCTGGTTCGAGCCTCAGTTCACAACCAGATTTGCCTTGTGTTGCCCTCACAAACAGAACACTTGGTTAGGTAAAGACAAGTTTCCACATATTTTGCATATAATATATACTGTATATTTTTGTATCATTCCTAATAAATGCAGGGCCCACATTTTAATGCTTCAAAATTCTATGTTTAAAAATAATTTAATAGGGGGTAAATGAGATTGTAAGTTTATCACAATATATATTTAGTTATCTCACCACATGTACTCATTATGTGTATTCATGTTGTTATATAAGTATAAAAACGACAAATGAAGCTCATCTCAGCAGTACTTTTCTTTCTTATTGGTCTTCTACACATCTGCATTATTAAAAGAAACTGGAGAAAAATGTTATTAAATACATTCCATATGAAATTATTCTATGGTATTTACATAGTTTCTTTTAGAATTATGCTATATAATAAACAATTAATTCAGTTGTAAATATAGAAACAGATATATCATTTCTTTAATTTAAAATGAAGAATGATTGTGGATTGAGCTTATTAGTTTATTATTTGTTAATGATACATTAAATTTTGGTTTCAGCAGCAACAATATAATATGCTTCTAGAATGGAAAACTTCAATTTTCCAACAGTATATCTGCCATTACTAGAAAAAAAAATTTGTTGTATAAAATTGTTTGGAATTCAAAAATTAAATTAACATCTTAACTTTTGTAATACTCCTTCCAATACTGCATACTGAAAGCTGCTTATTAATTTAATTATTACTTTTTTCACTTTCACAAATATTATTATCTCTTCCACATTTGAATATAAGTTTTAGGATTCTTAAATGCTTACAAAATAATTTTAAATTATATTCTTGTTGTTTCTTTGAACTGAAGGTAATGTCAGATTGTTAGAAACAAACTTACAATGAATGCTCAGATAAGATACATGTAAGATTTGTAACATTGGAAGTACAGGGATAGGACCAGGGTAAATTTGATTACAGATGGCATTGGTTCTCCACTCAGTGAATTGTGGTTTAAAATAATTTTGGGACCACTGCTCATCAAATTATTTTTGCAACTTGTCATGTACTATCTGGTGATCTTATTTCAATGCACTTACATAAAATTTACTTGTACATATTAATCATCAAATACATTAATTTAATGACATTACATGGTAAGTCTACCCTAGAACACAATAAAATTGTGTCAAATTTCCAGATGCTTAATGTTCTCATAAATGTTAAAAGAAACGTTCATGTTATAAGTGCTTGCATACTCTTACTTGTAAAAGCTAATATATAATATTATGAAGAAAGAGGTTTATATATTTTCACACTAATCATGATAGTAATCCTCAATGAAAACCAAATCATAACAATTTTATATACATATTAATACACGAATATTTTTGTCCTTTATACGTACATAAATTATGATTTTAGTACCCTTTGCACTTTTACAGGAAGTTATATTCTGAGAAGCCTTCCAAATACTATTTTTCAATAAACATTGAATATTGTTAGAGGCATATTTACAATATATGCAATATTTTCTGTCATATATCAGATAAATAATTCTAAATCTGATTTTAACAAGAGTCTTAAAATCTTATTTCAATGTTGAAGATAATGAAAAATACAAACCTTATAAAATAACAAGACACAGGACGGTGAGTAAAAGAATATTCCTGTACCAATTGTTCCCACACATTTTTTGCACATAATATCTCATATCCTCCTTAATCATCCAGTGACAGTGATTGGATGAATGTAAAATTATTTTGCTGGTCAGTTGTGGAGGTTTAAATGAATGTGATATATATATATATATAAAGAGTTTAAAGGTATTTCAGGCTATGGATAATCAGAAATGTGTATTAATTATCTAGTTGGGTCCTGTTAAATCATATATGAAAGTTGCATGTTGATTGTTGTTGAAAGAAATGTTTGTATCCTCTCATATATATCGTTAATGCCTAATACCTAAGTGTTGATTTCAGCAATCAGATATCTTGAAGTAAATGTGCAGTTTAATTTGTTATATATGTAACATTGAAGATTCAAAAGTATCTGCAAGCTTCATATGTAAGTATAAGCTTCTCAGTCAGATAATTTTTGCTGCTCACAACATCAATATATTTTGAGTGATGCCTATCAGATAGTAACATTGTGTAGAATTTATTCCAAGATATCTGGTAACATTTTGGGAGTGAGTTCTGTCAGAAAACTCTCTAAAATGTGAATTTTGGCACCCATAAATATAAATTGTACATTTACATCATAAGCACATGGATTATAACATCCACATCACATATGTATAATTGTATATATACACATAAAATATATATATGAGTATATTGATATTGTCTGTTTCTTTACACATTCCCCATAAAATGATTGTGTACAAGAAGGTATTCCTATTTCATCTTAATTGGTTTTTAATCTGTCCTGCTTTCTGAAGATAAGAACATTTCTTTTCAGTGCCTTCTTCAGTTTCTTTACTGAGGTCTCCTTATATTTCAGGTTTGAATGGGCTCATGTAAGTATCTTACAAATAAGTGTGTGGACATTTTTTGTAGCAACACTTGTACTAATCTGTACAAACTCAATCTTTCTGCATCCTTCACATTCAATATACCCTTGCCTACATTCAGTTAGTTTACAAGATCACTTGTAAGTTTGACAATTAAGTCACATCAAAGTTTTCAATATCTTTAGATTTTAACCTAGAGTTTATTTATTTTGTTTTGTCATCATATAGATCTATTTGTGCTAATGTTTCTAGTTTGAACATTTCTTTTAACTTTTTCTTATACATATCTATATACAGAATAATGTACAAGTATTACAGTGATTTATGTAATGCACAAAATCAAAATTGTAATTATTAGTTAATAACTAATTAATAAATTAATTACTAATCAATACATTATTAACTAATTAATAAATTAATAACCAATCAAAAAATTAATTTTAATATATATTTTGGGGTCCCCAGATACCGGAAAAGAGTTGTCTTTTTAAATTTTTTAAAACTTTTTATCTGTGCTAGCACCTAAATCATTCAATGGATTTTTTTCAAATTTAGTATTTCCTGGTTGATCTGCCCTCACTTGAGACCCTGTGATTTTGAAACAAATTCTTTGTATTTCATATGTACTTCACATGAAGCCCCTAAATGTTTCCCAAATAAGCTACAAAAATCGCACCAATATTTTCTTTGACTTCCTTGTAAGAATAGAGTGATATATACTTACAGGCAACACATACACATACAAAAATGGAACAGGTCCAATTTTCACTGTTTCCTCATCATTTTTTAAATTTGCAGTAGTTAGAATGTTTAGGACCCCTCACACAACTACTTTATTGAAGATAAGAAATAGTTTTTCATCAATGAAACCTGTTCTTCAAAATTAAATCTTTAAGTAATGTCAAGTCTTTTTTATGTGTGTTTTTTTTAAATATAAGTAGAATTTAAAATACATTTTTGGGGTCTCCTGATACCAAAAAGGGTTGTTTTTTTTTTCCTTCAAAATGCCCGCCTGTCTGTTCGTCCATCTGTCTGTGAACAAACTAGCATCTTGACTATTTGTAGGAATTTTGTCAAAATGAGTATTCCTCAGTCAATCTGATCTAGTTCAAAGTCCTGTGATTTTCAATAAAAAAATTAAATTTTGAGGGAACTTCACATAAAGCTCTTTTTTAAAATTGTCACATTGCTCCAATTTTGTAAAAAAAAATTGTTGTAAGAATAGAGTGAAACACATAAGATGGCGTAGGTCCAATTCTTAATGGCTTCCACTGGATTTTCGAAAATTGCTTCTTCTGGATTTTCGAAAAAGTTTGACATTGTTTCAGAATCATCCTACAACTAAAATATTGAAGATGAATTTTTTCTTCCAATAAAATTTGTTCTTCACAATCATTCTTTCATGTCGTGTAAATTGTTTTGAAAATCTTAGTAGTTTTCTAACAATTTTGATTAATATTAGTAAGTATTAAACACAATATTTTCTCAAATGGCGCCGTCCATAAAAACGCATAAATAATGTAACGCAAATTTGGAGAATTTTCAATACCCCCTCTACCTCCGATAACGCACCCATTACGCGCGGGGTGAACTTACTGGAACGGGTATCAGTATACTCTTGGTACTCTCAGTATCATCTATACATCAGTATACTCTTGGCACTATCAGTATACTCTTGGAGGTAAGTATTATAATAATTTCAGAAATGATGAACAGGTATTGGTTAGTTTGTTTTGACATTAGACTCGGTATTTCTATAAGAGTACTTCTGCTTTCAAAGAACTTGAAACTTTTTTACGTTAAATGTCTACCAACCTTACAGATGTTCATTTTCTTTTAACACTATACTGATCATTACTTTAACACTTTTCCTTGTTAAATGAAAATTACAAAAACGGTATTACAAGTGTCCCATCTTATTGCACAAAATCTTCAAACGTTTTGGAAACTGGAACTTGCGACAACTTGATAACGTCACTGAATAACTGAGTTAACCATATGATATCCTTTACAGCTTCATTTACAGCAACCATTTCAGCTTCAATTGTAGACATTGCCACTATAGCATGTCTCTGACTTAACCATGAAATAGATGATTCTGCATAATTGATAACAACTCCGGATTTGATCGATCTGTCTTCGAACAGAAAGGTTTCACCTTTCTCTGATTTGTATAAAATTCCGTAGTCAATTGTTCCTGCCAGATAACGAAAAAAACTCTTCAGTCTTATTATATCTTCAGTTTTGAGATTTTCATGTGATCTTGACAAGACACTAACAGCAAAAGCCAAATGAGGTCTAGTGCCAAGCATTAG
Source organism: Gryllus longicercus (assembly GCA_038098605.1). Classification (NCBI taxonomy): domain Eukaryota; kingdom Metazoa; phylum Arthropoda; class Insecta; order Orthoptera; family Gryllidae; genus Gryllus; species Gryllus longicercus. Next base: position 1,601,371 of record JAZDUA010000252.1, read on the forward strand.
GTATATTAATACTCCGACATCTTCTCTATATGGAAACTTTGATGCTTCAGAATCTTTTCCTGATAGTAAAACATCTGCAACTTTCAACACTGGAGCAGACAAAGTTTTACACTCGGCAAAATTGAAACGCTTCAAGATGTATCTGGCATTTGTCTTCCGAAGAATTTTGATACCAGCAATCTTGTCTTGTTTAATTTGTGAACCCAGAAAGTACGTCGCAGCTACTGTTGTGACTTAGAACTGTGCTTTCAATTCTTCAAAAAACATCAAGTCATCCTCATCAGTAGCTGCCGCTAACCCATCGTCCATGTATAGAACTACCATTAGCTCTCTGACTTTTTAATTTTTAATATAAAGGAATGGATCTGCTTGACTCACTTTAAAACCAAGAGCAATCAAAAAGTTTTCAAAGCGCTTTTTACAGCACCTTGGTGCTTGTTGCAAACCATATTAACTCCTTTTTAATTTACAGATTATGTTGGTGCCATCTTCATATCATCTTGGTTGTGCCATATAAATAGTCTCTTCGAGTTCTCCGTATAGGAAGGCTGTTGATACATCAAACTGTGTATGATGCGTGCCTTTACTAGCAGCAACACTCAAAATAGATCGAATAGTTGTCATCTTTGAAACTGGGGTAAATGTTTGTGAGTAGTCAACACCTTCACGCTGATTAAAATCTTTGACAACAAGTCGAGCCTTATACGTGTCTACACTTCCACCTGCGTTTGTCTGCAGCCGGAAAACCCATTCACACGGTATTGTCTTATCACCTTTCAGTAAATTTTCAAGTTTCCAAGTTTAATTTTGCATCAATGAATCCATCTCTTTGTCCTTTACTTTTCTCCATTCAACACTATCTTCACGTTTAAGTGCATCTTCGCAAGTTTCAGGTGCCTGACGTACACCTTTATTTTTAAACTTCTTTTTAGTTTCTTTACCTTATGAACTTGATTGTGCTACTAATGCTTCTTGTTCGACTTTTTCACTACTTTTTGTGAAATTTCTTTCAAACATTCATAGCTGTTCTTTCAATTCATCAAACGTTTTATTGTTATCTTTAGCAGGAACGGAAAATGAGGGAAATTACCCCCTCTCAAAAAATTTTCAGAAACTATTATTTTTAACTTCTCCTGAAACGTGCAAATAACTAATGGCGCTAAAACAACATGTACTTTCTCGCCACATTTTCACGCAAAATTACGCAAATAATACTCAAATTTCCAAAAAATTTCAAACTTGTCGAAATTTCCAAATTTTCGAAGAAGACGCTGAAAAGATTTTGAATTTTTTCAATATTCAAAAAATAAGGATATTCAACCAACATGAGACCAACACAATTACCTTAAACGTCCTTGAGACTATCCACTAATATTTTATCAAAAACTATGGAGCCACTTTAAAGAAAAGTAATGGTGCTACAACAGCACATACTTCCTCGCCCCCTTAGTAACGGTTATGTAATACCTTTTAGCAATTTTTTCACTGCAGTTCCTTTTCGCAATTTTCGAAAAAAACGAAAAATACCCGAAAGTTAAACTAGCGCAATATTTCTTACCGTTTCTTATTACATGTGTGGGGAAAATTTTTTTTTAAAATTTGGAGACGTTTTTGAGAATTATTTTTGTTGTTGTAAATTTCAATCGCAACATATGCAAAAACAATTCGTTTCTTCAAAAACTTGTAAATGACCTTTTTTGAAGAACTAATTATGTACAATAGTCTTTGCCTGAGGCAAAAATCTCTAACTTCAATTTTGTATTTAAATTTGTTCAAAGAATTGGTTGCCCAGACCGGAATTTGAACCCGGGCCTTCTGGTTTACGCCCAGCTGCTCTAACCCCTAAGTATCCGAGACAACAAATCCTTTGAACAGTTTTCATTAGCGCGATTATCGCTCTTTGAATGTATCATTATTGGACGCAATTATGTTCGGAGAATATATATTCCGGAATCGTAAAGAAATCCAAATTGTGACCGGTCCTGGCCCGGACCAAATCCCGGTCTGGACAACCAATTTTTAGAACAAATTTAATTATTAAATGCATTGTTACTCAGTAACATGGTCACAATTTGGATTTCTTTACGATTGTGAAGTATATTCTCCGAATGTAATTGCGTCCAAGGTGACGGGAATGGTGACAATTGAAGTCGTAGGCTTCCGCGGTCGGAGTCATGTGAATGATCTTGGTTGTCCGGGTGACGCCGTGTTGAAGGCTGTGTCGCCGACGTTTCGACCATCTTATCGTGGTCTTTCTCGAAGACCCGCCCTGAGGCGTACCAGACAGCCAATGTCATTCAATGGTGCATGGCATATATTCAATTTTGTAGATAAATTTCTTTTTAATTTTCAAAACCGAGCAATACCAAAAAATATGACTACTGCCATATTTTTTATCGTCTCGTATTATATAAGTGAAAAAAATTTAAAGAAAAAATTTAGAGCGGTTGTGGGGAAAATGTTTTTTGTAAATTTCAATCGCAAAATACCTCAAAAATACTTGTTTTTTCAAAATATTGTACATCACCTTTTTTGAAGAGATAATTTTGTACTACAGAATTTGTCTGAGGCAACAATCTGTAACTCCAATTTTGAAGATTGTATTTTTTTCCCAATTTTCGAAAAATCGGAGATGTCAATGAAAATGAAACCTGCAAAATTCTCTTTAACGTCTTCTGACGAATTCAACAACAAAATTTAATTTAAAAAAATTGGAGAAATATTTTGGAAATTTTGAAAATGTTCCAAGGGCTTTGTGTAAAGTACCTCCCCCAAATTTAAATATCGGCGACATCAGCTAGAACGATTAAGGAATATCAGTTTTGGAGAAAATCGGCTGAAATGTTTATGCGCTAGCGTTGTGCACAGACGGACAAACACGTTTAGCCGTAAATCGTTTTTTTCGGTATCAAGAACCCACAAACCATGTATTCTTGGATGGATCTCTACACTACTTGTTAGAGGATTTCCACCCCACCCCCCAAGTTAAGCAACTGTATTTATCCACTTTTGCCCTTCCAGGATCCGGCAATAAAAGTTTTTGTGTCGAAAATTCACCGTTTTCCGACGCACGATTACAATACTTTCTCTCCAAAAATGTGTTTCAAAGCTGCCCATCTCTTAAAACACCGAAGCCAAAATCCTGCCCCTGAGAAGTCAGTGGCAGAGTTGTTGCGTATACGACAATATCGTATACTGCACTATACACATAGGAAACCCTATGTAACTAAATCAGTTTTAATTCAATCAAACTTTACAATTTAATTATCAATAGTACGAACATGACATTTTTTCTACAAACCATTAAAAGGCTTTTTAGAACATTGTACACCCTTCCTGATAAGAATAAATGCATGAACACTATACACTAATTAATAGAGTGAAATCATGTGTCGACTGTAGAGACTTTAGTGAATCGTATACTTGCTTGATCGAAATGATGAGCGTACGTTTTATAAATTCATGCTCGATAGTTCGAAAATCAAATTATTTTCACTTATCTCACATTCCCTGATACGCAATTTCTTGTGGAAACGACTCTGCAGTTTAATATTGAAGAGGTTGAAGAGGAAGCACGATGAAAATTACTGTTAAGGTTTAATTAGACATCGATGTTGCGAAAGAACAAAGTCATAAATGACTATTTGGGCAAAGTGGATTTTAGTGTTTGTTTTCAGAGGGACGAGGCACATTCGAAAGAACACAACAAATTAACGAAATTGTTGCTATTACAAGGTAGTAGCTTTGTTGTTGAAATGACTTATTCTTTCATATGCTCATAGATTTTCTGCGTTTCCATTAGGATAACCTTCTTGGCATTTACCTGTTTCGAGATCATTTGTCCAATTTTACATACAACCTTCGGGATTTAGAACATTGACAATATTGAAGATTTTCTCGACATCCTCCTGCTCGTACATTATACATATAGATTTCTTCAGTACATGCAGATCAAATACATCGTAGACATCGTTTAATTCTCTTTCATTTTAATTTGTTTTTTCCTGGCAGCGTGGGAATAATTGGAAATACGACAGCTGACTAGATAGCAAAGTTGGCTATTAGGAAGCCTGAGATATACATCCTTATGGTAGCTGCGTATAGTACCTGCGCTTAACACCAAGCTTTTTATAGAATGTTGCATTCTGAGTGCATGACAAAAACAGAGGCAAAACTTTTTATTTTATAAATCATATTTTCGATCGAAATCAAATATCATCGATTCATCGAATCGAATCATTCGATTCGAAGTCAAATATCGATCAAATTTTTATTTCAAAAGAGGATCAAGAACTCCATAAAACCCTGGTATTCGTCATCTTGTCATTGCAATCGCGCACTGCCACTTCTCGCAGGGTCATCTTCTCGCGCAGTGACCCACCCCACGTTGGGAAAGAATTGACTAATTCTTGGCCAAACGTCAAAAAAATAAGTTGTAATATATCGCAAATTAAGATGAACATCGAACATTGTATTCTATTATAATCAAAGTATCACGAATCGATATTATCACTCAACTTGTTTGTCTTGCTTTTATGTACATGGTGCTGGAAGTTGGCACTTCTGTAAGCAAGTTGTAAGGCGCGAGTGCGATATTGTGTACGTGTGAAAGTACAGAGTATTTTATTTCTTGTAGCAGTATTTTGGTGTTGGGATCGTAGTCGCGGTATGGTTATTGACAATGAAGGTAAGCTTTATCACTTCTAATAAGAAAAGTAGATGTAGTTATTCACATCGCGGAATATTCGTGCCCTAATACACATTCTGTAACTGTTGGCATGTTTTAGGTTATGTTTGAGTTTATGTTGGATTCTAACTAATATGCTGGCGTTTGCTGCGCTGATTCTATTTCTAAATTATGATTCAACTAAAGGAAATAATTTTTTACGTAATTTTAGCTGCCGCTATACACGAAATTTGAGTCTTTTCAGGTGTGTGTCAATCGAAAAGACCTATTCATTGTGTGGCATTCAGCGGACATAAGAGATGCAAGAATGTTCAGTTATCGATTATATTGTCAGTGCATGTTGTGGTAATGTCTCTGAAGACCTTTTAAAGGGTTTGAATATAAGAACAAAAGATTTTTGCCTCAAACTTAATAGATGGCAGGAAGGTTACCGAACTCTTAAAGACGTTCTTATAAAAAATAATTCTGAATGGCTTTGGGGGGATTTCGTGTGCGTACAGAGCACATCGACTGAATCACATGAAAACAAATATTGAACAGAGCGACTTCTTCGTTCCTACGATGAGAAATCTGAGAGGTCCAAACGAAGAGTGACTGCAAAATTGTACTTCGAAAACGACCATCACGCAACTTTAATGGCAAAAGCTGCAAGCGTATCGGCTCGAGCTTCAGACCGTCGAATTTTTTTAAAATAAATGTAATTTCCGAAAGAACAAACTACCAGTTGCATTATCCGATGAGGAGGTATTATCCTTTTTGCTAGATAACAATTTGAGCAAGCAACAGTATATAAACCCAAGGCTACTGTGTAAAACCCGCAATGCAGATATTTTGCCATCGCCCGAAAACGTTAAAAGAGAAAAAGCAACATGCACACCTTCAGGCTTACATGTCACAGATAGCGTAGCTAGAGTCCCCTTACAGTCTATTGATTCATACAACAAGGAGAATAGTTCTTCTTCTTCTTCTTCTTCTTCTTCTTCTTCTTCTTCTTCTTCTTCTTCTTCTTCTTCGCCTTCTTCTTAAGACGTAATTATTCACCAAACAATGTTAACTGATAATACAGTCTGTAATGCACAGCTAATTTGCAGTTACGGCTTTGATGGGAGCTTCGGACAAAGTCTCTATAAGCAAATTTCTTCTTCACTTTCTGAGTCCTTGTCATCGACGATATTTGCCACAACACTCATTCACTTGCACTTGTTAAGTTTTAATAGCATTCTGTGGAGCAATCAGACGCCTCAGTCTATCTATGCGCCCTGCGCATGCCAACAACTGCCGAACATGGGGCAGTTGAGAATGAACCTCCGTGAACCTCCGACGTGAGCCTACAGAGCTCCACAGCGTACTACTCTTCTTTAGTGTATTTTATAAATAAATAGTTCATGAAGTAAAGGGATTTCATTACAAAATCTAGTCTAACCTGCCCAAGTTGTGGCGCAAAACCTCTTCAAGTAAAAAAAGCGACACAATTTGACGCACCCGATTTTTTGGCTAAGCCTAGTTCTTTACAATTTGGGGTAAGCCTTCTATATCTTTGGATTCTATTTTTTGAGTGTGTTCTGCACAAATAGAATGGAATTAAAAGTATGGCAAGTCAGAGGTGATATAAATAAAAGTTTATTGCTGAGTCGGAAAAGAGCAATTCAAAAATTGTTTTGGAAAAAATGCATCTTCATGTGGATAAGGTGTAATATAATGGTTGCGGCTCGTCTAATGATGGAAATACTGCACGACGTGCCTTCTCAGAGCCTGCAATTTTTTCAGAAATTATTGGCCTTAATGAAAACCTAATTAAGAGATTTAGGATTATCCTGATATCCATGCCTTGTCAATACAGCATTGGTCCTGAATTACTTGGCAAGTATTGTACAGAGACTGCTGAAGTATGCATAAAACTCTAAGATTGGTTCCCTATGCCTGTAAGTGTTCATAAAGTTATTGTACAGTGGAACCACATCAGCCTCGTATTCTGGCACTTGAATGCCTGGGAGAAGAAGCTTCAGAATCCAGAAATAGATTGTACAAAAAGGACAGAGATGCAAGTACGCAAGGAAAGACAGCAGAATAACAGATATTTTCAACAGGACTTTGGAAATATCCGATCCCATCATTTCGACTGTCTATAGAGGACAAAATAATAAGAAAAAGGAACTTCCGCTTGAAGTAATTAAAATGCTAATTTTTCCTGCACCAGAATCAAATTCACATAAAGCAATTGAGAAAGTATCTGATCTTGTTGAAGTGTCTGATACTATGGAATAGATTCTTTCTAATGATTAGTGTGAACATTACTTAATATAAGTAATATGAATGTTGTATATTTATTTCACAACAATAAGAAATCTTGTTGAGTGAAAATATAGATAAATAACTTCATAAGAAAAGTTTTCATTCTAATTTAATGTCTATCTCTTCCCACCCACAGTACGTATCCGTGAGCCGCCATTTTGAAATTATGCAATAGGTAATATGATAAATTTATCACCTTCTTTATATCTACATGTGTATTCAATTTCAGGCGATTTGCTCGTCAAATTACTGAATTATGACATCGCACTTCCATCCCTTAGCATCCCGTAAGTGCGACAACTCACCGTATAGCATCCTCTTGCGCATTGAAATAATTTAAGAGACATTCAGAGATGTCCCCTCGCCACAGGATATATTATGTTTACTGTTGGAAAATTTGAAAAATATTGTTTTTGCAATTATGAACACTCCCATAAATGTTCATTTTACATATTTTGTATTTTTACTTTCTCGTATACGTTCGTTCTCGTTATTTCTCGTCTACGTTCTTGAAATCACTTGTCCCTAAAGACAAAGTTCCAAAGCTCGAGACTAGGCTTTGCAAAAACAACCATATTCTTTGTCTTTTCACCTAATTTATCTTTTCCAGTGTCTGTTTCGACTTTAATTTGTCTCATCAGCTTGGAAAGTGCACGATATGGCATCATAGAATTCTGTTCTAATCATGTGGGTGTTTTGGAAAACTATTGCATCAACTCGTTTACAATTTCAGCTCTCTGGCTTCTGTTGACGTTTCTGATAAATTGATTTTAACAACTGGCCAAGCTATCGCAGTTAAGTTGCGTGTACTCCAAAGCTATTTGTTTTTGGGGAAGAAAATGCTTAGTTCGGTAACATTTTGAATCGCAACTGCGCTGTTTGATTATTAATGTTTCAAAAGCATTCTTGCCAAATTTGGAAGCAATCACTTCAGTGTAACTAATTGTGATCTATACAACTGCAAACAACTTCACTTTTATATAATAGATTTTCCTTTACAGGAGCAAAAAAAAATGTAAAGAAACAATTTGTAGCCATCATTTATATGTTCATCTTTGAAAAAAAAAAATTGAAAATATCGAACTGATTTTCTTTGAAGTAACCAATATCAAAAGACCCGTTTCGAATTCGCAAGGTCTCGAGTCGAGTAAGGACAGAGTGTTCATTTGGGAGAAAGCCTTTGTACGGTTTAGATGCCAGTGTTGTTCACAGACTGACATACTAGTGTTTTGAACGAACCTTTGGGGGGAATCAGTCTCCCAACACGTGTACTTTCGTTAAAATCTCGTCATCCATTTTTTTCAGCATTACATAATTTTATGTACACTACGTAAACGGGAAATTAAAAAACGTTTTGTTATGTTACATCGGTTAAATAGTTCGTGTGATCTCACTCGAAGATGTTACTAAAGGAATTAGAAGAAATTTTGTTACCCACAGGTGATAAAGAGGTAGCATACTGTGACAACTTGTTATTAACCATTAAGAAGCGACTAGGATGCCCGAGGTGGCTAAGAGCGTGTACCGACTTAGCGCTTCGGTTCGAAGAGTGGCAGGTTCGAGTCCCACCGTGAGCATGGTTGTTTGTTCCTTGTCATCTCATGTGTGTGTTGTCGCGGAGGTCCTCGCGTTCTGCTGACCACAGATCCGAGGAGCCCGCAAGTGTGTTGGTGACTAGTGCATGGTCAAATATGCGTCCCATCGGGACCTAAAGGGTAACCAGTTGTTGTCTGGATAAAAGACCCAGAATATATATATATATATATATATATATATATATATATATATATATATATATATATATACGAAGCGTATATAACCTTTCGAATAAAATAAAGATATTTAGGTTCGTGTTCAGCCTCGGGCATGGTTGTATTTGTGTCCGTCATTTCACTCCTTATCATCACCATATCATGACATCTTCACAGTTACCATACCGTTAAATGCAATAGTGGTCACTAATGACCTAGAAGTTAACGCGAACTTAAATAACACAAAAAATGTATTTAGTATATTGTTTTCTTGACAACTGTGGTCTTCGGCCCAATCTAACTCGCAACGCTCACCTGTCGGATTTTTATGAGACTTAGCCAGAAGATAATGTATAATCGCAAACGCACATAGCACAAATTGTGAAGTGCTTTGACCATTGGAGATTTTTTTTGTAAGGTCTCCGTCGGCCGTTGGGCAGCTTGAGCTGGGGATGGAGGAGGCCACGAAGTGGAGCGACTTCGACGCCGGGCGCGACTTACGTTCAGCCCAGACGGCCGCCAGCGGCGCGTCACCCACTTAAGTGCGAAAATAAGATTTCCAAGTAGTTGTCTGCGCACTTCATACCAAATGGAGAGTCATATTTATTTACATAATGTACTCGTATACACATCTTTACACAAATAATATGTGATATTGTTTAATATATTCGTAGAATAATCAGAACCCTTAAAATAGTAGCTTGTAAGACTATTATAATTATGATGTTGGTTTTGTATATTATTAAGACAAAAATAATCGAAAATGTACTGGGATAGATGGCTCAGGGCATCAACTAATGTCACTGCAGTGCCTCTGACCGGGAGGTCTCGGGGTTCGAGTTCCTACGGTTGCAGGATTTTCGACACTAACCAGATAGCTGGATCGAGTTCTCTCGCTGTCTGGAGGAGAATTCTAGCGACCGGCTGCTCTGATCGGTAGTTTCCCGTGGTTTCTCCAATCATTACTAGGCGCATGGCGAAGCAGTACCCTACCAAACCGGCTACGGGCCGCGCGCGATCTTTCCTTCCCTTTCCTTGTCCTATCCTCACCCGTACTTACATACACACTTACTGTCATGCACTACACTACCACACATGCCGGGAGACCAGTGTGGAGCTTAATGCTTGACCCAGGTTGGCTGGTGTCAGGCTGGTGGGAGATACCTGGCTGAGGAATAAATCCCGCTAGCCGACCGTACGTCGGCGCCGGATCTAGCCATTCAGCGGTGTAATACCACCGCAACCTCAAAAAAACAACAACCATGCACTACACTTACGGGACTAATGACCTTAGCCGTTGACGCGCCGGGAATCATTAGAAATCAATCAATCGAAAATATATAGTTAAAATTTGAAATACTTTTCACTTATCGAATTTATTTCTCTTTGGGGGATTTTTTCCCTTTTAGTGATATGGAAAGCACCCATAATGAACGGATATCCAACAGAAGTAGCAAGCTTGTTGTCGCAAAATAGTATTATTACGATATCGACAAGGAGGTTATTGGAGTGGCCAGAGGTGGTGAGCCTTGGGCGATTAGCAAACCTCTACTCCCGCCTTGCTCCCACTCGCGTAGGCGGCGACCTCTGGCCGGGACGTCGCCGCACTTGTCACCTATCATTGACAATAGTGCGGAGAAAGCCACGATTTGTGGCCGCGTCTTTCGGCCCCAGGCAGAAGATGCCGAGTGCGGCCGGGAGGGGGGAGGGGGAGGGGAGCGCGAAGACTTCTTAGAAGAAAGCGACGCCGCGGCTTCTAGCGCTGCCGGGAGAAACGGCCGCACCTTCTGTAGTACAATATTTGGTGGCTGTAGAAAGTCCCTGGCGGAGTGTGCGTGGTCTAAACGGCGGTGCGTCGCTGCTTTTGTCTTTCTAGGAATTTGTCTCTTTCTTTTTCAGATGCAGATGCTGTTCGCGAAGTCTTAAAGTCAGAGTTTCCACTCTTTTCTGTTATTCATAAATCAACGATTTAAGATCAAAGGCACGTTCGGGTCTTTATAAGCAATGGTGCTCGTCGAGTTGGATTGTTTCTCGAATGGCGAAAGTTGAGAGTCACGTAGTTTGATTAATGATTTCTCCTCTGTGTGCGTCATTCGTAAATGTAATATGAATCTTTAATTTCATGCTTCAGTAACTGAAACAATCGCTATTACATAGCCAATCAAGCAATAAAAGTAGAATATCTTCTTCTGGAAGTGGTATAGCCATGTGTGTTCACCACTTCCGTCTTTCAACACCATTTTCCTTGAAGCCTCACTAATTGGAAGGAATATCATTTAGAGGTGGTGAAATTACTACGTTTCGATTACTACAATGTATGAAATACTCGTATAACAACAGATATCAATCAAACGACTCATTTTATGCTATTTATGGGTAAGGGAAGATGTCTCCACTTTGGCCTTTGGCCACTTTTCACTTATTAACTTTTTTCTTTCACTTTTATATTTATTAACCTGCTTAAGGTTTTAAAATAAGCACTTAAATATTCCCTGTAAAATATTTTCTCATGATCTGAAATTAATTTTAAATATTGTTGAAATTAATTTTTGAAATAAAAACAAATTGGTCAAAGAAACAACACTGTGTTGTACCTCTGATCAGGGGTAGTTGTACCTTTGACTTCGTCAGACAAATTAATAATCAGTTAACTGGGACTTATTTGATTATTTATACTATTTTTAACAATGTAATAAGCACGTCTGCTGCACATTAGCAGTAAAAATTACAGAAACTGAGAAAAAGTAATACAATATCATGCCACTAAATGTACTAAATGTGACTAATGTAATACAATATAATGTAAGTAGAACAAGTCACATGAAAATACAAACCATGCAAAAATCTGAAGTTAACTTTAAAATAATTAAATTCTCTAAATTAGTGTTTAAACAAATTATAATGCCTATGTGTTATTCATGCAATAACATAGCACAGACTGATTATGCTTAAGTATAAGAGTAATGAAGTTGCTGAACCTGGATTTAGATGACTCACGAATGGATTTTTTTCAATATAAAACGTTGAAAATTATTCGATCTTCTTTTGAGATAATATAACTAGAGGCACTACAACAAAACATACTTTCTCGCATTATTGGGAACGGTTACGTAATATTATATTCCAATATTTGCCATCACTTGAAAAATCCCAAACAAACTCAAATGAAGCACCTGCCGCGCATATTTTAAATTATTTCGATAATCAGGAACAGTAGAACTTTCTTACTTCTGCGAAAGAAGCAAACTTGTATAAATATCAACTGTTACAATATTTACAGAACGTTATATAAATCAGCAAGGATAATTTCACATATACATTAAACATCCATTAAATATTAAGTAATATTCTTCCTAATTGTCATTGACCTTCTCGTAGGGTCGATGCACAACCGGAAACCTTAGCGACCTTCCTATATATGTTCTCTTTACATTTCTCAAATACAGATGTCCGACCCACTTCTCTTCATATTATCCTTCGAATCGGATTCAGGCAGTTAGATGGCTTAGAGAAATGAATACACGGCGACAGACTACAGCCGACGAATAAAATCTTCGAGGAAAGCTGAGAAAGTTATCTCTCACATAAGTTAGAGGTCACATGGCGTTGCATGCTCATTATTCGTGTTCCCTTATCAGAGAACAAAACGGTTTTTCATTATGTGTGTTGTTTCTTTGATATATCCTCGCGTGTTGTGTTCTTTTCCGAATATTTTTTTTGTCGTTTCGCTGCTTTTCTACGATGATGGCGTTAATAAATTAATTGATGAAGTGCGTGCGGACGTGCGAGCGTACTTTCTTTTGGAAGGAAGACTTGAGAGCGTGTGGTGTGCCTATTAGGTTTGCTGAGCTCGGAAATTTCAGTTCTCACGGAATATCAATTGGCAACACGCGCGGAGGTCTTCCTTGTGTGCAGCAAGCGCCGCGCTTCCTGCAACCGCGTTGGAGCAGTTGGTAGTAAAGGGCTCAAAGCTCGGGTCGCATTTCAAAGAAACATCCGACAGATTCAGTCTTCAAGGAGACATTGAACAGATTTCTGCAAAGTAAAAAAGCAAAACAAATCGATTGAAACGACATAAAATGTTAACCTACAAATATGAATTAGAAAAGTGTGGTTTCGTATTGATGTGTCTTAAGAGTATATCAGTCACATTTTTTAGAATTGTAATGGGGTGATTTGTTGAACATTTTCAACAGAGCTATCTACAGTAATAGAGACAAGACTGTGACATCTTGAGGATGAAATATTATGCTCAGAAATATTTCGAATATGCCATTATATTTATTTATTGGGTGTTAAAGCCCTGTAGGTTAAATACTGAGATCGTAGAGTGGTCGTCTAATGAGTAGATGATAGCAATAACGATGATGAGACGATTCAGGGCAACAGCTACTACAACTGTAGTGTCCTTGCCCTGGAGATACTAAGGATCGAGTCCCGTCGATGGCGGATCGACACTAGTTAAATACTAGCAACTACAATATGTGATCAGAAGTATCCGGACACGTGGCTGAAAATGACTTACCAGTTCGTGGCGCCCTCCACCGGTAATGCTTTAATTCAACAGGGTGTTGGCCCACCCTTACCCTTGATGACAGCCTCCACTCTCGCAGGCATACATTCAACCAGGTGCTGGAAGGTTTCTTGGGGAATCACAGCCCGTTCTCCACGGAGACTGAGAAGAGGTATCGGTATACGCCGGTGAGGGTTGGCACGAAGACGGCGTTCGAAAACATCCCAAAGGGGTTCGATAGGATTCAAGTCAGGACTCTGTGCAGGCCAATCCATTACAGGGATGTAATTGTCGTGTAACCACTCCGCCACAGGCCGTGCAGTATGAACAGGTGCTCGATTGTGTTGAAAGTTGCAATCGCCATCCCAGAATTGCTTTTCAACTGCGGGAAGCAAGAAGGTGTTGGAAACATCAACGTAGGCCTGTGCCGTGATAGTGCCACCAAAAAAAATAAGGGGTGCATGAAAAACACGATCACTCCATAACACCATTTTGACGTGTCCGGATACTTTTGATCACGTAGTGTATATCGAATCCAACCGCTGCTTCAAAGAGACAGCTAGTGGTATGCTGCAACTGATTGGGAGTTTTCCATGATTTATCCGATGAATACGAGGTGAATGCCGCATCATTACCTTATCAACGGGCTATGGGCAGCGGTGAATATTCCCCCCTTCCCTCCTTACAGCCACACACTTTCACACACATGTTGGGAGACCAGACGGGAGCTTAGAGATTGCCGCAGTTCTGGCGGAGAAACGAAGGGGGGACCCCATAATCTGACATGCAGTTCGGCGCCGGATCTCGCGAGGAAGGAACATTGCAGCCTCGTGGGATACAACATGCACTACACTTACGGGGCTAATGATCGCAACGGTTGACGCTCCCGGAAGTACTAAATTGGCCATAAATCATGGGGGACATGTTCATCCTAGTTGCTGCAAATACGGAATGTTTTAAACGTAAGAATATGTGCATTTAATGGCGTTTGTTGGTAAATATTTTAAGCAATACAGGGGAGAAAACGCGCGAGGAGGCATAAGTTCGGTTCGTGGGCGTGTCCAAATGTTGAAGTGCGTACAAAAGTTTACAACGCGCGTGTACTTTCCCTCTCGCGGTTTTATGTTTGACTGACGAACCTTGCGTGAAGGTTTCACCAGGCAATGGTATTCGAGGTCACAACCTCGTCATCTTTGCCGATAAAAGGCAGTGTGTAAAAGTGCATTTAATTTATGGCTCTTGAGTCTCGAAGTACTAACCGACAGAAGATTACTCATATGAATGGATGATCGTTTAGCATTGTTAAACGTAGTTCTGCTTTTTAATGTACAGATAATAATTACCGTATGTTTATGCATTTTTGAAAGCGAAAATTGTTTGTGTACATAACCCATATGTAAAAATGGCCACTTGTATATTAAAGGTCACATTCGAAAATTTAATATTTTCAAATAATGAACTTGTGTAAAAGAGAAATTAAATGGATTTTCTGCCTCTATCTCAAGCAAATGCGTTGCAAGAGCAGTCTGGTCGCTTGCGTTGGCCCTACGGGTGGGGGTGAGGGTGGGGGGAAGATGGAAATACCAAGTCCGGCGGGGGGGAAACGACGAAAACGTGCGACAAGCGCTCTGAAACTATTCTTTGTAGCCAGCACACTATGAATTCACCTGCAGCTTTGATCTTAGACTAGCTATACAATGCAAGATAGTATTTTAACCCTTATACCATACCAGGAATCTTTTTGAACCCCTACAGCAGTGTAGACTCAGGCAACTAAATATGGCTTTGTGTCCTCTGCAACAAGGTACCAAACTATTTTCTCATATTTTCCTAGTTTTATGGGATAGATTGTAAGTTTTTCGTTTTATGGCCTCGGAATGACCTAAGATTAAAGATGTATGTTATTTCTCATTTGAAACATCATTGTCATTACTCATTGTCACGATCTCTGATAACGTTCCTAATACTGTCGGTATTTGATTTTTCCTCTCGAAATAACTTTCACAATCTCTTATAAATCTCTGAACTATTACATATAATTCAGAAAGACAACAATAGCTGGAGGTATCTCTTTATAAAATATTTTAAATTATATTTATTATATTGTAGAAAATGACTTTTAAAATGTATCCTTGCCGAAAATAATTATTATACACTCAGAGTATTACCATTTTCACATCTAGCATGTCATTCATGTTAATCACTACTAGGTGTCATTAAAGTGTGGGGTCCGAAAAGACTTCAAGGACAGTACTTATTAGAGAAAAGTAGATATAGTACTAGGATGAATGAAATATATATTTTACAATACTTATATCGTATGCTCGTTCTACGCATTGATTTACGCTTATTTAAATCGTATGTATGTATGTAGTTTTGTTCTCACCTACTCAACATGAGCCCAATAATTCTACCCTTTAAACGGAGGACGCCTAAAACAATGATGTCTGTCTGTCTGTCTGTCTGTCTGTCTCTCTCTCTCTCTCTCTCTCTCTCTCTCTCTCTCTCTCTCTTTCTTTTTTCTTTCTTCCATTAATTCATTCTATTCCAGAAGTTCAGTTGATTTCATCAACTGAATCGTCAATAATAACGTTAAGTGCAATATCCGATAATAATAATAAAATTAAAGACTAAATTGGATTATAAATAATACCAGATACTATAAAGAATCCGCTTAGAACATACTCTTGTTGAAAAGAAAGTTAACTGCAACATACACCCAAAATACACTGTACATTTATTCTCCCCTCTCCCACTTGAGCTCCTCAGAAACCATAAATCTACAGCGGCGCGTTTGTATCAACCTCCCCTCCTCGGCCGCGTTACACCACATCTCCCACGGCGCAGCGCCTTTGCAGTCACCTGCCCGGCGCGGCCGCCGAGTGAATTCATTTGGGAGCGCTTGCGTCACTTGAAGCTGTTTCGGGACGTCATAACGCCGAGGAAGGCGCTGGGAAGCAGAACGTGATCTGCCCCTCCCCCCTCTGTCACCGACCTCGCTGCCTCCTCCACCACCGCCTCCGTCCTCGCCTTCGTCCCCATCTCCAGCTCATGCAACTCTCGCCACCACATCCAGACTCGCCACCACCCACGCCCCCGTGCCCACCTCCACTCCCACTCCCACCCCCGCGCCCGTCCTAACCCCGCGCCCGACCCACCCCGCGTCTGCCCCCGCTCCCGCCCCGCCTCCGTGATTACCCCCGCTCCCGCACCGTGGCCCGCGCCCCCTGTCCGCCCGCACCCCGCGAGCGCTTCCAACGAGGGATTGTTCTGGCCTGGAGAGGTCTCGCGCTGTGTGAACGCGCCACGCATTGTGCGTTCTAAGAACTTGTGAATCACGCGCTCGATGAGAAATTAGGGACGCCGCATGTTGAGAACGGGAAAATTCGAAGTATGCCGTGTGGAAAGAGACATGAACGAGAATAACATGCGGCGATCGCGGCGTGTGGGAAATGAAAGAGTGCGTGTAACTTGCATTAGATTTATGTTACAGATGTGTGAGTAATACCTGGGGTATCGTAAATGTTTGCGTAGTTTTTAGGGCCTGGAATTGAATAACATCAGACCCATTGAATCAGACTGAATGTTTTCGACGGTTGAGATTCCCATCGCTTGTAGGGCATTGTGTGCGTTCTGACCCTTGTTCTCTCTTGAATTTGGTGTGATCGTGCAATATGCCTTTCTTCAAAAACCAATATCCACGATTATTATGCTTTGATTAATTATCATGGCATCGAATTCTCTTTCACCATGATTATGCTTGTTTCTTTACTTTCTACTGGTCAGGGTTTTTAAATGTCATAGATAAAAATAAATTAATTCTTTATCGAATATTTTAACTCATTTTTTGAAGTATACACACCAACAAATTCGAAAATGACCGAGGTTTAGTAACATTATAGATGCAGTAGCTTCTTTGTTATCAAATGAAAACTATGTCATGAAAGCTTATCCCAAGCGGTACAATTTTAATTATTGTTAACTTTTTCTGCCCATGAAGCTTAGACTAATGCGTAAACAATAAATCATCTTCTAATATAATCTCTCACTCGGGACATGACATGTGTTCTCGGAATATTTATTGTATGAAAAATGTATATATTACTAATAAATGGGAGAGTAATATGGACTTAATGCAGCTAATCGTGGGAAACTTGAGGTCTCATACATACGTGTAAAAAAATATTGCCATTAATTTGAAGAGTTTTCCATTCTCATAATTCACTTTCTTTCCAGCTCATTCACATTTCTTCATAATTCATCTTCAAAAGATAAATTGGTACATACAATTATGCAAAACGAAGAGCCGATGCTCAGCCATAAAAGCGCCATTTGTTCCGAAACCTTGACAGAACAGCTTTCTGGAAATATCCGAGGGGTTCACAGGTTTCCGTCTCCCACGTAAATAGTTCCGTTGCCAGAGTTCTTGCCCCCAAGATTCGGTTTAGGATTCTGGCGTATGGAAACAATGAAGTGGGAGATGCGTGTATGAAGGGATCGAGGTTTCAAGGATGTTTAAGTTTAAAGTCTGATCAGTCGAACGCAGAATATTTATGTCGGTAGAAAAAAATCGACGACTCGTTCGGAAAACATAGTAGTTGCGGGGACGGTGGCCAAGGTGAAGATAAAAAAGACGACCAAAAGTGGTTGCAGTGATGGCGATGGCCATGGCGGCGATGAATATTTATCTATTTATCTTCTTTATAAATAAAATTCGAGTGTCTGTTCATGATTTCAAAATAACAGCCTACTTGTGTAATCATAAGATTAATGGATGATATAAAAACCTATTTAATTGCCTTTACGATTTGTGCCTGTTTGATCTCTGATACGGCTGAACCGATTTCAATGCATTTTTCTCTCCAGAAAGATTGTTTTATCGAGCATAACTTAGGCTTCTTTTGTAAATTATTAATTTCTCTTCTTTAAAGAGGAAGATTGTTTCTTTTTTCATACAAATCTGTAGTTTTATTCACATTTTAATGAAATTTTGTACTCTTCTTCTTCAATGGCACTGCTGTACAACTTGAAGTTAAACTTTGGCCTCCAGAAAATATTTCCTCCACCCTTGCCTGTCTTTGCTGCTCTTCTCCATATCCTTACTCCCAATAATTATCTTGCGACCGTAGGCACTGCATCTTCCATCTATTGTTTTAGTTTTCCTGTTGGTCTACTGCCATACGTTTTACTATTTAACGCTTTCTTTGGCTGCCTATGACCCTCCATCCTTACCACGTGTCCTGCCCTCCGTAATTACTGCAATCTTACCTAGTCTGTCACTCTTTGTTATGTCCTCCATATGCCGTTTTCTTGTATGGGGCCTTGAATTCGTCTTAAAACTTTCCTTTTAAAGATGTTAATTTTATTCTTTATAGTTTCATTGAGTACCCATGTTTGGACAGGATGAAGCTGGGATAGGTGGGATGGGGCAGGATGAGGTCGGAGGAAATGGGGAGGGGGCGAGGCAGCACAGGTCAGAGCGGGTTAAGACGAGATAAAAGGACACTATTCATTGAATTGATTCCTTTTCCTGACCAATGGAGAAATATGATTTATAACTAACCGGGCAACACAGGATTCTTCAGCTAGTTTTTTATAATACAAGTAGTTCACTATAATAGCAACGTAATGCAACCGTAAAGAATTTGTGATAAATCTAAGCAAATGAATGCGGTAAAGCGTAAGATTGCGTACTAGCACACCTATTCAAACCAAAAGTAGCGATTATTTAAATGGATTTATTATCTCTTACTTATTTGTTAGTTCTTATTGATTATAAGATTCTAATATGTTATTGGTGTTAGAAACAGTGTTGAATGCACACTCCAACATCACAAATATCAATGACGAGTGATTCAATTGCCTCCGTTATTTGCTCTAAAATCGTACTAACGACTGTAACTACTGTAAAGATAACACCGTCTTGAACAAAGATATTATTGTAAATGAAGTTTGGGGATGGGGGAAATTAAGTCTACATTCACTGACGAGAACAAGCTCATGGGACCGACTTCGTATTTGGCCCACAGATATAAGTAAAATCGTCAAAGATGTGGATGAGGACGGAGTTAGGAGGGAAAAAGTGAACAATACCTGATATACTCATACATTTCATACTCTAAAGGAATTCAAGAGAATCGTCAATATGAAATGAACATTATTGTTATTTCTGTAACTTCTAATTAATGTAATATCTAATTTTTTACATTTCGGTTATCCACGAGACTTTTCTCAGAGGGCTCGCAGCTTGTCATTTGTATTCTGGATCTCTGACGCTTTCTGGGGATTTTCATTGATCACTGGGACATATGCCGTGCAGTGTTATGGTAATAACCCTTCACTTGACCCTAAGGATCGGAGTGGGAGCAGGTTGGAGAAGGAAGAAACGTACGCGGTCCGTCGACCATTGTGTAGGAAGCTGCTCCGGTATTCGCCCGGAACTGATGCTGTACGTAAGCCACCGATTGACGACCTTCGGACTCGATATCGGCAGCGGCCACGAACTCTGATA
The DNA here is from genome assembly GCA_038098605.1 of Gryllus longicercus. Taxonomy (NCBI): domain Eukaryota; kingdom Metazoa; phylum Arthropoda; class Insecta; order Orthoptera; family Gryllidae; genus Gryllus; species Gryllus longicercus. Next base: position 1,621,125 of record JAZDUA010000252.1, read on the forward strand.
TATTTCAAGCTCATTTCGGCACCCACTCGTGGTCGATTGGGCGGTCTTACAACCACCGCCATCTTCCGCCATCGGTGCAGTCACGTCCTTGAGACTCGGCTCTATTGGCAGAATCTCTCATAAAACTTAAAATTATGAAGGCTTAAAAAACTCCTTTATTTTACATAGAAAATTGTTTGTTTGCTTTTTATACAGCCTGACTAAGTCTGCAAAAGATACATTAGGGTATTTTATAGAAATGGAAAATTATTTTCGAGTAGATCATTAAGAAAACAACACCAACGTTTACGCTTTCAACAAGCCTTCTCAGGGCACTTTAAATATCATCTTCCTCACCCTCGTACCCTCTCGCCGAGCATCCTCCTCAACCTGGCACATGGACATCAAACAACTCCGAACATGGACGTCATTGTGTGCAGAGTGCTGTCCAGGGTGGTGGACATGCCGTGCTTGTTATTCGCGAGGCTTGACGATGGCTGCGTAAAAGAAAGTGCATATTGTGAGGTGTACAACAAGTAGGGTGAGGACGATGTTTGGTGTAATACAAGGAATACGTTAAAATTGAGGTGCCATGACGAAGGCTTAATAGAAGTCGAACAGTTGATGTTTTAAGAAATGTTGAATTCTTTATGACTTACTCTCTGGAAATCTCCCGTTACTTAAGAGTCCAGGTCAAGGAATCTAGCACAAGTGAATATTTTGGAATATTTTGTAGTGCGAGTTCACACTGGCACCAGGTTAAGCGTTGTTGCAGAGTGACTGCGGAGTACAGAGTATATCTCAGGGCCTTCCATAATAATTCGGCAATAAAGATCAAAACTGAGAGGTTCTCGGAGAGTCTTAGTGGTGGCCAAGAGACCCATTGCTAACTTACTGTTCTCTAGAACAATGAGATGAGATAATTAGTCAACGTCAAGGAAGCGTTATAAAAAAATTTCATTCTCTTTATTCCCTTAATTATTTTTTACTTCTATTGTTTTTATATCCCATTCTTTTTTCCTTCTTCCTTTATTGCATTCTTCTTTTATTCCATTTATTTCTTCATTTCGTTCGTTCCTTCATCCCTCTTTCATTATTCGCTGCCCTCCTTCTTCCTCTTCTCTCATTGTGTGTGTGTGTGTGCGGGGGGGGGGGGGGGCAGGTACGATAGACGCCTCCTAGCTTCTCCGAGCGAGCGAATGACTTCATCGCAGCGCCTGCCGCCAGGGGCGCCCGTCGCCGTGACGAATGGAGCCGGTCGCGGCCGAGGCTTCCGCGTGGGGCATACTAAGCAGAAGAGAGCTCTCCGCGCCGCACCCGCGCTCTCGCGGAAAAACTCGTTCCGACTTCCGACAGAAGCGGCGACTGCAAAATGCGCTAAAACGCCAAGAAATTAGTGAAATCAAAGTTGCGTTTGCCGGTTTGGGTGGTTGGAAACCCTTCCCACCCGCCGTGCTTCTCGACGGTAGGAATTCTCTCTCGTCGTTTCGAATCCTCGCGGTAGTTGAGTTGTTTTTCATTCAGTGTGTTGCTATGGGCCTTCCGTAGAGCTCTTTCTCGCAAATGTTGCGTAGAGATGTACGCAAATACTAGCGAATATCTTTTGAAAAGTAAGTTTGAGGGAAAGCGCTGAGAAATTAGATTTGTTCATCTTTTAGACATGCCTTAGAAGGCAAGTCGGTTCTCAATGTAGCAATTTTGGTCGGAAAATATAAATTTCGCGTTTCATTTCATTTTGTGATGTTTCCTTTTAATCTTTGATACATCGTTTTCTTCTTTTTTTCTTCTTCTTCTGCTTCTTCTTCTTCTTCTTCTTCTTCTTCTTATTATTATTATTATTATTATTATTTTCCTACTATTATTAACACTTTTGATATTGTCAGCGAGTGCATGACATTACCAATACATCGGAGTATCGTGAAGAGGTGATGTCGAACTGTTAATTTTCTAGGTAATATACAGTGATGTTTTACCCCAAGTAAGTTTATGTACTTAAAGAACTTCTGTGAATAAACGAAGAACACATCAGTTTATTGCGTTTGAAGTATATATTCTGATTACAAATAAATCGAATTGAAGACAATTATCAGTGCAGAAAATATAATAAATTATGAAATTATGGGGAAAATGCTTCACAAACAAAATCATTACATTATTTGAAGATGGACACGCTATTACAGTTCTAGGGAAATTATTTCTTCACCATCAATACATAGTGTAACGAGCCGTAGAGTTAGCCCACTCGCCTCTGAGCGGGCAGTGGTTTATAAATGAGAATTTTGTATTTATCTATTGAAAGGCGAGCGAATACCATGTGTTGGACACTTATCAATCATTTATATTGATTTATACTTTATTATTATGTCCATGATTTAGTTTTATTTCAATACAGTTTATAACCTTTTATAAGTAGTATACGTCTTCTTGTCTTTTAATATGTTTCTTCTTCTATTTCTGGTTCACTTCTCTTCGTAAATAATGATAGTTCTTTAAAATAAAATATTTCTCTAAAATAATATTATATGATAGTATTTTAAAGTAATTAATGTTAAATCAGTAAAAACTGTATGTAAAATCTTTTTGGAGGAGAAAAACTAAATTTAGTCAATTGGTGCACCTAAAACACTCAAAATACATAAAATTTAAAAAATGGAATCCTAAATAACGCAGTTCTAGAATCGTCTTCCCAATTTCTTTGATACATATTAGTCGAGCAGAAAAAGAATTGAGTCGGCTGATTCTGGAACTAACGATGGTTGAGTACGTCCTGACATCCGAGTCCCGTGAACTGTCTGCTTTGTGTGTTTTGTGGTTCCCCGAGAATATACTCCACAACGGGGAGAGAATACTCCACAACGGCTAATTCCAGAACAAAACGGAGGTGTTTATAAAATGGCGATCTGTCAGCAGTTCGTAGAATAACATGTGCCCCCCTTATCGCCAGTCCTTTTCTACGTATAGTGGAGTTTATAGTGTTTTAATGAAAAAAATGTTAATATAAGAATCGCATTCTCAAAAACTTGCCAGTCAGAAAAAATTAACAATAAACACGCCGGTATATTATTTGACTCACATGCAAATTCATATCGATAATAATTAATATATTCGCAATAAATGTCAACCAGTTTGTACGAACCAGACATTAGTTTGTGTTCTTTATGACGGTGCTGCTACTCAGTTAGCTTGGTCAATTTTTCTGGTATACTAATAGGCATGCTCGTGAACTTCAGATGTTCCTGAAAATCTTCCTGGTGAAATGATATCAGTTCAATATTTCTAATATTTCTTTATCACAATTTTTTCACATTCATTCTTTCTTTCTTTTCACATCACTTTCTTTTTTTTCTTTTTTTCTTTCTTTCTTTCTTTCTTTCTAATATTTAACATATAGTTTTTATCACCGCCTAGTAAAATCTTCTGATGTGGTGATCGGAAGACTTTCACCAGCGCAATCGCCATTAATTGTATTTTTTTTACAAAGAGAAAAAAAACTAAACAGGAAATAGAAAATTAATTGTGGAGATAGTGTAAATCAGTATTTCCCCAGGTATCATTTCAAGGTGAAAAAGCGTTTAAAACATCACTGGCTTGTTCAAAATAAGTCAAAATAGTTGAAAATGTCAATCCTACTCTTAATAATCGTGAACATTATCGAAATACCGTACAAATCCTCAAACCCGTGTCTGAAACAGAGATATATATATTATTTTTCTAAACCACTCCATGTTCTAAGTATCAAAATGCAAACACTGGAGTGACTCCTAATTTGTAAGAAATTCGGATAATAAAAGAGCGTGGCTGGGCGAGATCTGACTGGCTGGTGGTTGATGGAAACGTCAGCTCGCTGGGGCGGCGAAGAGGCTGGGCGGGGCGGGGCGGGGGCGACGACAACCCGGAGCGCCCAGGGAGAGTGGAAAGCCGCCCCGCCCCGGAGGAGCGTCTGGGCGCGGGCGCTAAACGAAAGTGCGTACACGCGTGCGTGCGTGCGGGCGGAGGTCGCGCGCGTGCCTTGTCGCCCCGCGTGTCGCGCTGCCACACTGTGGTCTGACTGGACCCAAATGAGCGCTCACCATCGGCTTCGCCAACTGTGCTCTCGTTCTCGTGAACTCGAGAAGGGTGTTTTAGAGAGATTGGTTGATTAGTGATGCCGGATGTGTCAACTGTTAAGCTCAATAGTCCCGTACGTGTAGAGCGTGTTTTTTCCTCGGGAGGTGGCGGTAGTCTTCTCTCCTTGGATGACGAGATCCGGCGCCGACCTACCCGTCGACATGCGGGGTTTTCCCCTGACAGATATCTCCCACCAGCGGAAAGGAGCCCCAGCCGGAACTACCTCTAGATACCGACCGGTCTCCCAGAATGAGCGGTAGTGGAGTGCTTCTAAGGGGTAAGGACAGGACAAGAAAGAGGATGGAAAGACCTCGTGTGGTCTCTAGCTCGTTTGTTGGGACCCTTTCCCGGCATTCACCTGGTATTGATCGGAGAAACCATGGAAAGCCGCGGCTGAATTCGACCCAGCTCCCTAGCTAATCCTGCCACCGTCGGGACTTGAACCCTTAAATGTCTTGGTCAGAGGGTGATATTTGTAGTGAATTTAGTTATTTACTCATCAGTACTGCCAAACAATCGTTCTCCATTTTCACGCGCTAAGTGGGTCGATTCACGTAGGGCACGATAAAGGAGTAGAATCAAAATCGGATAATGATTTACCGATACGGATAATGATTTATCGAATACTTTACATTTCACTGAAAAAAAAAGATTTATTGTTATCAAATTTTGCCAAAAAAACTCGTTGCTATCTTTTCTGATAATTCAACCTCATGTAGTAAAATTAAAAGAGGGGATTCTGGAGATGATGTTCATGAAAACGCATTGTGTTTTGTTATATTTGTATGTCTCTTCTACTTATACCTTTTTGTGATATAAGGAGGTCCTTCAACTTCATTAACAAATATTTGCTGTTAAAATTAGGTGTTTAAAGTATATAATAACTTGGAAGAGTGAAATGAATTTGGCACAGTGAAATGGATAAGGCAGAGTGAAATATAAAGTCAATATGCAGTTCATCCTTTCAAAATTTGAATACGCAACGAATGTTAGTCGTTTTGAAAAGTAAATTGCACAGAAACATATAAAAACCGAGGCATAGTTGCAAAGAATATAGAGAACGTCTTTGTAAGTGGGATCTGTTTTCTTAGATGCCATTTTCCGTTCACTGACGAATGATACGTACAATTGAGTTGACTTTCAAAAATACGTATGCAATGCGACATTTGTTAGATATAAATGAGAAGCAACTTTACGTTAATAGCGAAATAAGCCAATAAACTAACATTTTCGAATTAACCCGCATTGAACGCAGTAATTTTGTCTCCTGTTCCTACTGTACGATACAGTTAAATTCGCAGCAGTCCACTTTTCGGGTGATTCGTCATTGATTAGTTGTGGTTTACACGGCAAAAAGCACATGCCGCATGTGGTTGCGAAAATTGCAAGAATCGAGGGAACTGTGCACATAGAGCTGTACCGGATGTAATGAATGTTTGGATTTGGATTTTTATTCTGCACAAGATTACAAATGGTACCACACGCACTTTTTTTTATTCTAATCGTCGAACTCCAGGTAGATTGTTCTTATACCAGATTACACATTCAAAATCTTGCGTGTTAAGTTAATTCAAAGTTGAATACCTTGGATGATGCGAGTTGCAGTCGGTAAGAAGTAGTCGTTATATATTCACCCGCAAATTTCTGTCCTAAAAAGTTATATTTTGTCCTTTGGATTTGCATGTTTAACTTCAGCCTTCGTAGGCTGGAGATTCCTTGCATTGTCGTTCATCATATGTTTGGTCGTAGAGAACCTCTGGTCCTGAGAGTTCCAGCCCGCGACGCGCCGTGCGTTTAACGTCTCACTCCTTTTGTCCAGTCTTGAGAGCTCTTCCTCCACCGTTTCCCTCCACAGCCGCAGTCGCTCGCCAGTACCACCGCCGCCACCACCGCCACCTCCCACTCTATCACCGATCCCGCCGACGCGAACCCCGCCTCCAACCCTGCCGCCGCTCCCGCCGCCGCACCAGCCGCCGCCCCCGCTGCCGCCCCCGCCGCCAGCCCCGCCGCCGCCCGCGCCGCCATGTCTGCCCTTGTCCCGCTGCCGCCAAAGTCCCCGTCCCCGCCGTCTGCCCCTTCGCCATCCCTGCCGCCCTCGCCGCCGGCCCCGTCTCCGCCACCGCCTCCACCCCCACTGCCGCCCGCGCCCCCGCCGCTGCCGCCGCCCCAGCGCACGACGCCAGCTCCATCGTCGCTCCCGCCCACGTCTCCAGCCCCGCCGCATCAGCTGCTGGCGTCACCGCCACCCCCGACGCCGCCCCCGCCGTCACCTCCGCCCCCGGCCCCGCCGCCCCAGCCGCCGGCCATCGTCGCCGCCGCCGCCGCCGCCGCCCCCGCCGCCAGCCCCGCCAGCGTCCCAGTCGCCTCCATCATCATCAACGCCGGCATCCCAGCTGCCTTCATCCCCATACCTGCCGCCACTACCGCCCCGGCCGCCACCGTCGCGGCTGCCACCGCCACCACCGCCGCCACTGTCGCAACCACCGCTACCATTGCCATCACCATCGCCACCGCCATTGCAGTCGTTTTCGCTTTCGAACCATGGGCACCTCCTGGAAAGAGCGGCTATGCGGATGTGTGGATAGCGACTGGCCAGGCGGCCTCCAAAAATGTCTCCTTTCGCGGGCCACCTTTCGGAGAGAGCAAATAATCGCGCTTTTACAGTTTTCTCAGACTAAAATAAACTTGCTTGGCTTTTTCTTAGGCTCAAATGAATTTGCTTGGCTTTGAAATATTTTTATATGCCAATGAATTATACATTTCTTTCTGCACTTTTTTAGAATTAAATAGTTTGAATATAGAAATATAAGCATTTATTGATAAATCGACAGTACTACTGGTATATTTCTTCATTATAGTTTATCAGCATAGAAAAATTACATGGCTCAAAGAAATTTCATGTTAAAGGGATTTCAAGAGGGTTTCTATGGTAACCGATTTTAATTTCGTGTTTGCTTTTGATGAAACCTCCTCAATGCGCATACAAGTATACTGCTTAGATACTCATCTTGGGAATGCGAAAAATAATTAGCAGGCATTGATAACATACATTTATATTTACTTAAAGAGAATTTATATAACTATTTAAAATCATAAACGTACACTTATTTGGACGAGGTTGATTAATAATTCATAATAGTGTTTAAAGTGAAATTCAGTGAATGTATACAGAGAAGATGACTTAATAAATTGTAGTTTATCTGATTAAAAACACCTTTTCCTCGTAACTGCTACACAAAATAAAGGATCCTCATTTCGCCTTTTTAAAATTTTTACTTTTACTCTACTTGTGTAGTATATAAAAAGTATTGTAATGCCGCAGCAGAAAATTGCGATTTTTCAACAAAAACGCTTATAACGGGTCCCTGATGCAAAAAATGCATAATTTTTGGGTCTGTGTGTAGTAAATTACTTCCTCTAAGACCTTATGTAATCAGAATTTACGTTTTATGGTTTTTTCATAGCGAAAAATTTGTTTACGGCAAAACGTCAATCCGTCTGTGAACAATGCTAGCGGGTAAACCGTAGGCAGGTTTTTCATCAAAATTGATATTCCCTGATCTCATTTCGTGGAAATTGAATTTAAAATAAATATGTTGATTTTGACACGAATCTCCAAAGACATTATCAATTTTTTTCAAATATACCTTAATTTTTTTCTTTTAGGTTTTTCCTTAGAGAGCGAAGGAGGCTTATACTCGTAAACATGGCGCCTATCCGATTTTCAGTGAACTTTGTAAATTGTCTAAAATTGCAAAAGTTAATTTTTTTCACAAGACCCCTTACAACTACAGTATTGAAGTTAGACTTTTTTTGCAATAAAATCTCTTCTTTAGAAATATATTTTTAAATATGATAAAATTATTTACAATTTTTCCAAAGTTGAATAGTTTTCTAGGTACATTTTGCTTAATTTGCTTTGCCGGCGCAGTTCCAATTTTCATGATCTCTCTATATTTCGAAAATTTCAAATGTTACAAATAATGCAAGAACGTATACGCTGTTACAGCGCCACTAGTTCGTTCTCTCACGTCAAGTGGAGATTTCAATGCGCGGTTAGGACATTAAAAGTATTTACGCTTAGTCAGATTCAATTTAGACGTAAATTTCATTATATTGAAATAAAGTTAATAACAAATACACGTATGCTTTTTTCCTTTAAAAGTCGCATAAACATATATGGTTATTAGCGACTACATGTAAAGACATTTCATAACATCTCCATCGGTTATAAAATAATGCTTAAACAAAATAATAAAGGAAAATTATATCTTACACAAATTAAACATACATTGTTAAATACAAAGTTGCAATTGTACACTTTTGAAATACATTTAGTAGGGTTATATTTCATTTAGAATATTAATTGATTAACAGAGTTGTAGTACTTTTTTTTTGATAATCCTCAGATGTAAGAATTAGTTCTTTCTCTTCTTATTTCTGTAGTGTTAATGAAAAGCTCCTAAAATTTGAAATAAAGAAACTAAAACGTGTATGTTTTTTTTTCATTTACATAGTAAATTGTTATAACGAATTCTTGCTAGATGTAATGAGGAAACGTCTGTAGAAAAGGTGTAATTAACAAAACTGCACTGTTGGGTAAAATGTCAATACCTTCAGTATTCTTGAAGTTCCTACAGCAGTGTGTTCCCACGTTTTATCACGTATAACAATAATCGTAAGAAAAATACTCTGGTATTACCATAGCACCTTCTGAAATTTTGAAGTCAGTGACAGAAAGCGCAGGTCCAACTCCTACCAGTCAAGCAAGTTTAAACCTGTCCTTATTTCAAGTTCATCACTTCGTAAGCAGATTTTCGCTTTTCCGAATCCTGCAGACGAATGTTCGGGAAGCGCTCGTAAAAGCAGGGTCTCGACCCGAAGGCAGTCCGCACATCCGAACGCTTTCCGCTGGGGTCAGCTGCGGCACCGGTCACTCGACGGCTGCAGAGAAAGTAAATATTTTTCTCCTAAAGCATATAAACATAAAATGTGCCGTCCACGCCGCGTCGCGCATCTCAAGATCCACTTGACTGCAGCGCTTCCGGCCGGCGACTCGACTCGACGCGTCGCGAGAGAGCGGACGCGCTGTCGGCCGCCGGCGACAGCCACGGGGGGCAGGGGGCTGCAGGTGAAGGTGTGAACGGCACATGCGGCTGTTGCAGGGGTAACACGTGGCGACAGCTAATGCGGCAGAGGAGATGGCAGTGGCGGAGGCGACGGCGGCGGTTTCTCGATACCAGGCGAATGCTGGAGAATACTGACTGCCCTAATAGAAACAGGCCAAGGCCCGCGCACCATGAACCCTGTACCTTCTTGTCTCCTTTCTCTCTCTCTCTCTCTCTCTCTCTCTCTCTCTCTCTCTCTCTCTCTCTCTCTCTCTCTGTCTCTGTCTCTCTGTCTCTCTGTCTCACACACACACATCCCCGCGAGTTAAGCGCTGCACAGGCTAACCGTGCTGTTGGGGTTGCCACCTTAACTGCATCCGAGCCTGCAGTCACTTGTAGTATATAATGTCAAAATATTTTTTAAAAAAATATATTAAAAGCTTAGAGAGCTCTTTGTTTTCTCTCGGGAATGTCAAATGTATGATATGGCAATTCTCATATGTTGCGGAAAATTGATAATGTATGAAATCGAGAATATAATACGGTACTGGCGTTGTGCCTCTAAGAATGGTAATAATAATGATGAAACTGTCCCAAACACTACAGATTTAGACGAAATTAGATGAAAATTGATCTTTTGGTCTACAAAACTGTGCTGAATGAGTTAATGATGAGTCACCATCACTACTTTATCTAAATTCCCTGTTGCATTCTGTGTCCCAGTGATGAAATGACCCATTACGCAAAATTAGAATCCTTAGTTCCGCTCAACCTTTTCTCTCGGCTTGCAGAGACCCTGGCCTCTCTCGATTGCGCCACTTCCCAAGAATTCTTGTAATGAATTAGTGAATGTTGCGGAAGTGGAATATCCGTTGGGATATGTGGTTGTCGTTCACGAAGCCGTGGATTGGTGATGTACCAATCTCCTTTCTTACGCCATGTAAAACTCATAATGAGGCACACAAAATTATTACGCTCATCCACGTAAATTAGAGCATTGCTTCACAATGAACTCGTTCTCCAGCTCGCAATTGTTTCGTTTGGACTCGTGTTCGATTCCGGGTGAGAACTCTCATTCACAGCGCTGTCGGCGGCGGCGGCGGCGAGTTCCGTTGTGTGACTCGCCTTTCAACTGCTTAGACCTCAGCCTCGTTTCCGCTACTCTCGCCTCAGGGGACAGGATCCAGAGGAAAAAGACTTGCGGAAGGTGACTAATTACTAGTGTTCCAGAAAAAAATCTAATGACCTAATCCAGAACGTACTGGATGCGAAGTTTTTCTTGGTTTTTCGCTTTCGCAGCTCGAAACGCTCAGGTTTCTGCAGTTAAATGTGTAGGAACGAGATGGACATATTGAGTGCAGCTAAGAGGAGATTTGCAAAATACTGGCTGGACCCGTGCGAACATTCCTCACTTCGTAAACAAAGTTTTATGGATCCAAATATCCTCATACTGGATATCACTTTTGGATGGCCAGCCCTGAACTGTACGTTAAAGCTTTACTCTCCCGTCATAGTGGGTCCGTCGACGTGTCAATTTCATTTTGTACAAATTTTGAGGTTCTACTTGATGCTGATAATCTATGCATGCAACGGAGTGGGGGCATACAGAAGAGCTAAATCTCTGAAAAGGGGCTCAGTTTTTGGAATAATACTTAAAGAAACATACCTTGCGTTTCACTTACCCCCAGATGTCCCTCCATGTTATCCCACATCTTACCGCACGCTCTCCACATGTTGATCCGGAAGATCCTCACATGATCCCTCTCATTCTCTCAGTGTATTTCTCGCAGGTTTCTCTACACGTTTCCCATATGTGTCCCGCATATTCACCGTAAGATCCCCACACATGTTTCGACACATATTCACAGTATGTTTTTCTGCATATTTTACCGCATGTTCCCTACAAGTTTCTTCACCTATTTTCTGTATGTTCCTCCACATTTTCACTCCATGTTCCCATAAATATTAACCTGAAAATTAAAGTGTGAGCTCAAGCATTTAAGTGTTTATTCAATACGAAAAACTTTTATCAAGCGCTTACGGCAGCGGATAGCTCAATAAACTAACTGGAAAAACGCGCTTTGCAAAAAAATTCAATCTTCCATAAACGTCACTTTTATATCATTACTTTACAAATGGAACTTTTCATACCGATATTTAACTTTCAGTATCTCTAACAACTCATTTTATGGGCCGAAGCAACCTTTCAAAATTGTAACAGAACGTTAAAATCGATTTTATTGCGTTGAGTACTGCTTGTGTCCCCTGGGGTGCACTAAAAACCGGTTGTAATGCCCTAGGACGCACCGTCCCGACTTATGCTCGATCGTAAAGTGTTACAACGTGATGTGTTGCGAGTTGCAAGTGTGCCTGGTTACCCCAGAATGCAATAATCTGCACCCTTCTGTTTTTGTCATAAATCTCTTTAATACAGAACTGGGGGTAATGCCCAGTAATACATTTGTACGGTATTATGTTGATAGTTTCTTATAAACTCAAAAATAATTTTAATGAACCTTTTTCCCTTATTTTCTGAACTTATTTATTTCTAGAAATGTTTTAATCGTTGTGGTATTTTCGCGAACTTATAACTTATTTTTCGTTAGTATTCTATATTCTACGTTAACTTTCAATTACTTTAATATAATTCTTAATTATGTGCTCTTCACACTTTTTCGACTTTAAAATTGTGTAACAATATATTGATGAAGGTATGAACAGTGTACTTGGCTTGTAAAAGACATATTGATAGTACATAACAAATGATTGGGTTATTGATCACAATTTAATGAATATTTACTTTGGGGAAATTTGAAAAGCATTTTTGTTATTCGAAATTGAGTCCAAAATTATAGTAAATATAGTGAATTGATATGGTCATGGGAATCTCAAAGCTTTGGAAAAGCCCTTGAGCTTCTGACATTAGCCGTTGAAAACGATCATATCTGAAGTATCGATGGTGTATCAAGTTTATGTATATTTCAAAATTTCGAGGTGGCCACCGGATGCATTGAGCAACTCTTAGGTAAATGTCTTTATTATATTTAAAAGAAATTTATGCAGTGGTTGACACTTGCCTCTGATCCTACACATCAAACGAAACAAAACATTTCACGGAACTTAAGATCTATATTGAATCATTCTCTAGAAGGTTTGTTCAGAGACTTTCTGAGAGTTCCCGGTCTATCCCAAGTGCTTCCTGGCCCGCTTCCGCAAATTGTAAACCCTAGGGACCGGCAGTTGTTCCATCATTTCAAGAAAACGGTCACTTCATCACTCTTTTCCCTCGTACTACTTTGTGAAGTATTTAAAAGACACGACAATGTTCGTTATTTCACGGCGATGTGTAGTTGACACTCCAGGTGTCATGATCCTTAAAGTACTACAATAAAGTTCCAGATACCAGTTCAATAGTTGGGAGGTAAAGAGAGAGAAGAATTCTCTGAGTTACAAAAAAATATGAGTTTTTTTGTACAAGCTGGTTCGAAACTCCTGTAGTCCATATCCTCTTTCTCTCTGAGATCTGTGTTTTTCTGTAGCACGTTGAGTATGATGCCCCGGAGTTTCTGGCTCCAAACCCCGTGTCCAAAGAGTATACAGTAGGCCTTCGGGGCCCCATCCACCGACTGTGGCCTCTGGGGACAGCAGCTGCTCTGTGGCCTGGGAGAAACGCCGAGCACGAAAGTTCTCACTCGTTGCTTTTTTACTAGCATGAAGCAGGATATTACGTTCATTAAGATGTATTGTAATGACCAAATGACTTCATTTGCCTAGTGAAGGAGATGATGTGAGATGACAAGCATTATTTTTTTATGAAGCAAGAACAAATAAGCTTCATATGTATACTTACATTTTAATTACTCAATGAGATCCTAAACAATGTACAAGATAAAGGAAATTTTTATACCATTTTCGTACTTGTATTGAAGTAAATGTATTGCTTCGGTTCAAGGGAAAAGTTAATATCAGTACTATTTTAATATTTATTGCGTATTCAGACTCAATTCAAGAGTTAAATGTCTCAGAAATGTATGCTGTTGATTGTTTCATAGTGAAAATAAAACAGGCCTATACTTCACGGATTATAATAACATATGTTTATATAAAATTACACCCCTGCGTTTAATTTTCTTGAAGAGCACTTAACGCTGGCATTGTCATTATTTGTGGGTAAGATGAGATAGACGAGGCGTATTAATAGGACTTTGTTACAAATGCAAGGAAAGGACGAATAGAAGTAATATCCTTAGTTATCTCTGGTGATAATATCGTAGTTGTTTTTGAAGTCCTGGAACCAGACGAAGGAGAAAGAACTCCGAATGTCACTCATTAGCTTGCGTACTGGCTTGCTCCTCCTCACAACTGAAGTGAAAAGTGTGCTGACTGTGTACTCGCACTGAATAGAAAATGGTTGAACTAACTCGAGTCAATGAACTTAGCCGCAAACGAGTCATAATGTCAACCAAAGAAACGGGAATGTGGTAGAGAGAATTCGGTAGTCTATTGCCAAACAATTAATCAACCAGTACAAAGAAAAGTACAGATTGTAAAATATCCCAAATTCAGTAATTTAATTCAATTCAGTTCATCAATATCGTCATTTGGCCAAAAAGACTTCTGTAATTTCTATTATAATAAGTCCAATTAAATATTTACGGGAAACAAATTTATGCTTTTTACCTTTCACATAAGTACATTGCAGGTGCTTCAGTCGCCTCTGACAGAAGCTTCACTTAGACGAGTGAGTTATTTTGTTATGGTTTCAATTCCCTTGAGTCTTCGGAATTTATCTCCTGTGATTGTAAATTGCAAGAATGAAATTAATATAATAAATTGGTACTGACGAGAATATAATAACACATTTAAGGAATCCTAGTAATACTGGAATGTAGTTTCAAAACAAGGAAAAAAATCTGTAACGTCAAAAAAGAAGCCAGTATCTGCAGCTCTAAATATACCATAGACCAAAAAGGCTGATGGAGGGATAAATAGTTAGCAATAAGAACTACCAGATAAATTTTCTAGAATTACTGAAACTGGATACAATTTTACAAAAAAGACAGAATGAAAAATGAACATGAAGACAGAACTATTCAAGGTAGAGAAGTTTAAAAAGTAACGAGAAAGACCTTTGTCCTTCAACAAGCTCCTCCAAACTGAGAAGTACTTAATGACGTGCAAAATGTCCAATATGAGCTGTCTAAACCATAAATTCCAAAACACCTGGCTACTGAGGGGTGTCACGTCGCGGTTCCCGTAGTACTATCTAAAAGCTAGCGTTAAATCACCGGACACTGCGAGTGAGCACAGTATGAAGACCCGACTCACCGGCCTACCCCACCTCCGCGCTCCGTGGGTCGTGGCTAATTCGAAGAGTCATCGCCGGCGAGAAATATCATCGCACGTGACCATCCATCGCTGTTCGTTCATCGCGCGACCTTTCGCCGTGGAACTTTCCTCCTCGCGCGTGGTCTGCGCGGCGGCGGCGGCGGGGGCGCGGGAGCGGCGGGGGCGGCGGGGGCGCGCAGAGACAGCGCGCAGCCGCGCGCAGCCCACGTGGCGTCCGCGACCCCTCTCCGACCTGCGCCACCCACGCGCTGCCGACGCGGCCACGCCCCTCGCGGCAGGGTGCGCTGCGCTTGGGGACAATCGCAGGAAGCCTCGATTGCACTCGCTCGTGCGGCGGCAAACTCTGAGAAAGTGTTCGGAACTGTTTCTATGGTCCGATTCAAATAAGTTGGTGTTTGACCGTCTTGCCTCGGAAACTGTTGCTTCGTACAGTATGAGTATATGATTTGGTTAGTTTTATAAGTATTCAAGTAAGTTTCAAGTGTTTGTTTTCGTTTCCCGGGAGCACGTGCTCAGTGGTATTCAACCTGTCAACGTCGCTGCTTTCCACTCGCAACTGTCAATCACCAACTTCTTTTAGTAATTAACATTCCACTTTTCCAGCCTAGACACTTTTTTTATCGATTACTAAAACATATTAGCAAAGCAATTTTCACATGGAAAAAACTAATTATTTGAAATTATATTTAGACGTAATTTTGTGTCGGCAGCTCATTTCAAAGAAAGCAATGTTTAGTGTTTACTACAATTATATAGACAAGAACTTGTATTACAACCATAATGTTTAGTACTACATTAAAGTAACGTTGCAGCAGGTCTAATCTGCCCATCAGTATACATAGATGCACTTTGCAACGAGAAAAGGGCTTGTTCTCTCAGAATTCTTTCCACAGTTTGTAGCACGCATGTCGGCCCCTGGCAGCTGCAATGAGGTAAGAGACTCTCCGAAGAGTTGTATCTCCACTTATGGCATGGTAGTTAAGGGTCGTATAAATTTAGAATTGTCTAGTAAGCGTGTCACCTCCCGCTGCGTTTTCGCAATACCATTTACGAATTTCCTAATCTCACATTTCCACCATCCATTTGCACCCTAAACGATCGAAGGAACTTAATTATCGCCATTATCTGATTCTCAGGTTACACGATGACGTGTCGTGAACCCTAATAGGCTGCGGTTCGAAGGGCCAGCTTTGCACAACGGGCGCGTTGCGCTAACACTGGAAGGTGAATGATGCGACATGTCGCTGCAGGAATTGTGCCAGATGTCTCATCAACGCACTCTCCACGGAACAATGCCCGCCAATGGATTTAAAGGTCCGCCAGCAGCGTTAGGCGTTCTCACGGACATCGCACAGGATAATGACGGGCTATTAGTTTCCAGGTACTACGTCTGTAAATCAAATTGCTGAAAAGTAAGTTGTAAAAACGTATCTTCGTGTTTTGCTCACATGAGATTCTATACACGCACGCGATAGTTGTAAGTCATGCCTAACCACAAGCTTCGTTGGCATTTATTGAACATGTTGATTCTTACGTTCTCCCTCTTCTATGTCTACCATATTCTATTTACACTATTAAAAAAATATATTATGTGGCATTTGAACATTTTTATTTCAGCCTAATTCTTAGTGGCAACTTCATGCTGAATAAGTCTAAGCGTTTTCAAGTATAATGATTTTATTAATTGAAATAAAACGTATGATAAATCATGCAGTAGTTCCAGTTCACCTGAAAAATTAATGTAAATACGAGTTTTAAAACTTCAAATATGTTTTGCAATCATTTCTTCGTATTCATCGTGGTTGTCAATAGAACAACAAAACTGTTTACAGTTGCGTACAAATTGCTAAAGCTGCTTGAAGTTCATTTGCCAACAACCTCAACTACTTTTACTTAAAAATTACATTTCATTAAAAACCCTCGAATGTTATTACTTTTATTCTCGCAGAAACAATTTTCTCTCAGACACACAGAATTTGCCGATTGGGATCTAGAAGCTAGCGTCGTGTAACGCCATCTATTTGCACATACCTTTCTTCAGCTGTCCACAAATTAATTTTCGTGTACCTTCCGCATCCTAAAATTTAACAGACGTCTCGCACCATCAATCAGCAGACCTGATGCGATGACCTCACTCCCCGAGGCGACTCCTGAGTGGCCTGCTCCTTCTTCTCCTCCTTCTTCGCGCCGCCACGTCCACTCCCACGCCATGTTCACCGGGGCCTGTCGTTGCCTCCGTCCACGCCGCCATGCGCAGCCCTCACTACAGTTGCCAACTCACAACCAAATCCTCCATATACAGAGTGTCATATACGGAGGAAACGTCGAAACTTCACATATAAGCTTTTGAGACAATTTTAAGCATATTTTGTCTAATAAACTACGTGGATATTTCGAATGGTTGAGCCGCAATAAGCACTCAAAAGGTGGTTTGAAAAATACTTTATATGTAAAACTTTGCATTGCAGAAGTATAGAAACACTCCAGAAGCATGTAAATTGTTTATTATTATTTACAAAAGAAATTAATATATTTGTTAAGAAAGAAACATTATCACAGAAATAAAAAAGTACCTAATTTACACAATTAGACTGCTTTTTTATTTCTCGCTTAAATTTTCTTTCTGAGCATAAGACAAAATATACTTAAAATTGTCTTAAGACTTATTTGCGAAGTATCAACGTTTCCTCCCCGCACACTGTATATTTGAATATGAACTGTACTCTGTCCTTTTCCAGTTAATTAAGATTGTGAGAGGGAGAGAATGTAGCGGTAACATTACAACATCGTCAGCACTTCAACAGTTTTGCCCTGATGCATGTTGATGGGTGGATGTCTCTAGTTAATACATGGTTTACGCTAATAGTAAAAACGAAATGAGAAGAAATACACTGGATGAATGAAAATATAAGAGGGAAGCCCCCTTCGCCGGCGCTCTGGCACCTTGTGACAAAGGAGATCCAAGTGTTTATTTTCAGCGCCATTAGTGTAGGCTTGTTGTCCGTAGTTTTTATTAACATCTGTGCGCAGGCACCTATCTTACTTCCATAGCCCATCTTTTGTCACGTTACTATGCTCTGTGTCATTTTTATATTTGAAGGTAATTTTTTCTTTGCAATTGCTTTGGTGAACAAAATAGTCATAAGACAAATACAGTCGTGACCTGAAACACCCAATATAAGAGAATAAACGCTTTTTTTTAAAATTGCATGTGCCTTCATCTTTTAAAATGCCTATACTTTTGACAAGTGCAGGGATCAACGCATTGGCTTTGCAAGTTGCAATGAAGAAAGTATTATTCATTTTTTATATCCCTTGAATTTTGTTGCTCACCAATTCGCCTGGCGGTATGCCATTACGTCACCTTGGCTGTCCGAGATAATCACGTACAGTCCAACGGCGACTCCACGCTGGAGGTAAAAACGTCCTCTAGTATTCACTCATTGCTTGAAATCCTCATAAAATTTATACTTTTTGGCTGCTGGTAATATGGAAAATGCCTCTATGCATTGTAAGGCTGACATATGACCCCACAAATATCAGCATACTACACCCACATTTTAGAGCAGTTTTTACCCCAACTTTGTAATCGTCAGCAAGTTTTATAGGCACTGGCTTATTCACATATATCAGTTTAAACAAACAAAATATTCATGCTATGAAAGGCTAGAGTGCATACGTAAAATATAAAACACTAAATTGGTTATTATGATAATGGTGATAATAATAATAGTTATGATGATAATATTAATAATAATAATAATAATAATAATAATAATAATAATAATAATAATACCTTCAAAGAAAACCTTTAATAACTCGATAACCCTCCGAAACTTTTAAAATTACTGCAAAAGTCTGTTATCTTAAATACTTGCCGCATTGTCCGCAACTTTCTACATTTAAATTCTTAAATAAATAGCAAATAACACACTTGACGAAAATCCCGTTGTTATTTGAGAACCAGATCCTCCGGTAGACCAGCAAAGTGTAAACATAGTATTAATAATAATAATAATAATAATAATAATAATAATAATAATAATAATAATAATAATAATAATAATAATAATAATAATAATAATAATATATTTTGAACAGCCCACATTCTGCGCAAAGTATTGTAGAGGCACTGACAGCCCCTAGATCTACTCCAGGTTGGCTGCAACCTGGAGTATATTTTATATTTCGCTGACTCGTAACATCTTTAGTCAAGATGTAGAAGAAATAATAATAATGAGCTGCACTGATGTTTGACAGGTACACGAACCTACAAGGGGCGACCCGCTCACTGACAATGACAATATCGAGGTTTTTGTCTTTAGTGCTTGGCTTTGATTACAGAAGTTTCTGGGTTTCACCGCCATGAAGTTTGAGGTTTGACATATTCGCGATAATGGCAATGAACGTTAAGACGCAGTCCACCAAACGCGGATTTAAACCAGCTAACCCTTGATTATGGAGAAGAAAGCGCATTAAGGGAGCAGATGTACTAACATTAAAATAACGAACAAGGTCGTGACAGGCAGCTTTCGCAGCTTTCTCGTGAAGTGTGCTGACCCATGCTTCCCTCTCTTAGAACTTGTGGGTGATGATAAAGATAGTGGTAGTAGATTACTAGCGACAGGTAATGAGACATTAAAAATCAACAAAAAAATAACAATAATTGAAACCTGATATTAATTGAAACATAAAAATAACTGAAACATGAGATTTGCTCTATTAGACGATAGATGGAAATATATTTATATAATTGAAATTGTGGATATTTCTGTTTTAATTGAAGGTCATAAAGCGAAAATTATGTGGATTGACACCACAATTGAAAGAGCAGTGCTTATGAACTAGATGAAAAATAAATACAATAACATTGTATCTCGAATTTATTTACTTTAGTTCAATCATCTAATTTCATTAGTTTATTAAAATGCACTTTTGCGCTAATGCAATTGTCATTTAGGTTGTGTTCTTAACAAATCTCACATCATATCCTCTATAATTAAAGGGAGCATTATGGAAACGAGAATAGGAGATGGAGAGGAGCGTATTTCGATGGCGGAACTGTTGTCAACTCTGGGGAGCCCCTCGTCGTCTTTGAGGGTACTTTGAGGCCGCATCGTCCATCAAGTCACCGGTCCGCAACCGCTGCAGCACCTGTCGTTGGCGAGCTAAACGTTATTTGTGAAACACAACACACAGCAGCTGTTAACGTCATTCGACTACTAGAGTCAATAGCGGACCCAGTTCAGTTGTATCCAACCTGGTCCGTTATTTGTGATATCGGCCCCGTCACGTTCAATACTTTTAATAATGCCTCATTCTTATAAAAACTAAAGTTGCTACAACAGCACATACCTTTTAGAATTATTTCTAAATTTGCAATTGTCGAAAATTCAGAGAGTTCGGCATAAATGAGAACTTTTAAGCGTGCCTTCTTGTATTCGCTGAAAAGGTTTTTAAAAAAGTGTTGGATTTTTAGAAAATGTGTTCTTTAATAAACTGCATTAATTTCAAGCAGAAATTATACAACGATGACTCCTTTTTTAAAAAAATTGTATACGACCTTTTTTAAAGGTTAGTCTTTAAATTACACGTGTAATTAAGAAAAATCTCTCACTTTAATACTAATAATTTTAGGAACACACCGTAAAAAATTGAACATTTTCAATTTTCGAAACATCATGGATTTTAATGAAAATGATGCCTGTACCCTTATCTCAAGCGTCCTTTACGTTATCCGAAAAAATAAGTTTAATTTAAAAATTTTGAGTCATTTTTGAGAAAGTTTTCAAAATGTTGAGGTTTCCTGCAAAGTACCTCTAAAATCAAAATATCCCTTTCAAACTGAGAGGGTCTCGAGTTCATTTAAATCGATCGAGGAATAACAGTTGTGGAGAAAATCGGCTGAATGGTTTGCGCTCTAGTGTTGACCACAGACGGACATATGTGTTCCGTCAGTCAATTTGTCCGTCAATCAAGAATCCACAAAACATAGATTCTGAGAACACAACGTGTTAGAGGAAGTAATTTACAATATTAATCCAGTTTATCATTACCAAGGCGCGGCAATAAGGGATTTTTCTGTCATTCGCCGTTTTCCGGCTCACGTTTACCATACCTTCTCTTCTTACGAAGTAAGGAAGTTGAAAGCCAGCGCATATTCACCTGAGGGTGGGTTTCGCCACCCCTTCAACGCCCGCTTGACGCGAGGAGCGCTCGAGGTCGGAGCGACAAAAGGGGTGACGGCGCGGACGACGCCTGGAGGGGCGACGGCGTAGCGCCTGGATTGACGTCCGACCGCCCCGCCTCCTCCGCCGCCCCCGCCTCCGCCGCCCCCGCCTCTGCCCCCGCCGCTCCCGCCTCCGCCCCCGCCTCCGCCTCCACCCAGGATCCCCGACCGCACGGCGCCAGCTGCACAAGAAGCACGGAAAGCGTCACCGATAGAGCCAACTCCCCCTCGCTCACCTCGTCCAAGGAAGATCTGGCTTAGCAAGGAAAGAAGAAATTAAGTGATTTTCTTTTCAAAAAAGACAGCTACGATCTTTGTAATTTCTTCTGACATTAACCCATAAATCACTATGATAAATAACATTACGAAGATATATATCCATTTTTTACATATAAAGCTAAATATAATAGCATGATAGTCATTATTAACTTGTTAAAGTTTTATATCTCGATGAAATGTAATGAAAAATGGTTTATTACTGTTAAGTGGAACCGATGTGTGTCAGAAGACCTATCTTGCAGTTCACTCTTTACGAGAAGGCTTTTAGGCATGGGAATTAGACCAGTTGCTCAAGAGGGAGGGTGCATCGTACCCAAAAGGGCGCATTTGTCCCTCGAACTGTTTTCTAAGCAGATCAAATCTCAGTCGTGCATGGTCGTTCCAAAAAGTGGGGGGATCATTCCTACACCCAAGAAGTTTCATCTCTGAGGATAGCCGAGGGGGAGATACTCCTTGTTCCAGGTAAATCCACTGAGTCAATAGCCACTGCCTTTCAGAAAAACCAGAATACACTAGGAATTCAGACAACTTTGGGTTGCCTGGTTTCACCTTCCACTTTTCCACTGGGTACTATCGACTTAGGTTTCAACGAAAAACTCCGGAAATAGGGGATGTATATAATCTTTTACCAGAACTGGACCAAGTTCTGGGACCGCCAGACCCCTGCAGGCCGTTACGTTGAACCACAATACTTTACCCGCATTGGAAACATTGCATGCGTGACCTGCGTCAAGGCAGGGAATTGAAGGGCACCCACCACGCCGCCCTTCGCCGTCGTCCTGACCGCCCGTGAGGGTGAGGGGCACCCAGTTGGCACCACTGCGGAACCTCGCCCACGCATCTCCGCGATTCCCAGCCGCCAGCAACTTCACCGGCTCGTGCCACCTGCAAAAGCCAGCGCGCCCCATCCACACTCAGGCTGAGAACGAAGCCCTTGATGGCATATGTGCCCTGTACTTCGTACATTTATTCAATTATGTATGATTTATGCGTACGTACAAAATACATATTTGAATATGTGTTATACTTATGGTTCAAATCAAAGTTCGTTTATTCATCTAATCATTTCTTAGCACTGACGCGTATCTTTTAGACATTCCAGAACCTCTGGTTCCACTTTTTTACAGCGACGATTACCGCATTGGATCTCATCGCACAACCGCCACTCGCTTGCCAACCGGCCTGGCAGTTCGTTACAACGGCCACTGCTTAAACAGTTTAATTGCAAATCTTTTCGAGAAATGTACAAAACATTTCAGACATCACTCCCGGGCCAGAAGGTAACCGTTCAGGCTCACATCTCAAATGCGTCTATCTAATCTATGACGGCAGATGATCGCAAATAAATTGGACTGAGTCTGTCGATTTGTACGAGGTACGTCTGTGCGAGGTAGAGTTAATCCAGTTTTATCTCCAGCTCCCCAACAGCCAGTTTATGCGCATCCGGCGGACAAGTTTTGTTCAAGATGTACGCGTAGTTTTTCCCAACGTAGTTTTAGTGTGGGTTAGTCCCCCCCCCATAAATGTCGCAGGCCGACAAGTAAGGTAAGTTTCGTATCCACACAGTTCACGAACTCCTTTAATATCCGCATCATTGCTCCATCAGTCTATTTGCTTCGAGCCGATCAATCTCGGGTCAGTTCATGAGCCCAATTAAGCCAAAACTTAAACTTCTGTTGTCAACTGCAACAATTCTACAACCGCGCGGGCGAGAGCAATTTTAAGTTGTGCAATCTAGTAAATACAACAACAATAATTTGCCAGTGTGTGACTGACAATGACTGACTATGACTTAACGACATCCATCACTCGACGCGGACTGATCGCCGTTGCCACTCGCGCCAGCACACAAGTCGTATCTGCGGCAAAAAGGGCACCAAGTCGAACTGGAACGGTCTCATTTGCTTCAAGGGAATCAAAACAGCGTCGCCATCGCGATAAAAACGAATCATAATCACCTTCTACCAGACAACTAAAAAAAAGTACTAGTGACGGAGTGATCGCTGCAAATAAAAACTATTAATTCCAACCTCAGTGTATCCAGTTTAAAGGGTTTGAAATCATGGAAAAGAACTCCTTTCTGGAACTTAAACCAGAGATAAAACTAATCACTGATAAAATTATTTGCTAGTTCAAAGTTTAGTTTGTATATTGTTGCTCAAATATTTTTGTTATTGAATGGAAATTATTTCTCATTCACGATCATTTTCGAGTGGAATTTCCCGGAGCACTTATGCTATTCTCAATTGTAAGTAAGTATGTCATGCTCATAGATCACGATCACATTTGAAAGCACAAGCCAATCCAGAATATTATTCAAATAATTCTCTCTCAGGGCCGAGATCGTACAGCGACTCTAAAATCTGTAAACACATGTAATTATTTAATTATTTTCTCTCTTAATGAAGGACATCTATACGGCAGAGACTCTGACTGGGAGGTCCTAGAGTTCGGGCCCCGAGAGTGGCAGATTTTCGACACTAGCTATAGAGTTAAGTCGAATTCAACCGCTGCGTGGGAAAGAATTCTAGCGGTCCACTTCTCAGATCGTAGTTTTCCATGGTTTCTCCGATCAATAAGCGAATTCCGGAGTGGAACCCTTACAAACGCATAGAAGACCGATTTTTCCTTTAACTTCTTTGGCATATTCTTTTTCCTTATTTACACACGTACGTTCACTACACTACCACACATGTCGAGAAACCAGTCAGGAGTAATAGAACTTGCCCTGGCAGGGGCGGGGCCCCGCTGGGGGAGATACCTGGATGAGATAACCGCCGTAAGAGAAGGGCGGCACCGGATCTCCAGTGGGATAGGGATCATCGCCTCCTCCCCGGATAAAATCATTGACAACACACATGGGGCTTTGGGCCTTAACGATTGAAATGCGCGAAAAATCAATCAGAGATTGCATGGCGGTGCAGGAGCGCCAACGCACCTGTGACGGGTGTTTGCAGCAGCCGAATGCTCCTTCCCTTCGCCTCGCGCCTCTTCGGCCGCCGCCGCCCGCGCCGCCAGCAGCCACGCGCACGCCGACACCACCTGCCACACAGGGCGGACGCCAAGTACTCGCTCCTGGCGGGAGGGGAACTTTAAATCTGCCGTCACTCTTCCACGGCAGAGAGGGGGGGGGGTCACCACGGCTGACGGGCCCTATGCATCACCGCCCTTCCCCTTACCTCCCCTGTGGGACAAAGGGCAGGATAACAGCAGACGGGCGGGCAGACACCGGCAGGTCAGCAGACATAGGCAGTGCGGCAAAAACACAGGCAGTCTAGTCTGGCAGACAGACACAGGCAGTTGTACAGACATAGGTACTCCGAATGACACAGACAGGTGGGCAGTCTTGCAAACACACAGGCAGTCCGGCAGACAGACACAAGCAGTCCGACAGACACATGCAAGTCGGTAGGCACAAACAGTTCGGCGGATACACAGGCAGGCCGGCAGACACACAGACAGTCCCGCAGACAGACACAGACAGTCTGGCAGCATATTTAAGACGGCTGGTACTGGCAGATCGTCTGCCGTTACATAGGCCTTCCGATAGTCAAGGGTAGATCGGCAGTCACAGCAGTCCGACAGATGCACACGCAGTTCGGCAGACAGAGGCAGGCCGGCAGACACACAGGCAGTCCGGCAATTATACATGCAGTCCGGCAAACACAGGTGGTTCAGCAAAGGTAGTGCGGGAGACTGGCAGTCTAGCAGACAAAGGAAGAGGATAGGGAATAATTGAATTGAGCGAAATAAAAGTTAGATCTCAAAACAACACTAGCAATGGGTTGTTGCAACAATAATTATTTTAAATGCACTTGAAAAGGGATCAGAAACGCATTGTGCCAGAAACGTGTTGTTACCTTAACTGCCTTCATATCTCGTTGAGGCTCAGCCGGACTCTGAAGAGCACACTGAAAATGTAGCTCGCTTACAATGATTTCATCTATTGTCAAGACCAGTTAAAAGTTGTTTTTATCTCCAAATATTTGATTGATTACGTTTAGAATTTTAAACGTTCGGAACATTGAACATTAAAACATAAAATATTCGTTTTCTCTTTGTTTCGTACATTGTACGAACCAATGACACATGCTTTGTTGTTAAAGGTTTGAAAATTAATTTTGCCGTGTTTTATTATACAACCGAATGTATTGTGTGTGACAAACACCAAAGTTTATTAGTCAATTAAAACTGATAAATAATTTAATTTTTTGACGTTTTCATTGTGAAATCGTACTTTTTATAATCCTGATTTATGTCTTCGGAGAGATAATTACATTTATAACCCCTACTAATTGAACGCTTTAAAAGAAATCGTTACATTAATTTTTACCTCAGTAAACACACAGAAAGACCATTCTGCTATTGAAAATATCCATAAATCTTCCAAACATACAAGTACTTTTATAATAAGGTAAGTGCACCAAAGGTTGTCATTTGAATAAAATCACTTTCCATCGGCTCAATGTGAAAACATTATAGGGAGTTATCGAAGTTGTTCAGATATATACATATATGTACAATTTCTTTGACAACCCGGCTACTAACTGTACAAATTATTTTAATTCGTATTACGCAATGTTGCCCAACAAGCTAAAAATGTAATAAGTTGTTAAAGGCGATCCTGTCGCCTGGTCTGCACACTAGCCTAAGCGGCTGCTATGGTTAGCTGAACTAGTGCAACTCTACCTAAACGACGACCAGCCAGAAAGCATTGTTTCCTGCTCACTTCCAACCAGGATGTCTTCTGCGCCCCTCATTTCGACTCTGGCTGTGATGGCGAACGGACCTTTGCTGGGTAAAATGTATCTTTATTCTCTTGGAACATACAATACGAAATGTGCGTGGAACACTTAATTATTAACAAACATCCGTAAGACTCGGAGTTGTAATGTAAGTGTGCATGTGTTGATGTTTAGTTTTCAAGATGAAATTTTGTGATTAAAAAAGTATGTCTTCTGTACCTCGCCATGTCAGCCGCCATGATGGTTCGAAATGACCTAGTTTTGGGTGCTGACCTCGCACAGCATGTCATTGCGCAAAGAGATTTTATACAATCTAACCATGCCTGCGATGTAGAAAGCTCATTGTTACTCAACTTATGACTTATGACATTGACAATGCCGTATATGTCCACTGCATATTTCCGCCAAATGAAAGCACGTGTACGAATAGTTCTTGTAAAGGTATTGGGGAAGTTTTAGACAGAAACTGAAGAAAATTCTGTTTATGTTATTTGAAGGTTTTTCATTTTTCATAATCATTTTCATAATTTGTATGAGTTGTATGTGTGTATTTTGAAGCAAGGAAAGAATTCATTTTGTTTATTGGTAACCGACATGTAAAGAACTTAAATATTATATTTCATAGTGCTCTGAAATCCGAAAATAATATTCTTAAACTACTTCGCTGATAAATATTCAAATAATATTCTTCGTGCTGAAAATAGAGAAATGGTATGGAGGTTCATAATTTATATTTTGATTTCAAAGTTTTAGATATTATTTAATGTGACAATGCTAATGAAATATTAGTTTTTAAAATATTCAAAAGAAAGGTGTCTGCAAACATTTACTGTTCTTTGTTAGTTATTGGCTGAACATTTTGGTAGCTGTAGTTCTGTTGTTGTGTTAAAATATTAAATGATGTGACAATGATTGGAGCCTCTATGAATCAGGAAACAGTTTGAACACTATATGGCATCGTAGGCTTTCACGGCTGGAGTCAATAGAAGATAAATTTTCCGGGCTCGTATGCCGTGGTCCAGTTGTCATTGAAGGGCCAAACGTTTCGTCCATGTCTGCGGTGGACATCCTCAGTGGCGCCAAGGTCGCGGGCGCAGTGTTCGGGGCGGCGGCTGGCTGGAAGCCAGCCTTACTCTGACCCCATCCCCAAATCTTCGGTCACCTTCACTAATTTTCTAACTACAATAATTAACCAATGTATTCGAAAATAGAAATAAAATACCTTTAAAGTATGCTTTTATAGATTGTTTACGTCTTGAGTAAAAAAAGTTTCGGAAATATTTTATTATTAATTAGTATTATTAGTATTAATTAATTAGTATTAATTTTAATGTTTAGGATAGCAACTCTATGTTAGTAATTTTCTTGACGTTTTTCCCATAAACGTTCCATGGCCATAGCGATTTTAGTGTTTGCAATGGTATCGAGGTTTTGTTGTTCGTTTATAGTGTCACATATCGTGTCACGAAAGTCTCTATGAAACACTAAGAATGCCCCAAGAAGGCTATGGTGAACTAGCAATAAAAACGTCGGTGTAAACCTGACATAAATGTTTGACAAAAGGCCTTAAAGACGACCTACGGGGCAGTCGTTCAATAAGTGCGACAAATGAGCGCACGGTT
Organism: Gryllus longicercus; assembly: GCA_038098605.1. Classification (NCBI taxonomy): domain Eukaryota; kingdom Metazoa; phylum Arthropoda; class Insecta; order Orthoptera; family Gryllidae; genus Gryllus; species Gryllus longicercus. Next base: position 1,648,543 of record JAZDUA010000252.1, read on the forward strand.
GCTGCGTTGGGTGTCCGAGGAAAGAATGCTAAGAAGATATCAGCGAGGTCAGAGTTTTAGGTCCAAGTGTTCATAGTATTCTCCACAAACATTTCAACATGCATTACTAAGCTCAAAAGGTATTTCCAAAACTTTTGTTTCGAGAAAGCATAGAAACTCGAATGTTTCTTGCTGGCGGGTCGATCAGTAATGTGTATCAAGATTACATTTTTTAAACTACATAATTGCTAGAGATGAAACTCGATGGAACTTGTACCACTCAGTGACTAAGCCATAACCATGTCAGAGGAAATCCAAATCATATCCTCCGATACCAAATTCTCCTAGCAGAGGCAAAGTTGAAAGAATTTTTGACGCTCAGAAACTCGTCCTTCATGTGTATATTTCGAAGGTCGTACTGTAACAAAAGGATTGTAGTGCAAATCCTGCCTCGCCGTTGGAACGCAGAAAGGAGACTCCTTAAGGGAAAATTAGCAAAGGCCATGATTGTGGTAAAAAACACCTTTCCAAAAACAAAGTTACTATATTACACAGTCCTCCATACTCTCAGAAGTTTCTCAACATGACTTCATTCTCTTTCGCTAATTTGAAGTGTCAAAATTCGCAACCGCTGAAGACGTTACTGCAAATGCGGCGAGAGAACATTGAGGGGGAAATCACTCGCAGGCCGAAGTGTAGAGTAGGTCTCACCACCCTGGCAAAACAACATTTACTAGACCAACGAGCCTAATGTCCATAGCAGTTGGCGCGCCCGGGCCACCGTCAACAGCTTTCCAACCGCATTCATATCTGTTTTTCACCGTGCATTTCTTATTCCACGTGCGGCTTCTTGCCGCCGAGACGCAAAGCGGCGCCACCAAATGGTACTCGGCATGCCACCGTGAGGTTTAAAACAGTATTTGGTAATAAGAAAAATTCCGTAAAATACATCTCTGAATTTCCAGTTAAACATGTGAGAACGTTTGTGGTGGACGCGAGGGAAAGGGGAATATATGGAATCATGTGAAGAATCTCTGCAGGCAGCATGTTAGGTTGATTGATTCCTAGTGATTCCGGTCAAGTCAACGGCTAAGGTTATTAGTCCCGTAAGTGTAGTGCATGTTTTTTCTCGGTCGGTCGGTCGGTCGGTCGGTCGGTCGGTCGGTCGGTCGGTCGGTCCGTCGGTCGGTCCGTCGGTCGGTCCGTCGGTCGGTCCGTCGGTCGGTCCGTCGGTCGGTCCGTCGGTCGGTCCGTCGGTCGGTCCGTCGGTCGGTCCGTCGCTCGGTCCGTCGCTCGGTCCGTCGGTCGGTCGGTCGGTCGGTCGGTCGGTCGGTCCGTCGGTCGGTCCGTCGGTAACTGTGATCTTGGCCCGGTGGATGACGAGATCCGGCACCGACCTACCGTCGGGTAGCGGGGTTTTCTTCAACCAAGTAACTCCCACCAGCGAGGCACCGCCCCAGCCGACACAAGCTCTTACCTTCCGACCGGTCTCCGGGCATGTATGGTAGTGTAGTGCATGTAAGTGGTAGTGTGTGTAAGGGGTTAGGATAGAACAAGAAATGGGACGGAAATATCGCTTGCGGTCCTTGACCCGTTTGATAGGGTGTTGCTGCAGCATTCGCCTGCTATTGAGCGGAGAAACAACGGAAAACTACCTATCATAGCAACCGGCCGCTAGAGTTTTACTCTAGACAGCGATAGAACTCGACCTAGCTCTGGCTAGTTTCAAAATCCTGTCAGCGTCGGGACTCGAACCTCATGACCTTCCGGTCAGAGGCACTGCACTGTTGCCAGTTGACGCCCCGAGCCACTTCTTCCGTTCGAAGCGTTGGGGAACATGCTGGAAAATATGTAGATCAACATGAGAGGAACATTAAATAAAGTATGCGGTGGACGGTGCGACCCAAGCTATTTTTTCTACAAAAGTTGTATTTTATCTTTTTTAACTACCTCATTCTGAAATTCTATTCTACTGGATACCCTCTCCTTGTAGATGGTCAGGAAAAATCAGAATCTCGAGATTGACATAAAATTAAATTGTGTATTTTAAATTAATTATAATACAATTTAATCTCAATATTAGCTATAGTAGAATGTTTACTCTTCCACAGTGCCGGGCCTATAATGCTGAAGCGCACAGTTCATGGGCTGGGCAGCTAGAAGTTGGGTTCCAGTGTGAAGCATTTTCACTTTTAATGCAATTATTTAAAAGGGGCGAGGTGTTTATTAATGACACGGGTACAAGTAGTACTTATATAACACGCACATTATTGAGTTAGTCACAACATATTTCAACTCAATCTACCACATTGCTCTTTTTTGGGTTCCAAAATTTGTGAGTTCAGAGTAAAATAAATGTTTGTTTCATTGTTTGCGGTGCCCGAGCTCTAGCAGATTTATTCATTGTCCCATATCGGCATGGGCTGGAATTGTTGTGAATATTATTTTTGGCACCTGCACGTTCTCAGCGTTGCGAGTAAGTTTTGACTACCCTACTCTCCCCAGGAAACGCCTCGTCGGCGGTCTCAGAAAAATTCTCCGTTTCTTGAGACTAAGAAAATATGGAATCTGATTAGGAGAGGAATTGTCGGAGAATTTAGTTTTCCCTGGCGTTTAGTAGCATTGTTTCTTTTGTTTGTACATAATCTGTCGAATCAGAGGTCTAAAAACACTTCATTAAGAGGTTTTCCATCCATCTTGCTAGTCGCGTACATTTGCATAGAAACAACAAATTAGACTTTTCTTAAACTTGCCACGCCGCGCCACTTCTGCGTGATTATGAGCAGAAAGAAATTACTTTGATCGTGCCGCATCTCGTCGCGTTCTGTGTCCTGTATCCTACTTGCGCCTATATCTCCATTGACGCCTCTGCGGCAAGTAATTGCGCGTATTTCTTTTGCTGCTTGTAACTAGCAAATCTGCTTCCACATTCACATCCTCCTTCATTGTTTCCACATGACAGCTCTTGAGCTCTTGTATTCATGATCATTCATGTCCTGAAAGAATCTGTCATGTCCTTGAGTTGACAATTAACTTCGTTTCACTTGTTCGTAGCGACACACTGCACGGCAGGGGAAAGGTCGTACACACAATGCAGTCTGACCAGAAATTAAATTATTATTTTGAACAGAAAATTCCAATTCATATTTTTCTCAGAGATGTTTTCTAGGCTCAAGATTCTTCTGCGTGCCATACGTCTCATGTAAGCTACAAATTTATCTCGTTTATTTACATTTTATTACTTTGTTTGCATATTTTCACTTTTCTTTACTCGTCTTCAATTTTATTTAGGTTAGATGTCTCCGCAATCTTCACAATCGGTCTTATCACCAACATAGATTTCAGAGCCCTGACTACTGCCGCCTTTTTATGCCATAAATCCTAAACAAATGTTGAGAGCATTTATTCGGCTGAAGATTCTCTTTTGAAAGGAGCAAATGCCGTAAATGTTGTTCCACGTGAGTTAATTATATTTATTTTCAAACGTGATTCCCCGTTCTCAAATCGTTTGTTTTATCAGGTTTGACATCTCGCAAACTCTCTTCACCCGCCCTCGCCTGGAGTGTCATCACTTCCTCCGCGGCCGCCGCCGTCGCAGCCGGCGCGAGAAAGCTGTCGTGAAAAGCGCACCGCACCGCGCCGCGCGGGGGCGGGAGGCGTCGGGCGGGCCGCAGCGGAGAAGGGGGGGGGGGCGGGGCCCGAAATTCGACAAGGCGCGCGCCGGCGAGGGTCGGGGCCGGCCGACGCCCCCGCAGCGGCGCTTACAAGCCGCTCGCTCCGCCCCCTCCGCCCCCCTCCGCCCCCGCCTGTTTGCCAACGCTCATTCTCAGTGCGAGCTCCACTGTGGGAGTGGCGTCGTGTTTGCTATGGATGGGACAAGCAGTTGCGAAAAGATACAGTGAATGACGATGTTATTTACGGTAAACGACGGACTCAGAATGTATTTTTTAAGTAGTGTGTGTAGTGTATAGGAATGTAAATAGATATAAATTGGTTGCAATACTTCGGTTTTGGCGTAGTGAGGCGTATGCAGTGCCTTGTGGGATTGGTTGCATCCCAGATCGTTGCATCCCGGATCTCCGACGTCTATCGGTCTTTTTTCGATCAATTGTGAAAGGGCCATATGATAATGGAGAATCAGCCTAAGAGGATAACGGGTGGATGGGGAAACAAGGATCAGCGAGGTCCGTGGCCCGTTGTACTATTCTGACCTCCGTCTGAAATTGATCAGAGGAAACACCACAAACCACCGATCAGAGCAGCCAGCTTCTAGATTCCTTTCTTGTCAGAGCACGGCTTTTTATCAGATATTTAGATGGGGAATAAAATCCTAACACTAGGTATTCTAACTTGTATCTCCCAGTCAATGAATTTTCACTTCCAGGTTTGAAACTACGTAAGGTACTGGATAAATACAATATAAATATTTTAACGTGGTTATCTAAGCGACATGGTGAATTTACCACGGGGGGTGACTAGCCCAGCCTGAAACCTTCCTTTTCTCGGGCTTTGGACCAACAACAAAGAGTACTGATCAGGGCTTCATATCCCGTGAGAATAACTCTGGAAGACCATAAAAGGGATTGATCTATATAATCCTATTGGCTTTCATTGAATTGTTTTAAAGAATGGACCAAGCATAAATTTACAGAAAAAGAAGGAGAATAAGAAAAATATTTGTATCTCAAATGAATACGCGCAATATATTTTCTAAAACATTAAAACAATGCGCTCTAAAATGTAGGGAAAGTGCTCAAAAAAATATCAATATGAATGACATGTTTGGTTACATCGAATTATATGAATTGAAGATATGGAATATTAGAAATGAATGGTTTTGGAATTTTGATAAGAAACCAAATTATTGGTTTGGTGAAAATCTTTCAATTTCTGCAGCATTGTGATTTTGTTCGCTTTAGTAACGCATGTAGTAGCTCAATTTATTAATTTGCATAATATAGTACCGTGATATCGACTTAATGCAACCAAACAATAGAATAATAATCTAGTCTTAATAGCTGACGACTGTTAAAAGATTTTAATAGATCGCCGTCGATAGAGTCGAATTCCAAGAAAAGTTAATATTTTCTTTTAAGGAGGTGGTATTATGAAAACGAACGTCACATGTCCAATCTCACAAAACACGAATTGTTGGTCATAATGTATAAAGTTATTATCTTTTTGGTTATTCTTTATAAATTATAAACCTGGGTTTACACACATGAACCGCGTCCTTTATTAGCTTTAAATCTGCATACCGAGTTAATATGTATTATGTTTCTTTGATTCAAAACCTTTCCCGGAGGCGGGGCAGGGTTGTGCATCTGGGTCGACCGACGCCCCCGCCACTAAGCTCGCGAGCCTCCCCGCCGCACCCGTGTTTGGCAACGCCCATTCTCGGTGTGAGCTCACGCCACCGAGGGAGTGGCGCTGCGTTGGGCATGGATGTTACGAGCACTTGGGGATAGATACCTTATAAGATGCATGCTCACCTCAAAGACGTTCTGTTTACCTGGAAGTTAATGGCAACAGCTAGCACGGTTTGAATATTGACTGTGCCGTCGTGGGCACAGAAAATTGGAAATATGAAAATATCGGATACGCGCCTCCACTAGGTGAGGTAGAAAACAAGAAACTTGCAATGAAGCAGTTTCTACGCTCAACGATGAAGAACATTTGATGGTCTCTACGCACTTCCGAAGCGATGCAATACTTGCATTATACGCAAGAGTCAGCTTGTAAAAAACTATGCTTCAATCACCCCTTTCAGAAATTGCTGGTTAAAAATGTAAAGTTATCAGATCAACGAACTCTTGTAACTTTAATGAGTGTGTTGTTTACTCTGAGCGATTTGTGTGGTTCATTACTCTTAGCAATGCCTTTCCGCCTTAGTAAAAATATTTGGAAATAGTAAGTTTCAAGTTCAAAATCGAAATTAGCCAATTTATGAAAGTACTGAGTTTAGTATTTTATATTTTATGATGTTCGTATGAAAAACTTATTATTGAATATTTTTTCCACTTGCTAGTTCTTTGATATCAAACCTATAACCACTCTTTTTAAATAATAGAGCTCTACAATGTTCTTTAAGCAAAACAATAAACAACATAACCTTCCTGCAATTTAATACCTAATCCTAATAACAAGTTCAGCGTTGTATATAAAAAAATCTAATTTTCCACTTTCTTAATTCAGGGTTTTAGTTATCAGCACTATGGAAATTTATCTCATTTTACTTCTCGGTTATGGCAAATTAATTAGTTTCTTAATTATCCAATTTGCTCAAGTTATTTTTTGAACTCTGTTTCGTTTTGTATGGAGACATCAATATTTCACTTTGCTTTTTTCTTTCACTTCACCTTGTTTTACATATTTAATTATAAATAAACATAATTAAATAAATGCATTTTCTCTAGTTTCTGCAGAAAATAAACTCAGTAGCTACGGTTTACTCTATTGTAAGCCTGTTTGAACATTTATTTAGGTTGCCAGCTTCTGTCCGTTCTATGTCAAACACATTTTCCCTCTATTTTTCATTACATTTCACCTACCTTTCTCGTGCCTTTTCTAAAATTACGTAGTTTAAGTCTTTTTATAATGTCAATCACTCGTCATAATTTTCATTGTATTATAAATCATGAAGATTTTTCCTTCGAAGTATATTCTCACGACATAATGAGCTCAGAAAACTCTTTTTGAACTTGGTTGCCTCAGAAATGTAAATAGTGGTGAGTCATGAAACCCTTTTTTGTCATTTAATTGGAAGAATTGAATATACCCATGTTACCAACTACCTTCATAAGTATGCACATTTTATAATTTATGTAAATTAAACCTCCATCTTGATCAAGTTTTTCGCCCAGTTTCCTTTGATCCATTGAGCAAATGATTTATGTACTTTTGGACGGAAATGTAGCTTCAGAATTTGCGCACATTTTGTTGACTCTCTTTGTGCTAATTGTGAGAGCGGAGCGGGCGTGGGTAATTATTTTGTCATCGATGCTATAAAATCAAATCTGTAGGTTTTTTCAATGCACATGCAAATAGGAAGGACTATTACACGGAAGCGAACGTCTATTGTTTTCAAATGCTGCATCGTAATTCAGGTAAAAGAGAGAGGTAGGGATTCTGGAGCTCAAGATAACAAAGCGCTTATTATGCTTCTGTTCCATATGATACATACAATATTTACTGTTCTTTGACAATAAATAATATATAAGGATAAATTATTAGCGCTGAGACACGAACTTGTTGAAATCGTCTCATTTCTTGCAAATTCTTTTCATCACAAGTGACTGATGTTATGCATCTCTTGAAAGAGAAAGCGGGAGCTCCGACAAAGAGAAGACCTTGGCAACTGAAAATGCAAATGAGGAAGGGTATTTTTTCCTAGTTGGATATTTACCATTAAAATGATAACACAGCACAATGGACAGCAATCATTCAGTTTTCATTCTTTCATTCATTCCATTATGTTTGATTGTTTGTTTTCGTATATTTCGGTATTTCAAAAGTGTTGTTTGCTTACGACACGCCGAGTACGAACGTGGTACCTACAGTCCGAATTTTGGCATCACTTTTAAAAACAAAATGTGTGTGTGTGTGTGAAGAATTATAATTCAGTAGAGTAATGGGAGCTTTTATTATACACATATACTCGTATACGATTACATAGACTTTGTTTTTACGAAAACATATTTTCATTGAAACTAGTTTTTTCTTGGCCCAGAGACTGGGCCTAAATGCCCGAATTAAATAACATTTTCAGTATAAGAGTCGACCTGAGTGACTCAGTCGGTTGGAGTCTCTCTGCCGTTGGGTTATGGGTTCAAATCCTCAACAGTCATGACTTTACGGCTCTTGATGATGGCTTTGTACAGAAAGTCAAAATAAATTATCACGTATGCCACATAATTATATACAAAATGAATCATCTATTATTAATTAAATAAATGTGTTAGAAGAAACTGTTTGAAAAACAATTTAGCTTAAAATTCTCTTTTATCTTCTTGTTTTAGGGCGAGTTGCTCTATTCGTGTCTTTTGCTAACTAGTGATAATTTTTAAAAAAATATTTGTGAATTTTATCTGTCAAATATTGATTGTGTAATTCCAATATAGTATTGCTTCCGTATTGTTTTACAGAGTCTGCGTCTAATGACGCATGCGTATGAACAAGAACATGCGAAACGTTGTTTGTCAATTGACATTGAGAATTTCAATGTTAATTTCGTAGTTTCTGAAGTGGTTTGAGTGTCTAAAATACAAGTATGCAGCTTCTACGCCAAGAATTATTATTCTGAAGAGTCGAGTGTCAGGACCCCTAGCTTACTTGCCAACAAAACTTAAGAAAAAGAGGTCTGTGTGCAATGATATCTGCAGCAACCTATTCATTAAAATGCATTAGATACTATTTCAGGTGTAGTTTTTATAATTATTGGGGAAATAAACATCACTAATCGAAAAAATGAAAATATTCAAAGATTTAGTATTACAATGTATGCACTATAACTCATATTAATGTAAATTTTTAATGTGGTCACTAATGACCACATGGTTTAATGAGACTTTATTTTTTATCTAAAAAATCGTAAAAACGTACGCCATCTCTGAGTATTAGTACTTAAAATCAATAATATCATCATTTTTACTTTATTACCCCTTCCCCTGTAAATATATATATTTGTCTTCTCTTTCACTACTATGTGTAACATACTCAGTTCTATTAATGTTCGGCCCTAAACCCCCATCCTGATTGAGGTTTTTCTGGGTTTACTCAATCGCTTAAGGCATACTCCAGGATGGTCCCTTGTCTTGCACTCCCAGACGTAAATGTATAGCTTGTCCCCCCTCTCTGTCTCTCTTCTGTATTTTCCTCTTCATTTTCATTTGTTTCCTTTCTTTTATTTTTCCTTCTCTCCCCTTTTTCTCCGTAAATTGATGATGTTCGGTCCTAAGCTGCCATCCTCAATGAAGTTTTGGGGGTTTACTCAATCGCTTAAGGCGTATGCCGGGATGGTCCCTAGATTTGTTCTCCCAGACTTAAATGTACAGCTTGTCCTCCCCTTAGAATGTTACTACTCTGTATGTATGTAAATTCAGTGGTTAAACGGAAGAGCAGGCAAAATGGCCTGAGCCTCGCCAATAATAAAGACATTATCATTATTATTATTATTATTATTATTATTATTATTATTATTATTATTTATTATAAAATCACTTCAGTTTTAAATGACAGCATTTTATTCAAACGTATGCCTTTTCGTTGGGAGCGTCATCTTTTCCACTTCACAGGCTGCCTTTTGTCACTAAGTCTCCCTTGTCACGGTGTTTGGCACCCTACCACCTTTCCTTCATCACTCGCTCTTATCTCTTGGGATCGCTCCCACAAACTTCTATCTCACAAAGTGGATGTTTAAACGTGTTATTAGGCGCGCTCTCGAGGTATGCGTGACGCATTATCAGTTTTGGAATCAGAGTCCGTATAACAATTGAATTATTGAGTACTTTTGATGAACTTTCATAGCATAATAACTTTTAAACCAACCGTTTATCTCTTTTTCTTGTTTAGTGCCTCCCTGGAGAATAAACTGAGTGTAGCTCTAGCACCACTAAGTATGCGGCATTGGCTTGAAAATTACCTATCATAATCATAAACGCGAGAGTTGGTGGAATGTTAGTCAAGATTGCGACTATTAGCATATTATGTTTTCCACTTGACTTTCACTAAATTTGTTTATCCTATTTAGCACGCAGCCCCCATCCTCCAAATATCCTGTACAGATGTGTCCGTAATGCACACAATTATTTACGAACCTTTGTACGTTTTCAGCTGATACAAAACAGCTATACTAAAAAAATCGAATAATAAGCATGATTGAATGTTGGTTTTCACTCAAATTACATTTTAAATACCCAAAATATTGTTTTTTTTTCATACCACACAATCGTACTCGTGCATTATTTCTTGCATTGACCTTTTTTGACTTCACATAGATGCATCTCAATACAATATGAAACTTTCTTTTATTGTAATTCATCGGTTATTAAATCTCGTTTCCCTATTGCTTATTGACATTTCCTTCCTACTGTTATTCTTTTTATTTATTTATTTATTTATCGACAAAACAATTAAAACGTGTGTGACTTACTATGGACTGAAGTGCAATCCGTGCTCGTTATTTGAGCTTTGAGGATTCTACTCTATCTAACGCCAATGCGTATTATGTTGAATTTTGAATTAATGTGCATTTTGACAAGAAATGGTATGAAAAAATCGCTCCCGTGTAATAAAAACTAATTGCAAAGGCGAGTACGCTTCAGTTGTTTGCTATTATCGGTCATCGTGCCCTTCGTGATGAAATCGACTTCCTTCCGCGATAACATGGAGAACGATTGCTTGAATAACTACATATTACCCATTGAGTTCATGAGAAGGTGCCCAAATAGCGAACATACATTTGTGTTAAGAAGAAAAAAGGGGCCACCTCACAATTTGTAGTGAAACTGAACAAAAAATCTGATGAAGGTGGCTGTTGACCCAGAAGCTGAGGTATAATTCTTGTTAAAAGCATATTTAGTATTTTAGAGTTATACTGTACAAATAATAGGTAATACATTAAATATAATTGTTATAATGAATATAATTTTCCTCTTTGGTGATCAGAATATTTTCTTATTGTATAGAAACTGTTACACAGCAGAAAAGATTTTATTTGGCTCTTAAACGTGTGTGCCGAGTTTCATAGATTTATTTCCTCTGGCAATTTATTGAAAAATGATGCAGTACATGCGATGTAGTATGTGAAGGTGTGAGCTGTTGGTCGTTGTGAGCTATTGAACTGACACCTGAGGGATGTGCATATTACTTCCAGTATTATAGATATATCTTTACTTGCTGAAAATATGTTCCCACTCTCGAGTAAGTCATTTTGGGCAAAACCATTAGGTCTGTAAAAGAAAAGGCGAGGCAATGGTACAAATCATTTTCCCTTTATTTACAAACAATAATTTGTTTTTATGTAACCAGTTTGAAGTATTTGATATTGTATTATTTACAATTTATTTTTTGAAAATAATATATTTTTAATGGCTTACGTTTCCCTTGTACTCTTATTCTTGCTTTTTTTCTTTTCCGTCGTGTTGTTGAGATTCATCTCTTCCATTGCTTTTCCCTCTCGGCCACTGGGCCTGTTACACCGACCGTCGCATGCCGTAGACCTGTGACTATGAGAATCCACCGGCTCGCCCACATTCCTCGTCAGCGCCCGACCGCTCGCCTGACGCCTGGACACACACGGACGTGCCCCCGGCGCCGCTCGCTCTCCCTGCGGCCGGGCACGCGCCCGCTGGCTGCGCCCACAGCACGCGCTGGCGGCCATCTGCCGGGGGAGCGGCGTCTCCTGGCCTGCCATCACTACGCGGCTGGCGCCGACTTCCGCCGCTTCGGGCAGCCATGGGTGACCCACCTTCATCTGCAGACCGAACCATGTCGAACGGCTCTCTACCTCTTAACTCTGCCTTTCGCCTCCCATCACCTCAGACCATCCCTCTTCCTTAGCCCTTCACTCAACCGTGTCAACACTTCTTTCAACCCTTCCTTCAATCCTCCCCGTCAGTCACTCTCAGCTCACCCCTTCCGGCGTCCCCCTCCACCCTTCCTCTCCACACACCCTCTCGACATCCAATTGGTCCTCCCGCTAGCCCCCCTTTACCCTCTCCTCGAGCCCTGCTCAGCCCTCGACCCCAGGCGTCCCCCTCGGTCCTCCTCTTCGACACTCTCCTTAGTCCCTCCCACTCGGCACAATCCTAGGTTCCCCCACGGCCCTTCCCTTCGTGTTTCCCCCTCGCTCCCCCTTCAGCTCTCCTCCGTGACACTTCCTCTCAGCCCCCCACCTGAACCCTTCCTGTCGACTTCCCTTGACTCATTTCTTCCCTTTGACGCTTCCCTTCGGCCCTCCCCAACGGCCCCCTACCCCGTCCTTTAGGCGCTCTCTATGCTCTTCTCCTCGCTCCTCCCCTCGATCCTCCTCCTTGCCCCATTCTCTCGACCCGGCCCTTCAACTCGTCTCCACAGTCGTTCCCCTCAGCTCTCCCTCTTAGCCTTTCCCTCCCGGCGTCTCAGGCCTTCCCTTCAGCTCTTTTTCATCTCCATGAGCATACGGTCCCTAGTCTATTAGCTCAGTACATTCGTAAGCATGAAATACTATTTTGTGTGAAACAAGAATCGAAATAGGTTAAATAATTAATCAGTTTTATCTATGTGCTCGATACACTCAAGTCGTCTAAGCCCCAGACCAGTCCCATATCTGTAAATATGACCCTCAGTAACTCCCTCGCTTGCCCATCTGAAGCTTAGTTTTCAGTCACCCATAACTTCTCAATCTACGTCTTCACCCCATCGCATATGACGTAATCGATTACACCCTCCACTCGTACCGGTATTTACCTCGCTTCGCCTACCCGCTGTCCTATCACCTTATCGTTACCTCATAAACCATCACCCACCAAACCACTTTTTTCCCACCTCTTTGTTAATTCATTATCCTCCTGATCACTGTAGGGTGTTCTCTGAAACTTGTGGCCGAAGTGTGGTTGTATGTTCTTCAGGTCTTTGCTGATCTACTAGCCGTTTCTCAAACGTTAGCTAACGCCCCTAACCTCCCCGTTTCCAACCCTTCTCGCACGATCTCACCAGAGGTGACTTTAAGAAGTAAAATCATCAGCCAAAAAAATATAGTTAAAAAGCATACATAAAAATTTATAAATTAAATAAATTAACTATGCAAAATTGTGAGAATAACATTCGAAGCATTTCAAATATTATGAAATCACAAGTCATTTTAATTCTTTTTTATAAAATTCGTTGTCGTGTAATTCAAACATGTGATGTCGAAGGCTTCTGCAGCCAGTCACGCAAATGATCCTAGCTGTCAGGGTAACGTCGCGTCGAAGAACTCTGATGTCGACATTTCGCCTATCCCCGTCTCTTCAGCCCTGAGGAAGGCCAGGAAAAGATGGCGGCATCACAGTCTTCGACGCTCCGTCAACCTGACAGCCAAGATCATTCGCCGAATAAAAACAAATTGTATTAAAATATCTGTAACGGAGCAGGCCGTAGGGCATTGAAGGGCAGCAAAGGAGCCACCAGCGGCCGCCCACGACGCCGCCGCCGCCCAGACGCAGGTCTCTCTCCCCTCCGGCGGCGGCGGGCGGTTTCTCTTCTGCACCCGTGCGGCTGCGGCGCTCCCGCCCTCCCCTTCCCCTCCCCTCCCCCGCCCCCGCCCACCCGCGGTTATAAGAGAAGGTGGCGCGGGGCATGGCGGTCAGTGTCTGCGCCGCCGCCGCCGTCTCCTAGCGACGCGACGCCCGCCCGCCCGGCGACCCCCCTCCCCCCCTGCAGCATGGCGCGGGTGAGTTGAACCGGCGCGCCGCCGCCACGACGCCTGCCGGGCTGCAACCCGCCGCGCGGCGCGCGCGGGAATGGTGATTTACAGTGATGAACGAACCGGTAGTGCGTGTGCGAATAGGAAGGAAATGGTCGAAGTGACACCGGTGTGTGAGTGTTTTTTTGAACCGGAAACAGCTGTTCGAAAAGTGAAATTAGAATTTCAGGTTGATTTTATTCCCCCTCTTATTGCTCTCAATGTGTGCGGGATAGGACTCTTCATTGGGATAGGTCTCTTCAGCTAAACTCATTGAGTTGTAAAATACGTATTTTTATCAATTAATTGTCTATAAATAATATTGTTTCTTGTCGACAAAATAAAACCAATTTCAAAATCAAAAGTCAAAAACAAATCATTCTTATGTAGTTGGTGAGTGTACTTCGAAAAAAAATGTGTAATTCTAATATTTCGCGAATTCAAGTAAACAACAAGGATATTTTTAAATGAAAGTAACGAGTGTATTTTATTGGATCTAGTTGTGTTATCAATGATGCATGTATTTGGATTTCCGAGTACAAAATTAAAATTTGATTATATAGTATATTATATAGTATAGTAAATTATTAGTTTTGAATACCCAACTGTTAGAAGTATTTAGCAAAGATTGAAATGTAAAAATATTTCAATTGCCAAGTTCGTGCCTTCATTTTTATTGTTTTTGCGAAAGGTAGATAATATATCTTCATAGTAACTAAGTATACCGTTACAAGGTATAGAACATTAACGCAATCATCGTTTTTCATAATTAAAGAGGATAGCAATTGAAGAGGAAAAATAAAAAAAATTTCGACCTGTATAATGTCGACATTTCCTTCCTATTTTCATATCACTATTGTGTTGTATGTAATGATAACTCTCGGAACATATTTAACCTCTTACTCGTTTTTCATTAAGCGAGGCGCCGAATAAACAAAGCCCCAGCCATGCTATCACATGTTAATTACGTGAAAATGTCAAACATCTAAATCTTACATATCATATTTATGTAGATTCCAAGGCTTCGATCATTATTTCTCGCGTCTTATGGTACTGAACCGATCATAACTTGTGAGTTGGTAGGTACCGGTTGTTACCTTGAGAAGTGGTGGAGCAACTTTCAAAACATTCTCCCGAGCCCTTCGTTCTACGATCATTGAAAGTGGGTTTTTTCTCGGTGATCATCATGTATATTCATTTTATATCGGTACAATTAAATTGCAAGACTAACAAGTTTTATTGTTGGTTCCTCTTACCTTCAAAGATGTGAGTTTGGAGAAGAGTTCAATTATCGTGAACATTATTTTATCGGTCAAAAATTCATTTCATAATTTTAAATAAAATTTGAGCTTATTTTTAAACCCAATTTAATATTTCATTTTGTACCGTTTAAAATTAAATGCCGTATGTAGATGTCAACTGTCACTGAGATTGTTCTTGGCTCTTCGGGTCGTACCGTCGACAGTGAGAATGAAACAATTGAGAAAAAAGAATTGTATGAAGCTAGTTTCCCAACGTTTCGACTGATCGGTCGAGGCTCCTTTAGTTCTGAAAGTCATGCAAGCAACCAGCCTACAACGCGGTGTCGCCCTGGCACCTGTAGCAATTTCAAGATTCGCAGACTCGGTCCTACGACTTAACTGTTTCACAGTCCTTAAATCACCTGATGACGATGATGATGATTGTAGTGGTAGTGGTGGTGGTGACGATCAATGGTCGAGTGTATATAAGGTAGGAGACTTATGCCTTCATTACATGCGCTTTCCTGAGCACAGGATTACAGTAGTGCCTTCACTTTGCCTTCCATAGGATAGATGGTCGTAGGGTGATCATAAAATGTAACTAGAGATATATTTTAACGGATAGGAAGCTAACTACTCTAATTGATTAACAATTCTTAAAACTAAATCCAACCAAGATAACTGCTTTATAAAATTTGAGCGAAAAGTAAAATTTTTCGGGATTGCTTTTTTACTTATATTTACTTTGCTGTATCCTATCCTTATCGGAAAACTATTCTTTTAATGTACATCTATTTTTCAATTTTCGAGCTTGGTGCCTAAATATTATATTTGCAATTCATTAATTGTATCCAAATGTAAATCATTATTTCATATAAAAATGTAGTCCTACTTCTAAGAGTACGAGAAGTCTCGGTGTGTACAACGTATTCCAGTTTCCCCATAGTTTTTCAGAAAAACAAATATCATAAACGCTAACAAGCAGAGCAATGATAATTAATGTTAATTCTATACTAACGTACAGAAAGGAATAGTATTGGAATAATCTCAACAATACGATCTCAATTTTCGGTCGTTAAATTCGTATTTAAAGTTCTCTTGAGCGCACACGGCAGTATTAAGGTCTATTCGTGCAGTTTCAAAGATGGCTCAGCTCAGCGCAGATGTCAAGTAGATACACGAAAATTTCTATGTTAGCGTAAATGGATGGTACAGACGTATGTGTCACGTATTACTCGATCAAATTAGAAACTTTTGAGCTCAGTCTTGGTAAATACGTAAGGAGTAAGATATGAATTTGCAGTCACAGGGATCATTATTGTAATTATTTTTTTTATAATACTTAGAACATTCAGCCCCTACGATGTTCTCCAATGTTTATGAAAAGGGAAGCATTTTCTTTATTTAAATGTTTTGCTTGAAAATGCATTTACAAATATGGTATAAACCTATTTTCATTAAAACCCCTAAAATGTTGAAAATTGCAAAAATTCAAATATTTTCCGCGCATTTCATATACCTTCAATATTAAAGCCATTCTCAATGGAATTTATTCGCCACCTGTAGATTTTAAAATGATGTCATGCTGTAGTTTAAAAAAAATGAGTTGTTATTGAGTAAAAACACTAAGAGGAAGAAATATTATTACTCGCGCAAGTTTTCTTGATACAAAAGCTCCCTAGTCCTAAAAATAGGTCTGAATAGCACGGCCCGTTGAGATACTTAGGTTCGACTCGGAACGGACAATTTACAATGCTGACAACAACCACCTCGAACTTTCAAAACAATCGTAGCATTTCTCGAGGCACGCTATGGCGAGTTAAGTTCGTGGTTGGTACGCCTTCTTAAACCGTGACGTAGCCAGAGCCCTCCTCTCCCCACACAACCCGCAGTGGAATATCAAGAAAACTTGCGCGTCTGGTACGGTATGCCCCGCATTCCCACTAGTTTTACTAACACGTTATGAAAAATACGAGAAAAGCAACTATCATAGCAAAAAGTACTCGTGTTTAATTTCCAAGGTCTATCGATGGGTCATTGAAGAACCCCGCTCCAATGAGAGCTATCTGGAGCCTCAAAGGAACGTACCGTTTGTCAAGAGAGTTCCGCTCGTAATTAAGAGCGCCTTCCCCGCTTGCCGTCGATGGAACTTATTCAGCGAGGGGGGGGGGGGAAGGAGGGCGGAGGACGGAGAGGAAGGAAGCGAGGACTCGCTGCTCCTCACTTTCCCTTTCCGGCGCCGCTTTGGGAGCCTCCTCACAACAATTGCGCTTTTTTTCTCGTCCTTGCAATACACATCTTTTTGCAGCATTCAGCCTTCTTTAACGTTCAGCTGTTAAAAAAACCCATTTACCCTATTATTCGTATCGCATGGAAGCAGGTTGCTGCTTGATAAAATTGTGTAGATATTAAAAATTACTTGTAATTGAAAAGATTCAAATCATAAAAATTTATACGAATCAAAATTTAATAACAACCCGATTTTTATTTTAAAACATTTTAAAACAAGGTAAATAAAAATATATTTCTTGCTTCATAATTCATATCGCGTGGTATTTTAATTGATCCTGGATATATTTAGGTAGATATATCTTTTACTACTAATAATAACAGTATTAAAATTAAAAATAATAGTATAATAATAATGATAATAATTTAATGGCAATTTATTCGGCAAGTGGCTTTGCCGGGCTGGAGAAGTTACATTTACTAACAGAAACAAAGGAACATCTCGGCATGCGCAGATGTGGGAGTGAATTAAAATAAATGTAAAAGAAAATTATCATTCCTTACGAATTCGTTCCCTACTTTCCTTGTTTTATTCGTAATTAGAAAGATATTTCTGCTGAAGAATGAGTAGTTGTCGAGAATAATTATTATATTTCAGAAGCGGATGGGACCACATATAATTATATAATTAGTTTTCGTACGTTCACCACCTTCGTAATATTGTTTCTTTTTTTCTGGAAAGATGTCGCGGTTGGTCAGGTGTAACATCCTTGTTGCCGTATCTGGCTACACATTTTTTTCGCTATCTTCCAATAATTATTTCCTCATTGCTGGACAAACTAAATGTCACATTTCCCCTCAGTTATTTTCTTAGGTATGTTCCTACCCTTTCAACAGGTTTTTTTCATTTCAATGTGGTGAAAGTGTTATTTAAGTTCTTTGTTTAACTGTACCTGTGCACTTAACGTAATACACACACTCGTAAAATTGTTGATAGAAAGAACAGTTGTGAAAACGTGTTGGACATCGCAGTTAAAAGCATTTCAAAGAAATAGTTACAATATAAATTTTATTTTCGACAAACGTTTTTAATTTCGTTAATGGTTTTCTAAGTCACAACCAAACTGGATATGAAAATTATAAATTAAACTTCATTCTACAAGAATAAGATGTAGAAATGTAGAAGTGGGTGTAGAAATTTATAATAGAAAGTCTATTCTTAAGACATGGCAAAAATATCATCATTTAGGCATCTTTGACGATCAAGTCTTTTGTATCACCTGTAGATAAATATCAAACTTGGATTTCTTCATCGCCTTCTACGTTGTCTTTCTGCCCACTTTCCTTCCTTATTCGGAAACGTACGCAATCGGTTTATCTTCTTTTCTCGTGAGAAATGGTGCGTTTCCGTAATTCGGTCGATGCGTTCGCGCAGCGGGTCTCACGCATCAACACACGCATCTGCTTCATCTCCCATCTCGCAACGACGCGCGTTTCGTGCATCTCGGAAGTCCTCATTCATCTTTCTGTCAGCTGCCGTGTTTCGTTGCCGTTTGATTCATCTTTAGCGTGTGTGCATTGTGCTTTTTTTCTTCCTGTTCATCCAATCATATCGCGCGATCTATTACCTCATCCCACATTCATTCTCTTTTCAATAGTAATATTTGAATCCGATGACAATCTTTCTTCACTTCTTAGCATTGTTTGTTGAATATCTTTCGTAATGAAGATGAATGTATGATTGCCATTTTGCAACACAGTTTTTCCAGATTATTTGTTAATGAAGTTGCCACTTCTAGTATGTTTGTATTATTTTCCTTAATGGGTTCTATCGACGTATTAATCAAATTCTCAGTTTATGTAATATTATAAAATAGTTTGTTTTGGTAGATTATTTTTTTGATTATTATTTTTTTGGGTGTAGGACCCTTGGACCAATTTCCATGAATGCTATAACAAAAATTCCTTGATGTAGAATATTTTTTTACTAATGGTAGCTTCCATGCTGTTTTTTCAAGCTGGGAATGTTTGTAGTTCTGTTTATAAATTTGAAGCTTGCATTCATAAAAAACCTGGAAAATATATAAATGTATTTTTGAAATTAACTTAAGTAGTTCTCTCAATTAATCAGCATTTCTTCAGGCTCCGGAAAACTTCCTACACTAGTATTAATGAACCATAACTTTGTTGATTTGCATTCTGTTTAAAGAATGGTAATGGCTCAAATTGTGGGTGTAAATAACCGTCTCGTGGCAAACTGACTTCAATGATACATTAGAATTGTACTCTTATGTCATAGAAACTCTTTGATATTTTCGCTTCATTCTTTCACATTTCTGTCAGTTCAGTGCCCTTCTTCAATATTTCACATACATTGGGGTATTTGAAATGTTTTCTTCCTCATTTGGAAGCGAACAACCTGTTGCAAGCATGCAAGCGACCGACAGACTTCTTCCGGTGCCCTACCAGAGCTTCAGTCCTCCTCCTGATCCGCCTGGAATCGTGGAATCGAGCCAGAGGTGACCGCCTTTTCTCACGAAATCCGTCACGTAACCGCGACCTCTTCCGCGCAGTCGCGTCCGCGCGCAGTCACGTCTCCGCTCCTCTGCCCGCGCGCAGGGCACGCGCAGAGCGTGCGCAGGGCGTGCGCAGGGCGTGCGCAGGGCGTGCTCCGGCGGTGACGTCTTCCGCGCTCGCGCCCAGATCGATTTCCCACGAGATGGCGGCTGCCTCGTGCGCGCAGAGCCGGTGAAAGCAGCGACATGTGCGCTGCAGGAAAGCAGTGGCTGCGCGCGGAGCCATTGAAGCGCGGGCTTGGCTCTGCCGCCCCCGCCCCCGCCCCCGCCGCCACCAACCGCCGTCGCGACGCCCGGTGACTCTCTTGCCACCGCCGCCCCCCCCCTCACCGCCGCCTTTCTCCGCCTTGGGATGCGCGACCTACGGCCAACGACAGCGTTTCTGCGTTCGTCACGTCGCGCGGGTGTGTTTGCGCGCCGCGTAATGCGTTGGGAAGATCCGGTATGGCACCGGATTCTGTTCCGCGACAACCATAGCCAACGGTGTAATGCGTGTTACGCGTAGGATATTTAGTGATGAAGTTCGAATACGTTTCTACTGAGATACTGTGCGTCTATCAAGTTCAACTGAATTAGAATATAACTATCAAAGATGAGAGTATTTCATAAAATAATAATACTAATACTAATAATAAAAATATTTGAGTAGATATAAAGAAACACTTAAAACAACAAAGTTAATAAATATTTATAAAGAAATTAATATTTTCGTAATGAATTCGAGTTTGCAGACTAATGCAAACAGTCTAGTAACAATATAAAAGTATTAAATGTTTGATTTCAGAACACACTGGATTCTTTTAAACTCTTCGTGATTGACGTAAAATTTTTTTGTGTGGCTTCTCGAACATAGCATGAGGATTGGAGCCGATATCGAGAGAAATTCCTCTCCGGAGAAATTCTCTCCCGGAATTCCTCTCGAGAATCCCTTTCGGGAGAAATTATAGTCACGAAGACATAAAAGACACGAAGGCAAACAACTCTCCCTTTTTTGGCAATTCGACACGCGTACTTCCGATTGCTGACTTATGCACATTCCACTCTTTCTGTATGTAGAGACAAGGCTTTTCACAGAAGCGTATTCTCTCTTCTTATTCGGTTGCATTTTGCTTTAATTTCCACATAGTTCCTTTCTGTTAAGGAAGTGAAGAGTAATTTGTTAAGTTTGGTTTGTTAAATTGGAGGATTGGATGATAATGATGACATATATCGCAGAACAATTTATGCGTAGAATTTCACAATTCTTGGACTTTATCAAAGTCTGTGAGTAGTGCATTTCCTACTATTATAGTTTAAAGTCTTTGTTTGGAGTGTTTGTTATTTAAAATAGTTTATCAAGAGGGTTTTCCTACGGGAGATATTTGATCTGCTGTCTTTCTTGATAATTCCGTCTTCCGTTCTTGATTATCCCTCTTGATAATTGCTGATGCAGATGAGCGTATCTGACGAACCTGCATAAATGCGTACAAATAAATTCTCCCAAAGCTTTACCAAAGAATGAAGTAGGAAATTGCCTGGGCAAATATGAAGAATAAATAGTAATAAATTGCAAAGAAGTTATTTTATTCTATTCTACTATTCCAGAATCGTATTAATTATTAAATAAACAAATGCAAATGCAAAGTATTTATTATTGAAAATAGTCAATATTTTCTTAACTCCTTGCAACAAATTTCAGTATCTTGTCGCTGTATCTTTAATTTCAAAATGTGAGAAATATTTCTTGTGATACCATCTTAGAAGATCCGCCTTTCTTCACTGTTTCCTTTGTGTAAGACCTGACTTGCTTTATCTTTATTCTCCTTATCCTGATCGTAATAACAATCTAGAAGTGAACTTGTCTGGTGTGAGTCAAACTACCTAAATAGGCAACATTCTTATTGATAGGAAACTTACTGAGTTTAAACTAGGTGTCGTCTGATTGATTTACTTTCACTGGTCTTTCTCTTCAGTGTCTAAATCACGCCTAATTTTAACGGCGGTACAGTAGCAGCTGCATGCGACGCAATTTATCCAATTCCACAGGCGAGCGGCCAGACTTCAAAAGGAAGCTGCAGCGAGGAAATCTTCCCGTCTGTTGCGCTGGAGCCCCTTTCTCCTTGCAAGTAAACCCTGTTCTTGCATCACATACAGTTGCCGTATATAGCGTTTGAGACCGGACACCTGTTGGCATTAGCATATCCACAGCCAATATTTGGGGACGCCCCTCAAAATTTACAGAGTTCGTCAAAAAATTGACAAGACATATTTTTTACTTCCTAGCTCAATTTGCTCTACTTCATATTCATTCTTTAGTCTGAGAATCACTAGACTAGAGCCGCTGCAGTGTCTCTGGCTTCATTAAGTATGTCGAGAGCTATCTTTATGGTGAGTTAACGTACTGTCAGTTCCCCAAAACATCCGATAGTAAGTAATTTTAATGGTAAACGTTCTCGTATCTGAGATTTTATCAAATTATTTCTTTCTGGCCATACAAAAATATTCTTTCAATGTTGGAAGTCATTTATGACCTAAAGATTGATTTTAATTATTTATTTTATTCCCAAATTTACAAACAAAAATAATGTAGACATAAAAATATTTATGACCTTCAGATTATCGTGACTAAATTATCGACAAATACGACAAATATTTATCGAAAAATTGAAATAAATAGATATTATAAAATAAAAACAATATTGAGTAAAATAAATGCACATTCTGCTCACAACGCAAAAGTATAGTCTTAAAGCATTGAAATGCTTTCTCAGAAGAGAAAACCATGGGAAAGCATTGTAATTCCTAAACTGACACTGACAATGCCTCTAAATAGATGTTTGGCCACCAGTGCTGTTTACCTTCTCTACTAACTATTCCGTGTTTTAAAGGGTTTAAGGAAAATAGGATACTGAATTACAGAACCTTTTCAATTGCATTACAGTGCGACCAGACGTAGACGCAACTTCCGTAACATAGATGTGCCTCCTTTGCTACTTTGAGTTTACGTTTAGACAATTCATCTCACATAATACTACCTATAGCAGTTATTATTTCTTTAAAACTTTTGATTTCAAATGATTTTTTTATTTTATTTTTTCTCATCAATGATTGATTGTTTGTTAGTGATTCCGTTTAAGGTCATTAGGCTAGTAATTATAGTGTATGTTTTGCTCGAGATATGGGTGGTCTTCCCCCGCTATATGGCGAGATCAGGCGCCGACCTACCGTTGACTAGAGGGGTTTTTCACAACCAGGTATCTCCTACCAAACGGGGCACCGTTCCGGCCGGGACCAGCTCTTAAGCTCCCGACCGGCCTCCCGGCATGTGTGGTAGTGTAGTGCATGTTAGTGTAAGTGGTGAGGATAGGATAAGTAGGAGGTAGGAAAGACCACTCGCGGTTCGTGGCTCCTTTGATAGGGTACTACTCTGGTATTGATTGGAGAAACCATGGTAAACTACAAATCAGAGCAGCCGGCCGCGAGAATTCTTCATCAGACAGCGACTGAATTTGAGCTAGCTGACAAACTATAGTCGAAAATCCCGCCACTGTCGGGACTCGAACCGAGTACCTCCAGGTCAGAGACACTTCAGAGACATCAGTTGATGCCCTGAGCCATCTCTCCATGTTTTTTTCTCATCAAACAGTCTGAATGATGAATTATTCTCTAACATTATCTGATTACACTACGAGAAATTACCCCCGGCATGTGTGTGCGCATTTTTATCACAATTATCTACTAGAGAGGAAAAGGAAGAAAGTCAATAGGGCAAAAAGGAAATCTTTTCATTTTTACCCGCCTCGCTGCTCGCCATTCCTGCACCTCCCCGCTTCTCTTCCGCCCTGCGCCTCCTTCTTCCTGATCGCGTAGCCTCGCCTCACTCCGCTCCATCTCAACCATGCCCCGCCCCGCCTTGTCTTGTGTTCAGGGTTGCACACTTATCTTACGTGTATGTCGTACAGAAATTAAGGTTTTCTTACTGATGAATTTCTCAGTCAAGTTTATTAGAGATAGCATGGTGTACTTAAAAACTGGAATAAACATTCTAAATATTGACGTAAACTACTCGGGCACAAAAATTCAGACGAATGGAGATGGCCGGTAAAGGAAATTGGTTAAGCCTAATGAAGAAATCGCAGGGCAGAAAAATCTGTTTCTTCAAGAATTAATAAAGCCTTTTTACTGAATTGTGTGACTTTTGAAGCTGTCGACGTGAGTACCATTGGAGTCTAGGCAACTTGACAGGGGGATTCATGCTCCCCGTCGGACTTTTATATGTGGGTCTGGGAAGAAACATTGATTTTAAAAAAATATCATTTCTCTTTGGATATCACGTAGAACATTTTTAAATTCCGCATAAACCCTTAATGAAATCCGGAACAGGCGTGAGAGCATAGGCTTCCGTGGCCACAGTCAATTACATACTGGCTGCCCAGAAAACTGTGCTTCCTCCTAATGTTTCTCATTTCGCCTTGAGGAAGGTCACAACATGGCGGGAAAAATGTTGGCATCTGCACGTAGGACGCAGAAAGACACGGAACAAGCTTATTTGCAACTCGCGCAGCAAGAACCCTCATCTCGGGGGAGCGGCCGGAGCAACAGAGAATTCGCTCGTAAACCCGCGAGTATCCGGAGCGAAAACCGGAACGCAGTCGCCAGCAGTTCGATGCCCCTCCCGTGCTCTCCCTTTCTCCTGCGGGGTGCGGACGCTGCCCGGAGGCCAGGGAGACGGCAGCACTGGCGGCGCACCGCATGCGGTCGGAGAATGCGCACTTCCGCACTTACAAGCAACAAGACTAAATCTCCACCGTCTCCACAGGATATAATATAAATTAAGTATATTATAGTACGATTGTTGTTCCCGCTAATATACTAGATAGGGATCATGAATTTAACTGTTCAAATCGTTGAACATAAGATTTATATTGTATATGTTCTGTACTATAGATTGTGAATACAAAATTCACATCACTAAAAAAATATCTCCCACGTTACCTGCAACAGCGAGAACCCATCTTTCGGACTTCACAGTTCACTAAATTCATCGTCCTAAATTTCATAGACCATGAATGAGAAGGGTTTAAAACATATATTTCTATAACAATATCAGAGAATGTCCATTTTTTACAAGTAACTGTGTATTTTGATGTAACAAAATTAAAAACGCGTACCTAGTAGTAATACATATTTAATCGTAACTTATTTAAAATTCTTTAATTATAAAAAATGTTTATTTAAGGAAATTACAAATTAATTGAAATTATATTAATGCAATCAACGTTAAGGGGGTAATTACACTTTTATTGTGGTATTTATCCCGAGATTTAGAAAGTAATGGATGAATTTTTTACTTCATTATTCCAAAAACAAGAAAAAAATGCAATTAATACCCTGAGTTTTGTGTCGATGACCAAACTTTTCAGTGATTGGCAATGTTGCATATCTACATTGCTGGCACAACAGCGCCGGTTAGTGCACTGCGTCTAAGCTCTTCGCCGAAAGAAGTTGATGAAAGCGCGCGTCCGCTGCAGGCGGTCAAACAACTGCGAATCTCCGCGCGCAGGCGCCGCGGGCTGTGTGCAGCGAGGAGAAACCGCCGCGACCCAGGCGCTTCCTTCCGGCGCGGCGCTCAGATTGATTCCGCCTGAAACAGATGGTGACGTGACAAAAAAAAACTACATCGCAATTCGGCAGTGTTTCGCTTAGAACTTTCGCTCGGGCAGGGAGTACTTGGAAATAGGGAAGGCTGGGAATCGACTGCAGAAACAAGGCATTAACAATGTACCCTATACACAATTGAAAATCGGAAAACCTAAAAATATTGTTTCATGACTTTCAGTACTTCCAAATGTAATGAAATGAGATGTTTGAAATTCTGCAAGAGTGCAATGACTGCTCTCTGTGAACACAGCTAAACAGGTTTCTGAAAAAATGAAATTAATGTGTTTTCAATTTAGCAAGATCTGGACAAATATGTTGTAGTGAACTATGACCAAGAAATAAATCCTGCTGACCTTCTTAACTTAAATCGTAATATTCGTACATCACATTATAACATTTGAACGTCTTGTCTAAAGAGACACATCTCTCAAATTGTGTCGATTGCTGGACATTGCATTCATATACATTTATTTATTATTCATTAAAATCTCTCCTGGTACTTAAAATGCTCGCTATTTTGACTTTGCCAATCACCACATCACACTCACCTATTAAAGACTCCTTTGCACAGCGTGAAGCGTCTTAGCATTAACCACTTTTGAGTCTCAGTGCATGCGCAGTATGAGTTGCTCATGCGCAGAGGTTCAAAAGGGGTTGCGCTAAAGTGCTTCACTCTATGCAAATAGTCTCTGTTTGCCAGCGCAACACGCCGAAATGTCGAGTGCTTTCAGGAGATGGATTATAACTCGCACAATGGAAGAGACTTTTTGCTTGGCGTACCGTAAAGCAATCATGATACTTGTAGCGGGAAAAGTAGGGAAAATGATTTTGCACGTTTAGTCGAAATGGAAGTTCTGGCCACAGTGTGGACTACATTCCCATTATGGTACATCCTCTAGATTCGCATTCGTTTGACGAAAGACGTCCATCAAACACTGCTCTGTATATTAATTTTATTATTATATAATTATTATAATATAAGGTAAATTTAACTAATATCGTATAAATGCATATTAATGCCGCCCTCGCGGTTTAGCTCATGGTTTTAAGGGGTGCGTGTGCTTGCTTTCCATGACGCGATCGCGGGTTCGATTCCCGGTCGGGCAAGAGTGTACTGTGCGTTTTCCTTGCAATGTTCCGGTATATGTTTCTGTAACATTGAGAAAACTCATTTCTCCAGTTGAGAAGACAAGTATATGGCGCAGGGATGTCTTCGTACTCTTTAAAACCACGGCCGCGAGGTCGGGACGCTGCTGGTAGGCCTTGGCCCGTTCGCGGGCTGTCACACCAAGTACTGACAGACATTAATGCCATTACTTGATGTTGCATCAAGGGTTTTAGCAGCACACCCTGCCGCAACTGGTGCGACTATGTTCCATAAAGGACGACCGAGTGATCGAATAGCACACGAAACACGTCTTCTGGTAAATCCGGTGGATTAGCGGAAACACTTCGTGTTTGAGTAGGCGCATGCGCAGATACTCAAAACTGACATACTCTAAGGTGCTTCTCGTGCAAAATCTCTCTAATTACATAACGAACAAATGCCGGCACATAAGAGTTTACTCTATTAATTTTAGAATATTATTAAAATTTAGTTTTTGGACTACTATAAAATATGTTAATAAGAGCAAGTGATTTCACATTTAAGGTCCTCTATCTTTCATATTTAAAGGGAAAATTACGAAATGTGGTTGAGTACAAAGCTTAAACTTCCCTTAGTAAAAAGTTTAGTTAGTTTTCCCATAAACGAAAACACTTAGTACATTCTTGGGTATCCGGGATGAGCACGTCTCGGTCAATTGTGCTGACATTTCGGCCATCTTGCTGTGGCCTTCTTCAGAGCTATGCTACTGCCAAGAGGTTGGCATGTCTCATCTTATAGGAAGGGCGCGTGGGCTGACTGGGCGCATCAGCGGCCAATAGGAACACTTAGTGTTTTAAATATAAAGATAATAATGATCACGCTAATTGTGGTACGTGTTTTTCTACGATAGAGTTCCTACATGTAAAAATATTTTGTTCTTTGGTTCTTCTTAGATAATAGTATTGAAGAAAACTATTTTGTTTCTCTGCCTGTAATGTATTACAATCTGTGAATCTTTACGCTGATGGGTACCGCTGGCCCCTTGCGATGACGCGCCAGAAGTAGTGCCGACCACCGCCGCCAAGCTCTTTCTCGCTTTCTTCCGCGCTCGTGATTGATGTGTCCAAAAACAAGGATACTATAAAGAGAGAGAGAGAGAGAGAGAGAGAGAGAGAGAGAGGAGTGCTATTGTAGAACAAACAGATGTTTGTCCAATGAATCACGGAACAGCTGGTGGAAAATATAACAACATTTCTTGATTGAATTGAATGATTGAAAATTTAAAGTGTAATACATCCAGTAAAAATGATTATGTGTGTAGGCGTGTATTTGGCGTGTAGGTCGGATTAATCCGACTTTTGCCTGCTAGCGGTGTTCCCAGGCCTTATTTTTAATATCTCCACATCTGGAGATACGGAAGACAAGTGAGAATGAGGTTTCCCCATTACCTTATATGGCTTACTTGGCCTACCTGCGAATTTTCTTCACTCAGACATCTATAGAAATTAAGACGATTTGTAGTTAAAAAGCTAGAACTTAATTTTTCCTCGAGCGGGAAACAAACCTGAGAACAGAACCTCACAGAAAGCTAGCATGCCACCGGAGGGATACACTGATTATGATTATGAAAATATAATACATCTTAGGTACCTATTGCTAGGTCCTTGAACCAGATTGCTTGGTCCTGAAACCGAAACCAGAAGACTATCAACCAGCCTATTACCGTTAACCAAACGTGTCAGTATAGTTATCGTAATTCGATATTTTTTTAAACTTCTGAAGGGGTTAAAAATAGTCCAGCTACCTTCTTAAAATTGTTTCCATTTCCTAAACTACGGTATGATTAATTAGCAGAATACCCAAAAATACATAATTGAAAATACTATTTCAGTCTGAAAGTTATTAATCGGAAAAGCTCGTACGCAACGCCGCATCGAATTCGAGTTGTTACTTTTATTAACCCTTCAAATTCAATTTATTTTCCATGTGAAGGTTTCCAAAGAGACGAAGAACATCCAGAATGCACGTAGAACGATTCTAAGTCCTGGGTAGATCAGAATTCCCGAGACCAAATAACCAACATTAAGCTTTCTCACTGCTGTAACTTGTTCCATTTCATTACATACCCCCTCTGTATCATCTCTAGCAAAGAATATACATCGTATGCCATTAACGATTTGTTCTGAGATAGATGAATGTAGACAGTTTGATGATTGGATAATGCCCTTGAAAAAGGTCACTTCGAATTACCACACGGTTCCCTCCCGATCCTTAGCCGGCTGCTTCAACTCGGTTCCACTTTCTCTCCCTGTAAAAACGAAATGACCTTTACCCAGGAAAACGATTTATCATCAATTGGTTACTTAGAAAGAGTCATACGAATTGACATGGATTAATCAGTTCCATTTCCTCTGTCATTTATTAATTCATCAAAATGTTTGTGTTTATTGTCGCTGTTCATTTCATATAATCGTGTGCGTTGATGTTTCTCTTATAGACAAGGCGACGAGACGTTTTCGAAAGTGGGAAATGATAGCAAAATCAACGACTGGCATTTGTGTTGATTAATTTCTATTTTGAAGATGTCAATGAAAGACCTATTGATTCCCATTTCGAGGGCAGTTGTAAATTGGATACCTCACAACTCACTTAGTTGCAAAAAAAAATAGAAAACGTCTCAATTTTTTGGCAAATCAAAGACGAAGGTGCGGTTTATTAATGCGCATATTGCTCTGCAATTTGGAAGTTATTTTGGAAATCACTTGGTTCATCTCACTCCTCGTGTTTATACAATTTAATATCGCAGTTAATGACTCTGATATTTAGTGAACCAGTATCCTTCGGTTTTAAGTTTTTTTAATAGTAATGAATGGTTTGTAGATACAGTCTGTAAAGAAACGATTTAACTCAAAAATGGAAATTGCAAAAACTTACAATATTGATGAATATTCCTTTAGCTTGACTGATGATTTAATTCCCTTAATAAAACTGACTACTTACGTGACTAAAATATAACAATTAATGAAGTCACTTTATTTCTGTGAAAATATTCTCCGCTTTTCTCGTGTGATTTCATTTTAATTTGCATTCTTTCACACCTTTTCACAATCATTAGCAAATTTGTAGTAGCAATAGGACGTTTACCTGCTTCAAGGGAAAACTGCTTTCTTTTGAAATTAGAGCAGTCATTTTCTCCATCCGTGGGTCCTGCATCCTGACTGTAAAATGTAAAAATATGATAATCAAGGAAATGTGAGAGAACGTCCAGTTTCTCGTTTCCATTTTGCGTAATACATACATTCAAAATGGCATGAGAGATATCTTTAAGATCTATACATTTCGTCGAATAATAATAAATAACAAGACATTACTAAGATTATGAAACATTTAGAAAATATTTACTGGATAAAATGTTTTACTTTCTTCTTTGATGAAATAAATATTATCACCGACCGGCAATATGAGAAACCAATAAGTATAGAGATCTTCAACAAACATTTTTAGAAAATTAACTTTAAAGTCTTCATTTCTGTGAGAACTATTGAAACAATGTTTAACAATTTAAATATAATTATCTCGTTTTAATATTTATTGTTTAGTGAATTTATTAATATTCTATTAGTATTCTTAAAGTATTGAATGATACTTAAATGATTTGTTTCTTTAGAGTCTCAAGGAAAGAGGACAGTTTAATAAAAGCTCATTACACCAGAATGAAATATAAAAAATCGTCGTTTTTATTTAGTGATAATTTCCCCCTCTTGTCAAAAACCACCGGAAGAATAATCTTTCCAACAATACGACTACTAAAATAACAGGACATTATGAAAATCTTAATGATTTAAAACGATTAGTTCGGTACTAAACGATTCACTTGATTGTCTGAAAAAGGAACAGAATGAACAGCACAGGCAGCTCCTGTTCCGCCCGCAGCGCAGCCGGAAGCGCCAGTCGAGCAATTACCTCCCCCTCCCCCTCCGCCCACCGCTCGATAATTGCCCTTTTTCTCGAGAGGCCCTCCACGTCGGCATCTCGTGTTTACGACGCCGACGCAGCAAGCGAGCGAGCGGCGCGGCGCGGCGCGCGCTGACCGGCCAACCGGCGGCGTTTATCGGGAAAGCGGACGACAAGCACGGACAGGTGGCTGCAGAGGCCGTGGACGAAGATAATGCAGGCGGTGGTGATGGAGTGACGGAAGCCACTAAAGTGGTCACGCCCCCCTGAAAGCAGGCTGTGAAAGAATGCAACCGTTCTTATTCAAAGGCGACCGACTCGTTGGAGCAGACGCGAGGAGCTGCGTCGAAATACGCGGAGATGAAGCCTGCGGGTTTGAGGTCCGCAAAAGGCATTGGTGGTTTTCATTGTACGGTTGTGGCTCATCGAACCATTTCTTATCCCGTCTGAACATCATTTTGTTATTCATCTGTCATCAATATTCGTCCCTCAGGATCATCCATCCATTTTTCATACAGATGAAGGCGAAGTCAAACAAATGGCAGACCAAAGGCACAAAGACGTCTCCGTTTATGATCGAAAATAAATATGCCGCTCAACACACATAAATTCAATGGAGATTTTTTATACCATCTGAACTTTCGTTTGGGAGTCTTATGAGACGTATCATTTCGTTGGCACAGGCGGCCGAATCAGGCACTGAACCCTACAAGAGGAGGAGAACAATGATGGAGTGACGGAAAGAAAATAGAATCAAAGAGGTAGCTTCCAGCCGATGACAGTTGTTACTCACTATGCGATGTATCGTGAACCTTTCACAGATCACTAGACACTTGCTGACTGATCGATCTGGATGTCAGCAGGGCACCGTTTATTCCGGGAACCGAAGTACATGAAAGACATTGGACAATCATTCAAATACCGAACCCTATAATCATTCGCTACATACTCTAACCAGCTCGGCAGTCATGCCGACTGAAACAAATATTACGGTCCCAAAGTGGAAATTTAAAAAAAAATACGTTTAATAGAGACTTTAGATCATCTGAACTTGTCATCTGTGATAGGGTTGTGATCTATGATTTCGATGGTCTTTGAATGGCACTCGAAGATGGATTACAACAGAACTAATGACTGTAGAAGAATAATTACACTAAAGACATTTGGAACAATTCATTAAGACAACGGTAGAGTTGTCAGTAAGGATGGCGAGAGCTACAATAGAACCCAAATGCAGACATCTGTCTCTCATCTCTTGTGAAGGCAACGTGGCCGCGTTCACTTTCTGAGGCGTTCTGTTGTCCTAAAGACAAATTAGTTTCCAAAACTTTTAATTTTATAGTTTTTTTGTGTCGTATTCTTATATGTAACCACATAAAATATATATCTTATTCATTTATTTAGAATTAATGTAATGAATTCTTATTGTTAATTATATATCTTCCATTTAAAATAAGAGTGCTTCTAATTTGACATTCCAGTAAGCACTAAAATAGAGATGAATCTAAGAATTTATTTTCTGTTCTATTTGAATAATAGAATGTAATAGAAATCCTCTTTTATTTAACGATTGAAAAAAGGCATTCAGAAAAATTAAAGAATAAGAAGTATTTGTGTTGAATTAACCAATCTAAATGTCAAACATAACACTCCCCTGACTGTACAACCTGCCTTGTACTTCTCGGAAAAAGAAGTGTTTGAAAAGACCTAATTTCTAAAGGCATTCAAAGCGGCCCCGTGCTCGCAGTGAACGTCTATAACGAAGTTAACCGGCGCTTATGGGGAAAGTTGCGGGCGGGGAAGGGGGGGGGAGGGAGGCGACGACGAGAAGCAGGTGGCGCAGCGGTCGGTGGATTTAATGGAAACGGAGATGCAGGCAGCCTCTGGAGAGGTAAGAATGCCCGTCCGTGATCTATAGTTAGAGATCTCGTGCAGGCCTTGGGAAAGAAAGTAA
This sequence comes from Gryllus longicercus, assembly GCA_038098605.1. Taxonomy (NCBI): domain Eukaryota; kingdom Metazoa; phylum Arthropoda; class Insecta; order Orthoptera; family Gryllidae; genus Gryllus; species Gryllus longicercus. Next base: position 1,680,626 of record JAZDUA010000252.1, read on the forward strand.
TTCTCACAAGGAATGTGTTGGAGCTCAATTGATGTCTTTTAAGGTCGCATATCATCTACTAGGTCATACAGCGAAAACTGTAATTACCATTGGTTTTCTTAACTTTGGGGGTAACGGTAGAGGAACTCTCATACTCTTAGAGGTTTTCAAGGTACGAGATTTTCAAGGTTGTGATTTATTGAAATTTTCTTACGTTACATTTAAAATTATAAAATTATGAACATTATATTGTAACGTTTCTCGTGGTGAATTAAAACCAACGAAATATTTACAACAATTTCGTTTATTCGGGAACAATTATACACACTAAAATCTACTGACACTATTTACAGATATATTACACTTAATTATTTACACTGTTACACACAACTCCGTTCTCTTGATTTATTTACACAGTTCACTTCTTACACACTATTTATTTAAACTGTTCTCGTCTTCTACAGTATCAGTCAGTCCATGCACAGTCCACGGTCCACTGCACTTGACCCCAATTCCCTGCACAGACCACAATTCCCCTGCGCAGACCACAATTCCTTGCGCAGACCACACTTCACTGCGCACACCAGGGTCCACTGCACTGCTGTTTACCGCGATGCCCACTTCACAGCTCAGCTTCCACTGCAGACTTCAAACTGCTGACTGCTGTTTCCCCACTGCACCACTGCTTACCGCGATGCACCCTTCACAGCTCAGCTTCCACTGCAGACTTCAGACTGCTGACTGCTGTTCAACCACTGCACCACTCTTCACCGCAATGCACACTTCCCAGCACAGTTTCCACTTCGGACACACTGACGGACTGACGTCTTACTGCTCACTACTGACTTCTGCTAAACTGACTCCTGCTAACTTCTGACTAACTCGCGGCCGCCGCGGCCGGCGCATTTATACCTGCCCGGCGCTTGTCTCCAGGCACCTGGCTCTTTCACGGCGTTTCCCCGCGGCTCGCGAATAGTCCGGAACCGTCTAGTTCGGGGGAAGGGAAGGGACGGCGGCAGATGACGCAATCCACGCGCAGCGACTTCGGCAGGTGATGCAATATTCGTTACAATATAAAATTATAAAACAAGAACTAATAATCAGTACCCTCCGTCACATTAGTAACCCGGACTGGTATGGTCCAAGATTTACATTGTTCAAAAATGGAATTTTATTTTAACCATCTTAACATTTTAATAAGGGTTTGTGTCCTTTTGACATGTCCCGCATATTGTTTGAACTATTGTGGGGTACATTACATTGTTTACACTTAACATGTAATTCAGGTAAACCATCGCCTGTAATTGGTGCATTTTACTCGTATGTAGGTTTATCTAGTCAACAACTAGTTATCTTATTTTGTTTCATTGAACTCTTTTTGTTTTTGATCTATTGTAATTATTAGTTGTTCTTTTATAATTTTAACCAAATTTTATAATTTTAAACATGACGTATTTTACTAAATCTCAACTTTAAAAATGAAACCGGAAGAGGCCTCGAAACGTTGGTTTACAAAGTTTTATCAATAAATGTTAAAATAAAAAGCAGACTTTCTATAAATAAATCGTGTATCATACTCCTGAAACTGTTATTAAATCAGACAGTCTAAAAAAACTAACCTCTAATATTAATATAAAAGAATTGCTGACAACGAAATAGCGAAGAAAAGTCGTCACGAGAGACTTGGTGACGACGACGACGAGAAGAGTGGCAAAAGCAACTGCATTAATTATCATTGGACCAAAAAGACAAATTCGAAGAGAAAATTAACTTCTGGGAACAATGTCTGGAGATTACTTTTGTCTGGGAATTGACGCATTCTAATGAACGTTAAACTTTGGACAAAATCTCTTGAATTCCTCACAACTAATAAATGTTAAGTGAAAACAAGCTTGTCTGGAGTTTAAAACTTGTTAGGAATCTCAAGAATCATGCGAATACGTTTTACCTGCAATTGTTTCTGAAAAGCCTAAGCTACTTCCGTCTGAAGCCATCACTGTAACACACCGGCAACGGCTCAATATTGTAGAAATGCCACAAAATTCAGTAGATATTTAGAAGCTAGAAAAATTAGTAATGCAGGAAGTCTTTAAGCCAAAAGCGGCCTTATGATGAGGCGGGGACTGATGTGGTAACTTACGTCGGGCACTCTGGGAATGCGGTTTATTTATGAGGGCTATGGCGCTCTCAACGTGGGAAGCGCACACATAGATGAGGCGGCATTAGATTGTGTCGTGAAATTTATTACGCACACCGAGGTGATATAAAACAGCTACCGATCTTGTCTCAAGGTCATGGATTCGTTCCCAGTTAAGAGCAGTAATTTTTTTGTATGACGCAATTCAGAAGATATTGTCGGCCCTTGAGGCACTTACATGTTGGAATAAAAAAATAGTATATTTGGTTCTCAACCACATTCAATAAGTGTAATTTTAATCATGCAGCTGGCGTACTCGTTTTTGGACAAAAGCTGGAAGAAGCGAGCTTGAAATGTTTTGGGTGTGAACACAATACTTTTTTCGGGTCATTTCTGATATACATATATCAGTTCACTAGCGGAATCTTTATGGTGCCCGTTCCTTTGACTCGAAAAATTTCGTTCGCCAGAAAGGAGTCTGTTCTCAACAATGTGAACAAACGCGTGTGACAGTAAATGAACATTACTGGGTTATTTAAATACTTGTTTTACACAAAAGGCACATATTATTACTACAATTCAGTAGTAATAATATTACTCTATTACTAATTTAATAGTGCTCTATTGGGGGCTGCCTCCCCTCAAACCCCTGCCAATCCACAATACTAACTACCTTGCTAACCCACATTCGTATTACTTCTTTAATAGTTTTCTCTAAAAATTTCATTTAAAAACGCACTAATTACGTAAGTTAATTAATCGATGATGACGGAGAACAAAATCCAGCAATATCATTTAATATTTCATTAATATAATCCTTTCCATTGCTTCTCCTCCATCACATAAATTCACATGAGTAATAATCCAGCATTGCACGATGAGTTCCGCATTGCCTCTTGTTACGATGTTATGTTAGTCTCCAAGTCCTTTCTATCTTTTACGTATTAATACATGTATCAGGTTCAACAGAGTTGTGACAACATACCCTCGGAACAGGTAGTATTCCTTTTTCCTTAAAGAAATCAATAACTTCTTTCTCGGTTTTGTAATTTTCAACTACTCTGAGAAAATTCATTCTGACACTCTTAAAAACAAATTACAACTATTCAATTGTTTCAAAAACAAATCAAGAGAAGCAATTAATTCCTAGAAGATGATAATGACTAGTAAACCGATGCATTGTACACATCGGAAAAAATTACCATTTTAATACTCAAGGGAACCGAATCTTTCGGCTAGTTAGCTGGTATGATGCGGTAGTGAACTACAAATAAGGAAATACGAAGATCCCTTTTTTCTTGTAATCGGTTCTCCACTGAGACAATTTTGAATTACAATATCATGTGTGGGTGTTTTTTTTTTTTTGCTTTTCTGAGGTGTTTCATTTTTCAATGTTCGTTGCCTCAAAGTAGTATTTTTTGAAGTGACAACAACTGACCAGGGTTTGATGATAAGAGAAACAGACAAGTAAGAGGAGGAGATCTCTGTCACGTAAAAGCAAATTCACTAGTTCAGTCGGAAATGTTTGATAAAGACGCACCTCACGAAATAAATTTGTGAGTCTCGGTATTGAATCATTACTCCAAAAATCATCTAGTACGTGAGTCGACATGCGGTCAAAGAAGAAAAGGAACAGCGCTTCTTATTCTGATGCTACATCTAACTCAAATAGGTTTGGCATTCACCTGCCTGAGTCTTCTCAACGTCATGGAAATAGAGGATCAGTCCGTGTCCGGCTCGGGGGTGGACACGGAATAAGGAAGAGAGTCTTGCGCGTGGCTTGAGGCCCGTTGTTTAAGGTGCTACCCCGGCATTCTCAAGGAACGGACGAGAGGAAACCACTGATCACAGCAGTGGCCTCTGGAATGCGTGTCCAGGCGGTCGCCGCCTACGATCTACCCACTTACCTGACGAAAAACTGCCTCAAATTACAGCAGCGCTTGAAGCAGAGATCATCCGGAGAGTTATTCGATTGGGATCCATGGAGAGAGCAGCGTACGCTACGGATCAAAGGCGCTTTGTGCGCTCGGGGCGGTCGGGGGCGTGGCTAGCCGTGCCTTGTCGGGCGAAGATGGGCTGCCGCAACGACCACGCCCCCGGGGATCGCCCGAAGGCGTCGCCTCCTCCTCCTCCTCCTCCTCCTCCTCCTCCTCTGCCGCCGCCGCCGCCGCACCTGCTTTCTACCTTCCCCCCTTCCCCGCCTCCCCCGGGCTCCGCCGCCGGACCTACTTCCCGCGCACTGGGCCGAAGAAAGCGCCGCGACGCCCGGCAGATGCGGCGGAGGCAGGCCGCGGCGCTGTCGCCGCCGGCGCCGCGCAATTGGGTTGAGAGGTGGAGAAGGAGGGAGGGAGATACAACTATGGAGGATAAAGAGGAGCAGGGAAGGCAAAGATACGTGCACGTGCCTGTAGAATTGTTAATGAATTTGCGCCAGGGTTTTGAAACCTTCAAAAATACGTTTTAAAATGAAAGGGTACTTGGTTTGGAAAGGACATCAGGCTTAACGGTAGACACGCATTGAATCAAATATAAATAAAAAATACGCTTGTTCATTCATTTACATGAAGGTATAAAATATTGTCACCATCAACATATTAATTTTACACACGCTTAAATTGTACGTTATTGTTGAGTTATAATGTCATGTATTTTTATTCCATACTATATGTAATAGAGTCCTAGAACCAGGATTCTTTCCGTAAGCAGTTAAATTATTATTATTGTATTATTATAATTTTTGTTTTGTTAATCGAGCATCATAGATACACGATATGTGCATCGCAGCTGGGTTCAGACCTCATAACGGGGGTAGGTGCACGTTTCTTTTCTATAGGGGGGAATCAGCATTTCAATGTTAATTCCATTCTAATACCACAGAATTGTTATCCCTGAGGGATGGTATGAAATTATGATGATGAGTGATGAGACAGTTACATACAAACATACAGAGACACTCACAACAGAACCATGCGCGAGGCCGGCCTCGAACACGCGATCTTCTGGTCCCAGACCGCTATGCCACTACTGCCTTGGCGATCTCGACCATCGGATTGACCTATTTTGTTGTTGTTGTTATTATTATTATTATTATTATTATTATTATTATTATTATTATTATTTTTATTATTACGGCAAATGAGAGGGAGGGTTCGACGGAATTAAAAGGGACAGTAGAGACGAAGGCGATGAAGGCGCCAGGCTGGTTTGCGAAGAGGTTGGCCGTGGCGGCAAAGTGGGCGGTAGCTGTGCGGAGTGGAGACGGCAGCGGCTGGCGCCTGAAAGCACGCGACGTCGTCGGTCCATAAGCTCCCTCCGCACCACGCCGCGCCGTCTGGGCGCCGGCGAAGAGGAGAGAGGCGAAGGAGGGAAGAAGGAACTGCGAATCGCCGTGGCCGCCCGCGGCGCGTGTGACTCAGCGGAGGCGCCTTCCGCGCGCTCTGCGCCTACGGGGCGCTGGCGATCGCAGGGGGAATTTAAACAGCGCGGTTGGGAAGGCGGATGAGGCCATTCTACAGATGGATGGTTCGATCTTTCTACCCGTACGCATTTGTCAGTGTCAAGAACATCGATTTTTCTGGCGAATGGAAGTATAAACAGATTGTAGGGCTCTCTCTACATTTTTCATTTGACCAAAAAATAACACGACCAATGTCTTAAAAAGTAACTAAGAAGAACTGAAATGTTTTGGAACAAAAAGTAATGAACATATTCATTTGGCATGACGTTTTTTAATCATTAAATATTCTATAAAGATCTATTTTTACACTTCCTCTAATCCTTGCCGATTAAATGTAGTTTATCAGGATTATAAATTTCGTTGCGAATTCTACAATAAATGTTCCACACCCTTGGGTATTCTATGTTATATCTAACTTTTCCGAAACGCTCTCTTTGCTATTACGCTGGAGTGAAAAGGAAAGAAAAAATCTTTGTAATGCTACCTAAAAAATGTCACCTTTCTCGTTAGCGTTTTGGCAACCATTTAAAGCAATTGGCTGTCTCTATAACAAAATATTACACAAATTTAAGACCGCAGAGGACGGATGTCGGGAAATTTTCTTTCACAAATCGATTGCATGCAAAAACCTTTGAACCCTTTCCTCTTAGCCTTCAACACTTTAGGAAGTTAATTTAGGTTAGTTTTAGCTAATTTAATAACTAAATAAATGAGGGACTTAACTGAGAATAATAGGTTATAGAGCGATGCGTAAGTGGTATATTGTGAAGTGAGGTGTCGTGCAATGTAGAACAGAGAAATAATAAAGGAAGTGATTAAAGGGTCATAGTGAAGTGAAATGAAGTGCAGTACAGTGTGGTCGTAATTGAACAAACATTCAGTGCGAGGTTAGATTATAAAAGTTTATTTTTCTTATGGTAATTTAATATTTGGGAATCAGCCAGTTTTTATATCATTATTATTTGTATTATTAATGTTATTTATTATTATTATTATTGGTATTAATATTATATAATTTGCACGTTAGCTATATTATCTCATTTATTTAATTAGCTGCCACCGGATAATACCCATTTGCAATTTAAATAAATTCATATTATCTTATCTTATCTAAATATTTAAACAGGCAAGATTTGTGTCTCAGTACATCAATACATCATTACTGTTAATGTTGTTCTCTCGTGTTTTCACTGAACACCTTTTTTCGTCTGAATAATCACTAGGACAAATTCTACAGTATGAAAAGGGCCAATGCCAAGGACAGATGGGGCCGCAGGTGAACGTTTTCTGACGCTAGAGTGCTTACTCTAAAAACAAATGTCACACTAAAAATGACATTTATATTTGCCAGGAGATATGTTTTCTACAAAACAATTACAAAACATATTTGTTGTTTACAATTTTCTCTCCCCAGATACTACTTCCCCGGTGGACTGAACACATACCAGAGTAAGAGAAGGTTCAATGTCACCTCGCTGCGATCGTTATTGCATCGATGAGGTCGTGGGTCGACGTGTTCCGGCGCTGGGGCGCCGGCGTCTTCCTTGTTTGCTCCGTGACGGAGACCGGTTTCCTCGTCGCGGTCACGGCCGGGCGCATCTTCCTCCTCTTTAATCCGCTGCGGGGGCGGAGGCGGGGGCGTCCCGTCTCCTTACGTCAGACGCCGTCCGCCCCAACGACGACGCGGCGTCGCGAACGGCCCCGGCGGCGACTCGTGAAAAAGGACGTGGCTTCTGGGAGGGACGCGTCCACTTAAGAACAGCGTCACGCGCTTCAGCGTGTATTGCATGTGACTGGTATTCGTTGATACCGGTGAATTTCCCCGTTTACCACTAGGCAGATGCGTATCACGTAAATATACTGTAACAAGCGGTCTGCCCTACAAATGTTTAGGGTTATGATGCGAATTCAGTTTGATGATAGTAATTCTTTAGTCGCTGGCTGTACATGATGGAAACATTCCAAAACACTCCTCATTATGATTTAAAATGTACTATATTGTTGGAGAGAGAGAAAGAGGGAGAGAGAGGAAGAGGGAGAGAGAGAAAGGGAGAGAGAGAGAGAGAGAGAGAGAGAGAGAGAGAGACGAAGTCGTAATCTATTCTTCTCCTTATCTTTTTATTTTCTTCTTATTTTCTCTCAGTCGTTGCTCCTTATAATCATCTTCTTCCTTTTAATTTTCAGAACCTCCTTTCCTAATCGATGGTTCTTTGAGCCTCAATCCCCGTGATCTTTGAAGAAGTATTGAACCAAAATTTAAAAGTTGTTGGAAATTTTAAAATACATTAAAGAACACTTTACAGTAAAAATATTGAATTCATTAATTTACTTATTAAATGTTCATTTCACGTATCAATAACTTCATTGGTTTTAATCACTTAAATTACGAATCTTACTAATTACATAATAGTAATTGTTTTGTTTTTTAATTTAAATTAGATATGAGATAGACATTAGACATTAATTTAAACATGAATTACTACAAATATTTAATATTTATTTATTAATTCATGTTCCTTGAGGTTACAGAGAATTCATTCTCTTTCTAAAGTACTTTTTGCAGTGTAGTACCTGTCGTTTTACTGTGTACTGAATCTATCGTATTCCATAATGAATAACGTAAGCGTAGCGTAAATACATTTTTGCAGGGTCCACATCTCGTTGAGATAAAACTTATTCAAAATTTATTCCGTGGTTTTAGCATAATTTTAGTAGTATAACAATGTTCCCATAAGCTTAGTCTACTTTTTGTCAAAAGAACACTCGTCAATCGCTTAATGATTTCTTGCTATGATTCCGGGACCACAGAATTGAAGATCTTATTTCCAAAATAACGTATCTCCACTTCCGTTTAGTTTTACTTGTCAGTGTACAGAAGGGCCCAAAAAATGAACACACTCGGTCAGCACGTCAGTGGCATCGACGTTGTTTAGCTGCTAATGAGGTCATTTTGAACACACGTAATTGTAAGAACGTGTCACAAAACATTTAACTGAAAGCAAGAGTCACAACCGAATGTCTTACCGTTCCAACTACTTTGTCACTGACAAAAAAGTGTATCCATTTTTTTTAGGCCAACCTGTATTATGAGGGCGCTATTCCAGCATGCTGCTAAATATTGGGTCCAGAAATATCGTTTCTTGTATTTTAATTGATATCAAAAACTGTTCAATTCAGTCATCTTTGAAATATGTAACTTTGGAAATAAGCTCCCCAATTTGGCTCTTAATTCGTTGTCCTGCGCACAGACGAATTGCGCCCGTTGGTGACGACGTCTTCTTCAAGCGTCGAAGCGGCATCGCCGGGAATCGAAAGCGTGCGAAGCGGGAAACGCGCAGCCGCTTCTTTTTCTTCTTCTTCTTCGTCGCCCTTCCTTCCTTCCGTCCCTCCTTGCTTCCGGAGGCCAGGAAATGTCGTAACCAGCGTCATGCGCGGCGCAGCGCACGCAAATGCACTTCTGCACGGGAGCCTCCCGCGCAGTTGCGAAGCCGCGCGCGCTCGCTGCGGGGCTGACAGCACAAAACTCCTCAACTCAACTGCCTTCCTGTTCTTTTGGCTAATTGTTGTGTTGCGAGAGAAGGCTGTTGCAGTCTCAAGGACGTTTACGATGAGAGTTTTTCCGCTACTTTTCTGGACAGGGTGGGTCACAGGTGAGTAAATATTTCGGTTACATTTGGGACATTCAACTCATTAAACTTTCGATTGGCATTGATCACTGGAGGAGCGTTAGAATAAAAAAATTCAAGATAGAATCAAAGAGTACAATTTGCAGAAAGCAGTACGTACAGCAAAAGTGCAGTACATAAAAGATCCAGAAAAGTAAGAACCCTTGAGAATTTACCCTATAGCGGTTTTATTCTTCAGAAACCATAAGAATTTGTGAATATTGGTTATTAACATTTGCCATGTTATTTTTGTGTAATTGAAGGAAATTACGATTCTACAAAAGTAATGATTGTGTAGAAAGGTCTAAATATATGATTTTAATCAGAAGCATATGTTATGTTTTGAATAAGAATTAAGATGTAGGCTATTGTGGGAAGGCTCAAAAGCTCGTTCTCCAAAATCCTGAACGGTAGGCTGTAGAGATCACTATCAACAGCCCACCTTCAGGTCCTTATTCACCAGCAGAATATCAGGTTTCTCATTTTATTACACTGTCAGAACAAACGTTTTCTGTATCGAGACGAATGGGACAGGTTAATTTACTACTCGTTCAGCTGTCTGCAAATCTATGACTTCCGGGATCACGAAGCGAGATAGGGGTCTGCATATGTGACCTCATTTACCCGTAGGATTCGCAGCGGGGACCTTCCGCGACCCCGCACGACCCCGCCCCTTGCGTTTTCGGGCGGACCGGGCAATCCGGCTTACGAAATCAATCGGCCAGCGCCGCTCTCTCATCGCAACGCGGTGATTTCCCCGCGAGTTTGAATTACCACCGAAGGAAATCGTCACTCCAAAAAATTGTTCTGATGCAGCGCTACGAGTCGCAGCGGCGCCCTGGGGTTACAATGTCACTCTGCTCGAACCGTTGCGAAGTATACCTCTCTTTATGGGCTGCGGGTCGTGTAACGCCGAGGCGTCGGCCGTCACCCGGAAGGCCCCGCCTGCGCAGACGTAATCACCACTCGCGGGTCTGCCGTCTCACTCATTTATGATTAGGTCATTGCACAATGAGGCACAGTTCACATGGGTTCTTCCCTTACTCAATCATTGAAAAGGTTCTAGATGTAATCGGTATGCATCACTCATTATAGTTGTTCATGCGTTAGTAATTGCGAAAACTGTTGATTATATTTTTTTACGCTAGGTTTATATTGCTAAGCGAGGATGTTAACCAATACATAATACGTACGTAACGAAATTTCTTATTATGAACAGAGCGTCTTGCAATCTTGCGCGAACAATCTTGCAGCATGTTCTGGAATAATCAGAATCTCGTATTTCTAAAAGGGTCGCAGCTTTCGTTATCACAAATGCCGCTTTGCAATCACTTTCCTTAACGTAGTGTTTGCTTACGAATAGTACTCTGAATAGTTCAGGGGCGGATCCAGAGGTAAATTTTGAGAAGGGAAATTGATTGTCCAGAGATAAATTTTGGTCGAATGTGTTATACCACCGATTTTGTAAAACGTCACGGCTACATTCAGCTCATGCTGTGATAGCATTTTATTTTTTTTAAGGTTATCTGAAAATATTTTTGCTTGAAAGTTTCGTGATAAGCTAAAATTAATAGTTACTGATACATTTTAGGTAGGAAATTTTACTCATTTCCCTCCTCGTGGACCCGCAACTGGAATAGTTTGTAGTATTTTCTTCTACAAGGACCACGACATCTGTTTATAAAATGGTGTGATACATTTAAACATAAATGTAATTGTTTTTTAATCATGAAGGTGAGTGATTCTTCATTTGAATGAAATTAATCGACAATGAAGTGCAGGGAAACACGAATGTTTTAGCAACTTGTTTAGCTAATTTAATCAATTTTAGCGAATTGATAACAAATGCAATCACAATTAAATAGTAGACTGTAAAAGAATGAAGCTTTAGAAAAAAAGAGAGAAAATCATGTCAGGAAAAAGGTAAATATCAGAATGAAAGTGAAAGAAGCAAATGATGAAAGCTGTAATGTCGTTTACTTAAGAGCAGCAACACCCGAAAGCGAAATTCCATGAAAGTCAATAAATCGCCGCCTTTCCTGTTTGGCGAGCCTCCGGAAGCGGCAGCATCGCATTCCGAGAGCCTCTTCTCCGCGGCCGGCGCGCGCGCCTTGGGGAACACCCCGAGTGAAACGCGCAGGCGCACGCGGCGCGGCGCGGCGCGGCGCGGCGCGGACAGGTTTGCGCGCGCTATCGTCTGTGGCCGAGCGGAAGCGCACGGGATGAGCGCGCGCGACATCCACCCCACCCCACCCCCCCGCCGCGCCCCACACCCCGGCGCTTCCGCTTCAGACGCTCTCCCTGCGGAGGCGGAGACTGAGCCGGCGTTTCACCGTGCGCGCGTTCTCGGAGGAGAAGTTGCAGCTGGGCGGAGCATGGGGGATGAGATGAAATTGAAGAGGCGATGTTGTCGAGATCGAGATGACAGCCCGCGACGAGTTCGGATGAGGGTACATCCTTATAATTCCGTTATTTCTCGGGTGGCACAGTAGTCAGAATAAGCAATTAGTGCCTCCTAAATGTTTCATCAGGATGGACGTATAGATTGCTGGCACCTGATTTATGTTATTCTTCTTATTTTTGTATTAGCCAACTGCACATACGATTAAGTGCAAGGTCCTCCTACTCGCGCAGGGAATTATTGATCCGTCTTTAATGAAGTGATAGGATGATGGTGAAGGGCGAAGGAACGATCACAAAGACATCCATGGCCGAGGCGGGATTCGAATCCACGATCCTTCGATCCGAGATCACCACGACACTACTACCTTAGCGATCTCGGCTATCCGGATCTACTTATTATTATTATTATTATTATTATTATTATTATTATTATTATTATTATTACTAGTTAAATGTTAACCTGAAATCGGCGAGGCACATCCCACCCTGCATCACGTTTCTACAGGTCGCAGGTTATAGGTTCGAATCCTGCGCTGGGCATGAGTGCTTCTCGTTCGCTCACACTCACACGTACGTGTGTGTGTGTGTGTTTGTGTGTGTGTGTGTGAGAGAGAGAGAGAGAGAGAGAGAGAGAGAGAGAGAGAGAGAGAGAGAGAGAGAGAGTTGTCACGGAGGTCTTCCTCCTCTCCTGACCTCAGATCCGAGGCGCCGGCAAAAGTGTTGACCTCAGTTGTCTAGTTCAAGTGCAGCCCACTGCGGTGAAGAGGAAAAAGTGGAAAAAATACTAACAACGTCATATTATTGGTTTGGTATTAGATATTCATTTTAACATTTTTACTGACATTTTGTGAGTGTTATAATATTTGTTGAATCTTTGCATAACCCCTCTCTAATTGTTAAAAAGAAGTGTCTTCGACCACAGATGCCAAATGTCTTCACTTCGATAATTAAATTCTTTCATTCGCTTTCTTTCAATACAGAGTAAAGCATAGATCATTAGAATTTCGTTAAATATATCATATTGAAAAATAATGAAGGGAATCGATTCGAAAAGTATAATATATTTTAATAATGAGTTAAATCGTTAGTATATTCTGAAAAAAAAACACAAACATTGTAGAGAATACACTGTAGATAAAAATTGTAGAGTTACATGATAATTCCTGAAAAGGGGTCTAAAAGAAACCGAAGTCAATGTGTTTTTAAATACGGTGGTGGTGATGATTGTGTATTGAAATGAGAGAGTCAAGCTATTAGGGAAATTGAAAGTACATCAAAAGCAGTCGTTAGATTACCATTTGTAACGGAGTGAAAGCTCTAAATAAGACCTTTGACCCACATCGCTGAAAAAAAAACGAATAAAGAAGTCGTGAATAAAATTAATTATTTTAAAATTAATTAATTAATTAATTTTATATTATATATTCATTTAAAATTAAATATGTTATACTATGTGCCGTAGATTCACTTGTTTCGCATTTATAAAAGCAAATTTATGAATATCATATTTTAAGCGTACTACATAAATTGAGGTTGGTATATTTTTTTCTTTCTCAGTCCCTCTGTTCCCTTTAACGCTGGTTAGTGAGCTACGAATCGACTTTTCTGCGACGCGGTGTTGATACAATTGTCCCCAAGAAACCACAACCGACCACGAGTCTAGTTGTTGAGCAAACGTGAGTTCCGTTAAACTAAAACAAAATTTGAATTGTCTTAAAATTAAGTAAATAATTCTTGGAATTATTTATAAGTTTGAAAGTCGAGATCCATTTTAAAATTATTTTTAAAAAAGCGATCTCAAATTTTCTTTTTGTAAAAAAACAGTCATAAGCAATGCAACGAACAATGTAGGACGCCTTTGCATGAAGATCGCATAAGCATTTTCGAGCCATCATACAAACCCGCTTACATGCACAGACGTCTTTATTGTAAACGGGCTGAGCGTAATCACCCGTTTTCTCCCAAATGGGCGAATTAGTCTCGCCTATGAACCGAGCGTCGAAAACTAACCGAAAGCAATCTGCGCCACAGGGGGCGTACAATATCTATAACCTCCTCTAGCTCGTCACGATCTTTTCGTTACGTCGCCCACGCTACAGAGAGCGCTGAAAAAAATGACTGAGCGCGATTCTCGCACCTGTTCCTCCATGAGCTTACTTTTCAAATATTTTCAAGTTATGTAAAACGGTTTCCAGAATGTATTAAATATTTAAAAACCAATTTTTCTAAAAAATTTAGTGATAATTTATTTAACAATTTCCTATAAAAATGTTCCGTGTTCATTAGTAGCTAGTGTTATTCCTCTTGAAAACCTCCGCAAAAGAAATCGCAAGTACCAATTTCTCCAATTACAACCAGCGAAGCCTTTCTCGTAAACCAGCTGTGCGTAATTTATCACCAGTTGCTTTCTCCGGTGTAGGTGAATTCGTCTCGCCCATAAACCCAAAATAAGAACTACCTGCGCACAAAGGGTGACACCTACTATCTACAAGATGCATCATTTTATTCGCACACGGAAGGTTTTATCGTATGCCCCATATATAGAAAAGGCAACATTGATTTTACGGGCGGCGACACCTTTATAACAAAAGCTCAATCACCGTTGGCGTGACCTGTCCAGCACGCAAAAACTTTACAACAGGCTGTACCGGGATAGTACAGGCACCGTACCTGGCCGGAGTGTCGTGGTTGCTGCAATAGCTGAACTCTGAGTTTACTTCCGTGCACCATTATGGTGCTCCTTGACGCGGACAGTATGTATGTTCTGCCGTGCCAATTTTTGTCACATTAAGCAGTCAACCTAGCAAAGAGGCGGATATAGATATATGCCTAAGTCAGTGATATTGGTGAAATGGCAGTGTATTTTTGGAAGGGAATATACTTGTCTCAGCAATAAAGATAGTGCAGTTACACCCTGGGTTTTGTTTTACACGCCCTTCGGACTTCGTCTCTCAATCTTGCTGCGCGGTTCGGGCATATCACCCCTTAGCCATTATTCGGCGTTGCCGTTCTGTCGTAGAGCCGTCATCCTAAGTCAAAACGATTGTTTCCTAGACGCATGGAACAAAACCAATTGTGCTTACCATTGCCCTCTGTTTCCCAGCAGTTTCAAACTGCATGAATCTTATTAATAAGAACAACGGATATCGTTTTTTCGCTAACTACCCTTACGTGAGTTCACGCGGAGCGCAAGGCGTACAATTGCCCCTTTTTTGTTACTCCAAAATCAGTGTCGCAATTCGTGTTCAGTATTGGTTGTTATGCTTTCTCGGTCGAGCAATTATTGTGATACTCTCTCCGAGAGCCAGTGAAATGATACCCTCTGTATATCTTCCTCTTACCCCATTGGTCTGTCCTTTCGTGCAATTAAACCTCTCAACGTTCCAGAGAGGGTACGGAAGAGCATGACTGAGCACGATTCTCCCTCTTGAGCAATCCAATCTCTCTTGAGCGACTTGTACTAAAAGTCGCTTCTCAAATGATAGTTTCCTATTTACATGATTCCGTGAATGATTAGAACTGGATATGTCAAACTACTCCCGCAATAACTACTTCACCCCTGGGAAGCCCTGCGCTCCTGTGAGCACGGGTAACTTCCCCAGGCTCTGCTCTTATTTCCCTCCAAATCCAGAAAAAAGTGTAGTCCTAGTCGCTGAATTACAGAATGTAAGCGTAGAGGCAGAACGTTCTTGAAGTATAACGATGAATGGTGGCTTCCTACAAAATATATTTGCCTCGTGTTTTCTATCAAACAATCAAGATTTTTGTGTATATTCTTGACTACTTATTTTATTTCATCTTTATTTTCTTTTTAAATTATGCCTTGTATCAACATTTTGCCAAGGAGTATCTTTTATTTTTTACGTTTTGTGTTATATTTAATTAAATATCAATATTATTTGTTATATATATATAAAAATTAACAAGGGTCTCTTAGGGGCACATAGCTCTTTTAACAAACAAAAAACCTGTTAAAACTAGTCTGAACATAGAAAATTAATGCAATTATTGCATTCTTAAGTAAACAAGATTACGAAATCAAGATCTGTTCTATTCACAATATTTAATTTTACTCCCAATCAACAATTTAAAATGTGACTCACGTATTTAATTTAATGTACAATTTCCTTGCTTTACTAAAGAAAATGGAAATTAATATCGCTTTGAGTCACTTAACTTCAATTACCGTCAATTAACTTCGCAAAACCCTGTCGTAGGCCAGGTACCTAGTAATGCACCGCCACTCCTAAGCATTTTCTAGCACTCCTGAGCACTCAAGTGCCCGAATCGGAGACACTTTCAAGCTATCAAGCGTACCGTCCCGACCAATTTCTCCACTTGACGCCAGGTTTTTTTTTTCTCATAAAGAGGGTACGACTCAAGTCTCACTAGTTGTTTTCCTCCGCCACATCGAATTGGCCTCGCCAGTAAACCGAGCGTCGAAAACCAAAACAAAAGCAAGCTGTACTTAAGGAAGGGGCGAGCACTATCTGTATACGAAGCCTCTCACCCTGTCCTTCCGTGCAATTAAACTTCTCCGCGTCCCAGAGAGAGCACGCCTCAGCATGTTCTCGCTCCTGAGCAATCGTTCGTGCGTGGCGTCCATAAACGATAGCGGCCTCACACGAACTCACACGACCGCGTAGTAGCGATCGCCTCCGCCGCCGCCGGCGCCACCTCCGTCGCGACGAGGCATCATAATCCGCCACGAGCCGCTCATTCATTTCGTTTTTGTTTCCGGCCTTGACTGAGGAAGACGACCCCGCGACCCCGAGGTGGGAAACTTTCTCCCTCTTAATTCCACTTTCTTCCGAAGTATCTTCTCAGCCAAGCTCTCTGACCCGGCATGTGACGTCACGAAATCCCGTCTGCGACGGCGCCACCGCGGTCGCTCATTGGTTGTGCGGAAACCGGCAACGCATATGGGCGGGGAAAATGTCTGCCGCATGCCGCCGCGTCGGTGAAATATGTACGCGATGCGTGAAATGCCGAGAGAAGTTCCGAGTCAGGGTTTAGCGCAATTCGCAAACGCGTCGTGATGAGTTTGTAGTGCTCGCTTCGTGCGTGCGAAAACATCAGGGTTGGGGAGGCTTTGTCTGATGGAATCGGGGTCAGAGGTCGCGACATCGGCCGTTACGAGAGTCGAGTCAGGGCGTGGCGGCGAAAGACGATAGAGACACCATAGGAAAGCTGTTCTCCCGGGACGACGTAATCTTCGGACCGACATGAATATAAATTTCACAACAGACATTCTTGCCATGCTGAGATCTTTATAATATTTATTCCGAACCTGAAAGAGGTAGTGTGAATTTGTCTATTTATGATTCCCATACATTGGTGGATCCATGCCTCACCCCCAAGGTCTACAGTTTTCATTCGTTATCTTATTGTAATTGGTAAAATTGATTTAAATATTTATGTTAGAATTATGTAATTGTTTTGCAAAGAACATTCTATAGCATTGTATACACACTACAAAGCAATATACCATATAATAACAAATGTTTATAATTTTAACAAAATTTATGATGGCCCCCTCCAAAATCATCAGCTGGTTCCGCCCCTGAGTTCATACGATATTGGTTTGTGGAGATTTCGTCTTCCAGTTAAACCCATGGATCCATTTTAATTCTACTTGCCGATAACGTTTAACAGATTTGTGACAATCAGCTTCAAGATAAAGTGTAGGATTAAAGGATAGAAGTATAGCCCCTATAGTTCATAAGCCTTTCATTCACTTCCAAATTCTTCCAACAACTTAGTATTACTTCAAAGTATTACTTTTTAAAATGTCAAAAATACATAAACAGTACTTTTATAAACGGGAAATAAGAATTACTATTGGTAAATGGTTATATAATTCATATATTATATTTAGAATCGCAGAAAAGGAAGCACGGATTGAACGCATTTGCAACCTGCGTGATTATTGCATAAGCGAACATAAATTACTATCACAAAAGGAGGGAAAGTATTGTGTGAATTGACCTTTCGCCCAGTCAACAAACAAAACACAGAAATAGGTGTCCATGTGCTCGAATTTCCCTGTGACCCGATTGTAGTTCCGCGTTCTCGTCATTATTGGAGAACCTAATGAAGGAACTTCGTTCAGGAAGAGACCGAGTCGAATTTAGTCGGACGGACTCACGCAAAAAAGCATCAGCAGTAGCCGCAGAGGCTTCGCAAAAGCGTCCAACTAATGTGCTTGTTACACGCGAGATTTTCGCTTTCAAAAAATTTAATGTCCGTCATTTGAGGAGTTTTTACCGAGAATGGGTATTTTCTCGATGTAATTAACTGCTTGAGTGTGAAGCAAGTTTCCTAACTTCACTTGTGAAGTCACTTAATGAAAGGGTTTCAAGAGGACATTTTAACAAAGAGAGTTTGGAAGTTAACTTTGATGAGAAGGTGGAAAACGATCTCAAGAATTATCCAACCGGAGTTACTGACTTGTTTACTGCCATGGTTATGGATATTTACCCCTTTTTCCAGTTCTTCGAATGACGTAATTTTCTTACTAACTAGTTTTAAAGATAATTTACAGATGGCATTTCCTTGAATAGTTTTCCACTTGTTTAACATACGTTCCTTGTTGATACCTAAAGAATAGATATGAATATTTGAAATTACTTTAGTTACATTTAAAATACGACGGAAACCTACTTACCGTACGTTTCTGCGACGGCAAATGCTCTCCGTGGAACGACGAGTGATCGTGGGTTCGAATTTAGAGTAAGATGTGAAGTTTTTTACCGTGTGATTCAGGCATGGAAGATAACGGCAAACCTCTGTGTCATCATGTCGTCATCTACGTGCACTATAAACCCATAATTGCTCGAGGTCTAAGGCTTCAATGAAACGAAATGTCTGAAAATAACTATTATTATTTTATTATTATATGTTATTAATTATTAATTGTATATAATATATTTGAGAATGTTTTCTAAGGATCCGAATAAATAGTTAATTCCTCGCCAATAGATCGAGCCACGTCAAATAACGCCTTATTTGTTTCAAATGATGAACAGGAAGCGGTCTAACCGTGATTGAAGAGCAGACAGACAGGAACGGACGGACAAAGGAAGGCAGCATATCCCGGTACTGTAAGCTGTGTAGAATAATAATAATAATAATAATAATAATAATAATAATTATTATTATTATTATTATTATTATTATTATTATTATTATTATTATTATTATATGCATATCTGGCATTTTAGTGTCAGATTAATCCAACTTTTGTCAGCTAGCGGTGTTGCTAGGGCAGGTCGTCGATATTATTTATTATTTACGCCTGAGATAACGGACGGCAAGTGGCGAGCATGACATATTCCCTTCGCCGTGTCTAGCATATTTGGCTTTCCTGAGCTTATCTTTCGTCACACAGTCATAGAAACTGAAACGATTGTAATGGAAAGCTACTACTTTACTTTCGCTCCGACCGGGTACCAAACGCGGAATCGCACCACGGAAAGCTAGCATGCTGTTCATGAGCCACCCGAGTGGTTAATAATAATAATAAATATAATAATAATAATAAATATAACAATAGTGATTATTATTATCACTATTATTATTATTAGTTACCGTGTATGTGCGATGAGTCTTCACATTAATTTTACGCGGTAGGTGAGAGTATAGAAGATTCTCGGGGGAAATGCATAGACCTAATCGCACGGAGTGATGCTGCAATGCTCCTGCTCATTAGTATTACATGCAAATAAACGAGTAAACTCTTCAAAGGCTATCAACCTGTTCACGGAGTGGGTCGTGCAATGGAACTCACGTGTTGACAATCTGGTATTCCTCTCCGAATATTTGTCGTCAACTACGCGACTTGTTTGTCAATACGTACGTAATGTGTTGTCCTTATGCAACGCCTGGAGTCGTGTTCAGGGGGTATGAAGTCGTATGTAGTTTTATAAGACGTTATGTTACTTGGTAATTGTAAAAGTGAAATGAAACTCAAAAATAAGTATCTACGTAATATTTTGGATTATTACTTTTTATTAAGTAGGGGCCTAGGTATACTTTTTATTGTTAATTTAGTACACGTACACACCAACATTGTTCTTTTCTTGATTAATTTTATCTTTCGTAATAATAATAATAATAATAATAATAATAATAATAATAATAATAATGATTTGGAAAGTAAAGCACACAATGATATTACGTGCATTGAAAGAAAAAATGCTTTTAAAATGGGTTATAATTTTTAAAACTTTTTTTCAAATATTAAATAAAAAGTTCATGAAATTAGTTGTACAAGCGGTACCGGATTTTCAAAAATTCAATTGTTATAATCATGTAATCATAAATATTATTATAGGAATTCACATAGAGAACGGATCAAGAAAGTGTTGAAAATGCATTACACTATTATCTCAGTTTTACCTTTTGCTTCAAATTATTGAAATGCGGCTCTACCTGGTGATCTGCACAAAATCTTTTGCAATTCTGGGTAATTATGAATAATAAAGATATTTTTAAGAGTAGTATTTTTAGAATGACCTAATTCGTGTTGAATATCGCCTTTGAATCGTGTTGAGCTTCCTTATTTGAACAGAAATACACTAAGCACTTACGATAACTTACATGTAAATATGAAAGATAGAACATACGATTGACCTCCGTTCGTAACGAAGGCTAATTGATGCTCAGCCAAAGCGCCTAGCAAGCGACCTCATGACCAAGTCGTGACTACCTACTTCTTACGGAGCAATTGCCCTGTGGGAGTGTCCGTTCCCACGCCTGCAGAAAACAGGGCCCTTCTTTCGCGATGCTTCTCGGCTCCCAGTCCAGGCTCTTCCTATTCACGAGGGTTGCCACTCGAGCCCCTTCACCTTCGCGAGCGCGTTGAAAGTGTTGCTGACCTGCCGCAGACCCTCGCGCTACAAGTAGCTCGTTTGATGACGGCACAATATCTTCCCAGTGGGCGCTGTTCATGACTGATCTCGTGACATGTAGAATGCATTGGAGGGATTGCGCCATCCCATCTTTACTGTCGGTATAGGGTACGTACTCAAGAAAAGTCGGCCACTAGCATGAATTTACAATTTTGTCAGGGCTGTTCTTAGGATTTCATCAGGTTATATTTGGTGTGTATAGTCGTGCTGCACGATTTGTGCATAGAAAACCAAGTAAAAGTTTGTTCACAGTGCAGACTGTGAGCTTGCTGAAACTCGGAAAATATTAACCAGCAACCGACCTAATAAGTACCATATAGCTCAAAAGTAAAGTAGCATTCATAAATCATCACATTAAGTTCGTTTCGTAATAAACTACTTAAACACGGTTTTTTCGAAAGAAGAGTTGAATATTTACAATTTTAAAAAAAAGTTAATTTAACTCTCTCACACACAACTTGCGAAGTTTTATACAACATTTCATTCCTTAATCGATTTAATTTTGTGCATTATTTAGGTTAAATCACGAATTTCGTTTACATAGACTAAATTTGTAGCTCCAGTTCGAAAAAGATTAATCAAACTTCTAAATCCGTGTTATTTGATTTTGATTTTTGTTTCTTATAATCCAACATTTGAGTTTTCTTTATACTTATGTGAAACATAATCGTTTCTGCATGTGAATTTATTTATATTTATAAAAAATAGATTTTGCACACATACTACATGTTTATAAATCGTTATTTTTATAGATTTTACATTTCTACAATATACAATTCTAATTTGTTCCTTTAGAAATGTAAATCCTGGTTTTAAAGAATTTAAAATGTTATTTTCATCTCTATAAGAAAGCATTTAAACGAAATTGTATGACTTGCGAATGTCAATAGATACGAATCACAAGCAAACATGCAAACCTTTCCTAAGCAAACAATATTCGAAAGATGGCACTGCAATGTGGTGTGAAGTGACACTGCAAAATAGCAGCTGACAATTTCTACTTTCATGCGTTTATTTCCTTTAAAAGTGAATATCTGCCTTTACCATTAAAATTTTAAGGTAGTTACAAGGTGACACTTGCCTTTCGAGATGGCCTAGGTGTGAAGAATGATGAGACACGTGAGAGTTCTTTTGGTGTCAAGCGATTCCAGCAATCGGAAGCAATCACGACAGTTTCACGATACGCGTGGAGAGTGGTAGAAAGTCTGAAAGATGTATGCCGCAGAAAGCGGAAACCTTATTGCTAAAGCACAAGTCGTCTTGAATTTTTCTCTGATTGTAGACACATCATCGTTGAGGTGAATGACCACGAAGTCGGCAACCAACGACTTCTTTGCTATTTTTTAAACGAAGCATTTGACCAGTGCGCCTTTTTTAAATAAACTATTTTCTCAATTTCTTGCTTCCGCGAGTGCCTCGAAAATATTGTAAGTGTAATGTCTCCATGATTATTAAGTTATGGCGTGATTAAGAGAAAATTGAATTCACTAGATTTCTTTACTGATCACTGAATGATCTGACATCATCTTAAAGGAACTTTCAAAATCACCATCACGCTCTGGCCGTCTCCGTTACACCAGATTAAATTAATCACTGTATAGCAGCAATTTAAACTTCTTTTGAATTCCAGCACCTGATCCCTTAAGCTTATCTGCAGTAAACAAATGATTTGATGAGTGGAAAAGTGAATCAGTGAGTATTTATTCATTTCGAATAGGTAACTACTGAGGTCATTAGTCCCGTAAGTGTAGTGTATTTTATATACAAGTATTTTCTCGCCCGTTGGAACGTGAGATTGGTCGTTGAATTACACTTTGGCTTAAAGAGTTCTCCCCGAGGTATGTCCACCAACAAGAACAAGCTGTAAGCCCCCGATTGGTCTCCAGACACGTGTGGTAGTACAGTGTTTCAGAGTAGTATGTGTGTGAGGGGAGAGAAGTGACAAGTGTGAGGAAAGATAGATCGCGCACGATCCGTGGCTCGTTTGTTCGGTTTGCTCCGGCATTCGCTTGGTGTCGACCGGAGTGACCAGAGAAAGTCATCCAGAGCTGCTTGCCACTGCAATTCTCCTCCAGATAGTGATTGCTTTTGACTCAGTTGTTATGTGAAGACAACTGAATAGTGTCAAAAATTCACCCCTGACGGCGATTGTCGGAATACTTATATGCATCATAAACGAACCACAAATTTTATTTTTTAGAATTACTAACAAAATAGCATCCAATATCTGCGGCTCTACTCCTACCATATTTAGCCGTAGCAAAGCTCAACAAAATGTACGATATTACATTTGCGGTTTGACTGAGAGACCCAGAAATAGTGGTACCTTAACATCAGCCCAATTGCATAGTGCATGTTTTCAATGATGCATGAATGTTTGAAATGCAAAACTACCTTAAAATCGTTTTTCTTCATTTACTATTATTTTTTTTATTGCGAAACCATTTTGAAATATTTGAAATCGTACTACTTATTGTTTCTTTTTTGCCAAGAACATTCGTGATGTACATTCAAAAAAACATTTTTTTCTGTTTCTGATGAACGAGAGCATATCGTTGCATTCAAAAGAAAAAGAATAAGGCCTAAGATCGAACCCTGTGGAATCTCCTGCTCAATGCTCAATCAAACAATTGAAAAGATGAGTAAATACTGTATTTTAGTGTCACTATGGTACTCTATGCGTACTCTCTTATGTTTAAGTTACGAGGATATCCTACCTAGGGCAATACCACGACTTTCAAATGAAGGTAATTTTGAATATAAAATTCTCAATTGTTAAACATATGAAAAAGCTCTCGAAGTATCTGGAAATATTCCAATAGGTGCTTCATTTTGATCTTCTGAAGAAACAACACTTTTAAGAAAAAAAAGGCTTTTTCCACAGATTATTATTTTCTAAATTAATATTGAGAGTCTGGGAAGGCTTCGTTTTTCAGGGAGATGTTTCTAGTCTCATACAAAAACGTCTCGAATATTTTTGAGAAAACTGACGAAAGAGAAATTGCTTAATAATACTAAATTTCATTTTGTTGCTTTTATTTTAAAAAAGTTACTCGATTTTTGCTGTTTTGAAAAATATTTGCGTCCATAAAGAAGCGTTGTGGAAGCGAGTTAAAGTATGTATAAAGACAGACGCACAAGTTTTTTGTAAACAATCCAGAAATTCATATTTATTTATTTTTTAGTTTACTGGCTGGTCTGAGAATTTCCCTGGAAATAGTTTCAGAAACAAATATCAGGTCGAATTTTTCTGGGGGAAACGAATGATTTTGAATTTGGTGGTTTTAGTCCCTTCGTGAGATCAACCGCATTTCTCGAAAAGTGATGGTTGAAGAGAGTTTATACCAAATTGCATACCTCTCTACGATTATCTTTCAAAACATTTTCTACAACGTTGCGAGATGTGGCCGCATTTTTTGCGATATGCCTCATTGCAATACTTTTGTTATTAGCGTCAAAATATCCTGATCATTTTTTTTATTATTTTTGCCTGTATAATTTCTTTTCTTCAAATGCTTTTGTATTTTTAGAAGTGAAGTAGACATGGAATCCGGTGATACTTTATGATTTTTAGAAATGAAGTAAAGAGTACTTTGTTTTTACGCGATGTTATAATTCCTTGTGTTATTCAAGTATTGCTTTTCCTAGAAAATGTTTAATATTATTTTTTAAGAGGAAAGTATGCCTTAAGGTGAAATTAAATCTTCGACAAAAATGGATTATATTTGTCGATTGTTTCAACAACATTATTAACCGCGTCCCATGATTCCTGCAGTAAGGAGTTTGTAAGTAATTCCATTTTAGCTTAGTAAATAATCTAAACATGCGTGTACTATTTAATGTGTCAGTGCTCAAATTACTGGTAATATAATTTGCCCATTGTGATAACTGTAATCTAGACCATTCGTTGTTATTTCTTATCTAGGTGCGGTTTTGTTAATTATGATTCGATCTATTGCCTTTTTTTATTTAACTGTATTCTGTGTCGTATGAATGAATAAAATTCAGAAACTGCTCTCTTTCGCGAGATTTGCCTAGTTCCCCAAAAGACAGAGAGAGTTGACTCCTACACTTTTGTTGTTGTCATTGTGTGTGTGTGCGTGCGTGCGGTGATTGCTGTTACAAACGAAAGCACAGCGTAGCATTCGGCTCCGTGGCAGCTGTCGCCGGGGGCGAGTCGCCTCCCCCCCCCCTCCTCCCAAGACAATTTCCTCGGGAGCCGGTAATTCTCGGATCGGCCACTAGGGGCGGGGCGGGCGGGAAGGTCGTGAGGCTCCGCTGCGTTCGCTGCCGCTCTCCTCGACCGACAGCGCATGCGCACGCCGTCCGCCCCCGCCACGCCCCCTCCACGCCCCCGCGCCTCGCACGCCCGCGCCGTTCATCACTGGATCATTACAGGCCGCGTGGGCAGGGTTTCTTAATACCTCGAGCGCACGAAAAGGGCTTTATGCAACGACGGCGCCTCTACAGATGGAGCGCCGAATTGGGAGGGTATACACGAGAAAAAGTAGCACATTTGACACAGCTAATTTTAAACAGATGTCTGTAGATTAGTGCTTATTTCTATTCTTGTTCAAAGGGTAGTGAAAATGATAGAGTTACATATTTCTATACATATTACTGGGGATTGGTAAAATATATCATTTACTAATGATAATTTTGATGAAACTAATAATATTTCGGTTTGGTTTCCAGTAAAGTTTACATTGATAACACACATAACTAACCAATTATAAATATTCTTCCCCTATTTTTCAAATAATGGTCTTTCTTCTGAAGCGGAGTTTATTAGCGGAAAGAAAAAAATATCTAATGAGGACAGAATATCTATTTCACCTATTCATTCGGACACGGCTTCTCAAAACTTTTTGTTGGATGACTAGTCTCCCAGTTTCATAAATCCATATGATTTTAATTTGGTATATTAATAATTTACTTACTGTCTGGCGCATGCCTTTTTTCATAAATCGTATTTCAGCAAACTTTGTTTTCGCAGACATTGTATGATAGAAAGAAATCGAAAGAAAAAATAGAAATAATTTAACAATAACTACAAAAGTGCACTAAAATACAAATAAACGTGTACAAAAAGTACAGAGAAAATAAAAACAGTATAATTTCGTCATAAACGAAATAAACCAATCGGTTTAAGTAACAGAATTATTGTAATATTTTGTCAAGTTACAGCCCATTAAAAATTACAATTTCTAGTTTATGAATATCTACATTAAAATATTATTTTGCTTAACCGTTGCAATAAGAAAACATACGTAATTTTGGAGCTCGTTTCCTGAGCTTACTTTTGGATATTCCATCCACTCAAATTCGGGGTTATAAGACACACAAAAATAGAATATTTGTGAAAGAATGGGTAAAAATAAAAGTTGAATGAAGAGAAACAAGTATATAGAGAAAGCGATGCAAGTTATAAACCAGTGAATGTCCTCGTTATTTAAATAAGAGCCCAATTTCCGGTAGTCTATTTACGGTTGCGAAACAGCAATGAAAATAACCTTCTGTCAATAACGCATGGCAGTCGTCGCATGGCTACCTGTCGGTTCCAACCTCCCTCATAGAAATGAAGTTTATTTTAAACGGAATAGTATCGAATTCGCAACGTCAACTCAGCTTATTACAACTCATTTTACTCTAACAAACTACAAAATAAATAGAAAGAAAAATAAATTTACCGAAGTGTTTTGATTGTATATACGAGTATTAAAATCCTTTTGCTCGTTTATTACCATACCATACAATGTCTGGCACACCTCGCAACCGCGTTGGGACGCCAAACCGGGAGAGATGACTCAATGACACTTACGTCATTGCAGTCCCTCTGACCGGGAGGTCCTAGATTCGAGTCCCAACGGTGGCAGAATATTCGAAAATATCTTGTCAGCTAGGTCGAATTCAGTCGCTGCCTGGATGAGAAGTCTAGCGGCCGAGTGCTATGATCGGTAGTTTTCCGTGGGGTCTCTGATCAATATCAGGCGAATGCCGGAGCAGTATCTTAACAAACGGGCCACGGACCGCGCGCGCTGTTTTCTTCCTCTTCCTTGTCCTATAGCTTACACACACTTACACTAACATGCACCACACTATCACATATGCTGGGAGACCGGTCGGGAGTTTAGAGCTTGTCCGGCTGGGGAGGTGCCCCGCTGGAGGGAGATACCTGCTAGAGGGAAACCCCGCTAGCCGACGGTAGGTCGGCGCCGGATCTCTCGCGGGGGAAGACAACCGCCACTTCCCGAGCAAAACACGCGCTACACTTATGGGACTAATGACCCTAGTAGTTTAATGCCCGGAATTACAATCAATTGGGACGCCAAGGATCTTACACACAAACATACACCACTGAATAATTTTCGATCTTTCATCGTGGAGCAAAGCGAGAAAAAAAATTCAAATTCTTCATAACTCTAAAGCCAACTATCCTATATGATAAGGAAAGCGAATAAGAACCAAATCTTTGCAGATGATTCGATTTTACTTTCAGTGACAGCAATAAACATCATTGGTTGTTGCCGTTAGAAATAATAGAATAAGTATTGACTTTATTTTAATACAATTTAAACAGAAAGTAGACGAACGATCTCCTCTTGATTTGCTCAGTGAACGGACGCCGTAAACTCTTGATCATTCGCAATTATAAAGTAAAAGATTTATCCACTTTTCGTTACTTGGGCACAGAAATAAGTTTTTCTATCGAAAATTCATCGTTTACCGGCTCATGTTTACAATACTTCATCTTTTTTGGAAGTAAGGGCGAGAAAGTAAAAAAATCACAATCATTGCCGTACTTTTCCTTAGGCAAATGAGAATGACATGCCATTTCGGTAAGTTCTTTAACCTTGTTATAGGCACAAGAGGAACATAGTTTTATGTATAATGAACATGATGAATTTTACTCCTAGTTACATTATTTTTATGATATAAGGTTATCATGCAGTTTGAATCATTAAAATCTTTATACCTCATTTATTTTTCAGAGCATTATGTCGCAATTTCTTTCTCGCTTCAGCTCCTGCCATAGTAATTTGTCATGTGACTTATCGGTGTCAATCGCTGAATCTTTTTATATTTCATTTATCAAAATCAGTCAGCACTACGGATCTCCCATGGGAACGAAGCATGTCATACAGACAGATGAGAATTTTATCTCTACTCTGAGATTCTTACCGCATTCCTGCGCACTATGGTAAAAACGGATTCCCCCTCGCCCACTTATGGTCACTGTGGTCGCTGGCTTCCGCGTTCACTCTCTTGCATCTGTGTCAACAGCTTCTATGTTTCTAGCCACCTTCTGTGAATCATTTGATTAACAGAGCTCCTCCAGCATCCGATCCCAATGAATTTTATTATACCTGTTAGGAAATGAGATAATGAATAAAGAAGCCTTTTCAGTCTCATTAATGGATAGTGCATCCTTTACGGGAATAGCTTGTTTTTGAGTCTCGCATAGTGAACTAGCACACGAGAATAATGAACTGTACACAACACACATCTCCACACTATACACTACAGTTAGTGCAGCCCCTTCCACAGTAATTATATTTTTATTGCAAATCTTGTGGATAAGCAATTGAACAGTTTAAATGCATTATTGTGCCATGTCTTTCTTTTCTGTCAGTCATCATATCAAGCACAGTTTGCTGTTGTAATTGTACTGTTAACGAAATGTTAAGTGTTGGAATAAAGTGCGAATCTTCTTTAGGTCAACGTGAGTCACAATAATTTAATAGTACATCCTCTTTAGACAATATAGTTTTATAATTTCTACTCCAATCTCGTTGAACCTTACACTATATACTTACAGGAGAAGACACTATTGGTCCTACATTTGAACACTGCGGAACAATCTGTCACACTTCTCTTCATAAGAAAGGAAACTGACCTTAGGGCAATGTCATCTTCAACGACAATCAGGCTCTAGACTCGGGGCCCTATTTCTAGCATGGGTTCACTAATGGTAACAGCGAACGTTGACATAAAAATACAAATAAATATTTAAAAGTTCTTTTTCCTTCAAATTAACGGAGGGCAATAAATAATTTAATTAACTGAAGGGCTTATTTTTTTCCTCCAAGTTGTCTTCACCCATTCACTGTGATTTTTTTGCGTTCTTCCGTTTAAATGCGGTTGGTACACGTTATACTAACGTATAATATACGTCCGATTTATTGTAAGAATTTTCAACAAAGTTTGTTCCTTTTTAGTAATAGAATAAAAGACTCTAAAAGCATAAGTATGCAAACTTGTGAGAACCAGGGCCGGTGGAAAGCATAATGACGAATATGGAACTCTCAGTACTAGATGTATATTTTTAGTGTAGAGATCTGACCATGAGAATTTCCTGTTTTAAATTTAAATTTGTGTTGACTATATATATTTTCTTAATATTTAATGCATGTTTATTGATTATTTTTGGTTCTCAACAACATAACTCTTTAAATAGCTGTCTTGTCTTTTTAGTTTATATGTGTTAGCCCCGTTTATACCCATGCCTATCACTCTCCGAAGCTTCATATTCAGAAAGAACAGTATCATGGTTATTACAGTATCGTGGTACAGATATGTGAAAGACTTTTGTAAAGAAGAAAATTTTAAAATAATCTAATGAATAATGAAGCAAAATAAAATTACTTTTTGTAAAATAAAAGAAACATAAAGGGCGGAGAAAGATGAGTACTAGTATTAAGACGAAAATAAAAAAAAAATATTGGAATAGAAATTGTGACAGAAGGAAAGATACCAAAAGAGCCTTAAGAGCTGAGTAATACGTATCTGAACTCATGAGTTAAGAAAATGAGTGATAGAAAAGAGAAGAAAGATGACAAGAAGGAAGAAGAATGCGCAGAAAAAAAACTAAAGTAAGAGATGTGCGCCCAGAATTGAGCCAGAAGAAAGGCGGTTGAGAGAGCCAAGATCTGAGTAACGCAGCGCGAAGTACAGTGGCCGGGAGAGGAGGGGGAGTGCCGGAGGGCTGGGCGGCGAGGCAGCGGGGGCGGCGGGGGCGCAGACGGGCACGGTGCCCATGACGTGACCGCGTGCAGCGGATCCGAATCGGCCGGGACTTTCGCGTGGACTGCGACTGTTACGGAGATGTCCGCGGGTATTCAGGCGGGTGAGGCAACAATGAGTGCGCTCTCTAGGGAGAGCTGTGCGTCACCCGGCGGAGCGGGGCGGGGCGGGGTTGGGAGGAGGGGGAGGAGCTCGAG
Source organism: Gryllus longicercus (assembly GCA_038098605.1). NCBI lineage: Eukaryota > Metazoa > Arthropoda > Insecta > Orthoptera > Gryllidae > Gryllus > Gryllus longicercus. The sequence goes on from JAZDUA010000252.1 coordinate 1,710,400, forward strand.
GAGCAGGGTGAGGCGGGGCGGGGCGGGGTGGGACGGGATCGGGGGCACAAATAGCCCAAATAATAATGACGCCGTCGTCGCGAGTGCAAACAAGTGCGCGTTGGGGAATCCCGGCGCCTTTTGTTCGAACGTTCTCTCGCTATTTTTAGATGAAAGTCGTAAATGTATACGATGTTTCCAGGAAACACCATAAGAATAAAATTAGACTAGCATCTCATGTAACGAAAAATTTCAACAAACAAAATGTCAGTCAGTGGAAAATGTATGAAAAGTAAAAACGTACTAGGTTGGTTTTAGATGACTTTCTTCAGATATAATCGTAGAGAATGAAGAGCCTCTTTAATAATGATATATCACTCTTTAAACACGTCTCCCTAACTATTTTAATTATCTAGTCGCAATAGTACTTTAATAATAAGAGTGCAAACAATAAACCAGAGACAGAAACAATTTTTGACCTAATACATTATACAACATCATGACAAACATGTTCGAAACCATTTTAATGACACGATATTAACTTTTTTATGGTCCGTAGATGAGAAAAGAATTGCCGAAAGAAAATATATTATTTATTTATTTAGAATACATACGAAGATTCATTTCAAAATCATTGAAGCAGAAAGTGAAGAATGAAACGTGATGTGAACGTCATGAAATGAAACAGTGGGCATTAGAAAGATATGTAATACATTTAAATATTAATACGAATATGATAGAAATGATATGGAAAAAAAACAGCTGAGGTGGCTCAGGTCATCAACTGATGTCACTGCAGTGCCTCTGATCTGGAGTTCTTTGAATTCAAGTGCCGACGGTAGCAGATTTTCGACATTAGCTCGATAGCTAGGCCGAATTCAACCACCATCCTCTGGAGGACAATTCTAGCGGCCGGATTTCGTGATCGACAGTTTTCCGTGTTTCTCTCATCAGTACCAGGCGAATGCCGAAGCAGAACCCTAACAAACAGGCCACGGACCGCGCGCGATCACTCCTTCCCCTTCCTTAACCTCTCCTCATCTCTTACACATACTTACACTTTCAAGCATTACACTACCAATAACGTCGGGAGCTTAGAGCTTGTCCCGGCTAGGGCGGTGCCCTGCTGGTGGGAGGTATCTGCATAGGGAAAATCCAGCAATCCGACGTGCAGGGCGGCGCCGGATCTCGGCATCCAGCGGGGAAAGAACAGTCAGCTTTCGTGATAAAAGCATGCATTACACTTAAGGGAACAATAACCATATCAGTTGGCGCGCCCGAAACACGAAATAATCAGTCTGTCAATCATACATTGGATGCCGCTCCGGACAGCTGAGATCGCTAAGGCAGTAGTGCCGTGGCGATCTCGGTTGGAAGAATCGCCTCGGGTATGGTTTTTGTGTTTGTGTCTGTATGACAATGGTTGTCTCTTCACCCATCATCATCATCTCATACTTCATGCCCCCCAAGTTTAACAACCCTGGGGTGTAAAATGGATCCTCCCCCCCCCCCAAAAAAAAAAGGTCACGTGCGCTTGCCCCGGGAGAATAGGCCTCGGTAGGTACAAGTGGCAAGTTTGCGTGATCCTAGGGTGGCCAATTCATGACCAAAACATATGATGAAGATAATGATGATGATGATGATGATGATGATGATGATAGGAAATGGCAATATGCTCTGGGTATCTTCCCCATTATGATTTGACAGATTTTTACTTATTGATACATTGATTATGTACTAATAACTCAAACCATAAAAGTTAACAAAGTTAACTTAGTTCGAAAATATGTTCCTTTACTCAAAATGTTTACCTTCTCATTCAAATTTCGTTGCTTACGACGGATACAAATACGGAGCAAGAGAATCAAACGTATTAACTCTAAGACCAAAAATAATAGTTTGAAGTAGTCGTGTAATATTATTTCAATTTTCTGTTATGATAATTATATTCTCTGTAATATTTAAATCAATTTAATACATGTTGATTTTGCGTATCTTTTGGGTCCTTTCCGAAAGTTTAAAAAAACGAAGACTTACTGGCAACTAAATTGAAATGAAGTGTCATGTAAATGCATTTTGACCTGTTGCTCATGTACTTGAGATTAGAAGCAAGGCAAACCGTTCGGGGAACTCCACTGTGGCGTGTGAGCGGCAAGGTCCTCCGCTCCGTCTGCTTCTCGTCCGCCTGGAACACAAATTAAAGCAGGGCAGCCCGTCGCGTCGGCGTGAAGTGGTCCGTCGACTTTCCTCGGAGGCCTTGAGATCGGATTCCTCGCCTCGGTCAGACTCTTCACTTGAGTTGCGTCAGCGTAGGAGCGAGATAAACGGGCGCCGCGTCGGCCAACATACTAAAGGAGGTAGAAATTTCGAGAGTGTTCGGCTGGTGACAAAAGTAGAGCCAAGGTCGCGTAAGCACGCAGCAACGAAAAGACTCAATGCAGAAATACACTCGGCGTTTAGGTCAGCAGGTGAACAAGAGCAGGGCCGCTGAGAAAGAAATTAGAGTCTGGAACAAAGGTGTGTGGAATGGGGTTATTATAAAACAAATAGGAATTGACAGAATGAGTCTTTATTATTTTCTTACATTCGATTTTATTGACGTATTTAGAGAATACTTACAAAGTACTACTTATCGTTCCGCAGTTCGCACCGGCTCTAGTGTGCAATCTCGGATTCGCGGCGTCTCAGAACGTGACGGTAACATACAGTGTAACATTTAATTTTGAAAATATATTAACTTGCAAAATTGAAAAAGATAAGCTATACGATAAATATAAATATGGTAAAAATCATTCGAATTGTAATAAAAATTAAGAGCCACTTTGAGTTTCATTGGCCCCTAGCGATTCATGGGCCCTGGGCCGATGTACCGACTTCACCAGCTCTCCTCGGCCCTGATTAGCAAGTAAGAGGGTAGTTAGAAGAAAAGAAAACAAGCAGGTAGATATATGAGAAAGCGGGAACAAACGGAATAATGAAATAAAAACTAATAAACAATTGATGAAAGAACAAAAAAGGAAAATTCAGCATTCTATTTCACAATTAATAAGGAATAGATATGGTATGTTTTTATTCATTTGAGAGCTAATCTTAATCAAATTCAAATAATATTGCAAGTTCGCGTTAAATCTCTCCACAAATTGAAATAAATTTAGAAAGTTGTAAAACTTAAACAAGAAATCAATATATTATTGTTCAATAATATGTGCTCCATTTCTAGAACGAAAGATAGGTGGCAGCTTTAATTGAATTGAAAATAACATCATAGTACGCTTAATGATTTTCAGAGTAGTATTCACCTGCCAGAAAATAGCGAGTGCCCACGTTTAGTGCATTCTGACCTGTGGGTCTCGCAGTAAAACGGTATTGGCCGTTGACCTCTCTGTTCCCACCCATTACTAGACCCCACGAAATTCGCCCTTTCCGCCGCGGCAGGTGGTACAAGAAGACGGGCCAACGAGCGAGCAAATGACTACACGAGCGATCCGGAGGGCGGGCGCGCGCCAGTGCGGAGAGCGGGGGGGGGGGGGGTGAAGGCAGACAATGCGCAGCCGCCGCCAAAGAGCAAAGGTGACGGCGCGGCGCGGCGCCGCGCCGACAGTCGTTCGCGTATGCGCGCGCTCTTCAGCCGCTCGCCGCAATTGGCGGCTGCCCGCGGCGCGCAGGCGCAGTGGGAGGAGGTCACCGCGCGCGCAGAGGGCGGCGGCGGCAAGTTGCGAAGGAGCACGGGAAAGGAGACGAAAAAGAAGGAGAAGGAAAAGAAGAAGAAGAGTGGAAAGAGAAATGTGGGTGAGAAAATGTGAAGTAGAAAAGGGGAAGAATCTAGAGAAGGAAAAAATATAAAAAGAAAGGTTGAAGGGCAAGAAGATGGAGGAAGAGGAGGAGAAGGAGACGTAAGGAGAAAAAGAGAGGGGAGAAGAAGGCGGACAAGACCTTTTACTTTTTATCTACTACATATTTACGTAGTACAGATAATGTACTGTATTGAAATGCTGCAACGAAAAGTGGCCATCTTTCGTCAGAAGAACACGTATTGTGGGTCTCTGTTGTGGAAAAGTGGGCAAATATTGCTCTGATATGAATATTATACCTCTAATATACCTCATTATACCTCTAATACATTGTGTAGTCAGAATCCATGTTTTGCGGGTTCTTGATATTACCGAAAAAGTGGTTTACTGCTAATCGTCCGTCTGAGTGTGTGCCTGGCCTAGCGCCTAAACAGTTTAGACAATTTCTCCAAAATTGACTTTCTGCGATCGATCTGCCCGAACTTGATGCTTCGCAAATTTGAAATATATATTTTAATTTTGGGCGATACCTTTGATGGTAAAACCTCAATGATATTTTCAAAATGTTCTAAAAAAACGGCACCAAATTCCTTTTTTCTTTTCCTGCTCGCGAATAGGCCAACTTCGATTCCGCGTGCGTGCACCCTGAAATTTACCGGGGCTCAGTAACGTTATCTCGGTGACAGGTGCATGTAATTGTATCAGGCGATCAGCATTTAGCTGGATCGTATTTTGATCCCCCAGGGTTGTTAGCTCTGGGTATATGGAAGATGAAATTATAATGCTAATGAGGGGTCAAAGAACGATACACACAAATATACCCATGCCCGAGACGGGACACCAAACCGCGGTCGTCTGATCCGAGACCGCTATGGCACTACTGCCCTAACGATCTCGGCCATGATCGGCACCAAATTCTTTTATTATTTTTTTTCTGAGATATAACAAAATACTCTAAAAACAATTCGCCTAGGTGTCATTTTCGGACGTTTCGAAAATTGCGAGGTCTTAAAATTGCAAAACTACAATATTAATCAAAGACATTTTTCCGTAAGAAATCTTTTCTAAAAAATTACTACTTCCAGTAAGGTCATTCACCCTTTTTATTAATTCGCGCATTTTCGCGAAATTTATGCTTCAAGTGTTTGCAATCAAAAAAGCATTTTCTGAATGACTGATGATCAGTTTAACTTTTTTCTTGAATAATGCAATAGACAATTATAAAAATGGCATAAGTCCCAATTTTCTTTGGGGTTTGGATATTCGAATATTGCAGAAGTTTAGTTTTTTCGCCGTCTTTCTACTACGACAGCATAGTGATATAGTGATATTTTTCTTAATGAAAAGTGTTCTTTAAAAATAGATCTTAAAATAAAACAAAGAAACTCATTGAAAACTTCTTAATTTTTGGAAATTTCAAATTCAAATGTTCAACTTTGTTTTTAAAGCGTCTGCAACGTTCTACAATCAATACGATAGAAATGAGTTTATGTGATGTTTCACTACACGTACTTTCCGACAGCGAAGAGCTCATTGCCCACCCCTGCCTCACGGCCACACCAAGTCTCCTTATTCTCCTCGGACTCCTCCCGCTCCTTCTTCTTCTTCTTCTTCTTCTTCTTCTTCTTCTTCTTCTTCTTCTTCTTCTTCTTCTTCTTCCCCTTCCGTCTGTCGCGCCCGCGCCCACGCCGCCGCCCGCGCCGCCTCCGCCGTCGCTTTCTCTAGCGCACACAAAGGTCACGCGGGAAAAACGAAAGCGAGGAATGTTTTAACTCTCACCCTTTGGAAGTAAATAAACAAGGAGGAGATCTCCGCCGCGTCGTCTCCGAATATGTGCGTGGCGTGGCGGCACCGCCCGACGCATTGCCTCTGGTTCCCGGCGCACTTGCTGAGCAGCAGGTGCTAATGCACGCCCGCCACCCCACCCGCTGGGAAACGAGACCGCGCTTCGTGCTTGTTCCCTGCGCACACGTATGCTCGTACGGGCACGTATCTCGTACGGGAACTCCTCACGCTTTCGCGAGCCCCGGGTGGGTCAGGAACGGCGGGCCGGGTGGACGCTAGTTTCGAGGATCACCAATCCGTTCGATCCCGCTCCGCACCGATGTGTTCAAAGGCCCATTCACAATGCAAACATAAACATAAGCATGGCTTCAACATGAAAGTTAGAACTACGTCCATAAGCGGACTCATTCACAATGCGTTCGCATAAGCATGACACGTAAGACGTTAACTGAAAAGCTTGCAAGCTTCAAGTTTCTGTGCTTACGCTTAAGTAAGACATAAGAAATGAACCAATCACAGAACGGTAACTCCAAATCGAGAACCGAAATTGGAGCGAAGTCGATAGAAGAACTAACGCCATATGGGCCATGGACACAGTCGATACCTTGAAATCGATTTTCACGTCCAACCAATAGTATGTCTAACAGCCAATAAAAACTCTGATTTTGCTTACGTTTATGTTAGACATTGTGAATACTTCAGTCTGTCACTTATGTTAATGTTTATGTCTATTCGCTAAACTAATGTTTTCCCATTGTGAATGGGCCTTAAGAAATGATGGCAGTCCATAAGACGATTATTTCCGAATTAGAAACGTATGTGAACCAAAAACAATAGCTTTCATGTGAAAGAATAATGTCAGTACGATGATGTTCCGGAAGACTCGAAAGTAGGTTAAGGGTGATGGAAAAACTGTAAATTACATAAATTACAAATTTTTAAATTATGTATTCATCACTAACTGAATATTTTAACCTCTGTAATTTTGTTTAAAAAATATGAAAAAATTGAAGGAATGAGGTTCACAATAAAATAAAGTGTACTAATGTATTAGTATATTTCTATTTTTGGGCCAGATTAGTCTCACCATGATCTGGTCCGAGGTTGAACAAATTCGATCATGATTAAACATGTTCAAACGATATTGTTTCATTTCTTCATAAGAATCCATTATATCCATGCTCCATCCACACATACCTACTTGTATGAACTCTGTAGAAGTTCCATATGCCAATTGCGAGTTTATTTTTTATTTGCATAGATTGATTTGACTCGTTGATTATTCCGAGCGCATTAACTGCTAAGGGAATAAGTCCCGTAAGTACCCTTCTCCGAGGGTCCGCTGCTGTACTTGTGCAGAGTACTCAAAGCACTGCGCTTTGTAATAACAAAAAGCATAAAGAAAAATTAGAACCGTTTTTAAGAACATTTCTTTTAAATTTTTTTAGAAAATTGTTACGATTTTACTAAAAAAGGCTAGGTAAAAAGTACTAAAATACTGAAACTTGTATATAAAATGATTTAAGAACCTAATATTGAGACATATTTTTCAGGAGAAAGAATTTTCTAGCTTCAATAATGAAAGTAGTACAGTTTCAATGAAAATTGAACTTCTGCAATATTCGAAACCTTCATTGATTTGAATGACAATATCACGTTATCAGAATCTTTATTAGGAATTCGTGTTGTAGTTTTGTGGAAGTTGTATTGTTCAGCAGTATTTCTGCTGGTGGAGACCACTAGTTTTTCTCTATTCGAGCGAGAGTTTTTCTCCTTCTCGGTATCAGGGGCACACAAAAGGTGTATTTCTGTCAAAATCTCGACATTGATTTTTTGCAGCGAGACATAACTTTCTCTACTCTACGTATACGCTATGTAGTAAAAAGATTGCACGAATGAGTTTGGTTCTGAAACTTCTACCGTTTGTCCCAGAAAATTGAAAAATTGGCTAAAACATTAAAAAGACTAGCCCTAAACGTAGACTTAAATAACATTCTTCCAATTTATTTTTCGGGTCAAATCAAAGCTCTCGGTTTAATTGAAAAGTATTCGGGGAGATGCTGGTTTTTGTCATTTAATAAACATGGCAGTTAATAGAATTGATGTCTGCAATGAATACAGACACTTAAAAAGTAAGACAGGTAAGTTAAAAGTAAAGAAATGCAGTTAAGTGCGATGAACGGGTATGCTTTTTTCCGAAACTGGTGGTTTCTCTCTATCGGTCCTCAATATGCGAGCGTGTGCCATGTGCTCCAAGGCTGCTGTGCCTTTCGTCAAATGCGCTTTCTCTAATGAGTCGCTGTTTAAGGAACAACTCGTCATTCGCAACAAAGCCTGCCGAGCAGAGTCACCGCACATGAGGTGGAAGTAGTGGGACAAGGGAAAAGTTTTGATTGGCAGCTTGTTCAGACTTACCATCTCCGTGAGTCTTCTAGTGCCTTCGAGCTGGTAGTCAGACGTTCAGAAATTAGCGAAAAGCTGAGTCCCTAAGATTGAAACAAAGGTCGTTATTCAAACTTCTCAGAAACAAGTGCATGGTCTTTTTGGGTTGACTCGCCAAGTGATGACTTGCGCGATCTATTCAAGATCCCCGTGCGGAAAATGAAAAAAAACAAGTGTTCAGTTAAATAATTCTCATATTCTAAGACATTGCATGTGCTTGGAAGGGTACTCATTACGTATATGCCATTTTACACCTCTAGTAAAATGTACATAAACCCAATCGTTTGTAGATTAAATATGATATTTTAATGTTGGGCAACTGTACATAATTCTCATCTTTAGCAATAAGCCCGGAGTCAAAAAACCTCTCACTTACTTGTGCAGGACTTCATTATTGAAGTGAAACGTAAAAATATTATTATTCCACAATTACTCCCCAACTATTAACCACATTACTAAGTTATCCCGTAATTTTTATAATAATCTTTCATTCATGCCACAATTATCCTATTACAATTTGAAAAAACAACAAGAAATAATACCAGAATTAAAAATAGATTTCCTTTACTAGAAGTAGGGCCGTGTGTGTGTGTGGGGGGGGTCACTATTTTGTTTGCAATACTATAAAAATGAAATCCGTAGTTCGTGTTCCGATGCACAAAATCGATTTCTATAACTCGGGAGTGAAACTTTTTACTTTGCCAATGTTACAGATCTCGCTTTATTGGTATTCATTATTGAACCGTGATAAAGAAGGGGAATAGACTCTGAAGCCTCGAGAAAACGTGCGGGTTATTTTACGACAATGTTAAAAACAAAAAAACTTTATTTTTTACATACAATTTGCTAAGCTGGACAATTCTATCCGTGGTTCTTAGAGGAACTCCTCTCCTTAATGAATAATATTTGTAAAGAAATAGTTAAGAATTTTTAAATAGATATTAAACCTCAAGTTTTTTTAAGAATTTAACCTTACAACCCTTTCAACACAAATTAATTATTTACAAAATGGTTGTTTCATTTCTTCATATTAATTATTCGATCGAGTACCTCAACTTAGTTCAAACTATTTTACCAACAATGCAACAGTGCTGTCGAAGATTAGACGTAGATAAGAGACATTTAATGCTGACTCTCTGCATCACAAAATAAGCCGGATGATACATTTAGAGGGAGGCTTTCAAGCTGTAAATGATATATTTCTTCCTGAACTTTTTATAAATGTATTTTTTTCATATAGCAACTACTATCCATACAACCAACATCATTAATTATATTTGTTGTACATTGAATAATTTACCACATAATGTAACAAATATTAACATTTTATATCGTTAACGATATTTACTAACGATGTATTTTAAGCGAGTATTTACTGTTTTTAATATTCAACAAATATAAATTCATTTTTACTCATTGTAATGTACGAATTATATTAGCGAAATCGCGCGAATACGCTTGCATGTGGAAAATTAATCTCGCCGCTTTTCCCTCCACATCCGCAAGAAGGGAAAAACTTGTTAGCGAAATGTGTTTTAATATAATTGGAAACAGTGAACGCGTCATCCTTGCCAAGGCGGGCGGGCACGCAAAAGAGTCGAGCCTTCAAAAATATAATACGAGTAGAATGTCTCAAAAGATCACGGCTCTCGGCCTCAAGAATCACGTTTTGAAGTTCTAGAACACACAGTTTTCGAGTTATGCACGAGCGAGGTCGTGGAACTACATCGACCGACCGTGTATTGCGGGATAGCATCCACTCCTGATTTCTTGCGCAATTCATCACATCTCGGTGGAATTCTGTTTCATTTGACGCCTCATTTCTTAAGATCGGTTAAGTGGTTGCTTTATGATTGATTACCAGTGATTCCTGGCGGGTAAACGGCTTATACCCGTACGTGTAGTGCATGATTTTACTTGGGAGGTGGCTGTGATCTTGCCCCGATGGATGGCGAGATCCAGCGCCGACCTACCGTCGGCTAGCGGTGTTTCCCATACCACGTATCTCATCAGCGGGGCTCCGCCTCAGCCGGACAAGCTCTAAGCTCCCGACTGGTCTCCCGGCATATGTGGTAGTGTAGTGCACGTGAAAGTGGTGAGGATAAAACAAAGAATGGAAAGGAAATATCACGCGCGGGCCGTGGTCCGTTTGTTAGCATACTGCTCCGGCACCCGGTATAGGGAGAAACCACGGAAAACTAGCGGATTAGATGTGTGAGAGGCAAAAAACGTACATTGAAATAACCATCAATAAAGTAACCCCAAAATCCATCATATAGGAGAACGCAATTCAAAGTGAAATGAAGGATATAAAAAATTCTCTTTTCGGAAACACACTTAACGCCTGGTCTCAAGACGATGCTCTCTTGTCCGCAGATCTTCCTGCTGTTCGCGATGGCCATCGCGCTCCTGGCTGGCGCTCGCCGAGCCGCCGCCGACGCCGATGCCGCCGCCGACGTCGCCGACGCCGTGGACGCCGCGCGCGCCGCGGAAGCCGCTGACGCCACCGAGGCCGCGGAGGGCTCCGACGCGTCCGACATCCGCGCGGCCGCGTCGGAGACTTCTTCGACGGAGACGACGACGCCGCCCCTGAACATCGACCCGCAGCTGCGGCGGGCGCTGCTGCAGGCCCTCACGCGCCTGGAGAAGGAAGCCCAGGAAGAGGCGTCGCGCCTGCAGGAGGAGCAGCGCCACGAGGGCGACAACCTGCCCCCCGCCACGGAGGAGACCCCCGCCAGCCCCCTCGGCTTCGGCCCCTTCGGCGAGCCCCTCGGCCCCGCGCCCGCGCCCGACCACAGCGTCAAGAAGGACGTCTCCCTCACGCAGATCACCGTCGACACCCTGCCCTCCCAGAGCCCCCCGGGGCCCGCCGCCACCTCCGACCCCCAGCCCGCGAACTTTGACAACGCCCATTTCCCCAGCAACGACTTCGGAGGGGGCAATTTTCACAACTCCGTGGCTCCCACGCAGCTCCCGGAGGAGGCGAGGGCTTCCTCGAATTTCGAAATTCTTCCGGAAAATTCTGATATACAATCGAACATAATCAGCACTACCAACGTCAACGAGAAACCAGAAATATTTAAAAGCGTGTCTTCCTCCACGACGGTAACCGACGTTCTGAAGGATACCCCTCTGGGAAAAGATCAAACTACTACCTTCTCAAACGGCAACTCTCAAGATACCGAACCTCTTGACGAGAACGATAAGGAAGTATCAATTTTCCAGGCGCCTTTAGTGGCGGCGTTCACACTTCATCACGATCTTGATGGTCTTCCCAAAAAAGTTGTACCGCTTTTCAGGCCCAAACCAACAGCGGCGACTCCAACGAGAGAATTGCCGTTCCAGCCTCTCTCTAAACAGAGAGAATTGGAACAAAGGACGATACTCCTTCAACAGCAATTATTCAGCATACAGCAGCAACAAATTCAGCAACAGAACTTGCTCAAAGAACAGCAATTAAGGCAGGAGCGCTTAAGGCAGCAGCAGCAACAACTTTTCCAAGAGCAAGAAAGAGCCAGACAACAACAACTCATTCAAGAACAACAGAGAGTTTTGCTACAACAACAACAACAACAACAGCAGCAACAGCAACAACAACAGCAGCAGCAACAACAACAACAGCAGCAGCAACAACAACAACAACAATTCTTACTTCAACAGCAGCAACAACAGCAGCACCAGCAAAATCAGCAACTTCAGCAACAGAGCCCAAGGCAAATTAATTTCCAACAACAACAACAACAAGGACCACAGTTCTTTCAAACAGAAAACAATGAGCATGTGTTTCAACAGCAGCAACCCTTTTTCCCCATTCAGTCACCTTCACATTTAAGATCTCAGCGTCAAGAAACTGGCACAGCAATTGTTGATTTCCAGAAAAGCATTAGCTTTCCATTTGCCCCTCCTCCTCCAGCACCAATTCAGCCATTATCTACAAACACTCCATCTCTTAATAATAATTTCTTCCGTCAGTCATCTATTCAGACACCTAGAAATAATCAGGATAATCAGCCTTTTCAAGGAAATATTCAACAGTTCTCTTCATTCCCCAGCTCACAGATTTCATTGAGGCCTAACTTTTTTTCTACTCCAACAAGATTTCAGAGACCTCCTCCAGTTGACAAACAACTTCAGAATTTACTATATCAATCTGGAATTGCAAGAGATTTGCAAAGCAATGGAGCATCTCCTGTAGAAGATTTGAACATTCTCACCAAAGTATTATCTTTAAATCATGATCCACAAGAAAATACAAGTAAATTAAATTCATTACGGTCAAGTAGAACTACTTTAGAAGCAACCCATTCACAAAACATTAAAAGTGTGCTACCTCCATCTCTTCATCTGACAGCACCAAATATCTAAACAGAGCTTAATGAAGAGAAAACAGTCTATACCTCTTAGCAGAAAAAGTATTAACTGTAATATAAAGTATAATAGATGAACACAGTCTGCTCAACTGATGTAATCGTTGTAAAATATTTTACTTGGACGTTTTTCTCTCTCAATATAATTAAAAATATGTGTATTATTCAGTGAAAATGTTATAGCTCAATGTGTGAAACAGTAGCTGAGTGCATTTGAAGTCACATTCATTGTTTTGCATTTGTTATCCCTGTTAGTCATTTCCTCATTAATGAAAAATACTCTTCATTTATCATTTCCTTTTGGTTGTGGAATAATACATATCTGCTGTTCACACAACTATTCAACCCTTGTGTATTATATTTAGAGTGTAATTTTTGTTTTGTTTTGAGAACTTCTAAGGAAAGCACCTTACTTGATTGCAGTGTGAAATGAAAGAATTCAATTAATATAATGCAGCCAATTTTGTTTTCCAAGATTTCTTTGTGTAGTTTTTGGGGAGAAGGACAAAGTTCTCCTCATTAATTTCTATATAAACCAGTTCTGAAAAGCTTAAGTACATAATGTTAGAATGTATTAAAATGAAGATTCAATCAGTCAAATAATGAAATCAAATTATTTACTACTTAGTAGGTACTAACTCTCAAATTTTTGTATTTGGAAGTGCTATTTACTTAGAAGTTGTTGTTGTTGTTATTATTGTATGTGAAAGAAGTTTGTTATTCTTCAGAAGTTTTCTGTTCTCCAGATTCTCTCTACTATTTAAATATAAAGAATGTGTGATAGTGTGTGAGTGATAACTAGTATTGTTAGGTACAAATGAATAATTTAGGAATAAATGTAAATACATATTCTTATACTAGATAAATGTTTAACATACTTGACTGAAAAAAATATGGGAAAGTAATGTTACACATTTGTTAATGAACACAGTACCACACTAATGTGGGAGACTCTGTACAAATCTTAAAAATCTATTTTGAGGTGATTTATTGCAGGAAAAAAAAATTGTAGGGAGATTATTTGACTCACTTATTTTCTGGGACAAATTTCTACTGAAAATTAACTGAAAAATCATAATTTCTAAGTTAATTGATAACAGTCTTTTAGAATTGTACAGTAAAATATGAACAAAAAATTGAATTGTGTAATATAAAAGAGGACATTTCAAAATAGTCTGTTATCCAGAATTAATTTAATGAATATATTTTTAATGAAGAAAATCCTCTTTAAAAGCACATGTATAATTGTTCAATTTCTATCACAAGTGCTCCCTCTTTTCCCAATTTCTATAAAATTGTTATTTAATAATGAACAAATGATCAATCATCATTATAAATACTATCTTTTACAAAGTGTCTTGCAAAATAATGTTAATATAAATAAACTAACAGTTATGTTACAAAAAGACAATGTTGTTTTGTATTATAGTTTCCCTTAATCTTCTCCATCCTTATAATCTCTCTCAAACAATAAAACATTCAGATTTTGTGTGTATAGTAAATTGTGTGTGTGTAAACCAAAAACATATATGAAGGGAAAAATACAAAGAGGTTTTTCTTTGTTTTTTATTTCCCCCCAAATGTCTTCTTTATCATTAAATTGTTATCATATTTATTTTATATAACTTAAGCTGTTCATTTTTGTAATGCAAAAACAGTGCTGCACTTTGCATTTTTTGATATCAACTGATTTAACAATTTTTGCAAATTGATTTTGTTGATCATGTCATAAACATGTAAAATCACAATACTGTTGGGCTGATCTTGCAATATAGTTCAACGTATATTTGTTTTGAGTCAACGCAATACTAAAAAACTTTATTCATTTCTGGAATTCTACGTTTATGGAATCTTTCTCCTACCCCGAACTCCGAGGCGGTAACTCGGCGGTTACCCACACCAAATTTTTTGCAGGTATAGCTACTCACCATACCCACATTATCTGCCAGGCCTGATAGGCAGTGGTGAATCCATGGAATAAAGTCACAGGAGTCAGGATTCCCATCTCAAAATATTTTTACAAAAAAAACAAAAAAGAAAAGGAGAAAAAATCCATATTGTTTAGAAAAACAAAAAAACAACAACACACATTCATATTATGTAACTCTCAAATTGAACTGTTAGTTTTTCTTACCAAATTGGTCATTTAATGTAATTTTGAACCCAAGAATTTCTTTTGCATTATGAAAACTTTTTAATGAATTATGATCTTTACAATTTATTAACTTAACATTAAATCTTATAATTTAATGAATTTAATAATTTATAACTTTTTTGTGATTGGGAATTGAGAATAATGAGGAATATTTAATTACAAGTAAAATTACTTTTCATAAATGTATAAGTTTTATAACTTCATTTATTTAGTATTATCATTTTCTCTTGACCTTATTTAATAATAAAAATAAAAATTACTTCATAAATGCAGTGTAATAGACCATCCTTACTCGAAAATGCCAGGTCAAAACAATTGCTTACCCAGAACAGTTTTGAAACTTACTTCGGCCCAAGGGATTGATGACTATAGGCCACATTTTTTACTATTTTTTTTTTATATTCAGTATTATTTTATAATGTTAATAATAATAATAATAATAATAATAATAATAATAATAATAATAATTGTAATTATTATTACTATTACTATTATTACCAATTGTAAATAAATTAAAATAATTCCCCTTAACTTCCGAAATGAATTTATAAGCAGAGTGCAAGAGTTAAATTTTAGATAACTACTAGTTCTAGACGTTTCATTGGAATACACTGCAAATTTTCTGAGTAATTCAGACCAGTAGTTTTGAATGGGTCTTACTAAATAGTAACAATTTGTTGAATTGTTTTTTAAATTTCAGAAGGCCTCTTCAAAATTTGGGGGTTGTCTTATATTCAGGTAAATAAAGTAGTACCTAAGTTAAATAAATATTGGAAGTTTATAATTTGTGCCTTAAAATTACTGTCACAGATGGGAAGATAATTAAAACAAATTTCCTATTCTCAAAGTGCAACCTCTAGCATAATTTTATTTGCATTGTAGGCCTATCGTGTAAATACTTATCTGAATGCATACTACTTGTGCAGAAGTAGCATCCTCTTTTCTGAGCAATGTGTCCTCTTTTTTCAGTTTCTAGTTGGAAGATCAAAGAGGGGGCATGGGGTGAGGACCATGGACTCCTCATATATAACATATTTTTGTAATATTATTCAATTTATTCAAAACAATTGCCATATATTTATCACATCTTTTTCCAAAGGAGTATTCTCATTATGCCTGATGGCAGTCACAAAATGTTGTGGATGACATTTCCAGAAAAAAATTACATTCTAAAATAGTGTCATTATTCTCAAACAATTTTATTTTTTGGGGAAGGGTGGGAGGACTCTAAGCTGAAATAGCCTCTCTCCCCTGAAATGTTTCCTGGAATGAACTATTCAATTAGCCAATGTGGATACTAGAAGCTTTGTAGGCACTAATATTGTTAAAGTTGAATCTGTTCTAAAGAATGCTAGTCTAGAATTAGTAAGCGATATTTGCGTATATTAGTATACATTAATATAATTTCATAGGAAGAACTACTTTCATGTAAAACGAATCAGTTTTGTAACCACGACTTAATAACAAATCTATTTTAGTATTTTAGTGTTAGGTCAGTAATTTATATTCACGCGCCAGCTCCCTTTTAATATTCCTTGAATATTTCGCATGAACATCTTTGAATGAAAATGATTGGTTGCTTAACGATAGTTTTCCCGCGCTTGGCGCGGGCAGAGCGATTCGCGATGTTTAGTTTTTCTAAAAGATTGACTGTGCTTGTGAGTGCTTCCGAAAACTTCAGTGAAAGGGTTGCGTTTTCTTATCTTTTCTAATGCATTTGTGACATATTTAAGTAATTTGGATTATTAATTAAGGATTATTTAAGTAATTTGAGGTAATGTGATTGAAGACCATTGAAGACCAAATCAGAGAAAAATGGATTTGGATCTATCTCTTAAGTGAGTATAGCAAAGTATTGTGTATTGCGTGCACACGAATGTGAAATGCATGAACAAGCTACGCTGCAGTACGGGTTATTTGGTAGACTAAACGAATCCAAAACGAAGTGTTCTCACTCTTGCTTGTTAATTATCCAAAAGTAAAATTTTATCTTTAATGATAGAAAATATGGAAGTATATACTAATTACAATAATTTTATTAGCCATAAAAAAGTAACTTGCTTTAATAATTTTTGCTGCTATATACGTTATAAGTTTAATGATGAGTTTAACATGTTTGGATTAAATGAAGTACCAAATCTATCATTGATGGTGCTGCTCTAGAAAGATTTGTTAATAGAGAACCTATTTACATTTTAAGTCGGGTAAAAAATGTAAAAGAGGAAAACGAGCAGCTTAATCAACTTTTAGGGGCATTAAGAAAAAGAATTTCTTGAAGGCTTTAATATAGGAGCTGCTGTAGATGAAGGGGATTTTTTTTTTGGACTCCGTATCTCAAGGATTGAACGAGGTAAAAGATGAAGGTCTGATTACAAGTAGTAATGGATTTAGTGTAAAGTCATTGCGGGAAAGTTGTCAGCAGTACGCACAGCAAGTTAATCGATCAAGAAAAGACTCCTGATTGGGTAATGCTTTAAAAGGGAAAGGTAAACAACTTAGTGAATATATTCCACGTATTGAACTTACTGCAGAAATCATTGAAAACGCAAACTCTAATTCAGAAATAATAATTTTAAAATTGGAAAATGCTGTATGGGGTAGACCCATAGTTGAAAGGTAAATTATATGTAAAAATTAGGATTATAGAATTGAGAGATGGAGATAGACATAGTACATGTCACTAAAGGTAAGGTAATAACAGGTAATAATATTATTCATATAGTGAGTGACGAACCATTTTGTACCACTTCTTAGTAATGTTGAAAAAGATATAAAGATAAGCATTAAAGTTTCTAGAGAGGAAGCTTTGGATGATGTGATAGGTTCAAACTCAAAAAATGTTTCTCAACCTCACATTTCTACACCATTACAAGATATTGAAAATTTCTCTAAATATAAAAATAAAAAATAATGCTGTGAAAGCCATTAAAAACTTATACAATCTATGGTTTGATGAAAAAGAAAATAAAACGCAATGTGTAAAAAATGTAGAAGATGGAGTAAATCGACCCAATATGTCCAGCATTTTGAATGGAGCAGGAAGTAATGCTGCAAAAGCCTTGAAAGACATATGATCTATGGTTTGATAAAGAAGGAAGTAAAACATTTAAAAACGCAATAAGGTCAAGGAGTAAATCTAGCTAATATATCCAGTATTTTGAGAGGAGCAGTAGCGAATGCTACAAAAGCTTTTAAAGACTTATGACATTTGGTTTGATACAGAAGGAATAAAAGACACAATACATAAAAACTAGAAGGAATAAATCTAACCCTTAGATCCAGTATTTTTCTTGGAGGAGCAGCTAGCGCTGCTAAAGATTTTAAAGGCTTATACTACATTTGGTTTGATGAGCGAGGAAATAAAACACAGTATTTAAAGCACTTTATTAATAAAAAAGATAGGACACAAAGTTTTATGCTGCGTAATTTCTCCAGTGTATTCAATGGAGCAGGAGGTAATGCTAGAGATGCTTTTAATAAATTGCGTAGTGTTTGTTTAATGATGAAGGGGGAAGAACAAAACTTTTAGATGATTTCTATAAGGAAGATTTTAGGCCACATCATTTGTCATGTGTGTGGTGAGGAGCAGGAGCTCGTGCTTCTTCTATTTTAAAGAGAGTATAGTTTTTGTTTTGATGACGAAGGAGAAGCAGAACTTTTGAATGATTTTTATAATGCAGGTTTAGACCAGGTGATTTATACATTGCATTGAGTGCTGCAGCAGATAGTTTTAAGTTCATGATTTTTGCTTTATAGGAGAAACAAAAAAATATTTAAATCATTTTTTAAATAATAAAAGGGGTTTCATGCCGAATAATTTATCTGAGATATTATAATTACAAAGCTTATGTTTACTCTGTTGTAAAAGGTTTTCATGATGTTTGTTTTGATGAAGCAGGAAACAAAACACAACTTTTGAATGATCTCTATAAGATATGCTTTAGGGCAAGTGATCTATCCAATATACATTCTATGGCTGGAAATTATGCTGTTTCTATTCTAAAGGTTTTTCGTAAATTGTGTTTTAATAAAGAGAATTATATTTAAATCACTTCTTAGACCAGAAAGAACTTTTAACACCAAAAAATGTATCTAGAATATTTCATAGAGCAGACATCAACATTTGTCTGGTTTTTGAGAAATTACATTATCTTTCTTTTGATGAATTGGGAAAGAAAACAAGTTATTTAAATGATTTATCAAAAATAATCAGAGTAATATATCTGATGTATTACGTGAAGAAGTTAAAAAACCTTCTGTTTTCTTAAATGAACAGAATGTTGGTGAAGTAAAAGAGAATATAACTAGTGTAGATGTTAAGTTAAGTAACATATCTGCTAGGACAAAGCAAGAGAAAAACTTGGATAGTGTATGACAAGGTAGTTTGAAGAAAACAAGAAGGGTATCGCTAGTCGAAGTAAGAGCCGGGAGGTGACAAAATTTTAGATACAGTAGCAGGTAGCTCTTGTAGTTGAAGAGACTTGTCCCCAAAACAAATACTGTCAGCACACCATAACAAGAAGCAACAATTTTGCTTATCAGAATTTGTATCATCTATTGGGACAGTGAAAAGGGGCTTTATTTACTTTCATTTGAAGAGCATAAATTAAGATTGATTAATGATGTAAATGTGTTGAAATTACACGTGGCTTATCTCAAGCTTTTTTGCTGAAGAGAAACAACAATTTTGCCTATCAGAATTTGTATCATCTATTGAGACAGTAAAAAAGGGCTTTACTTTCATTTGAAGAGCATGCAATTAAGATTGATTAATGATGTAAATGTGTGGAAATTACACGTGGTTTAACTCAAGCTTTTTTGCTAAAGAGTAACAAATATTTTTTTAAGCAATTTAAAGACTTCAGGTAAAGTTTATGAGTTTATAGCACAGGACAAAGAAGTATCTGAAGGGGAGGAAAGAGATGTTTTTACTATTAGTGAATTATTTGATGGTCTTGAACAACAGCTAGACTTGTCTATGAGTAGTTTGCCTTTGTATCTAACTCATACTAGATGCTACAGAATACTCAATGATTTATCAAACTATGTACTTAAAATTAAAGATAATTTTGGTATTCATCTAGTAACAAGTAATCAAGTTATTGCGATTTATAGAATAGGTGATAATTATGCCTACTTTGATAGTAATGTGGTGTTTGTTTTTTAATTATAAAGTGTTGGTCAGTTTATGGAAGTGGTAGAAAAAGCAGTAGAATTTGCTTACTACAAAGCAGAAGAAAAAATCTTTCTGATTGAACACTTTGATGTTGAAAAAGTTAACACTTAACCTCTGATGAAGATAAACAAGTTCCAGTAACACACGAGAGGCCACAAGCTCAGGAAATTGCTAAAAATCTGGTGAGTAGGAAGGATTTTAGGTAGAGAAATAGATGACCTGATAGTTATAGAAGGAGTAACTGATTCTGCAGTGGCAATGATTGTGTGTGTTACGGAAACAACAGAAAGAGTACTGAGCCAGTAATGGACTTACAAGGGCTAGTAGAGTACTGGAACATAACTATAGGACACTCAGAAAGGGAATGTGTAAAAATACTGTACTTGAATAAAAGGTGCCAATTAATCGGAGAAGAACTCTATATTGGTGAAATGGAAAAGGAACCGATGTATATAAAGGAGATTATAAGAAAAGCATTAATTAAAAAATGCAACATTAGTAATAATGTCACATAACCATCCTGGAGAAAGCTTAGAGCTATCAGGAGAAGATTATGCAGTAATGAAAAGCTTGGCAGCAGCATGTAGCACTGAAAGCATTAGATTATTTGATCATATTATAATCACAAGTGCGGGCTATTTTAGTTTTAAGGAAAGCGGATTGTTATAGAGACTCTCAAAGGTCTTCTTTTTGAATTAGTCGAATATAAAGTATTTGCAAATCTACTCGCATTATTTGAAAAAGTGGGTGAGAAGGAAATATATGAAACTTCAAAATCATGAAAAACTAGCAAGGAAACTTCTGGGAAAAGTGAGGAAGGGGAATCCAAATGTTTTCCACCACTGGACATTGGGACTTGGATCAAAAGACAGAATAATGGGAGCTGTGTCAGTTGCGAGGCACATGCACAGTTCTGCGTGAGGCTGGCGCATAAGTGTTGAAAGTATGACAAGTGGTATTATAGAAGGTGGTATGGTTATGTTCAAATCTGAAAGAATTAAAAGAAAGGTTCGGAAACTCCCTAGTTTTAACTCCTGTTATTCTTTTGTTAAAGTGAAGAGTTGGGTGAAGCTGGCAAAGACAAACTTCTGGAATGTTTGGCTGATATGCAAAGACACTGGGCTGGGTGCTCTGCAACAAATGTGAGAAGGCGAAAAGAGTGGTCAGAACTACTAAATGACTTAAAAGTAAGTTCAGGTTTGTTTATTCATTCTTGGAGTATTGCATGTCATGTCAAAAGTCAGACAATTGAACTGAAGTTGTTGTGATTTATAGAAATTACCGTTGAAGTTCCGAATAAATGAAATACGTAGGGAAATATCCTCAATGTGGGACACATGCTTTAAAAGTGATAAAGAGAGAGAACAGTTTCCTGAATATAGTTCTGATGATTACTCTGAACATTTGTTAGTTAAACATCGGGATGTTTTGGAAAAACTCAAAGCATTTTATATTCAACACAGGTAAGAGTATTGTCCTTTTTAATTACAATTTTATCCTTTTCTTTTTTGTTTTTTCAATTTTTGTTGTGATAATTGCGAAAACAATTTCAGAGAGCTGATAGATCTTGTCCACAAATATGAAGAAATGTGGAAATCTGTGGTTAGTATTCAAGAACAGTCCCAGAATCCAGAGAGATTATTTAAAAACCGTGGAGCTCAATTACTTAAGGAAGAACATGATAGAAAACTAATATCTAAAGTAAGTTTCTGTTATGCAGGGGGAACAGTAGATGGTTAAGTTCCATTTACCAATTCCAAGTTAAAATTGATATATCAGCGATAAAGAGGCTTAAGTTGGAGAATATATGAATGCATTGGGGAAAAGTGTCTGGGATTTTGTACAGTTAATGAAGTCGGGAAGCAGGAAATTTAACATCAGTGTTAAGGATATGTATGAAAAGCTTTTGCAGCTAAACTGTACTCCTCTTCCGGCGACATTACAGAGTG
This sequence comes from Gryllus longicercus, assembly GCA_038098605.1. Taxonomy (NCBI): domain Eukaryota; kingdom Metazoa; phylum Arthropoda; class Insecta; order Orthoptera; family Gryllidae; genus Gryllus; species Gryllus longicercus. The sequence goes on from JAZDUA010000252.1 coordinate 1,732,044, forward strand.
GATGAAGGAACCTTTCATAGTTTTTGTTTTTTAGTTAATGTCCACCAAGCTCATATACCAAGTATGTGTAAGCTTGTAGTTATTGACTGAAAGAAAAAGTGATTTCGTAATCTGCAGTTCATGTCACTGACAATAGGTGTGCAATTTAGCTGTGGATGTACTTTGCACATACCCCCACAATTTCTCCAAGATCAGAGTTGTGTTTCTCTCCACAGTTTTCATGATACAGTTCAAAATATACTTGTTTATAGAACATGAGAATGTGTGTAATAATATTTATATTGTTTATTGTTCTACATTAATTCTTTCAAAACAGATTACTGCTTAGAGAAGTCAGAATCCAATGTTTTGTGGGTCCTTAAAAAATGATGGACGACAAAATGTCAGCCCGCCACGGTCAGAGCTAATGCCTAAACTGTTCAGTCGATTTTCTTAAAAATTTATATTCCATTATTGATTTAAGAGAACTGAAGGTCGTGGGAGTTTGAAACATATTTTGATTTCAGGGGGTTCTTTACTCAAAGCCTAAATATTTTAAAATTATTCTCAAAAATGACCCAAATTTTTGTATTAAACTTTGTCCTTGAATATTATAAATGATGCTTAAGAGAAGTGGTGCAGATCTCATCACAACATATCACACTCAGTTTTTAACTATAATAGATACATTTTTTTAAAGAATGGAAAAAAAATACTTGTTGATCTCCATTTCAATAAAATACCTCATTTTTCAAAAATTGCAAAAGTTAAATTTTTTTCTGCTTTTTCCTAGAGTTTTTCTTAATAAAATCTCTTCATTAAAGACATCTTGATATAAAGTCATGTACAATTTTTCGAAAACATGAGGCATTTTTGCTTAATTTTGCGTAATGCATAAATTTAAAAAAAAAGCTTTGAAAACTTTTCCATCGGTAAAACACGGAAATTTTAAGAGAATGGTACAGGTATAATTTTCATTTAAATATCTGAATTTTCAAAAATTGCGAAGCTCAAATTTTTTCTGTTTTCCGAGAACTGCAGTATTGAAGATAGAGGGTTTTTCCTTAATACATAAAATCTGTTTGTTAAAATCTTGAAATAAGACCTTGTAAAATTTTTGGAAAATAGTTAATTTTTGCGTGAAATTTATAAGTGCAATTTTTAAACAATTGTTTTCTCAAAAATTACTGCAAGTATTTTCTTGAATTTTTTCTATTTTTCCCCAACGGACAGTAAAAAGTGCTGGCGCTGGCCCCAATTTTGGCAAATTATCGATATTATAGAAAATTGTAAAAAATTAACATTGCAATAGTATAATATTGATGATACAATTTTCTTTTAAGAAAATCTGTTTTTATAAATAAGGTATTTTAATAATTTATTATTATAAGGTAATATACATTTTTTTAAAGAATGGGTATTCAAGTAATTTTTAGTTGATGTTAATGCAAAGTTAGGAAGAATGCAGGAAAGTATTCACAGCTGTACTAGTTTGTTGATTAGATAGATCAATATGTGGGGAAGGGGAGGTAAACTTTTCGGAAGTTGAATATGAATGGCCCTCCCTAATGAACATTATTTGTTTGTTGCAGATTCCTCATATGCAAAACGTCATTTTGAAAGCTATTAAGAAGAAAGAAGCAGAAGGTACACTGTTCCTTATTCGGGGGGAGCAGTTCTCTTCTATCATTGAAAGACATAATTTGAAAGACGAAAAGAAGACTGTTAAGCGAACTCCAGTAAGAAAATTAAAGAATTATTTCATTTGTATTTTTCTTTTAAATATCTTTGTACTTCAAGGAAACTAATACACTTTAGGGAAGGAATAGAAGCTGGTTTTTCATCCAGAGCAACTAGATTGACTATTATTGTTCAACTGTTGTTTCTACAACTACAACTCATTGAATTTGAATATTATTATTATTATTATTATTATTATTATTATTTTAACAAAGTTCTTAACTACTGTACAAACTACTTCTAACCAGTCTTCTTTAGTTGGAGGTGGACTTCAAAAAAATAAGATGGATTGAAATAAATGTAGAAAAGGGCAAAGAAAAATCAATATATTCCATCTCGTTTCTGGATTTTGAACTTCACAAGCTTGATTTAATCTACTAGGTAAAAACCATGAGGCTCAAGATCCACAAGGCATGTATTATGTGAAGAAATTTAATGAAACAAAACAAAAGTAGCCTCTCTGGTGGTAGGTGGGGATGCAAACTACAGATGTATACACACATTACAAGCCTTGAAATGGTTTATCACTTTTATATGGTTTGGATTCACCTGCAATTTATTTTGTTTAGTCTAGTCTATCCAGTCTAGGGAACTTTTTTTAAAAGCTACATCTAAACACAATAATAAATTTTTTTTAATTGTTACATATATTTAAAAAAAAATTGATAACATAATTCAATAAGAACATGAAAAAAATTATAAATTGTTCTAAATTTCTTCCATTGATAAAAACAAGGGCCACTTAAAAGAATGATGCAGGTCTCAGTTGCATTGAACTCTCAATTTTTGGAGATAACATGTTGGAAACAATGACCATTAGATTTTTAAGTGTTGACCCAAGTGAGTATGTCAGAGGGACTGCATGGTGTAACGGAGTAGCACATGGACAGTTAACTCAGTGGATTTGAGTTCGAGTGGAAACCTTTTGTTGTTGTTTGAAAACACTTTGCTGGTTAGTGTTTTATATTGCAGAGAAAGTCGGCTCCCTGGCCACCTCTGGCAGTGGGACTTCGAAAAATTTCAGAGTTGCTGTATAAGGAACTTGGATAAATTTTATTTCCAAAACACCTCTATTTTTTACATTTTTTAAAATTTCAATCACACAATGTAATTGAAATATAACATGTTTAATAAAATCACAAAATATAAATTTATGGTAAATTTTAAGACTTTAGAGATAAATTTATGAAGATTTTAAGACTAACACTTTATCATAGAATATGTATTGTGCACTACTGCACCTTATAGGTGAATCGTAATGTTAAACACACCAAGATAACTGACATTTTCATTGGTAATTTTTTAAACTGAATATTGAATTCTTCTTTTTTGGTAATATCTTTTCTAGTAAAATGGTAGTGTCAAAATATAGTTTTTATTTTGCTCATAATATTTAATTTCTGTTATGTGTTTTTCTCACTTTTTCATTTTTTCCCTTCAGTCCCTTGAAAAGAGTATAAGTGAAGTTTCATTGTATAATACTCTAAATGCCTCAAAATTAATAAGTAACCTATAAGATAGCATTTTCCATTGAAGGTAAAAATAGGCAAAAGGCTAAAATTCACAGCTTAGTGATTGAATAACAAAAAGATGCCAGTACTCTTCAATTATTCTTAGATCATTTTATCCAGGACAGTGATACTATTAACAGTATCTATAACAATTTCTTGCATGTCTGGGGTAGTAATATTAAGTTTGAGCAACTGGCGCAAGATATAAATTTCAAGATTTTTGTTTCGTTCAATATTCAAATTACAATAGGTTATAATATTATTCTTAAAATTTTGTTTTTCATTATTTATCTTTTTTAATGAACATAAAAATAAAATAGAAAAACATTGATAAGTAATCAAATGAAGCCTATTGTAAAAAAAATAAATAAGAAACTATTAACTATTACTGTTTTATTTATATGAGCTATCGGGTGTAAATTTTAAGATGAAAGGTTGAAATTTTGGGAAACTAAAGTATTTACAGGGTTACTATTTGTATGTAGCCCTTTTTATGATCAGTGTCAGAACATGAGATATTCTATAAAAAAAAGTTCTGGGAAAAAGTAATTTTTTTCTTTGTTGATTATAAGGTTTAAAATCTTGATATGAAAGCCTGAAAAAATTCTCAAAACAAGTTTGTAATCTACAGAAAATCATGATTGAAGACAAAATTCAAGTGTGTAAAGTGGTTAAGAAAGTTTAAACTGGTATAAGAAGCTGATAGAAGATTTTTTTTTCATTTGTATAAAGTACATTGGAATAAATAGGCAAATTGATTTAAATCTGGCCAAATTTTTTTTTTTTTTCACTTCAAATATGATTTTCAACATACAATTTTTTTATCCCTGGTATCACTTTTGCTGTCTTATTCCTCCTTTGTTTTTTTAGCAATTTTGAGAATTTTCAGTAGATGTAAATATCTTAAACGAAACATATTAGAGAGCTTTTTTAGTTACTAGAGATTGATTTAGCCAAGATTGCAAAAGTATTGTATGCTTGTGGCCAGGGTCATGACTTGCATCTGTTCAAATTTTTATCTAAAGCCTGCTTAGCTGCTGTTTCCCTGTGGTTAAGTTCGACGGTGAGGCCAGAGTAATGCTAACTACGGTTGGTCCGAAGCTAATGCATAGTCAGCTAAATTCCAACAGTTTTGCTTCTTCTTATAGAAGAAAATGCTCATATACTGTTGGTGTTTTGTTGTGCTCTAGTATTATAATTTAGCAACACAACAATTGATTACCACTGAAAGTTGCAAAAACTGCAACCAGAGAGCTCCAACTGACTGCATCACGGACGACAATGTGTGAACACTGTGTGCACAAAATTATTGGTGCGCTATCGTAAATGGATAAAGTAAAACAGGCATCAGATTTGTTAAGTTGTCAATTTCATTTTGTGTAGATTTTGAGTTTCTACTCGATTCCAACCACCCATTCATGCTACAGAGCGGAGAAGATTCCCAGAAGAAAGGAGTGGGGACTGATTAAATAGTAACATTAATAATAATAATATAAATTTTATAAAAATATTAGTTAACATTACAGAAGTATTTTTAGTCCTTGATTTTTTATTTTTTTTTAATACAATACGTTACATAAGATATATAGCGATTAAAGAGCGACGAATAAAAATGGTACATACCCATAACTTCATTGTTATTTTAATTATTATTTTCATAAATATGAATTATTCTCATTATCATTACTTGATAAATTAAAGGAGACAATTGTTTGAATGATTTTTCATTTGAGAGAAGATTACTTTGCTGCATTATTTACATCTAGCTTGTGACCTCTTTCAGTCTTCAGTTTGCTCATAATTATTTCAAATTAGATCTTTTTCTGACCAGCCGTGGCTTTTTTTTTTTTTTTTTTTTTTTTTTTTTTTTTTTTTTTTTTTTAGTTATTAAAATGAATTATTCACATCAATTCACTAACGAATTCGCATTTAAACAATTCTTTTAAATGCATTCAAACAAGTGTAGATCAAGTTGTACAAGATGTTTAAAAATATAACTATTACTGGGATCAAAAATTATCTATGAAAAAGGATGTTCTTATAATAAACATATTAGCAGTATTTATAATTTCAATAATTATTTCTACCTCTATAATTTGTTAATGAAATTGAAAGATGAGGCAATAAACTGTATTGAGGTTAATTTTAGGTGATAAGTGAATGTGCATAACCAATTCATAAACGTAGCTTGTACAGAATTAGCCTAAGGGTACATTTAGAGAACTAAGAGTGCACTCTTTAGATAGAAAAAACTGCATATTAATAGTTGTTTTATTTTTGACAATTTTAATATTGGTGTTTTTTGATATCAGTTTCATTTCATATTCATATTGGCGGCTGGTATAAATTTTTGATCTCTTTTTTTCAAATATCTAAAAATTTTACTGAATTTGAATATTTAAATTTATATCGGATTTAAATAAATAAACAAATTAAAAAAATCATGCTTTTAGTACTTCTAAATAACATTTTTTTAAATAGCATACATTAAAAATAACATACTAATTTTTTGTAATTACGAAATATAAATTGGAAACCAAAAAAGAATTTGTTGACATGAACTGGAAGTATTCTTACATCGTCAATTCTTGATGTCCATGAAGTGATGACATTCTTTACAAACATTTATGAAATGTGATGCTTGTATAGCTCTGGGATATTATTCTCGGGTAATGCCCGACAAATAATTTTGTACAAAACATGTTTGAAATTGAGTATAGTTTCATCCTTGATAATGTGCGTCCAAAAGTAGAAAAGACCAGCTCAAGTTTACTTACGAAAAAATGTCCAATTATTTTTTGTGATTGACATAAACAGAAAAAGGTTTATAAAATTACCGAAAATGTAATATTAACATTCCTGAATATCAAAAGTTTTGAAACGTACAGGTTTGTGGTTGTACTTGTTAAAATGGTTCCTTCAGAAAATATGAAAATATTTCCTTGCCACAAGTTACAGATTTTCTAATTTAAAAAAATGATAGATTTTGATTCAGTTACATATGAGTTCTATGAAACTTGATCAAATCAGTAGTTATGTATAATTCTGCATAGCAAATACTATTTCCATATCTTTGATTTCACAGACCTACACCATAACTTTTGGAAATCACATAAGATTTACAATTTATAGTGAAGGTAAGGTGGTCATGAAAGTATAGTTTTACATTGCTTTGTGTATCAAAATTACTGTTCCAATGGAACTGAATTGACTAACTTGTATTTGAAGTGTTCTGTTTCGGTGTGGAAAGTTAATAGCCATGTTAAAATTGTATTTTGAACCAAAGGGTATAAAATAATAGTGGTTTTGATTTATAATATCTCCCAATTTCTCAACAATAACAAAATTGAATGTAAATACTTAGTTTATGTAATATATATTTATCCATTCCTTACTCTGATTTTTTTGTTAAATTGGTGTCAAAGTATTTGTATCATCAGAGAAGTCTCTATTTATGATGCCAATTGCCGTTACTGGAAGTGATTATTAGAATGTTTCAGGTCTAATCTTTGTTCTTTCTTAATTTTGCCATTAACTATGTTATGAACCTTTATTTTAACCACAGAGTCATTGTATGAAACAGTGTGCATTTTTTAAGTATTCTATCTTTTGGTTAATTATAACATAGTTTAAATTAGTAATATTCGTAATGTTTCCTAATTTTTACATTCCTTGATTTTTAGATGACAAGCTCAGCTCTGATGGGTCCTTCTGCCAAAAGAAGTCGCACTGTAGAAAATGGAACTTCAAATGGCCACACAACACAAAGCCATCGTAAAGCTGTGCGCCAATTAGAAATGAAATGATACTGATACAGATGTGCCAATTACATTGCAATGAAATTTTCTCTGTGGGTCGGTCCTAGTGAAAGCAACCAAAAATTTCTAATCTTCAACCTTACTATCTAATTTCTATGTACTTTGATGTAAAACTTGTAAATATCATGTTACTGTTATTGGTTTGTGCAGTGTTCTAGTTTTAATGTCACTTGTTTTAGATGTTTTGTTTTCTAAGAAACCAGGTTTGAGAGATTCATGAATGCATAGAATATGCGATATGGGGTAGTTGACAAACTGGGACATTTTATTTGGATAGTGAAAATAAAATTGCAGTTTTTGTATCTCGTCATTCAAATTTAATACACATCCTAACCACAAATGCTTATATTTTCATTATTACAAATACAACAAAATCTTTGAAAGGAGTATTATAACTACCTTGCAGATGACAGGCAGTTCTTCTGAAGTTTGAAAATGGAAAAACTTTTCGATGTGTTGGATCAGGTGAAGATGTAATTCTCTCTTCTTTTAACAACTTGGAACTGAATTGTTCCATAAATTTATTTATCTTAGCTCTTATAGTTATTAGTTAGTTGTTCTGTGTAGTTTCCTTTGTTTTTCACTTCAGCATTTTCTTTTAATTAGTAATTCTCTTGAACCTTCCAAACATTTGTTGAGTCTTCAATCTTTCCATCATTTTTCAATATCTGCTGGCTTATCATCCTTGTCCTTAACCAACAAAATGCATGACACTGCTGTGGACATTGTGTAACAGACAAAAAAGTAACTAGTAAATGAAATTGTGTTTCAAGAACTAGGAATCCTGTGCAGGAATGGAGAAATCAGTATGCAAATCAGGATGTCCACTCTCTTGCCACATACTATCCAATTATACCAGTTGAATCAAAATGTGTTAAAATATTCTGTACCCCATGTATATTTTCATGCTTTGACATTTTAATAACAATAACTTTGCTAAACATGTGCAACTGAAACCAAATTATATATTTGAATTTTTTTTTATTCATATTTATTAATTTAAAATATTTGTAACTTAAAATTAAACAAAAGGAGTATTTCTGTTAGATTTAATGTACAGTAAAATCATTTGAAATTCTGTAAAAAGATTTCTAATAAGTGTTTTTGGAAGAATGTAAGGGGAAATAGAATTAAAGACATGATTTTCAATGTTTCAGAATTTAAAATCTGGTTTTCCCTCTCAATTAATGCACCAACTGCTCAAAATATTCTGTCCCCCCTCCTCAAAAACCAACCACAAATTGACAAAAAAAGACAAAGAAATCAGATGTGATCAGGTTGATTTCACATGGAATGACCCCAGTACACATTTATTATTTGATAATGTAAATAGATTATTTTAATATGATATGTATAGTAGTAATTTTAGAGCTGATTTATGTTTTTAATCAATCGTAAATTTTAATGCTCAGTACGTTCGCACTAAGAAAAATATGAATTGTTTGTATATTCTTATTCTATGACAAGCAGCAACACTTGTATATAATTGTACATGTTTATAATAAATATTTCTACATAGTTCCTATTAAATGGACTCAAATACCAATATTTTTTTTATTTAAAAAAATTATTTAACATAAAAAAAAACAGTTAAAGTGTTACATACAATAGGGAAAAGCACAATCTGTGCTAGTTTTCTTGGGCTCTGAGAACACTGACCTAACTCATATTACGTTGAATTATGAATATAGGATGCAAGAAAATTGTTACTGCAAATTGATTAGTAGGAAGAGGAAATTTAATTTAAATTCGGTGTTGTATTCCTCAAACCACTAATGCAGTAGCGGAAAGAGTCAATGCCAGCTGGAAACGCCCACAATTAATGGGTGAACTAGTGGTGCTACAAAATGGCACATTCCCTAACTAATAAGTTTTCTATTTCCTTTGGTCTGGGATAGCAATTCTGTCTTGCCAGCTACCATCTTTCGATGACCAAAGTGTGTGTATGTTGTTTTTTTTAATTTTCCCAATTTTTCGATTTCTGAATAGTAAAACAGAAATATATTAAGAATATTAAAAAACAGTATAACCCAAAATATGGCAATTTTCTTTGAAAAATTTTGAGTTTTTAAGAAAATGATGTTTAAGTATTACTGGAAATATGAAATTTAAAGCTCTTTTTCACAGAAAACTATTGAGTTTTTGAAAAACTTCATTGCAAGTCATTTAAATCACTCTTGAATGCAATAGTGTTAACAAATCACTGGAAAACTGCATATTAACAGTGTGAGATATCTTTAAAAAAATTGATGATAAAGGTTTTTTGGTTCAGACACTGTTGTACAAAATTAAGGTCTTTAAAAAAGGTCAGGTACATTTTTTGAAAAAAATTAGTAGTTTTTGCGAAATTTTCGCTTGAAATTTACGAAAAAAATTCATAAAATTCACTCCAATTTTTTGTTTATAATTTTCTTCACATATGTAATGAGGGATGGTAAGAAATATGGTGCTAGCCCCATTGTCAGGTATTGCTCTTTTGTTTTTCTTTTTTCTCTCTCTCTTTCGAAAACTACAAAAAACAAATTTAAAAGTACAAAATTGGTGTCATGCAAAAGTAAAAAATGTCATGTTGAATTTTTTTTAACTAGTATTTTTTGCGTAATTTGCGTTTGAAGTTACGGGGAAAAAAATTACAAAAACTGCTCAATTTTTTTTTCTTTAAGTTTTCTCCACATATGTGATAAGGGACGCTAAGATATGTGGTTGTAGTCCCATTTTCGGGCATTGCTCCTTTTTTTTTTTTTTTCGAAAATTGCGAAGGAATTTCAAAACTACAAAATTGAAAATATCTCATAAAAAGTGTAGTAAATTAGCTTTTGAAATAAACTAGTGGTGCTATGGAATGGCGCAGACTTTCTCGCCGTCGTTTTCTAATCTCTTAACTTACTTTTCCGACAAGCCTCATTCTTTTCACAGCTGCTTTCATTTTGTCGCCCCGTTTTTTTTTCTTTTTTTTTTTCCCCTCATATTTTCTCAATTACTCGGCTCCGTAATGCTAGAACAGAAACCGCCATACACTTATTACTGTGGTCCGGATAATTATGTAATAATTTTTCCTGAAGCAACTCTGTCAAGTCAAATCAACGATATCTTCACGTTTCATATCGGTTAGCGCCAAAAAACGTTGACTATTTTGTACATATTTTGCCCGAAAGTACATATTATACTCAAAATAATTCATTTTTACATGTTACTGAATTTTTCCTCGTTTTCTACTATTTGTTTATTTAAATTTTCATTTTTCCTGTACGTTTTTGATAAGGAATCTTCCAGGCAATCAGTTCAGCTTTGTCAAACTTTTTCCTTTTTTTTTCTTTTCTCTAGCGTCCTCTCAAATGCCGCTATTGCATCGCGTTGGAATGAGTCTGGCAGTTACTGCAAATAAAAGGGTAAATCGACCACGCAATCCCTGGTTCTGATGTGTTGGTTTTCAGCGTGAATATCTCAGAGAACACAAAGAGAGTTAGGTTTGTGAAAATAATGTTTAGTAGGCGATATCACGCACTCACATTGTTTGTCAGGGGTCTCCCTTGACCTTGATAACCTTCACCAGAAACTATTCGCCCAGCTCAGGAAGCGCTGTTGACTTTTCTTTCCCAGGTTGTCACACGCGAACCTCCTTTGTTGTTTATAAATTATCTCTTTGAACCGAAAATCTTAAGTAAAATCACGATGTGGCACTGAAGCTTTTGGATTAAACCTTAATGGGGCAGTGGTAACGTTGAGTGAGAATTTAGCACAGGCAAGTACGCCTGTATCTGTTTCTACTTTCCCGTATACGTGCGGGAAAGTAACCTTATACGTAGTATAGGGAAAGTTATGTAATGTTACGGAAAATCGATTTCGAGATTTCAACGGAAATGCACGTTTTAGGGTCCCCTGAAACCGATTTTCTTCTTCTTCAAAACGCCCGTCCGTCCGTCTCGTGTATTTGAACAACACTAGCGTCTAAACCAAGTGAAGGATTGTTTTCAAATTGAAGAAACCCTTGCCCATTTGGCCTGAGTCAAAGTTCTGCGATTTTGAAAATAATTCATTAGTTTTTGGGGGATACTTTACATGAAGCCCCTGGGACACTTTCTAAATTTTCTCAAAAATGTCTTTTCTTTAAATTCTTATAATATAGTACAATGCACTTAGATATGTGGCATAGGTTTGATTTTCACGGTTAACTCTAAATTTTCGAAAATTACAAAAGTTCGAAGTTTTTGGGGGTCTTCCTACAACAACAAAATTAAAGGTAGAGATTACTTCTTCAAATACAATACGTTGTCCATCATTTGTTCTTTCATTAAGGTCAGGTACTTTTTTTTTTTTTTGAAATTTTTAATAGTTTTCGCTCAATATTACGTGCTATTTTAAAAAATTACCAAAACAAGATTTTCTCAAAAACCGCTACAAATTTGTTCTTTAAACGTTTGGTATGGATTGTGCTAAATGCACTTTATAAGATGACATAAACGCCATATTACTCTTTTCTTTTTCAAAAATTTAAAAAATGTAATTTTTTGACTTGTCTCTCACACTATTTACATTAGCAGTAATTTGCTCACATATTTATGAGTACATGTGCTTTAAATAATGTCACAAAAAGCTTCTCGAAAACTCTACCGTTTTCAGTCAATACTAGCTCAAAATTTCGCAATTTCAGTAACGCTCAAACGCCATTTTCTCAAAAACGGCTCCAGTTTTTTCTTCAATCTTTTCGCACGGATAGTGCTAATTGCACCTTTTAATATGACGTAAAGTTCATTTCGTTTTTTTTAATTATACAAATGTAATTTTTTTTAATATCTCTCTCACCGGTAATATGCACATTTCCAGCACTTTGTAAACAGTATTTATTTGCGAGTTAATGTGCTTCAAATGACTTTTAATAAAGTTTTTCGAAAACTCAAAACTTTTTTGTGAAAAAGTGCTTCGAATTTCGAATATACTGCAGCGCTTAAGCGCCATTTTCTTAAAAACGGCTCCAAATTTTTCAAAGAAAATTTCCATTTAGGACGCGGTTTTACTGTTCTTTAATATTCTTAAAACAATATTACCGTTCTATTATTAGTAAATCGAAAAATTAAGAAAAGTTCAAAAAATGGATTTTGGGCGGCGATAGATTGTGGGGCGAAGAGTATGTGGCAAGTTCGAAAAGCTACCCGAGACCAAAGGAAATAGAAAACTGATACGGGAAAGTCTGTGCCATTCTGTTGCACCACTAGTTTAACAAGTCTTTCCAAACACGCTCCTTTCTTTCTGTATTCAGAATTCAACTTCTATATGGCTTAGGGTAGGAATACCAGAATTAAGAAAACCTGCACATATTACACGTCTCCCCGTAGCATGGCACATACAATTTTTAAGTGTTTCTGGTGTAAAATAAAAAATAATCCTTAAGGCCATTTTTCTAACTTTTCCCTCTCCACTCTTCTGGATTTTCTTCTACATCAAGCCGTTGCTGAACCTGATAATACACTCTTGTTGCTGCGCTGCAGGTGCGGAGATGGTGGTAGTGCAGCAGTGTTTGCCTGTTAACTGAAGACAGATTTAATCGACATACCTCGATTGTCTGTGTAAAGGCACGTTCTTTGAACTGGAGCCGAATAGCAGAATGTTCACCAATATCAGCAACTATCTCATTAGTTGCGTTGGAGAGTTCGAATAATTGTATAGTCAGCAAGATTAGTGTTCTTGGTCTGTCAAAAATTCGTTTTTTTCGTGCTTGGTCAATGCCGAGGTTTCGCAACCACACGGTGCTTGTGAGAAAACAAAAGTTTTTGGTAATTGTTTCATTTGTAGCAGCAAACGGGAAAATGTGGGTAAAGAAACGCTCCTTCTCCTTTTTCAAAATAGACACATTTTGCTTGCTTGCAGGGAGTTCTCAATATTACCAACAGATCTACTACATCCTCGCCAATTTCGATCATGGTCTTAGTTTTTGGATTTAAGGACAAATCTGTGTTCATTGTCGGAGTGACTGCGTCTTCCTTCGCTTGTTTGCATGTCCTTCCTGCTGATAAAAATGATACATGTCCTTCCTGCTGATATCCTATGAATCATTGCGCCTAACACACTCCGCAAATTTTTTAGAGCTTTTAGTTCGCTGCGCATTTTATAGATACATCTAAGTAGATCTACTCGTGATTGATATTTTGACACATATTCAATATAATTGTCACGGATAAACTGTTGTATCTTGAATGAGATAAAACCTGCTATTGCTGACGCATTGAACTCGGACCGTGATTTGCTTATGTTATTTAGTTTGCATGCGTTAGAGAGTGTTAAGGTTTGCCAACAATAACTTTGCCTGAAAATACGTTTTTTACATATTTGTAAATATGTAAAAACCAAGTCTTTTTTTTCAGATTTTTCAAAATAACTTAAAAGTCATCCAGTAAAAAAACGCTTAAGTCTAAAATTTGTACGTAGGTATCTACACATGTCAAGACCTTCAAAACCTACGCGTTGCTGAAAGCACGATTGTCTTCCAAAATATTAAAATTTTATTTTTCCTTTTTCCAATTAAAATGTAAATTGATTCACAAGGCGCCATATTCATTTGCATAGAACCTCATTGGGTGTAAATTACCTATAGGAGTTACGTATAGTGAGTTTCGAGAGTGGGTTAGGTGTAGTGCCGTTTTCATAATAACATCCGGGCAAATTTTGCACACTAACGGCTATACCATTGATTATAGGAGAAAACCTTGTCGGCACAAAGTGTAGGCAATTGTATACTCTTTCATTTCGTATCAGGTTAATATTTTCGAAAAATTGATAGTTTTAAAGTTATAATGAGATAAAGTTGGATAATTTCCATTTTTCATGTGTTTCACTTCTATCACGTAATTTCGCGGAGCTCTCAAGGGTAAACCATTGATTGGAGAAAAATCTCAATGGCATTAAATGTAGGTTATATATATATATATATATATATATATATATATATATATATATATATATATATATATATATATATATAATGTAAGCTCATTTTAAAGGAAAACTGTTGAGCTTTCTAGAAACTTTATCTGACATTATTTAAAGCACATGTACTCATAAACACATTAATGTAAACAAATTGACGGGAATGTAAATATTAACGTGAGAGTCAAGTCAATAAAATTATTTTTTTTGTAATTTATGAAAAAACAAACGAATAGAGCAATACGACGTTTATGTCATCTTATAGAGTGCATTTACCACTATCCCTACCAAAGTTTAAAGAAAAAATTGGAGCCATTTTTGAGAAAATATTGTTTTTGTAATGTTTTTAAAATTGTACATTTTGCTCGGAATATTGCACGAAAACTATTAAAACTTTCCAAAAGATGTACATGACCTTAATGAAAGAAAGAATTATGGACAACAAATTTTATTGGAAGGAAAAAACAGTGTCTTCAATTTTGTAGTTAGAGGAAGACAATGGAAAAAATTCAAATTTTTGAAATTTCCGAAACTTTAAAATTGACAGTGAAAATCGGATCTATGGCACCTTTATAGGTGTGTTTTACTCTATTCTTACAAGAAATTTAAAGAAAAAAGTCTTTTTTGAGAAAATTTTGAAAATGTCCCGAGAGCTTCATGTAAAGTACCCAGTTTTTCAAAATCTCAAAGCTACGACTTGAGCCAGATGGTCAGGGGTTTCTTCAGTTTAGAAAAAAATCCAACCCACGGTTTAGGCACTTGTGTTGGTCACAGACGGACGATTTGAAAAGAATCCCTTTGTTGGTATCAGGGGCTCCCAAAACGTGTATTTCCGTTGAAATCCCGAAATCGATTTTCCGCAGCATTACAAAACTTTTCCTATACTACGTATATTACTCCGTATGTATGTACGAACGCGTAGAATAGGTCTTTAGCAGGCCGTCACGCACATTGCGTGTGCAGAAACATAAAGTTTATGTTCCAAGTCTAAATGCACTGTTTCCGTTTCCTTACGCCTGCAGGTGCTTAGGTCGCTTATACTTCGCCAATTGGGTCGGGTTGGTGTAAAGCGATCTCGGAAATGAGTTTTTTTCGAGTCACCTCCTCTTACGTTCTCGCTACCGTTTACGCTGTAGAGAATCAATGTAGAATATCAAAATCAAACTGGAAAATAGAGACAGTAATGAATGGAATGATTAAGCTGCATATTAAAAAGCATTAGAGAGTTTCACAATGTCACCTTTCCACCTTTCTCAGAACTGATCAAGTATTGCTAATGAGATGCAGAATAGGTCACACCAAGTTCACCCATTAACATTACATCTCGAAACTAGTGGGGCTACAACAGCACATATTCTCTCACCCCTCACTAACGGTTATGTAATAATATTATACCACAATTTCAGTCTATATTGACACATCACAGACAATGAACGGTGACAAGAAATCGCGCATGCAGCGATGGGCGCTGTCAACAATGGGCACATATTTTCTTATCAATTCTTGTTAAAAATGCCAATTTTGCCATAAATAGAACTGTTTTTCAGTTTGCGGTGTTGTGGTTTAATGGAAGTTCTTCTAATGCGTTTTTTATGGAAACTTTTGCTTGGTTCGAATACATACAACTAGTAAAATGTGACGTCGCCAACGCTGTAAACTGTTTTAAAAATAGCTTCATGTGTTGAAAACGTCTTTCATGCTCAGCTTTGTTCAAATATGTTCTTTCAGTATCTGGCAGACTTACCAAAGTATCGTAGAAGCTGATAATGTTATACTCATGTTCAAAAGTTCCCAACACCCAATGACCTTGTGTATTATTTCTATACGGGATGTGAACAGGTCTTATTGCAATTTCAAAATTATAATCGCCGTAACAAATACTTGCAGGTTGTGATGCTAATAGTTAAATTGTAGTACAGCTTCATTTGTACGCTTTTTTGCTAATATGAACAAAAATGTACTTAGGACATTTGCATTAGCACATGGAGGGCAGTTTTTACACTGTGGGATTGTCTGTTGTTTTGTAGTCTTCTATTGTAATTTTGTAGTAGTCAGTATAGTTGTTTGGCTTTAATGCCTGTCATTTCCTTTTTGTTCGTCTCCACGGTGTAAATGCCTAGTGGTGTCTGTGTCCCTTTGTCTCGTCGTTGCATTCCGGTGATGTCGTGGTGGGTGATGTGGAGTCTGGTTAGGTTGTGCTTGATTGGGTTTTTGCTGTACCTTGTGATGTGATTGTTAGTGCAGTCATTAAGTCTTTTGTTAGTTCAGTTGAGTCAAGAACTGAAGCCAAACTGATCCTGACTGGTCCCATCCTTCCTTTTCCCTGTTTTGATGATCCGGGGGTGCCTTGGGAGGGACGAGGAGTCTTTGAGAAAGTCTGGATTGTCGGAGGTAATTGAAGCTGATTGAGGATCTGAAACTGAGAGAGAGGCTGGAAGCGGTTTTGAGTGTCTGGTGCTTTGGGGACAGTGGCCGGTTTTGGTGTTACTCCATTTTTCACAGATGGAATTCGCCGCCCAGGAGGAGTTTTTTGGAGGATCTATCTGGGGAGGAACTGGACCTGGGGGAGGTGTCATGTGCTCGTCGCCCTGGACCTGCTCGAAAGGATTAGGGTCATCGCAACATCCGTTGACGTATTTACCAATGCAGTTGCCTGCATTCCTGGATCGTCGGCCATTTCCACCTCGTCGCGGCCGAAGCTGCGCCTGAACCAGGAACCGCCGGTTGCTCTCCGGTACATGCTTCGGGGATTGTTAGATAGGTCAGCCGTGTCTACCGGTGCTGCTTCCAGGGAGTTCGTATCCACTTCTCCAACAGCAATAAAGTGCGTGTTGGAGTGTGAAATTAGTCACGTCCTATTCTGGTGTCTAACGCTAGAGTCGCGGGGTCGCAAGGGTCTCTATAAGCTTTCGACAAGATGCTCGTAGAGGGAACAAGCCAGTAAATTTCTAGCTTTCACAAGCTTTTCACTAGCTTCCACAAGCTTTTCACTAGCTTCCTCGTGCCAGTAAGTTCTGGTAGAACGAGGGCCCTGTCAGCTTGCTTCGTCAGTTGGGGCGCTAGTGATGCCGAATCTGTCAGCAGAGCCCATTTTCAGCACAGAGATGTCAAGAATGCGTGACTTTCAGTGCTGCTGAGGGCAACACTATTCCCTTTGTTCGAGGTCATCTTTGAAGTCGCGACGTACTGGTTAAAATCAGTGGCGGCTGGTGTCCGAACAAACTGAAGGTTGCAACTCCATTGAATGATAAAAATGTAATTTCCAAAATTCAGAACACTAATATAATATAAAATGAAAGTAATTCATATAAATTAATAAAAAACAAGTAATAAAAACAAATGTGTATTGAAATGTGACTATCATGTTTTTATGTGTAGTGTCTGTGTCAGGTATATTCATTTCCCGCGCTTGTAGTTCTGATATTGATTTCCAGTGTTGCACAAGCACTATTGTTTGGACACGTTTCTTGAAGTAATAAATGCATTTTTCTCTAAAATAAAGTTTTATTTTCATGTTACCCAAGTTGTGTTCGGTAATGGACAGGGGTAAAAGGGTTCGGGGGAGACAATTTGCATTTTTAGCCCATTCTACAGATATAAAGAATATAAAATTATAGCACCCTCCGGACAAAAGCGACACCAGTGTATTTTTGCTTTGAAGCGAGAGTTAGACAATTTTGGGCCCGGGGCAATGCTGAAACGTAACCCCCTCCCCCCCCAAAAAAAGTGAAAGTAGTATCAAGAAACTATTCGAGATATTTTATTTCAACAACTAACAAAAATTACGTTTAAACTAGAAAAAGATTTTGGAAATATACTTTAAATAATAGTTTTAAATTGAAAAGTATTAGTGATCAAATACAGTAGAACCCCGGTATTCCGAACTAATTGGGGTGCGGTCTGATCGGATTCGGAAATTTTCGGATTTTCCGAAAACATGTACCATACATATACAAATACATGTATAGAATTACCAGCAGAATGGAATTACTCCGCAACGGAGAGTGCGATGGAAGAAAATGGTAAGATGGAGTAGCGATCGCATCATCGAACTTATTAAGTTCCTTACGGCAAAAGATAACCAATTTTTCAAGTTCTTCTAAATGAAAATTTCTGCGACATAAACATGTGATATACACCGTCGTTACCAGTGAAATAAATGTTTCATTTCGACAACTTGTTTAAATCATTAGTTGTTGAGTTCTACAGTAATTATAAAATTCTTTCTTTACACTGGAAATAAGAATTTTATTTATTTTGTTTATTTTCCTCCATCCCGAAATTTGTTCGGATTATCCGAAATTTCGAATTGGTGGGCCTCGGATTCGGTTCTTCTGTAATACATTTGTAGAAATATAATAATCCATGGCGAACTTAAATCGCTAAAGCAGTTTGTGTTTAGTTAGTGTTTAATAAAATTAATTGTTAAAAACACAAAATAATAAATATGAATTTCAGTAGAACCTATTTTAAAGCTAGCGTTTTTATTAATTTCATATAGTTATAAGTAATGACTAAAATTACATTGACGGTAAAAACATTAATAGAAAATGTTATGAAATACTAGGGACCCGGCAATGCTTCGCTCGTATTACACTTCACATGCTACTGGTCACGTGATTGTTAATCACCTTTTACGCTACGCTCTGCAAAAAAATCAATAGACGAAGGACTCTCGCGAGTGTGGTTCCGCCTCTCTCTCTCTCTCTCTCTCTCTCTCTCTCTCTCTGGAGAAATTTCACAATTGGAGGGGCAGAATTCGCAACAAAGACGTCTTCATAATCGTACTTCAGTGCGCGGCGGGTTGCATAGATCGTAAAACGCCCTGATCAGGGCCCTTGAGTCTACATAAAATCATCACCAACGCTCGTCTATGTGCGCAGGCATATGCACATTCCCATTGTAATATGCCCATATTCTTCCAGGAAGCGCAAGCAATAAGTTGACAAAGTTTTATTGCAATCGGATGAACGGTATGGCAGCGCATTAAGCATGAACCAAAAACATTGGTTTTTATATATTAAATATCTGACTAATGTACCGCGATTTATGATAATGATTTTTTCGAGTTCTAATTGCAAGTCACTAAGGATCACCCGGTCTGCCCATACCTAGCCCCGGCACTGAGTACCACTATCTTCGTAAATCGCAGTTCAAATGTCTGAACATTTTCTTGTCATTTTCAAACGTTTCATGTACTAACTTATTCATACTTTTATCATTTTTGCAATAATATAAATAAAACACTTAAAATAACATTGCTCTCACAATAGATAAATTGCCGTTTATACACAGTGTCTAAATATGTTGAACAAACACAGCTTGATATGTATGAGCCACTAAGATAATGTAAACTTACAAGAATTTATTTGTGTAAAAGCTAAGCTTACATATTACGTACCAAATCAACTGTTTATTTCTGCACCAGGCTTGTCAAGTCTTGTGCTAATTGTATCCTAACAACTGGCTCCAAATATTCATAAAAACTTTGAAATCAAAATATATTTAAAGTATAACGTTTGATAATAAAAGGTTACCTTGTTATTTTTTAATCGTCACCTGAACTGATGGTAATTTTTATGCTGTAAAATACTGCAATTTGTTACGTAAAAATGTCATTTAGGATGTACAACTAAAATTTTAAACATGTGGCCTGAATATTTGCAATTCTAGTCTTAAAATTTGGATTCAGCACAGGAAACTTCAAAATTATTATTAGTAATATGATAAAAAAGTAATATTTATTTATATTTTTAAATAACCATATATTTATTATAATTGATACATTGAAAAATTAAAAGTTGAATTATAACAAATTTTGATAAAGTTCGTGTTTAAGGCTCCACTTCGTGAAAAATTTAGAACATTTTTGGTACTGTATTTTTGAATATTCTGAATTTCCCTCCTAAGATTATTACATTTTAATACGGGGAAAGGTGACTCAGGGTATTACCTGATGTCACTGCAGCCGTTGGTGATAAGATTTTCGACAATAGCTAGGTCGAATTCAGTTGCTGTCTGGAAGAGAATTCTAGCGGCCGGTTGCTCTGATCGGTAGTTTTCTATGTGTTTTTTATGAATACCATGACGAATGCCGGAACAGTACTCTAACAAACGAACTTGGGACCGCGCGCGATCTTTCTTCCCTCTTCCTATTCTCACCTTTACCTGCCCTTTACTTACAAACACTAGCGGTACCCCGCTGGTGGGAGGTACTTGGTGGGGGAAACCCCGCTAGCTGACGGTAGGCCGGTGCCGGATCTCACAATCCAGCGGAGGAGGAACACGGCCAGCTCCAACGAAGAAAAGCATGCACTACACATATGGGAGGGGGGCCTTCGCAGTTGACGCGTCCGGAATCACTAATCAATTACAATTTGATGTAGGTAATATTTCTCGCAATGAGAATAAGTTAAACAGTTTTATAAAATAATTTTCAAAAAGTTGCCAGTTCTTAAAGATATAGGAAGGAAAGAGTCTCTTCGGCTCGAAAAGCTCAGGGGCCCAAAATTCGTTATGTTGACACTTTTCATATTCGATGAAAGGTGTGTGCAAATCTTTCATAAATTTAATTTTATTATAAAGTAGTGCCTTGGCTTTATCGGTAGCAAAATACTAATTTTTACTGCGAACCATTTTCAAAATGAAAAGGTAGTGACTTGATGTCTGATAGAATTAGTCATGTTTAATTCAAATTTGTAAACGATAAGCGCAGTCAGAACTTAAAAAAACAGTAAGAAAGCAAATATCATTGTAAATAACAAATGTGACAAGAAATACAAACCTTGGCAACCGCGTAATAGGACCAATAACTTACTAATGCTGTTGGAAACGCTTACGTTCACTCCAGAGCTTGCCGCCAAACATTTTCCGCCAAACGTGACGTCATTCTGGATATTGCCATACTCTTTGACCAGAACGACAAGTGCTTCGTGTAAGAGAATTTAGTTACTAAACTCTGTGGATCAGCGACAGATGACGTGTGTGACGTGCTGGGCTGTGCGCGCTGTGTGGAATTGTGCTGAACGCGTGGTCAAGGTGTGAAAGGTGAAAAAATGACTGGAAGTCAGGAAGAACTGGTGGAGTTGTTTATGACTATAGGCCTGAGTAAGCAGAAAGCAACAGAGACGTTAAAAAATCAAACTGTGACGGATAATTTGTATTTAACCATATGTGAAGCAAAAAAGCATGGTGAAATTCCCAAAGATAGTAATACTCTTTTGTACCATTTAGCAACTAAAATTAAACCCCAAATTAAAAGTCATATTCCGGTTTTGGTGAAATATGTCTGCAGTTCAAAGATTGATTCAACGTTACGATTAGAAGCCGGTCTGGAGTATCTGCTTGCGCATCCTACAAACTTTGAAGTTAAAGGATTCGAAGATTCCTGTGGAATTGGTATAATCGTTACTCCCGAAGATATTGAAACAGTAGTGGAAAAAGTTATAGCAAAACATAAAAAAGATTTGTTGGAGAAAAGGTATCGATTCAACATGGGATTAATTATGCAAGATGCCCGTACTGCCCTGAAGTGGGCTGATGGTAAAGCGTTAAAGAATGAGGTGGATTTACAGGTTCTTGATTTATTAGGACCTAAATCAGAAAGTGACCTCCTACCTGCTTCCAAACCAGAAAAGAAAACAAAAGGTACTTCACAAAAGCCAATTCAGGCAAAGAAGGCTGCTGCAGGTGATAAACCAGGTTCAGAAAACATTGAACAAAATGGTGTTCAGAATATGATCACAATAAGCGAGTTAATGAAAACAAAGGTACATTTTCACAAACCTGGTGAAAATTACAAAACTGAGGGTTATGTAATGACACCTAATACAATGCTTCGAATGAAAGAGCATTTACAAGCAACTGGGAATAGAGTTATTACAAGATTTCCTCCAGAACCAAATGGCATATTGCATATTGGCCATGGTAAGGCAATTAATATAAACTTTGGATATGCTGCTGCATATGATGGAGTGTGCTATCTTAGATATGATGACACAAACCCTGAGAAAGAAGAAGAAAAGTTCTTTGTGGGTATAAGGGAAATGGTTGAATGGTTGGGCTATAAGCCTTACAAAGTAACACATTCATCTGATTATTTTGATCAGTTGTATGAGTGGGCAATTGTGTTAATAAAAAAAGGCCTTGCCTATGTGTGTCATCAGAAATCAGAAGAAATGAAAGGTTTTAATCCCCCACCATCTCCATGGAGAGACCGTCCAATCAAAGAAAGTTTGCAGTTATTTAATGATATGAAAAATGGTAAGATTGATGAAGGTGATGCAACACTAAGAATGAAAATTACTCTTGAAGAAGGAAAACAAGATCCAGTTGCTTACAGAATAAAATTTCTGCCTCATCACAGGACTGGAAACAAGTGGTGTATATATCCCACCTATGATTACACGCATTGTCTTTGTGATTCTATTGAAAATATTACTCATTCACTTTGTACAAAAGAGTTTCAAAGTCGACGATCTTCTTATTATTGGCTGTGTAATGCTTTAGATATTTATTGTCCAGTGCAGTGGGAATATGGAAGATTGAATCTTAATTATACTGTGGTATCTAAACGCAAAATTGCCAAACTAATCACAGAAGGTATTGTGAAAGATTGGGATGATCCTCGACTATATACTCTAACTGCACTAAGGAGGAGAGGTTTTCCTTCTGAAGCAGTCAATATGTTTTGTGCCCAAATGGGAGTAACTGGAGCTCAGTCAGTTGTTGATCCAGAAATGTTAGAGGCAGTTGTAAGGAATGTGTTAGACACTACTGCTCCAAGAGCTATGGTGGTTCTAGAACCATTGAAAGTAACCATATCTAATTTTCCTCATCCGCAGAAAACTAATGTAGAAGTCCCTAACTTTCCAAAAGATCCCAAACTTGGTTCTCATTCTGTAGGTTTTGATAAAATTGTTTACATTGAACGAAGTGATTTCAAAGAAGTAATGGAAAAAGGTTATAGAAGGTTGACTCCCACTCAACCTGTTGGGCTTCGTCATACAGGTTATGTGATTTTCTTTACAAAGAGTGTGAAAGATGCTTCACATAATGTGATTGAATTAGAAGTGACATGCCAGCCAGTTGCAAATCATAAACCAGCAGCATTCATTCACTGGGTTTCAGATCCTGTGAATGTTGAAGTACGGTTGTATGAAAAACTTTTCATGCATCAAAATCCAGAAAGTGAAGCCCATGGAGGATTTCTTGCTGACTGCAATAAAGAATCCTTGAAAATTATAGAAGCTTCAGCAGACAAATCTATTAGTTCTGCTAAAATTTATGACAAGTTTCAGTTTGAAAGGATTGGTTTCTTTTCTGTTGACACTGATAGCACTCCCAAAAAAATTGTTTTTAATCGTACTGTCACTTTGAAAGAGGATACAGGAAAGACATGCTAAAGATGTGATATTGGTATTTGGGAATTGTAGAAATATTTTTACCTGAGCAAAATTTGTTCTAATGTTCTATGAATTTCCTGTTTTGGAAGAACTATTTTTGAAGTTGTAAATTGTACATAGAATTACTATTGCGTGATGGTGAAGTGTTACACAATTGCATTTTATTTATTTGAATTATTTGCTTATTTAGCATTAAACAGTCAGCACATTTTAAAATGTTCAGTGAAAACATTAAGATAAGAAATTAACAATTTTTGTGAGAAAAATTTGCTCAAAAGCACTTGGGAAGAACAAAAAAATTATTTTTAGCAGTTGATGTGAACCGAATTTACTGTAATATTCATTGCGTTAATGGTGAATTGAAATAATTGTACTTGTTTTTGCAATGTTATAAAATTGAAACTGATGGATATTATCTAATATGTTCCATGTGATTATTCTTGCAGTCAAATACCTCAGGTGGTAAATATTTATTATGTATTGTTTATTGAGAATGAGTCGTGTTGTATATTTAACTTGTGAGTGAAATTGATCCTAATTGTAATAATCATGAAATACTGTAAATAGAATTTATTTTAATCTTATTGTTGTGCCTTTAGATATTGCAACAGTGTAGTGATCGAGAAGCAATTTTATTGGTTTGTTTTTTGTTTCAGATATTAACATTAAAAATGTGTTATGATGACAACAATTCATTTTTTGTTTTGTAGTTATCTACTAATTACAAAATTATTTGTAAAATGGAATTTGCAAAATTATTGAATAATTATTACAATTTTCCTCCAGAGGAAAATTTATTTCTTGCAGTTACCAATGTAAACTAGTATTGTGTGTTTTAAACAATTTAATTGAACAAATGTAGTCTTTGGTGGAGTTTGAGTTTCTTGGTCTCATCAGTTTCATTCAAAGTGTCCTTAATATGTACTGATTGAATTTCTTGATAAATGTGTGCAATTCAAAACAGTTTTAAATTTTTTCTCCCCTTTTCTAATGAGTTCCTCTTCAATGTCTGTTATTCCGTGTTTTTCACATACGCTTTTATTTCTTCCAAAATTGCAAGTTATGTTGATTACGCAGTGCTTAAGACAATCAATTTAGAAATAATTTCGCCTGAATACCTTAGAATCAATTGAAATATTTTGGAACATTACATTAAGCATTCAGCTAATAAGCAAGAATAATTTCCACACATATAATTTGCATTCAAAATAAAGTTTGTGTCAAATATTGAAGGGATTGTGAGACATGCTGAATGTAAAAAGGCTGAAAATTATAACAAATTTGTGCACTAAAATGAAGATATATTACATGTAGAGCATTTTTATACCAATGCTTTCTCATTCAGATTTAAGGATATGAAATGGCAGTGCTGATGAAATTAGGTATCTTAATTATATAAATGCAGTGTCTTTTTTGCATGTATCATTCTTTTTGATTCTTTGACTTTCTCATATTTTAACTTTATTGGGGTTTGTGAATTTCAATGTCCTTTCTCATGGATATTGATTTGATATTTTTGGGTATGGTTTTGTCTAAGTAATAACCATTATTATCACTCTCCCATTTGTGTTCTTGTTCTTCCATGGCCATTTGGTTTTATGTTCTGTGATGTCAGGAGCTTTGCCTTTTTACACTCTTGTGTATTTTCAGTTTGTGAATTCATTGGCTCGTTTATTTCTTTGTGGCTTCTTTATTTTTGTATTTGTATGCTTTTATAAAATAATGTCTGATGGTAATCTTAAATTTCCTTTTCTTTTTGACTAGTATGATTTTTTCTCTGTGAAACTTGATTTTATGTTGCTATAAGCAAAACAAATATACCAAATGTAAGGGAAATATCTAAATAATTGGACAGTGTTTACTATGGTGTCATTTTAGTTGCAGTGATATAACAACATTCATTCAGTGTGTTTGGAGAAAGAATACATTTCTACTTGAGTTGAAGTATTGTGAAACCTTCCCTGGTTAATATGATTTTACTGTCATGTTTCAGCAGTTTCTCATGATAAATTGATATTAATATCCACTTAAAAAGAAATATAATGCTACTCAATTCCAGAACCAATGTGTTTATCCCAACCTATTGCTTTTAGAGAAATGTTGGTGTATTTCATTCTTTTTTTTTTAATGTGCTATTCTGAATTATTTGTTCGAAGCTATATTCCCTGTGTGTAGAATCAGTCCTTAAAAGTATTCTGGTCAGTGTTCTTGATTGATCCTACCACTTCTGAAAGCATAGACTTCCACAGCTGGTCAGTATCTACTTGGCTGTTAAGGAAATGCCTCACAATATTTTGTCCTTAGGAAGGTTGCAGCATGGCAGCTGAAACATTGGTAAGTGTCCCTAGGATGCAGTGCCTCCAGGACAACCAAGTAGATTCTGTCACTCCTGTACCCATTTCATGTACAGGGTGCGTGGAGAATAATTCTCTGCTAATGCTGCTTATTCCTGTGTCAGTACTCTTTATCCCTTACGCATAATCCCTAATTTTGGTATTTTAAAGAGAAATGTTATTTATACATAAAAACCATGAAATTGTCTTTCACTATTCTTATCAGAAGATAGATTGGGCTCAAAGTTTTTGTGACAGACATGAGTTGTTTCAAAAATTTAGATATAAAATCACATAATCATGACCTTTAAAGCTTCCATTCTTCATTAACAAAGTTCATTTTTGCGAAGTTTCAAGGATCATGGTTTTTCCCATCCTCAGGCTACTTTTTCCTATTATATTCAATGTAGCTTGAAGATGGAGAAAAAATGTGCTCCTCGAAACGTAGCACAAAGAACTTTCTTAATGAAGAATAAAAACTTTACTTTATGACTATGTGAGTTTGTGATTTTATTTCTAAATTTTTGAAACTACTCATGTCTGTCAAAAAGCTGTGTCCAAACTATCTTCTGTAAGAAATTAGTTATTTGGTTTTGCAACTATTTTATTTAACACAGAATTTCAATAAAAATATATTAGTAGTATGTGACTTTACCATCATCATCATGAACTGAACGGTGTTCTGGTTTAAGTTCCACTAGTTATGCAGTATTCATGGTAGTTAGTCTTTCAGATGTTCTTGCTGTTGCCACTTCTTTTGTGGTCTTCCAATGTCTCTGTTCCCTGCTGGTTTATATTTCCATATTAGTTTTGGCCATCTGTTATTGTTCATACTTATAAGGTGAACTTGCCATTTTCTATGAGAGTTTTCTATTTCCTCAACTAAGTCTTTAGTTTCTTTCTAATGCCTTTGTTTATCAGTCTGTCTCTTCTTGTAACTCCTATAAGGTGTCTCAGAAACTTCATGTGTGTTGCTTGTATTTTTTTGTGTCTCTCTTTCAGTATCCATGTCTCAGAGTTATGCATAGCTATAAGTTTATCCATTATACTGTGAATTTTTAGTTTTGTTTTTCCATGTCTTTACCAAAGTGTTGTTTAATTGTTCCACAATTCTGTTGTATTTATACATTTTATTTTATAAATCCTCGTGGGTGTGGTTAAATACACTTATATTTCCAACATATGAAAATTTGTTGACATTTTCCACTATTTCTCCATTTATTAGAATTTTGAATCTTCTGTTCTTTACCTTGCAGTGCAATAACTTTTGTTTTTTGAACTGATATTTTCATAGAGTATTTCTGGGCCTCTTTTGTCAGTTCAAAAACTGCTCTTTGTAGATCATCTTCAGAATCTGTTATGACTGTTTGATCATCAGCATGTAATCTACCTTTTTGTCTTTCCTGATTTGGGTACCCTGTTTAATTTTATTCCTCCTGTTCCTCACTAGGTGGTTGATATATTGTGATATGAAGAGAATAGGCAACAGACAACATCCTTGCTTTAGGCTGCTGCTGGTTATTGTTGCAGACTTTCTCCCATCTCTTAACATTATTTTAGTGTTGGAGTTTTCATATAAACTGTGGATTGCGTTGAGTAATTGATTTGGGATTTTCTCCTCTTTCAATAGTTCTCAGAGTTTCTGTCTACTCTGTCGTAAGCCTCTTCTTAATCCATGAATATTATAAAAGTTGGTAAGTTTCTGTCTTTTGTCTCTATTATTATCTGTAATGTAAAGATGGCATTTTTAGTGCTCCTTTCCTTTCGGAACCCACACTGTTCCTCTCCCACGAAATTCTCATCTATTATATTGAATCTGTTTCTCAACATCTTTGCGTATAGTTTTGATGCAGTTTATAATTGTGTGAAGCCCCTAGAGTTGTCACAGCTCTTCCTCGAGTCCTTTTTGTGAATATTCAATAGTATGTGACTTTAATGGCATGATTTATGCTGATATACTCATATTCTGTTGAATCATGATTTTTTTGTAGGAGTTTGAATCTGTCTAGTTTTACTTTGTGTCTATTTGCAAAGATAGGTTGTTGTTCAGGAAGCCATTTTCTTTGCTCCACCTTATGAATAGGTGAATTATAAATATTATGTAAAATTTACTTTTTTATATTCTTGAGAATTAACTGGACCATGTTTTGTTGTGCAATATTGGCAGATAAATACTCTCTGTTGGCGTTATTGGGAATGTAAAATTAGTGTTCCAGGGTCAACTTTCTACTTATTTTTAATTTTGAAAATTCTAAAATGGGGAAACAATGAATTTTCCGGAAACTGTGCTGATCACTGAACATCTTTTGTATTGAATAATGTGATGAATGTTAAGAGCTTCAAGTGTGCTCTAAAAGATAGTCATTTATAGTGAAAATCATATATACATTGAAAAGCTCTTTGTTCATAAACTCATTATTTATCTTAAAAGGAACCGTTACAATACCTTCACGCCTTACTGTGCTATTTATGCCAATGAGAAAAATATTAATGTAATTTTGGAAAGTGTAATATTGTACTGCTCAATAAAGGGAAAATGGCATTTCAAATCAGGTGTTTTTTTGTTTTTTTACAAAGATTAATTTTGTATTCTGCTTTGTCCTTCTGATTGTTTTATCTTGTAATGGGAGTTCAGTTTGTGTTTAATGTGTTAAATTATAGAACTCTTTCCAAACCTAATGTAGTGTCATAGTTGTCATGGAGTAATTCTTCTTGAATATAGTCATTTTCTGTCACGTCATTACCTTTTGACCCTATTGGCTAGGAGCTCAGCGCTGTTTATATTTGGGTTTCCCAGGCGAACCCTTGGTGTCTTGGGCTGCTTAACCGCTAAGCATGGTTAAGCAGTTCAGGTATCAATGCCGAATTAAGTGTATTATCTTTCCTTTATGATATAAAAAAAAATTTTCCCTCTTTGTCCTTCATTTGGAGTTGGCCTGAGTGTCATGTATTATATTAAAAAATTGTTGTTTAGTAAATTCTTACAATGTCAATATTTTAATCTTCCTTTCAAGGGGTGGGCGTAGACCCATCCTAGTTTCTAATTGTTTAATCCCCAACAGCAAAGTTGTGTCTCAAAGATGAGAGGGTAGGTTTCTATGGTTGGAGTCGATGCTTGGCTGTCCGGGAGACACCACACCCTAGGCACAGGTGCCATCATTTCAAACATCATTCTGCAATCTTCCTGAAAACTAAATGTTGTGAGGAAGAAAAGATCCTGTTTTCGCCCTGAGGAAGATCAGAATAGCAACCGTAATGTTGGCACCTGTGCCTAGGATGCAGCATCTCCCAGACAGTCAAGCAACCATTCTCATAGTTGAGATTTTTAAATTAATTGTATGCAAAGTACCCAAATTATTAATTTTTGTTTAAAATGACTCAATGTATCCTAACATCTTGGTTTTATCTTCTAAATTCCCTTCCCAATATTTTTTTTCTTGCAAAAATTAAGGATTTTTAATAGAACTCTGCATTAGCTCAAATGCTCTCATTAAGAGCTATGCTCGTTCATGTACGTTTTGCATTGGTGAAAGCACAAAGAATTGCATGAAATATAATTTAAAACAATGTGTATGGTTGACAGTTGTATTATCTGTAGAGTGATATTAATGTTCTGGTTAATAAGAATGCATTTTATTCTATGCTCAATAGTGATAAAATAGCTAGAAAAGAAGTATGAATCTGAAAATTTGACATTTAGGAAGTAAATAAAGTTTGGACAATACAATAGAACTAATGAGTATAATATTTATTTTATTTATAATTACAAAGGTGGGCAAATGCCCATTATCAATTTTTTGGAAATTACATCGAATGAGGAGTCTTAATAACTGAAGTGATGTTTTAAAAGCTTTAAATAATTTGACAGTTGAAGGGCTCATTAGAACTAGAAGCTATCCTACATATTGAGATTTTTGTAGATCTTACATAATATAAATCTGTACACTTTTAAACACAGTATACTTGCATAGAAGGTCATACTAGATTTATATAACAATGCACTAAAAGAATAATTTTGAAGTTTTATTTAATGCTAATTACTCAATTTCACAAAAAATGTTGAAGTCCCGTGTTCTACTGTTCATTAATTGCATAATGCAAATTTGGAGTATTTTGAATATCCCCTCTCCTGTCTGCAACTTACCTCGCTTGAACTCCCTCCTAAATAATAATTATTACATAATGCTTGAGACAAGACCTCCCCCCCCCGTTTTCCCCTTTTACAATAAGTAAAAATAAAGTATTAATCAGTGAGAACAAGTAGTGTTACAATTCAGAATTAGTTGATGATGTGAACTTCACCTAACAATAAGATAGCAGACAATTTTTAATGAAGGAAGGATGCATAGGTGAGAACAATTCTGACTAGCAGTGAAAACGCCATCGTTGATGTCGCATGGGCCCAAAGTCTACTGCGCCAATTTAATCAGATTTTAGAATAAACTGCAGTTTAGATTTGAAACTTTTCTTTGTAATTAACAGATGCAATCAATACACCATTGATAGAAAAATATTTCCATGTCCAACGGGAAACCTCAATTTACAGGACTCTATACAACTTATGCCCAACCACATCATGGCATATACAAATACAGAAATACAGTTATAAAGATAGAAAATTAGAAAAAATTATAGGGCTATGTACCACTTGAATCTAACATCATCATAGCATACACTTAGAAAAATATAATTATAAGGATAGAACATTAAAAGCATTTTGACATATTAAGATATTTGTTAATATTGGTAGTTAGAGAGGAGATGGTAGATAGATTGGTATTTAGAGAATCAACAAAGCTATCTGCATTTGGTACATTGCTAACTAAAAGAATATTATTAGTTGATTCCATCATTTTAAAGTCTTGCTTTGTACAATAGATGATTGTTAGTTATTTGATTTTAGAACAGTCTGTGGAAATCAAGAACATATCTTCTGAATATAATTGTGGGCACTATTATGCCTCTAATTAGTTTTATCAGAAAAGCAATTTGGTTCAAATGCCTCCTAGTAGATTGAATTTTTTGTATAGATAAGCATTGTCAATTCCCTGTGATGGATATCTTCCCAAATTTTGAACTTCTGAATATTTTGCTAACCGCTGTTGACAAGCCTCAAGAGTCTCAAACATCCTTATTTTGTCTGGAGCCCAAATTTATTCTAGTTTGGAGGTCACATAAGAATAACACAGTACCCGAAATCATTTCTCCTTTTTAGAATTCCTCCCAAGTCTCAGTAAGTATCCCAAAGTTTTTTTGGCAGGATGTATAATTGATTCTGTGAGAGGTTGAAAGGTTAATTACCTATCAAACAAAACACCCAGATCTCTTTAATTTAACACTTTCAAGAATAGTTTCATAATTTTGTAAGAAAATAATGAATATTGAAATAGATGATGTATCATCCTGAAGGAACGTAAATAAAAAAAAGTTAATATTGTAATGTTTTATGTATAAGACTGAGTAAAATGGAATCATTTCAGGAAGTTTTGAAAATAAATTTCAGTGTTACATAACAATAAACTATAGTCCCTGCTCTCCCCTGTGTAATGCAGGGTAACGCTGCCTACCCCCTCCCTTTATCATTATTTCATTTATAGACAGCCCCTAAATATTTATTTAAAATATTAGTACAGTAAAATGTGCTCAATGAGGGACAAGTTTAATGCATGTTCTTGAAGCCACAGCCACACAGCGCTGAATTAAGTGTATTATCTCTTTGTTTTTATGATATTAAAAAAAATTTCCTTTTTATGTCCTGCATTTGGAGATGGCCTAAGTGTTACATATTATATTCAAAAGTTATTGATTAGTAAATAGTTACAATGTTAAAATTTTAATCTTTGTAAGTTGGGGACGTAGAACTGTCATAGATTCCATTTGTTTAAACTTTTGGGTGTGAACGTAAAACATGGTCTTGGCAATTGTAAATTCCTTAGTTTTCCTTGTATAATGCTGAATCTTGTCAAAAAAATCTTGGAAAAAAAATACTGGTCCCTTAAGATTCCATTTTGAGCCAGTTTTACTGTATGTAACAAATGGTTTTTCACTAAAAACTGAAATAAAATAAAATTGTATGTGGTTGTTTGCTTGCGTTCACTTATTTTGAATGGAATATTAAGTGTCTCATGGACAACACTGCACTGTTTTTTATTAGCACATAAAATTTCAAGATAGCCTGTAACTTACATTTGTCATAGTTTATGTTAGTGGCTTTCTGTAGTCATATGGTACTTTCAACTTTAATTAATCATCAAAAACATGCTAATTTATTCTGCATTTTTGATGATTACATTGAGTCTTGAGTTTACTGGCAGTTACAGATTTCATTACTGGGTATTTTATTAGATAAGAATAAATGCAGAGGGTAATTCTCTTGACTACTTCTGGTCTTAGTTCAACCAACTTGCGTTAATTCGAAATTAAATATTTTTCAGTTTAACTGTATCATTTCTACAAATGTAATAAAACTGTTAGAAAAAAAAACAATGAAATATCATCATAACTTAATTTTTTTACTATATAATAAATATATTAATAATAATAATAATTATTATTGTGATTTGGTGTAATTTATAATTATTAAATTATACTATAAATATATTACTATTTGTATTAAATTATAAATTAATTTGGGGCATCTTCCAGGACCTAAAATTTAACAAATCAATCACTGTTTATACATAAATCTACAAAAGAAATAGAAACAGAGATACGTCACTTTGGAAGCGAGTTCTTCAATTTCTGCAGAATCTTTCAACATCATGTTTATGCTACTTGGATTCTGTTTATATCATTCCCCATTCCGAATCCAATTTTCACTTCTGTAAAGTAAACTTTAAATGGCCATGTTGCATAATCTTATTTGTGTTTTTGTATCATTTCTCTAATTACATAAGTAATTTGTTTTTGTTTTATGTAAATTTATCTTAATGCGAAAAATGACATTTTAGAAACCTGATATATTTCAAAGATTTATTCCCTTAATTGTCAAAGCATTTCTACTTTCTTAAATACAGAAATTCTTCTAGAAGTTAGGGATAAATGTGCTGCCAACATATGTTTAGAAAGAGTGATTTATCAATCACAATAGCCCTTTAAATATTTTCAGGGAGAATATTTTAGCCATCTTATATTAATATTATGAGCTCTGGAACTCTTCTAGGTATTCCCTTTTGTTAGAGCTGTTTTAGTTTTTTCTAATTGAATAAATCTGAAGAGGACTAGTAAGCTGTTGTCCTTTTGCATCTCCTAATTACTGATTTCTCTGGTCAGCTGATGTCGGAAATATTGATTGTTCACTGTTTATTGCTTTTATTTGCCTGTTTCATATCTTTGATTCATTTTTGGTTTTAAAGGCATTTGTTTATTACCTACAAATGTTGTTTTCAGTGTTGAAGATGTATTTATTTCATTTGGTTGGTGCTTGTTACTTAGGAATTATTGGTAATTCTGTTGAATCATGTGGTGGATCAAGAATCATTCCTTGTGCATTCAATAATAGTATCATAAAGGAATTAAATTAGCAACCATTCTTTATAACTTGTCGGCAGTTATCTTGTAAATGTGTAGATGATTCTTTTTCTTACCTGTAGCAAAATTTTATTTTATCTTTGCTTTCAGAGAACCTTCTAATTCATTTCGCTGAACAAAGAGGTTCCTTTTTTAGTATTTTGAGTTTTGCAACAAGGACTTTCATTTGCATTTGAATATTAATATCTTATTGTCTTGAAATTTAAATTTTTAAATAGTCGTACTGATATTTTGTGTTATGTAAAAAAGTATATTTTTAACATCAGAGTATGTAAATGATTAAAAGCTTTTTATTTACACTATCGTAAATTATTTAGTATTGTCATACGAACATAATTTTCAGCAAAACAACACTAAGATATAGGTGCCTTTTTTGCTAGACTGAAACATGTAGCTAAATAGAGTTAAAAGCAAAGTTGGGAAAAACGCATTTGCATAGCGTAGCTTGAAACAAAACAGCAGAGGACCCTGGTGAATGGGATCACTTCTCTCTCAAGTATGTCTAAAGTTTAGACTCTAAACGGGGGAAAAAACGGAGAAAAACCCCACATGGTATGATATGTTAATTTTCTTAAAATTAAAAACTAAATAACAATTGCCTAATTTAAAACACTAAAAAAAAATCTTTCTGTGCTAGCTGCAATAATTTCCCCCCGGAGTAGGTGGAATGGAAGTAGAATGCACCAATTTTTTTCATCAGAAGCATGAGAGTGTTTGAATGTGTTGGAATATATGATAATAACCCAAGGGGAATATATGATAATATATGATATAAATAATAACCCAAGTTGTGAAACTTGTAGGCCTCGTGAAGACGAGAACATAAATTGCCATTAGGTGTTAAAATGCTACAAACTACTTTAGTAAACACATTGACAATATAACTAAACTTTAAAATGGAGAGGATAGAAATTCTATGAGGTGAATAATTCGCTTCATGGTCGATTCTTTTCGGAACCATACGAAAGCGTCCCGTGAGCGCAGCTATTTGTATGAAGAGCTGCATGGATTATCCATTGCTCAGTTAAAATGTATTCATTCTGTACAGAATGAGTTACAATGGAGAGGAATGCAATGCCTGACAGGCTGTAGGATCTGTGAATCAGATGAAGTGAAATTCATTTCCATATTCCGTTGCGTGCGTCTATTGTACGGTAAATACCCGGTTATCAGCGGAATTGGGTGGAGCGGCAACTGAGGATAAAGTGAAGTCCGCAAATATACGAATAAGGACGAAATTCAACATAGTGATTTTTAGCATGTTTTATTCGCCCTAAAATGGTTATATGCACAGTTATATATATATATATATATATATATATATATATATATATATATATATATATATATATATATATATATATATATAATAAACACTCATTTTATGCACTTATTACTTTTTTAACAAATAATTGGTTTCTATATCCCCTCATATTGTCTACAAAACGTAGTTGCTTACTTATTTTTTAAGTTTCTTATATTGTATACCTTTTCCTAGAGTTTTAAAAGGTTACTTTAATGCCGTAACTTATTGTAAAAATGAAACAGGAGAGATCCGCAGATAATTGTGAGGTTACTATATTTTGTATCCTAAGCATTGCCTAACATAATAATGATTTTTAAACTTTTGATGTAAAAGTTTTTACAAGCATTTTACTCCGTGTTCCTTCACATTCCTCTCCAGCTCCATCCGACTTTTATTGCATTTCATATCTCACAATCAGACCGGACATGTAACAAAAGGTGGGCGGCTTGTGGGCATCAAATGTTTTACGTTTATTTTTTCTACCAACCGGCGAAATACATTGGATGCCTCTATTTTTTCAGCCCAAATATTCGGTTTGTGGACGTAAGAGCTAAGTTTTTGCTACTCCATTCTAAATGAAGTTTAGACGGAGTTCACAGATTCTGCATTATTTGTACCAACTCCGCAATATTTGTATTTACTAAAATTAATAAATTAAAGAACAGTTAAAATCACACCAGATCGAATTTGTATCAGAAATGGTGGGAAAATGACATTATTTCACAACCTTACCTGAATATTGACGAATCGAAAAGCACATCACTGGACCCTTTTTAGACGATGTTTTTAACTTGTTACAATTTCAAATTTAAATTATCATTGCATTAACTCCATTCAAATAAAAAAGACACGCAAGTATTATATTTGAAGAGCTTATTTTGAAGCTGTTCGTTTGCGTACCCATAAACAACAATTGAAAGTATATGTATTTCCCTGACAAGTTCAGATTTCCAATAGTTGCGATAGAGGTCGCCCCTCATCCTATTCTACACAGCCAATAACCAAAGATTACAGATACTCGGGACGGCATGTAGTATGTTACAAATGATTTGATTGGTTGTACCGAATTCTTGACGTTGTCAAATATAGAAAATTAACCTTGGTTTAAATGATGGTTGGATCGCATCAGTAGCGCGATGTTTAAATGTGCGGTGGGCACTGCGTCTCGTCTTACGATAAAATTCATTGATATCTATCCCTAATAGAAGTTGCTGAAGTTCATGGTTTGCATAGTTTTGATATTCTTGCCTCGACCATAAAAAGTGCTTTGCATGTAGGCTCATATAGATATTTCTAAGTTGATTTTCTGTTCATTTTACACATAATTACTATATTTTATTTATTTTATGTTCTTAGCAAAATGACGTAAACATTCGCATGTTTTGGTATATTATATACATTCCTTCCACTTGTTTACGCATGTATTAAATGCTATTCTCGCCACCTTCACTGAGGATGATGTAATTAATTCCCTTATTTCATAAAGAGACCTGGGTGCATTCCCTTCGCGCATATTTTCCAGAGAACTCGAAGGATGGACTAGTTATACTGTAACATCAATGATTTCTTGCGTCATGCATTGTTTACTTGGTTGTCTGCCAGGTATGCACGTGTTGTTTTCTATTCGGGACTCTTCATAGTTAGGTAACGAACTGCTATCACCGTTCGAAACGCGCTGGTTGACCTTCGCCTTGAAAACGATGAATCGCCGTAAAGATGGTTTTCGTGTAAGACGCAAATATCTGATCCTGTGTTGAGTTTGTCGGGAGGCGAAGATCGCAGATAGAGAAGGCGGGGAGAGGTAGAGCGAAACAGGATTCTGTGAGTGGCGATGAGGCTATCAGAAAGGGTCTTCCTTATAGAACCCTCTCTCCAACCGTTCTCGACGCAGAATCAGGTTTAACTTGTGGCCAGCTGCGACGTTCGCTAAGGTATTCATAAATAAGAAAATGAGATACGATTAGTCAATGCCATAAAAGACACAACGGAGCTGAAATAGCACAGGGACTCTGAAGGCTGCTTCTGATTTTCCAAGCGGGAGAAATACTTTATTGGTCGGGTAGTGAACTTACTAAAAAAGAACTTTCAGAACTTGTGGTGTATATAGACTCGGTTACATGCCTAAATTCAGATAGATGAAAAACTATTTTCAACAAATAATGCATTTTTGTTTTTCTTCTTTACCCCTTTTCAAATTAACATGGAACCCTCCGAGGAAAGCGTTGTAGACCCTCGGGCAAGCATTGGATATTTTGAAATGAATCCAGTTTGGGATTAGATACTAAATTGTGAGAAGAACCTGTCTTTACTGTAAAATGAAAAATGAATACGAGAAGTTTTACGATAGCCAAAACAGTACATTTTTAATTTATTTCACAAACGTTTTCTCTGAACTGCAAAAGAACATGTAGCCAGTACTCGTTCAAAGCTCTGGCCGAAATTTGCTCTATGAATTCATAGCATTTATTTGGCTATTTATCGCAGTTGGTTCTCATTGTTATGGAGACATCGGTGTAAGTTTTCACGATTTTCGCATGGTTGTCCGAACGTCGTAATTCCAATTTCTGGATTCTGCGGATAAATAACCCGTAGACTCAGATTCTAGAACAGCCATTTAGCCAACAGTTTTTCAGTGTTTCTTAATTACGGGACCTCACTATGCTGATGAGAACTACGAGTATTCCATATTTGTCATTATTAGAAGAGAGAAGTGTGTGTGTGTGTGAGAGTAAGTGATGCTCCAAGCGGAAAATGGTATAATTAAATTAAATTTTCTCAGTACACGACGGTCTTCGAATAAAGTTTAGTTTGTTACTGATTAAAGTTAGCAGGGAATAAACCAATAAACAATTGATGAAGGGCAGACATTGTTTTTTAATTTTTTAACAATGAGATTATATATTTTAAAAAGTTTCTTTTTATAATGCCAATCGAATTGTGCTTTGTTTGCAGTGACGTTTCAGTAAATGTACCTTAAAATAATGAAAACTACTAATATTTCGAAAAGAAACTGTACCCAAAAAGATTTAAAAACTAATAATGAAAAATATATTGAACTGTGAAAGAAATTATTAGCTTCGATATTAAAGACGTAAGAGAGGTTCAAAAAAACTTTTCAACTTTTTCACCTTTAAACTCAAAATGACAGAATTAAAAATCTCATTTCGAGGAACAGAGATTAATTAGAAAAAAATGTAGTCAGTGTAGTGATCAAAAAATTTGAAGTATGCAATTTTTGAAAACTCAGAGGTCACGTAGGAAATTGGACATAGGCTATTTTTATAACCAACCGTATCTTTCTCATCGAGGAAGAAATTTAATCCAAAATTGTGGAGTCATTTTTGAGAAACTTTTGAAAATGCCACTTGGGCTTGGTGTAAAGTATCTTCCAAATTCGGTGAACCGTTTCAAATTCAGGGGCCACGACATTTGCCAGAGCAATCGAGAAATATACATTTTAGTGAATCGTGTGAACGTGAATCGTGTGTTAGGTGCTTGTGTAGTTCAAAACCAGACGGACAAAGACGTTTTGTTATAAACCAATTTTTCGGTATCACGGACACACAAAACGAGTATTCTGTTTACTCAACGTATTAGAGAAAGTTATTTCCTCCATACGGGAGCTAGAATTATCTACTTTTTCGGTGAAGGGGCTCAGACCCTGATTAAGCACGGACCGGCCGCTCCGGAACCCCCGCAAATCATAAAAACGCATACAAAGGTGTAGTGGAAAGGTAGTAGTGGAAAAGAAAGTCAAATGCCGAATATTCTTTTGTTCTCGTAAGCGAGAGAGACTATATGAAAATCTCTTGTATCACGAACGCGCTCGAGAAAGAGACGACTCGATATTTCCGTAGCCATAATGGCAGAAACTTTGCTTCGTATGTGTGTTATCGTTCGTGAGCTGTTTATCAGATATCAGCAATCGTACTGTGTTATATTGTTTATCGGACATTACTGAACTCATCAACGTGCTACAGGGAGAGGTGGCTCAGGGCATCTACTGATGTTACTGGAATACCTCTGACCGAGAGGTCCTAGGTTCGAGTGCCGATGTTGGCTTGATTTTCGACACTAGCCAGGTAGCTAGGTCGAGTTATCTCGCTGTCTGGAGAAGATTTATAGCGACCGGCTGCTCTGATCGGTAGTTTCCCTGGCTTCTACGATCAATACCAGGTAAATGCCAGAACAGTACCCTACCACACTGACCAGGGACCGCGCGCGATCTTTCACTCCCATTCCTTGTCCTGTCCTACCCCTTACTTACACTTACATGCACTACTCTACTACACATGCTGGTAGGGAGCTTAGAGTTTGTCTCGGCTGGGGCGGCGCCCATCTGGTCGGAGATATCTGGTTGGGGAAATCCCCGTCTGCTAATAGTAGGTCGGCGCCGGATCTTGCCATCTAGCAGGGGATGTTCACCGC
The DNA here is from genome assembly GCA_038098605.1 of Gryllus longicercus. NCBI lineage: Eukaryota > Metazoa > Arthropoda > Insecta > Orthoptera > Gryllidae > Gryllus > Gryllus longicercus. Next base: position 1,771,014 of record JAZDUA010000252.1, read on the forward strand.
TACCTCCAGAAAAAAAATACACACACACACACACACACACACACACACACACACTTACGGAACTAACGAGAGCAGTTGAGACGACGGAATCACTAATTAAACAATCAACATGCGGCTCGGGAGTCACATTTGACCCTACGTCCGGGCGGGAAGCTGGGTAATACAGGTGATATTCTTTTGTAAATTTATTGAATTTCTCAGGATGGATGTCCGTACTATTTTCCCTTATCTGCTTACGATACAGATAATACTGTGATCAACGTGTTCTTTCACAGTTAAATTAGCCCTCCCTCCACGTTCTGATTCCCTTTCTTGGCCAGCGTGAATCATCACCACCGAGATTGGTTAGAGATTGAAGGCTAATTTGACACTCCATGTGTTCGCTGCTATTACTCCTTTTCTCAGAATGTCAAACTTGCTCAAATTTGATTACCGCGACAGTTGATGGAGCAAGTAGCAGTGTAACGGTAGTTGGTGCTTCGAACGTCTATTCTGACAGAATTAAGTTAACTTTAACAAACAGAACGTTAATTTCAAGTTCTTGGAAAAGGCAAATTTAACGTTAAAATCGTACATTTTGTCAACATGTCGCATACAGTAGAAAAACACGAAGCTCCAAAAAATGCAAAAAAACGGAGCTCAAAAACCAAAGCTAATGGTATTCCCTTAACGCAAATTGAAAAAGCCGTTAGAAAAGGTACTACCTAAAATATCTGCTTTTCTTACAAAGTCAAAGGATTACAGATGAGCGAAGATGTAGGCAATGATCGATACTGTTGGCAAGAAAATATGACATCTGGTTTCTTGAAGAAATAAGTTAATGGCCGTATTTTACTTCTTAAAGAATACAAACAATTTGTTTCATGAAACATTTATTTGTGTTGCATTAGGGTAATGTCAATTGCAAAGTGCTATTGTTTTGGGCAACTTACTGCAACTACAATATTAGTGATGGAGATTTTTTCCCTAATGAAATCTGTTCTTTAAAGACAGATCTTATCTTTTTCGAAAATATGAATAGTTTTCGTGTAATTTTGGCAATTTGGCATATAATTGGCAAATAATAAAATTAGAAAGTTGTTATTTTTCTCCATATTTTCGAAAATTGCAAAAACTTAACATTTAAAAAAAAGGAAATTGAAGACAGTCTGTTATAAAAAGAGTCAGAGTTTGTCCTTAGAGTCTATTGTAAAAAATAATCTCTTTAAAAAAGTCATGAACTTTTTTGAAAAACGAGTAGTAAAGATAATTTGTATTAAAAAAATCTTTGCAAATTCTAAAAAAATATTATCTGAAAAGCACCTCAAATTTTTTTCTCCTCGTATGAGACAAAAGGCGGTAAAAATGTGGCGTTAGATATATTTTCGGCAAACTCTTGGAATTTTTGAAAATTGCAAATATTTCAAAAAGTAATAATTCAAAACTACAAGCCCGAGTTCGGACCTTATTGCATTTCCATAGCATAAAGGTGATGCTCACGACGAGTAAATTCAGAGGAGCTGAGTTCGAGTCTCGGAAAAAAATATTTCCTGGTAAAAAATGCTTTTGCAGGTTTATGTAGTAGTATAATATAGAACACTTAGAAATAATGCGAGAATGTATGTGCTGTTGAGTACTGATTTTTTTCCCCTTGAGCCGCTCTTTATTAGCACTAAAATATCAAGTTCTCAATTTTTCATATTCAGGGTAAAGCGAGAGTTTCCTTTAGGGAACGGGCGACAGCAGTTATGCAGATCCAATCAAGATTTGGACATCTATAGTGTGTCGACGAGGAATAGAAAAAAAACCTGTAGAACCTATTTGTAATTGTTTATTGATAATAATATATCACAAGTTAATTTGTAAAATTTAACTCAAATACAGTTAGAAAAATTAAACAAATAATAAAATAGATCTATTATCTTTTTCGAGACCCGTGAGCACCCCACCCGACCTTCCCGCCGGTGCGCCTCTGTTCATATGAATTTCGCGACTCATTAACTTTCCAAATCCGTCGCTTCGTGTCCAGGAAGGCGCCCAAGTTGACTCACGTGCGTCGAGCTCGCTGTATGAGAGAGGGAGGAACTGCTATTTCGAACGCAGTGACGCCGCTGCTACACGTGCCGACCTGGACTGCGTACACCGTACAGGAGCCCAACGCCAGGCGGATGAAATTTTCGATATGTCAATGCCCTTGATATTAATAAAATTGAAGTTTCCGACACTTTTTTTTTTATATTTTGAACGTCATGTATTTAATTTTGGCATGTAAGATGGCTGTGGAAAAATATATAAACCTGTCTACCTCTCTTGTAAAAAAGTCTGCTTGTTCGTCTTTCGAATTTTACCAATACACATGTACATTGCATTGGTTGGTGGACATCCATGAGGTGGTTTGTATTTGCTATTGTGAAGCTTAGAGAAGCAGATGGTCGTGTAATTCTAAAGGAAGAAAAGAAAAATAGGCGATTAAGTACACCAAAACTAGCGAATGAACTTGAAAATGAACTGTATATAAATGTACTCGTACGTGAGAGTTATGTGCGAAATTGTTTGAGGCATACCAGTATAACGAGAGAGTAGATAAAAGTTGGTGTTATGTAAATTAAGTTAACGGAAGAAACGTTTTTTCTCCTGAACTTTTATACTTTCCTTCTGTCGACCTAAATCACAGATTCTTTCTCCTAGCTACTCCTTCGTGCACGACTATCGGCAGTGCAGTGATTATCATGATAGCCACTGGGGAAAAAAATGAACAGTAGTCTCACATAGTTCTGCAGTTCTGCACCTGTAGTTCATTTCCGATATAACTCTCTATTTTTGCTGCACTTAATCGCCGATTTTTATTTACTTTCCGTAGAATTACAAGACCGTATGCTTCACTAAGCTACTATGGACGCTCATTTCTTTTCATGTGTCCAGTGTTTTTCTTTCACTAAATTTACCAATCACTTCCAATATGGTGTTCCTTAGTCTGTTTAAACTTTCAGAAAGTTCCCTCGACGATTTGCATTGATTATGCAGCCTGATTATAATTTGTCTTTTGGCCCAATTTGTTTCCTTTCCTTTACGACACTTTTCTTTTCATATTGACCGTCAAATTGACCGTTTATGGAGTTCTTACCAAACACTAGTCTCCCTGGCGTTTCAGGTTTCCCACAAATCAGGCGCGCGGAAACCAAAACAGTTACTGTCACCCTTTTTGTGGGTAACCATGGTAAATGTATATGTTTTTAATGAATACATTTCATTTATATAGTATTTGGAATGCATTTATTAGATACTAGTGGACCTGGCAATGTTTCACTATTGCTGTGTTTCACATCACACATTACTGGTCACGTGGTTGTTAATCACGTTTTATGCTGCGCTGTGCAAAAATTCTTATAGATGAAAGACATTCTCGCGAGTATGTCGTGGTTTGATTGATTGTACAGTAAGGTTGTACATGGTTCTCAAGTATCCTATTGTTAAAACGTTATTTTTTTTATTTATTTATTTACGTCAAAAACAGTAAAAAACTGTGTGACGTGCAATGGGGAGAAGTTAATTTGATGTTACATATCTTCCTTAAATTTGGATTGCGTTCACTATGACGTAATCTTGGAGAAATTTTATTTACTTGTCAGAGATTCAGGTAATAATTCCGGCCGATATTTCACAATCGCAGGGGCAGAAAACTTGTATGCAATGAAGACGCGCTTAATCCTTGACTGTGCGACGGGTTGCGTACAGTTCAGGGGCGCTTTAGTCGTCTCATGAGTAAATCATCAATAATGCCCCCACGTGACTGATTTAATTCAAACCACTTTAAAGACTCCCATTACTAATAGTAATAAAGTGTGAACATTTCAGCGAAATCGCTCTAGTATTTTTTGCGTCTATGTGCGACATACATATGCACATTCCCTTTTTTTATTTATAGATTGATCTACTTGAAATTACGGCGGTATTATTTTCCTGTATGGATATTGACGTTGGAATTGGTTACCCCCATTTCGCTCAATTGGTCCACACATTTTTCAAAACAACTTTCCAACCTTCGTTATTCACTTTGTTCTGCACGTTTATTGTATTTCATAGTTATTATTTCTTATTTATGCAGCAGTCGGTTTCAAAATTGAATAGATTCAACGATTTTCAATGACGTATTTTTGAAAAAATTGTTAATTTTATGGTAAGGTATATCAATTTTGATGGTTGTAATAACAATTGCTTAATTCAATTGCAATGTAATGTTGGCTCTTTTTTTGTTAACACCTCTTCCCTCAACCGTTTTGTAATTTTTGTTAATTTTTAAAATGTTTAGTCTTATGAAATATTAGAAGATAGAGCCGTCGTAAAATCTAATACTTTACTCTGATGCTTTACAGAGACTTGGGAAAATTTCAGTAAGCAGAGGAATAATTATATGTAGCTTCCTGACCTTTTCAGGCAAATAGAATTCAAGGGTACATTGATTTCTTTGTGCGAGGGGATAGGGAGTGACAGAACAAAAACGTGCCTTTGAAACGAAGTGAAATTGTCTCCTCTGTGCGCAGAGCTGCTCCATGTCAATGAACGCGTAGAGGCCGCGTGGCCTCGCCGTGGACACGGCCAGCATACCTTACCGGTTACTCGGTTTCTCCCCTTTTAGCCACAGCTCGCTCTGCCTGCAACAGGTGTTAAGAGCCTTTCTGAACGTGTGCGGAACCTTTCACTTCTTGCCGCCCTCGCCCCACGCGTTCGGCTGGCCTCTGTTACGAATTTTCGAAGGCTCAGAGGGAGCAGTTGGTGGTCATCTTTCGCAATTTTATTTTCACAGTTTTCTTTCATTACACAAGGTGAAAAAACAACCAAGGTTTTTCTTTGAAGCAATGAACGAGAAATAAGTGTATCGACGTGAATGCACACATTCCAATGAATACACCGAGATAAATAATGTAATAGAATGTACTACTCATGTTTAGTAAGCGATCATGTAGGAAATGCAATTATTGCTGTTGTAAGATTCACTGAACACGATTTAGTTTGGTTTAATAAATCAGACAATTAAAAATCGTAATTGAATAAACAAAGAGAATTGTCAGAGGTATTGTACTCGTTTCGTAGATAAGATCTTTCGGTGAGAATTACGTTTCATGTCGTCACACTAATAAGCACTGGTTAGATGCGCGCGTTATCAGCCATCTGACCAATTGGAAAGGGTATAGAGCCCATGTGAAGTGTGAGAATTCAACGCTCTATATAGAATTATACGCTATATAAATGGCGTGTTTAGAATTTTATTGATTTTAAATAATTATTATGTTATATTCTAAACTAATGGTAGAAATACAATCGGTAGTCTACTGTCGGCAGTCTGCCTTCGTAATTGTTCTGTCTGTCAGATAATCGAGGTTAAGGAAGTCCACGGGGTCCACGAGGAAGTAGGATGGGTGACCGCTCCAGAACCCCAGTTACTACCTGTCTGAAGGAATAGAAAGTATTTCCTTTCTCGCTTCGTTTAGTTATTTTCACTGCAATATGTTTAGTAAATATTACTCATTGTATTATTCAAAGCAACGATTCGTTTAGTTGTCTCCACGAAATTCGTCACGGGTACGACCTGTTACTATACGTGCAGTAGTGTGTTTAACTAAACAACAGTTTCGTGAACGTGACTAAGCACTTTGTACTTCCAAAATGTACTATACCGTTTAGTTGAATCTATTACATGATGACTTGTATGAACTAAACATTTCTCTCCGTGTAGAACGTTTTAAATTATTTTGTTAGAGTCACTTGAAACACGTTTTAAAACTATTTTAATCAATTGTATTTTGTTTAATATCAATTTTAATAATATTTTGTATGATTTGTTTAATTAATATTCAACATCACTTAATTTTATTCTAAACTTCCGCAATAACGGAATACGAGTTGCTAGTGAATGTGCTGAATGAATGTGTTCAATTGTGGAATCGAAGGTTACATGTGGTGTCATTGCGAGTTTGACTATATTGGGTGAGGAAGGGTGAAACAGAAGCTTTCATTGTTCGACGCATTCCTTGCATTGTGGTATTGTCGTCGGTAGTTGTCTCAGTGCCAACGTCGGTCCGCGTGAACTCTCGAATGTTTCCTTGGGAATCTGGTCGCTCAGTTTTGTTTGCACGGTCAAGGTTTCAGTCGCTCCGCTCCCGTAGCCAAAAGATGAAAGAAAAAAGAACAAAACAAGACAAAATCCGCATTATGACACAATGATTCAAGAACTATAAGTTTTATAATATGTATATAAGTTTTATAATAGTTATAATGGAAACAATCAAATAAGATCGATTTGCTCTCAGTCAGAATCGGTTTGGTCAAATGTAATTAATTGTATACATCATGGTAAAATGCTTAATACACAAAGATTCACATGACTTTTACCATTTTATTTTCCATATATAAATATAACATTATATAAAAAAGTTCAAATATAACGCTTTCTTCAAAAAGTAATTTATGAAAACTGTTGTATTAGAATAAAAATAGAATTTTTGTATTATGTGTATTTGATTGCGGTGCGTTAAACAGAGTGGTTTCCTCTAGAAAAAAGCAGACTACACTACGTTTGTATTATCATTTATAAAATTGTACAAATATAAGTATATAAAGAAGAAGAACGTAATTAATGAGCTCTTTATTATTACGAGAAAAAATAAATATAGCTCTTAGTTTACTAGCGTTGATATGTGGTTTCGTAAATATTTGCGTAAATAGTTATACAGTGTGAATTGTCATATTGACTAACGGCCATTTTAGCCTTGGCTTTCCTCCAGTTTCTCAGGATATATGAAGGCAACTGCTGGCATTGACCTTAGCCTCCATAAAGGATAACTGCGCACCTTGAACATAAAGCTGTTGTCCGATAACCGAACGCTTGGGATAACTTGTGTGAAATGTGCAACACGACGTGTCATAAACGTGATGTACTTCAACTTGTTTCACATTATATTGTTAATTTTGTATAAATATTGGCCAAACAATCTTACCCATTTGTGTTGCAATATTGCATCATTTTGTTTATTTCAGAACGAGGTGATGAATAAATGCATATCAATGTGGTCAGCAAATGAAACGAATTTTATTTTCACGACAACATTTATGTGAATGAAAAGGTAAAGAGATGAGGTTAAAAATTCTTCATCTTTTATATGTCCATTCGCCTCTTTCATTCTCTCACTCACCAATGCAAATAAGATTTTCCCTTAAGTTTTGTCGATGGTTTGTTGTGGTATGCTTAATTCTTCTTTCATCAAGTAATAAAATACAATGTAATAACAGTAACGCTTAAGTTTTTGAAGGTCAAAGTTTCAAAATTCTAGACTATCAAAGAAAGCAAAATTTAAAAAGAATTGAGAGAATCAGTTTCAATTTCCAAGGTTCTTTTTAACTCTCGAACTTCCAAGACCTCGAACACTACTATCTTCTAAATTTATATAATTTTCTTTGTCCTTACGTATTTATTTCACGATATACCGTTCTGATATTGTTCATATATTTTACACTTCCTTCACAGCACTTTTTAACCTGTAATGGTTACTTCGTATTAAGTTTCTACTTTTACCAGATATTACTACACATCCACTAGATATTTAATGTTGTCTGGGTGTTGGATTGGCGGAACATGATTTTCTGAAACATAGAGGGGAAAGAAAGAATACACGTGTTAGTATTACTCGTATTTGGGTTAATTAAGGAATTTGAAGAAACTCTGGCAAAGGTTTGACAAGTCAACATTACTAGAGATGAATATTTCGAAAAAATGTGCTACGCGAGGCTTTCTCTGTCTCTTCGATTCTTCTTCGATTTGCAAGTACATTGTCCGCAGTATCCAAAAGCGTCCCACTGCTCATTGAACCTCAGTTGCACAAAGACCAACGCCATACTATTCCGAACACGCAGCAGGGGCGGTCCCACTCGAGGGAGGGAGCGGGAGAGATGGCTCAGGGCATCAGCTGATGTCACTGCAGTCCCTCTGACCGGGAGGTCCTAGGGTGGCAGGATTTTCGTCACTAGCCTGATAGCTGGGTCGAGTTACGTCGCTGTCTGGATGAGAATTCTAGCAACCTAGCTGCTCTGACCGGTAGTTTTCCGTGATTTAAGCGGTCAACGCCAGGCAAATGCCGAGAGAGTGCCTCTACAAACGATCCACGGACCGCGCGCGATCTTTCCTTCCTCTTCCTTGTTCTATTCTCCCCCCTTATCCCTTTACACTATCATGAACTACACTACCACACATGCTGGGAGACCGTTCGGGAGCGTAGAGCGGTGACCCGGTGTAGGGAGATACCTGATTGGCGAAACCCCGCTAGCCAACGGTAGGCCGGCGCCGTATCTTGCCATCCAGCGGAGGAAGATCGCTGCCACCTTCTGAGGAAAAAACATGCACTACACATACGAGGATAATGACCTCAGTAGTTGATGCGCCCGGAATCACTAACAACCAATCGAGGGAGGAGAATTAGCAGGTCGAACCCCTCTAAATATTATTTTGAGTTAATAAAAAAAACATAACATTAAATGTTAGCTAGAAATTAATTTAAAAGGGTAAAATCACAAAGGAAGTACCCTTTTGGATGTGATGAGATTAATAACAGGCATTTTTTTAATTGAGTTAAATTACAAAATATGTTCGCTTTAGAGAGAAGGCGTGGTTCTCAAGGTCGCGGGGGAGATCATTGTCCCTCTAAAGTGAAGAAATATGTTTTGAAAATATATGTTTAAGGTAATTCAAAGCGCATAGGATAAAACGTATTGTCTTAGACCTCAATACGTCTTCGCTGAAATTATAACCGTTCTCCGACAAAAATCACAAACGTGAGTTTACTCTTTTTTGTTGTGATCCGACGGTGTAAACTAAAAGGCGAGAGAGCCTTTTTTAAATAATTGATAAATAAAACCTAAATATGAATTGAATAATAAGAATGTACGTAAATCGATTAAATTTAATTTAAAACAGGAAATACTAAGCAATGGAACTCCATAATACAAAATCTCAATTAGAGGGTTGGATATTCACTGTATGCCTTTCACCTCATTGGCGGATCCAGGGGGGGGGAGGGGGGGCCATAGCCCCTTCAAAAAGGCCTCAAGTCTTCGTTTGTTACCTTCCTTCATTTGACAAAATTGATTTAAATAGTTATTGTCATTGAAATTAAGTAACGATTTTTTTTTTTTTTTTCTTCTTCAGCTTTTTCCCTTTAAGGGGTCGCTGTTTTTCTGGTTTTGGCGAAAGTTTTACGGCCGGATGCCCTTCCTGACGCCAACCCACGTGGGGATGATATGATATATGATGATGATAGGAGGTGAAAGGACGAACACAATACAACCATGCCCGAGGCGGGACTCGAACCCGCGACCCTTCGGTCCGAGATCGCTACGGCACTACTGCCTTAGCGATCTCGGCCACCCGGACCGGCAATTAAGTAACGATTTAAACAGTAATATTGTATAGCATCATTTATACACTAGAAAAATAATATATAATATAATAAATGTTTATTATATCTATGATGGGTCCCCTCAAAATTAAATAATTTAAATATTTATTTTCATTGAAATCAAGAAATTATTTAAACAATAGTATTGTATAGCATCGTACATACACTAGAACAATAATATATAATATAATAAATGTGTTTATTATTTAACAGAAATCTATGATGGGTCCCCTCAAAATTTTAAATTAATTTAAATATTTATTTTCATTGAAATTAAGTAATTATTTAAACAATAACATTGTATAGCATCATACTAGAAGAAGAATATATAATATAATAAACATGTTTATTATTTAACAAAAAATCTATAACGGGCCCCTCAATGATCGGCAGGATCCATCCTTGTTGAACCGGCCCTGTAGAAGTTTATTCCTAGCGTCCATATTTCGTTTTCTCCTCTCATTAAAAAAGCGCCGGTCTAATTTTAGCCGCCTTTAGCCGCGATGTTCGCGGCGGACGCGGAAAGGGAGAGCTAAGCGCCGGACGCGGCCTTTGTGCCGCCGCTGGGACGGCGCCAGGGCCTCGCATCCGCTCATTTGAAAAACAAATGCGCAGCGAGGCCTTCCCTGCGCCTGGCGCCCGCGAAAAGCGCGCCCCGCCTCCTCGGCGCGGCGCCGGCAGCGGAGGTCGCCTGCACCTCTTCGCCACGCACAAAGCCCGCCAGACGCTACTGCCCTCTCGGTAGCAAGAGGCGAGTTGCTTGTTCGGTGAAACGGGCAAGTTTGGTGTATTGATAAAGTTTCCGAATTCAATTTTAAGACAATCACATTTTATTTTCTTGAAAATGTAACATTTTAAAAAAATGTAAGTATTTATTCCATTTTAAGTTTCGGAGATTGAATTTGGAAACTTTATCAATAAAACATATTACAGACAATCATAATTTAAGGGAACATTTGTCGTCGCTTTTGTGGGTGATATTTTAAAAGACGTTTCTTACCCGAAGAAGGCAAGTACAATTGTGAGGGAAGTGAAGGAAAATGTTGCTTTTCGGATATTCCTGCTTTGTTTCTAAGATAACTAGTGGTCCCAGCAATGCTTCGCTATTCCAGTGTATTACTCATCACACACTACTACTCACGTGATTGTTAATCACGTTTTTCGCCACGCAAGTTTTTCGCAAGTATGGGTTTGTTCTATGTCCTGGTTTGTACATGGTTGTCAAGTATCATATTGTTAAAACGCTCTTTCTCAAATTTTGGCATGCGTTCGCTACGACACTAACTTGGAGAAATTTGATTTACTTGTCCGAGATTCAAGTAATACTTCCGGCCCAAATTTCATAATCGCAGGGGCAGAATACTTGTATGCAGTGATGACACCCTTAATCCTTGACTTGCAGCGGGTTGCTGTAGAGTTCAGGGGCGCTTGAGTCGTCATAAAGAAATAAATCACCAACAACACCCTCATATGTCCGATTTAATTCAAACCACTCTGTAAACACTTGCATTTCTAATAAGAACAAAGTGTGGACATTTCAGCGAAATTGGTCAAGTGGTTTTTCCGTTTGTGTGCAACACACATATGCATAATCCCTTTTATTTATATAAAGAATATATTTAGATGCCTGCATGATGGGAAGCTTGCCCACCCGACAAATTCTACTAAGAGCCTCTGTCTTCTGTCTTTTGGAAGATGCGACTTGCTGTACGGAAACGGAAGAAACTATCTGCTCTTTTTTTGGGTTGTATTTTAACTGATGTTCTTAGTCAAAACTTAAGTACAGTTGTGAGGGACGTGCAGGAAAAAGCTGAAATTAAGATATTTCTTCCATTCAACAAAGCTCTCTAGGAGCCCCTGCCATCTTGTTTGGAAGATGCTAGTCGCTATACGCTAGAGCAGGAAAATTGTGAAGTCTTTTGCGGGTTACATTTTAAACTATATTATATTGGTCGCAAAATAAGAATTGTGGGCTATGTAGAGGATATTTATATATTATCACAGCAGTTGCTTACTTGCATGTGAAATATCGGTGTCATTGATGAGAATATGTTATTTTCAAAATATAACCTTTTTCGTCTGAAAGCGTTGCCTATTTTAAAAACATCCCTCTTTCTTTTGCTATGGTCACGATTACGCCGCGGTTTTACATACCAGCTTGCGATTTAACATTATTAATTTACCTTTTAAAAAATATCTTTGTCTGATAGAAGATAAATTTCTGAACAAATCCTGTTGATCTGTGAGATTCTATTTCCCCTTTGCATGTTTCTACTATTTCTGAATTACAGCGGAAATAATGCTTAGAACGTACTACATGTTTTCTTACATTTTTTGGGATTTTTATACATTGTAATGGTGAATAAACAATTATTTCCTAATCCTTGGTTTTCTGATGTTAGATTCACGCTAGAAGGTATACATATAGTTACCTTCACTTTTGCCTTCTTTGGTAGTTCACGATCCAGATCAGACTTTCGCAATGAGCGCCCCATGAAATGCCCAGGATTGTGACCTCCTTCTCAAGTTCTGTGACCCTCTCTCTAAGCAAAGCAGGTGAATGGGTGAATTTTATGGCTACGGAAGCATGGTGTGTTACTTTAACTTATAGTTGCTACAGAATATGCGTACATATAGTAGACAAGGCAAGACAATCTTGACATACCCAAGACATTGCCTTGACAATAAGTTACCTACTTCAAACAGACCTTGGGGATTAAAACGTGAAACTATAACTTAACCTTATGGTTCCAAATGTCATGGATTCTACATCACTCTGCACGTGCTAGGTGCATCCACCTTAAATGATCCTCTTTATATATTTTTCCTCTTTATATATTGCGTCTTTCTCTTAGCTTAGTGAAGTGGTGACATCTGTTAACTACCGCAAATGCGTCAACCAAAATGTTAAACAGAAAGTTGGGAGTGAAGCTGAAAATTCACTTAAGAAAAATAAAACTTAGAGTAAGCAATCAAAAAATGTAAATCTGGAATACCGCTATATTTTTTAGTACGTTACGTTTAGTAATATTTATCCGTTTAAAAGAAAATAACGAAGATTTTTAATAAACACACTGGAAATCTGAGGAGTGGGTGTGATTGTCCCGTCGATATTCTGATGTTGCTTCTGAAAATTAATCAGTGGAAAGCAGGCATGTCTTATTATCTCGGCAGCAGCATAAAAACTATTGCGTGTAAAATTGGACGTTCGCCGTGGAAGAGGGTGGTGTATTATTCCTTCGGATACCATCAAATGGTGTGACTACGAGGGCGATGACATTCACACATTTCATAGATAAAAATTAACTTCAAATACGTATCTTTTAAGTGCATCTATTAAGAAGTTGTCGTTTTAATTTTGACGATTGACGCCTCTCACACCAGTGTCGACGCTAGGCATCGGCTGAACGGGCAATCGCCCGGGGTCCGGTCATGGGACTGATGGCGAAAAATTTATAAACAAAAACAGACGAAGAAATTAGATCTCGAGAAAATAATTATCGTAATTTAATAAGGCGCGGTACAATGGTATGATATTTCATAAAATTTTCGATTAGTTTTTTACCTTGAAGAGTTAATTACAGTCATTACTTATAAGGTGTAATTCTATGAAATGAATCAAATGACGTTAACGTTAACATAGGTTCTACTGATATTTATATTGATTATTTCATGTAGACAAAAAATTGATTTCATTAAAAACTAACTAAACACAATTCATTTTTTAGCCTTTTAAGCTCGTAGTGGAAATTGTATTATTTGATCTCTGAATACTTTTATTTAAAATATATTTTCCACATCTTTATCTAGCTTAAACGTTGTAATTTGTGTTACTTGTTGAAATAAAATAACTCAGACGTTGAAATAAAATAACTCAGATTTTTAAATTTTTTCTTTCAAATTTTTAATTTTTCGGTGGGTGGTTGGGGGTACGATTCAGCTTTGCCCTGGGCTCAAAATTGTCTAGCTTCAGCACTGTCTCACACCTACGAATCTCAGACTTCAATCATGATGCTTACAGATTTTTCTGAATCTCAGTGACAATTTAGTTCACCGGATGAGTTAGCTGATGGCAACAACTGTAGCCTCCGCAGCCTCTCTGATCCGGACGCCCTAAGATTTGAGCGACGAAGAAGCGGATTTTCTGCACTACCTAGTACATAGCTGGGTGGAATTCAGTTGTTATCGAGAGAATTCCAGCAGTCTGTCTTTCTGATTGGTACTACAGAGCGCCAGGAAAGTCTATCCGCAGTGGCACTTTGCAGAGAGGGTGCAGAAATTAAGTTGATAGTACGAGTTGCGGCTTATGCTTAAAACAAAAGAAAATATAAATTGCGTTCTCACCGCAATCATAATACATGCTGAGATGTTGTCCCCTTCACTTTTTGTAAGTGACCTGCTTGGTACCAACATAAATTCAATTTATAATAGAAGGCCCTGACTCTGCTCAGTGCGGAGAGACTTTTCTGGCGCACATTATTTCCCTCTACCAGTTCTCCGATCAGTACCAGGCTAATGCGAAGCAATAACGTATCCAAAGACCTGTAGTCTAGGCGCGATCTTTACTTCGTCATTCATGTCCTCTACACTCACCTTACTCACATTCTCTTACAATGACAAGCACTGCATTGCCGCACATGTGGTGAGACAGGTCGGGAGTTAATCCCGGCTGGGTCGGTGGCTCATTGATTGAGATACCTGGAGAGGAAAACCTCGCACGATGACGACGTGGTCAGTGTTGCCACGTTCCAGCGGGGGAACAGCACCCCACCTCCCAAGATGTAACATGCACTATGCTTACCACTTCACCGTCCAGAAGTCAGAGGCCTCTAAAAATGTGACCTGTGCGATACCGCCCTTCCTTTAACAACGCAAAATTGCTAATATTATGATTTACTTTACTGGCTTGTGCCTAGTTCACTTATTAACATTTAATTAAAGATATCTATTCGGAAATACGCATCTCAGAGATCTTAAAAAAATATTCGCTGGACAACAGCACCTGAGCATACGGAAACTCAGGATGTGAATTTTTTGTCCAGAATATTAATTTGGAATTCTCTTTCGAAATGATAACACTATAATCGTTTTCAAGAACATTTGTAATTATTCGAAACTAGTCAGTTTACAATTTAACGTACAGTTTCCTTGCTATCCACCTGAAGTTTGGTTACCTTTTAATAAAACTCTTCTGCCCGGCGCTACTGATAAAACAAAATACAATAAACACCCAACATTTTATGTTTAATAACATATAATATGAACTTAATTCACACATGTATCATATTTCCCGGATTCATTCTTTCTTCGACACACCATACATGGCTTGTAGTGCTTATGACTATTCTTTTGCTGAATTTAATACTCTGCTCATTATAATGGCACAAAACTTTATCTTCCTACAACATGATGAAATTGTCTTTCACTTCGCTCATGTTGTCCAAGGTCCCTGGTGATCGCCGGAAGATGAAACCATTTCATTTACTACACTTCGCTTCGTCCCATCATCTTGCTAACTTCGTGTTCACGTTCTAATTTTCGAAAATAATTTACTAATTCCAAATTTCGCTCAAAACTATACTTATTGCATTTCTATTCTTTTCCACTGTTCAAACATTCACTTCAAACTGAACCTCATTGTCAGAAACTAAAAAGTTATGTTGCGGTTACGCGCGTCAACAGTTCACGATCGCTCCATCATGAGTTCATCACTATTCTTCTCTCTTGGCCCAGAAAATATTATACAGGTTCCACACCAACTACGGGCCATGAGAAAAATTGAATAAACGAAATGGAAAATAGTTAACTTAATTTTAATTATAATTTACTATTGAAAATGTCATACTAATTTTATTTTTAATTTCTCGCTTTTTTACTTTTTACTCAATGTGTATTCTCAATGTATTGATGTATTTATTTTTGAGTAATCTGAAAGTGTTTAGAAATATCACAGTAATGCGGCACCGATATTTAAGAAGCAAATTTTTGTCGAATGTCGATATGATGGCGGTAATAAGATACAGCAGTTTTATTAAGTCTCGCTGGTGATGGTGTAACTCCTAGACCGAGAGTCAGAACTTCTATTTGCGATGAATTTTGCGGCAGTTTTTTATAAATTACTCCTCAGAATGCCCAGTGAAGTTTGTAATATGTCATTTAATACCGTATGATCCCTAAAATAGTTTACTGCGTATTGAATAAAATAATAACGATGAAACGCTATCGGAACTGTTGTCTTATGACGAAAGACAACTCAGAAGTGAGCAGCCAGAATTTTTTAAATTTTTTTGATGGCAATTGCTTATATTCTAATTACTGTACTGATATTATTAGCCAACGAATGCACATAGTTTTGACAACGCTGTTTTGGCAACAGTGCGTTGCTAGCTTCTTGGTTGAATTTCACGTTCTTTCAATAATAGCTGAGGTATTTGTAGCGCAGAAAATGCAATATTTCAATATTACGTAGCTGTTTCCAATAACGCGAGAAAGTATGTGCTGTTGTAGCACAACTTCTTTGTTACATGAAATATGCTCTAAAAGTGATTAAAATTTCTTTTACATTAAAAAAAATATGAGTCGTCCAGTGCATTTTTGCAAATTTTCGATGTATCAGTGGGAACGTCGCGACACGGCAGTTTGAAGTTAACAGAATAACATCTCGTTCTTAGGCGGTGTTTCTGGGAGAATACAACGGTGTTGTTGAGTTTCGAATTTGAGTTGATGTATTAGCTTAAGTAGTCGCTCCTAATGCGCTACAATTGGTAATGAGTTTTAAAAGTGATGGCTGAAATGTGTGAATATGGACAGAAATTGCAGTTTAATAATATTACGTAACCGTTACTAAGGGATATAAATTACGTGCTGTTGTTGCAGCAATAGTTTCATGTCATTACGTTTCTCGCTTTTTACGCTTGTTAGAAATATTTGCAAATGGTCTGAGGCGAAAAACGCGCCCTCAACGGACGATAGTTCAAGCCTGATGTAGGTAAAACGAGAAATTATCAAGTTAATATAAGTGCAAATAATGTAACTGGAATCGAATTTAAATAATATTTTTTAACTTTTAATTCTAAAATATTAATTTATTATTTTTATTTACAAAAATTAATCAATGGTCAGCTGATCGGAAGTTACGTCTGGCAAGGCAATTTTCGCTTACATATGGCGCTGAAAGCGGAATGCAACATTTCTGTACTTTCTGCCAACGTTGTAGAATGTTTTAAATTTTGAAACGAAACTATAAACTATGCTTTGGCTTCTAGAATTTAAATTTAAGATCATCTGACTCCTTCAGGGTGGCCAGCAAACCTGGAATCTCTGAAAACCGAAAAAAATGCGAAATTTAAAACACCTGGAAGAACCGAAAAAAACGAGAATTTGTATTGAAAACCATGATTTTTCGTTATTTTAAAATTTATCCCCATCATTTAGCACAAATTTACATACGGCAACGTATTAAGTAAAGTGTTTGATGATTCAACTCAGTACATGATAATGGCGAGTGAAAATCGAAATGTGAATGGGAAGTGCCACATGTATTCTTGAGGATTGCGTAGTCCTTGACTCGCGCATCACACCACTTCAAACACTGCCGCGTGTGTAGGTGCAACATAGGAAGAGTGTCCTGCGGATGTCAAAATTCCATCGCTATCGTCGTCCACCAGATGAAAATGTCCTGTAGCGCAAAAGCTTAAAGCTATACTAAGTACTGCTTCGTGGGAGTTTGAAGTTTGTTGCTATTTGTAGGGTATTCCAGAGGCGGTTATATATCTTCTAAAATCAGGGACACCATCTGGTTAAGCACTGAATATCGTCCAGAAGTCGAAACATTTTGTTTTGGAGAAATTGCTTGTTCTGAACTCGTGTATTTCTTAAAACCAGTTCTAAAAAGTCAAGCGTCAAACTTATCTCCTTTGTTATCATTTTGACAGTCGCGCGACCATTCGTAGCACGAATAGGCCTTCCCGCGCGCTGGACTCGGTCCAGTGCACCCATTATGTAATTTTTTCTTTATTATCATCGTTAAAACACTTTTCTTATTTATCTACACATAAATAGTAATTTAATACATTATGAAAAAAATTGTAAACAATGTTTGAACCTCTTATTAACATCCGTGCGCGTTTTCTGGAGCCCTCATTTCGCTAGATGCGACAGCAATAGTAGGGGTTGGTTATTTTGACGAAAGTACTCGGATTTTGTTAACAGCGTTCGTTGGTATCACTTCTTCGTAATTCAACTAATGTTAGTAAAGAGGGTAAGTTTTCCAAGGCTCAAGGAAACGTGGGCGTATATCACACATGCGCCACTTTATCAATAAAATAATAAAAAAACAAGTCAACGAAATACAGTGTATGCGTTTGATGCACTCGAACCTCATGACAAGATTTTAACGAGTCGTCGATGGCAGGGTGTACCGATCAGTCAAAATTTAAAGAATATATTGATAATCGTCTAGCAAAACGATCTTTGGAAAACATAAATATAAAATGCAATATTTCAAGAAGTATATGAAAAATCAATGAAGATTTTTTTTCTCGTTTATTGCTATCACATGTTACTAAGTTAATGCTTACAATTAACAAAGGGAGAAACTGCTTAAACGGTCATTGTCTTTATAATCATTGTACCTCGACTTCAAAAAAATCGTACTTATCGCGTACTCTTTGAATTGCGCGCCTCGAGTTGATTCTAGGGGAATCCGCTTGATGTAGCTAGGTTTGCTCAGATCTGCTGAAAATGACACAATTTCCCGGTATTTGATATCTTCATTTGTTTGTTAGCTACGTGGATTTTAGGGAGTGCGATTTTTTCGTTCGGCGGAATTAAAAATTAATGATCTGAAAGAGCAACGACGTGCTGTGACATTTTGTGTAAAACTATTAAAATCTGCCACAGAATCTTTCGCTATGCTTAACACGCCTTACGCAGATGTTGCTATGAAACGTAAGGCATGCTTCACCACGGTGGAGAGTCCATTGAAGGAGATTAGCATCCTGGACATTCTGCCATGAGCTGACGACCTACACGTCGACAAAATACCCTGGTGCGAGCAAATCGATGTCTGACTGTCAGGGAACTTGCTGAAGAGTGTGGGATATCAGTTGGATCTTATTACGAGAATTCGACTGAGAAAGTGAAGATACATTGCGTTGCTGCGAAGTGTTTGCCACGCCTGATGGCGGAGGAACAAAAAACCCATCGTGTCCAGTTTTGTTAGGAACTACTTTATCGTTCAAAAGAAGATAAAAACTTACTATCAAAGATCATAACCGGTGGTGAATCATGGATATATGGTTATGACATTGAAACAAAGGTCCAATTGTCCCAGCAGACAGGTGAAGCGTCACCCAGAGCCCCAAAAAGCTCGCCAAGTTCGGTACAAGGTCAAGGTAATGCTGACAGTGGTTTTTATGCTAAGGGTGTTATTCGCCACGCGTATCTCCAAGAAGGCTCCACAAGAACCAGAATTACTACATTGAAGTTCTGAAAAGGGGCGCTATCCGTCGGAGAAAGCGGGAAATGTGGAGAAGTTGGGACTGTTTTTCCATCATGACGTCGCTCGAGTCCATTCAGTCCTCAGAACTCGTGAGTTTATGGCCAAACACTCGATCGTTCTTCTCCACTCGTACTCACCAGACTTTGCTCTTTGTGACTTTTCTTGTTCCTCAAACTCAAAAGACGCTTGAAAAGAAGATTTGAGACGATTCCCGAGATTATGGCAAATGCGATGGAGCTGAAGGACGTCACAAATGAAGCGTACCAGGGCTGCTTCAACTTGTGGAAACGCCGTTGTGATAAGTGTGTGCGTTGGGGTGGAGAGTACTTTGAAGGGGACCCTACCATCGAACGTGTAAGTAAAGTACATTTTGTTTTATGACGTCAGTCCGCGTATTTTTTGAACAGCCCTCGTTTTCATTAGAGATCACAGCTAGCGATCTCGACTAATAGAGACTTAATCAAGACTAGTCGTAAAGTTCGAAAACATTTAAACTTTTTAATATTTTAAAATTCAAACGCAATTAAAACAGAGATAAAATCAGATGATTAAATGTTATCTATCAATTGAAACTGGTAAGCATAAAAAACCAAAATCTCTGTTTTGAAAATAAAAATCTGGAAATCTTGTAATATAATTTAAATCGATGAGAAAAATATTATGATACTAAATACTATTACTCAACAATTTTAAAAATTGTATTGCAAAATAAATTATGTAATCTTGACATTTGCAAAAATTAAGATATATTAGATGTGTCAAGCAAATGCGAAGATTTATTCATTCCGAAAATTCAAAAGTATCACGGTAGGACGGACATTTTTCGAAACTGATCTAAGGAAAACGGTACTTCAAACATTGTATTGGCATCCGCGAAGAAATCGACTCTCCGACTCAAAAAATACTTTCTTAAGCATTTCAGGACTTTGAATATTAATTAGTAACATATGCTTAGTAGATAAAAATCCGAGTTTTCTTTAGCTAGGTTTTGTACCTAATTTTACACTCTAGTACTGTTCGGTTGCGAAAGAAAAGTGCGTGAGTAACATATTAAGTTATATTCATTAACGTCATTAGGTCGATAAACGGCAAATAACGAACCAAGTATGTTATTTGTAATATCGGCCGAATGTCGTTCAATTATTTTCGTAATACCATCTTCTCATAAAAAAATAATATACATAAGAAACATCTTTGTTTTTAATACGTAGGAGTTCAACGCAATTTTCCAATTCAAATCGACTCATCGTTGCTTCAGACGTGACAGTTACAAAAAGCCCAAGATTTTATCGTAAGAACATATTCGAATTTTTTTTACTGGAAGCAAATGGCTACTTAAAAAGTTATTATTATTTTTGGTGTGTTTATGGTATGTTGACGAGATAAATTTGTGTCCTTGACTATTTATAGAAACCACGAGCAACAGTGCTAGTAACACTGAATTGCACAAAAATCGAAAATATGTTTTTAATACCCAAAGACGGTCTTCCAATGAATTCACATGATTTGTATAAAAAATATACTAACCTACGTTCATGTACCCTAGAACGAAACGCTTTTTCGTAGACTATAGAAATGGGAAATGCACTAAACAAGTTTTGGGTATACACTCAATAGGAGACACTCCAACAAATATAGCGGAATTTTTAAAATTTGACTCTTGAGATCTAAACAGGGCATTGTTTTCAAGGATCGTCGGCCACAATGCTAGTCGCAAACGGTAGCGATCTTCTTTCGATGAATGAACTTGAAGGTTGAGAACTCGAGTAGTCGAAAAATATATTGAACAATCGGTATCGAAATTAATTAAGATTTCTAAACAGTACTCCAGCTCCGACGAGATTGTACCAACATCAAAAGATGCAAGTACGTCGATGTCAGCACCTTAGACCTCTTTATGAAGACTATAATTTAGCAATAATAATAATAATTGTTCATTCAATATTCGATTTACTATAGAGATAAATTAAAAGTTGAAAATAAGAATACTGTAATTGAACAGTTGAAAGTTACTTTTGTAGGTGTTATATATGTTGTGTGTATATGTTATTTATGTTGTTTGTCATCTGTTTTCGAAGTTTAATAAATAGTTTGAAGATCACTTGACTACTTAACGGCCGGCGGCCGTTAAGATTACCTTTTCATTCCTCTATGGGTTGCGTTATGCAGATATATTAACTGACAGTATTACGAAAAGTAATAAACAGGAAAATGTTTTGTAATGTGCCTAACAGAAACTGGAAGATTTATATTCTCAGACCTAGAAAACCGGGAAAAAGCCTTGAATTCCAAATAGCCAGATTGCTGGTCACCGTGACCTTCTTTAGTTCCTTATAGAAACAAAGCCATAGAAATCTGAAGCAGCATAGTTTCCGTCAGAGACAACGCTCTAACAAATCAACACACCTCATTTTATAGCAGTGCATCATAAAACTCTCACGCGTATCTGTATAATCGATACGTGGGATACACATGTTCCCTTGGGATATCTTCTTAACCGGTACAGATATTGAAATGCAGTTTTCATTAAAAGAAGGCATGAGAGGGTCATATAATATAATGTATAATATTTAACCGAGTTTTTTTTTAAATTTAGAGATATTGAAACAACTTTGACTTTTTAAATAGAACGCTCTATGATTTCTGTAGCCAATGATAACGAGCGTGAAGAGACCTGTTCATATATATGCAAATTACCCCGAGTTGCATAATAATATTTTTGATAAATTTCATGTTTTTACGACCACGCCGTCCGTTAACATAAATACTGGCGCAACCGCGTCACCTCAAGGCTATTCTGTTTGGTTGCGTTGGCCCTGCGAGGTGGAAAAGATTACAATGCCAAATCAGGCGCGGTGGTTGAAGGCCACGAAAACGCGCACCGAACGCTTCCAGACTTCCTTCGCACCTTGCGGAGTGTGTGTTCGTCCACAGCTATGGTCTCAGTTAGAGATAGGCAAACAAATATTTACAAATAATTACTAACTAATATTGGTCTTTACTTACGTGAAATATGTGAAAAAATGTATAACTGAAACCATTAATTATCAATTGAACACTAATGTTTCGGCTCCCTAACGGTAGAACTGAAACATGACTAAAAATATTATGGAAGAGTAAAACCTGAGCCGACCTGAATGGCCGAAGTGGTTAATGACCCAGCGCTTCGGTCCGAAGGGTCATAGGTTCGAGTCCCGCCTTGAGCATGGTTGTTTCTTGTCAATCATGAATGTGTTGCCGCGGAGGGCCTCACGTTCTCCTAACACTAGATATGACGAGCCCTCAAGTACATATGTTGGTGTCTAGTGTATCGATGGTTTGAATGTGCGGTTCATCGGGAAGTAAAAGGCACCGGCGGTCTGCTCAATAAAAGCTCCAGTTAAAAAAAGTAAAACACCCTGCTATATGCAATTTTTCGTTGAAAAATTTGGAATCGATTTGAAAAAATGTTTCAGCGTTTCTGAGAAGGCAACATTTGAAGCTCATTTTCAAAGAAAGCTATTGAGTTTTCTAAAAACATTCTAGAAAACCATTTGAAGCACTTCTATTCACAAGTGCAATAAATACCGATAAATAACCCGAAAGTTACTGTTTGTGATTTTGAAATTTTCAATTAAACACTTTTCAACTTCTTTATTGGAATACTAAAACGTATCTCAGGTCAAATCAATTGTTGTCTTTCTGTCTATCTGTGTGATCAATTTAACTAAAAAAGTACTGAATCTATCAATATGAAATTTAAATCGCTAAATTTTACATTATAGACCAATGCTTGCCAACGTAACGCTCTGTGACGTCACAACAATCTGCTCTCCTGCTCCGAGCCGAGCTGCAAAGCCAAGGAAGTGCCCGACGCGGCCACGGGCATACAGTGTTCCAATGATGGTACGAAAATGAGGCGAAATTAATTAGGTTTAGAATCGTAATTAATATTAAATATTTGTGATTCAAAAAAATATGAAAATTAAATAAAATAGATCATAGATTATTACACAACTTTATGCAATATCCGACTCTGTTTATCGAAACCAGTATCTGTAATTCCACTTCAGTTGGCTTCTTCAAATACATAACATTTTTTGGAGAAGACAGTTTTAACATTCTAGTACAATAAAATTTTATATAATTTAACAATTTAAGTTCCTGCCGAACCAATAATTAATATTAACAATTGATACACGAAAGGGGTCACGTGGGAAAATATGGACTACATATTTGATTATTTCATGTACAGTTTTGTTTGAAAATGTAAATCCTCGTGATTTTCAGTTCTTTTTCCATCATCTTCTATCTGCTAAACCTTTACTCATCTCATGATTGCAGGCTATCTGTCAATTCTGTCATTCTTAATATTTTCATCTCGCGAGTTTCTCTGGATTGCAAAGCTGCGAAATGGCTCTGTAGGTTGAACTTTTTAATATACTGTAGTTCTTTCGAACACACTGAACATTTCGCCATTGTTGCGGTATCTACAAAAAAACTTTTCTTCCCAAATCGAAAGAAAATTAACAGGCGTAAATGGGCTCTCGTGTTGCCTGAAACACAGGCAATGGCCCCACTGCCAAGGTTGTCTACCCCTCCCTCCATTCCTCCCCCTTTGATCGCACTGCTTCTCCAAGTGCTTTTCGCGCAGCGGAACGCTGCCCTGACGTCATTTCTCCACCAGTTGGCAAACACTGTTATAGTCACTACCCATGAGACCAACGTAGTTTTCGTTTTACCGTGATATCCCTTACAGTTTCGAATATTATTACTTTCTCACCCTTTCGAAGTTACTTCCTAAGAAGAGAAAGTTACTTCCTAAGAAAATCGTGGGCGTGAAAACGGCGAATTGTCGACAGAAGATCACTCATTGCCGAGCCCTGGTTACGAAAAAGTCCATAAATCTAGTTGCTAAATGTGGAAAAAAATTCCTCGTGGTGCAGCCAGAATTCATGTTTTATGGATCATTGATCCCGAAAAATCGATTAAAGGCAAATTGTGTGTCTTTTTGTGGTATTGATATTCCACGATCGATCTGAACGAACCTGTGACTTTGGGAGTTTTAAAGGGATATTTTCATTTTTGAGGATACGATACCTGATATTTTACATGAAGCGAGCTTTCACGTTTTTAAGCATAGGGCCGAGTTAGAGACATACAGCGCTTCTATGGCGTAATGGTGTGAGAGACGGCAAATTAAGTCTGAGGATCTGAGTTCGTGTCTCGGAGCGGAAAAAATATTATTTGCCGGTTGAAAACACTTGTACAGGTTTATGTAATAGTACAATATAGCGAAGCAGTTAGAAATAATACAAGAAAGTATAAGCTTTTGTGGCCCAACGTGTTTCCATTATCAATTGTTAAATAATAAATAGAGGAATACGATGATATTTCATTTGTTAATATTTTAAAAGCAACAATGTGGGAAAACAGCTTTTTTTCTGATACGCTATTTGAAATTTTCCGTCGCCATATTGAAAAAGTCCTGTTATTAGCAGCGGCGCGGGCGTGCAAAATTCCCTGCCTTTGTGGCAGGTGGCCTTGCTTCGGCGATCGCGATTCAGACCCGTTAGCTGGAAGGGAAACATTGCGTTTCCCTGTGCAATAGTAGCGGACGGTCGGCGTAGTCGTAAAAAACTCTTAAATGTCTCAAAATTATTTATAAACACGTCTTTTTACTCTCGGTATCATGAGCTAAAGAAATCTGTCGAGTTTCATTTAAAAAGTAGAAGTTGTTTGAATGACTCTTAAAAAAGCTAGTTTTTGTCCCTCGCATACATTTTTTAGTGAAAATTGCATCTCAATGTCTGCAACGGTACAGGAGATATTCCAAGAAAACCTGTATACATGTCTTGGATTCCTTTCAAATTCTTCGACATTTCTACCGTTTTATCTTGTGTTTCTTATTTATATTTTTTTCTGAATCTTGTTCCCATTGTTCCCGGACCCGCAGTTGTTGCCCATAGCAAATACTGTCCTCAGAACTGTTTGAGGATTCAGGATATAGTGTGCGCTTGGTTTGTTGGTCGTAGAAATAACATTTTTAATTTTCTTGTTTGTAATATTTTTAATTTTCTATATATCATACGACTTTGATTTTGGAAATGAAAGTACTAAATATATTTTCTACCAAGATTCTAAAGTTCTCACGAATATAATGATAAAACAATTGATAATATTCGGATAAGAATCTAGGGAAATTGCGTACTACATTCCACCGGAAGCCATGTAGAAGACAAAAAGGATGTCCCTTGCTGGCGACATAGTGCGTCTGTGTGTTTACAATAAAAGAAATACGAACTTAGTTATTTCAATGTATGTCACTATACTTATTTGTAATACTTTTTGCATTGACATACTTACGTACACATTTCCATCCGTTTCTACTTCAAGTATATCAAAGTAATTCTTTGTTAATAACACGGACAGCAAAAAGTGCGTTCGTATTCAAGAACGGAATGCACTTATTGACCATCATGATCATTAGAAAGTGTTGAATTTCACAATTTAGATTGCTCTCACTCTCGTGTGCTATTATAATGTAATTTTGTTATTTGATTATTTTAATTATTACTTTGACATATAATCTTAGATTTTGAGTGGTAAGTGCGTCTGACTTGGCTTGCACTCACATATTCCATCTTTTTGCATCTCACTGTGAGTCCTCACTTTCGCGGGTCTACAGCGCAACGGCTGAGCCTAATCAAGTCAGTCCGAAGTGGGCTGATTCATTCGTGTTTGCGGGTGCGCAACTGATAGGGTAATTGGTTCCGTAAGTGTAGTGGATGTTTTATCATGTGAGGGGGAAGAAATCTTCCCCCCTCAGGGTGGTGAGATCTGGTGCCGACCTTTACGACACCAAGAACGCATACGGCAACAAGAACAACATTTAAACAATATCTACCTCTCAAGATCCACACACATTCGTATTCACAACGATTCTCGAAAATTGCACACAAGGCGTGAAGAAGAGGGAAAGAAAGAGGGATATTTTCCAGAACATCCAACTTTTCACAAATGACTCATAAAATTAACATTTTCAATCAACGAACCTAACATCAGATGAAAATAAATTCCTCGAACATCATAAATAATTCATTCAATACCGTCAATAATAACCGACTGCACTTGTGTACTTTCTATAACACGCGAAATTCATAAAATTACATCAAGCTAGTTTCTAGTTTCAGACAAAGACAGAAAATTGGTATTCCTCACGGACGTCGCGCCGGCGCGCCGTATGTCTGTCCGTCCGTTTGTCTGTGAGCCCGTGAACAACGCTAGCAGCAAAATCGTTCAGCCGATTTTCTCCGAAACTGATATTCGCCATTCGATCTGGCTGATGTCTCGGCCTCTTGAATTTGAAAACGATATTTTAATTTTGGGGGTACTTTATATGAAGCCCTGGGACATTTTCAAAATTTTTAAAAAATAGTCCTAAATTGTTCGATTACATTTTGTTTCCGGATGATGTGAAGGGCATTTAAGAGAATGGTGTCTCATTTTCTAGCGATGCGATCTAGTGGTGGCCGCCCGAACCACTTCAATAAACCACCCCACTGTGATGACAGCTACATGTGACGCCAGTGAAGTCCACGTCGCTAAGGGGATGGTTGACAGAAGTTGCTATAGATTGTACAATCCAAAAGCTGCTTTTTACAGTATGCGGTGTTGGAATTGGATCACTCGAAAAGAAATTATCGTTTGGTAGAATTGTATGTTTAGCATGTGCGATAGTGCACGGGGGATAATCTCTCATGTTCCTGATTAGGAACTTGCGAATGTATTCATTTTCGTTATATGCCACCTGCTAATACATTGAAAGAATGTACTTTTCGCAACACGTCTTCTGGGAGCGTTCGAATTAAGTGTTACCGACACCGTATTTTGGGGGTGGATAGTGGCAACACCGCTTCTACTCTTTTCTGTAGAGGCGATGTTGGTAGTGACTGTTGCCCAGAAGAACATGTGACAACAAAAGTAGCGACCACACAGGTTTTTTTGTCAATTAATTTTAATTCTTATTATATTATTTTATTACATAATATGCCCGAAGATGAAAGAACCAGACAACTGAATGATTAAAATTTCTTTTTATTTAGAACTTACGTACTAGAAATTCTGAACATAAGAAAATATTATTAAAACGGGTTAAAAGATCGCAAATGCCACATTCATCTAGTTATAATAGAAAATGTAATAGTAAAAATGTTTATTGTTTAAGAAAAATTTAAGATGCTCCCCCAAATGATCGGCTGCATCGTACCAAATTCGAGAAACAATCCGCAACCCTTTAATCGTTTCAAACGAAGATCTCATTGTCAGTGTGGACATGAATACGAATGAATGTGTGAATGTATAGTTGGTTACAGTGATACAATTCTAATATCTTCAAGGGTACACTTTTATTTTAGGTTAATTAATATTTACCTATATTTATTTATGGAGTTGTGTGGGAAGGAGAGAGACACTCTTTGTTCCTTGATAAGATATGAATGTAACATGGACTAAATGTAATGTTGACTGACTCTAGGATACTTAACCCCAACCTCGTTTCTTGAAATATGACGTGGGAGGTCAAGGCGACATGAAATCGTAAACAATTTGTATTAAAATCCTCTTACCGTACATGGGATGCAACTCTGCGATACATAATACGAATTTTGAGTTACGGACGTTATTTTGGAATTTATAACCTTTTAGTGATGCTTTCTCCATAATCAAACAATTTTTGAGAATACTGCATTTGAATAGTCAGCGAAAACTTTAAACATAATTACCTAGTAATTTAATTTTTAGATTTGTGCCAATATTGCTGCATATGAACGATATGCGTCATCATTTTTCGTTCACGCTTCTCAATTTTTAAAATAAAATTGAAAATAATGTAGCAGCAGCAATCTCACGAATAATCTCTCTGAATAACGTGTGTTTCATGAATTTTGTGATTAAAACCTTTGTTGAATTTCTCTATACTTACGAAGTAACGTTGAAGCGTAATAATGTTGAAAATGTAAATATTGCGATAATTCATCGTTATCTTGATAAAATTTAAAAGTGCTGCGAATACTCAGTTTATCAACACTTCTTTGCACGTTGTTCTTAAGTATTTGATTAGTCATCAGTTCATTGTTCATTGTATTCTCAATGAAGTCGTGTGGTCCACTCCTCATGCGGAAATGGACCCCAAGACCATTGCACTGCGCTCTCCATGATTGATTCCAGACAGCATATTTTTCTTTTGAAGCTCCGAATATGGCTTCCTCCAAACCCTAACACTGCCATCAGATTCGTACAAGTTATATTTAATTTCATCAGCACGTAGTATAACATCCTGCCACCATTCACTTTTCTTATTTATGTGCTCCTTCGCGAAACATAATTTTTCTTCCTATTAATTTTACTCATGAAGATTTTTTACACGATATTCTGGAATTGTATCATTCTTGTTTAATAACATTTGGAATGGTTGCTGAGCGCCGGTTTTTTTGAATGTTGTTGCGACTAGTGCAACACGTTTTGGTGCACTCACCTTTGGATTTTTTCTTAACCTCCCTGATGATGACACGTCTTTCTCGTTCATTCAGTAACTGTGGACGACCTTGTTGTGGCAGACAGGATTCTGTCCTCATTCTTACACCTCCTAATGATGTCACCTATTGTAGAGCGAGGAATATTCAGCAGAGAACTTTATTTTCTTTCTGATTTCCCCCTCCTCCAACTACAGTTGCAATATGACTAACTGTAGCTATTCAAACGTTGCGTTCTTGCCTTTTTGCCCCATTTCATTAAAGTAATGCCCAACCCTCTGGAGACCTTCAAATTTTGTTAGACCAATGAATTTTGACGGTTTCTCTCCAAATTTACACTAGATTCCTCCGCGCAGTTGCGAAAAGCTTGAGTGATCGAATATTAAATTGGAGCATTTTCCCGGTAGTTTAAACGAATAATTGCACATTTTAAGTAATTTTCATTTCATGAGTCTGATATTCAGGGATATTGCAGATAATATTTTCAGGCATAATGGTGCCTTTTTTCACTTTCTACGATCTCTGAGTAGGGCAAAAACCATAAAAAATCGAATCGACCGACTGTAGAATATTAAAATATGAGACTATAGATTTTTTCTATTTGTTATGCGATGTTTCTGGCAGTTTTGGATTGTCGAATTTGTGTTGATGTACTATCTTTAAAAGAATTAGATTTGGCACCAACTATTCTATAATTGGTAATGAATTTTACAGGTGTTGTCTAAGATTTGTAATATAGTCAGAAATTGCGATGTCATTATAGGACGTAAACCTTACTAATTACTAATTTTAGATAAGGGTGTAAGAAACATTAGTCATGTTCCTACTAGGAACTCGAAAAAACAAGTTTTAGGGCCCGGGGACCCATCGTTTTCGAGTTATGCACGATGGTAAAGTAGGGTTGCCGGGCCGTTAAGATAGAAAAAGAATGCACTCTTGTATAGTCTTCGGCCCGTCCATCCGCCCGTGAAAATTTTTTGTAGTTCATAGCTTGTATTTAAAAGTATGTTTCCGGATTGATTTAAATGTGGTAAATTTTTGATGACAATGAAGTCAGAATCCAGAGTATGAAACGCAACCATTTTTTAACTGCATGCTAGAACTTATAATTTTTTTAAAATTTAAAATACGTGGGGTGTGGAAGCAACCTAAGGAACTATTCTCTTTCCATCAACTTTTGTCATTCAGAATATCACGGAAAATTAGCAATATTATGACAAACTATTAGAGAGCATCCTGAAGATATGAAAAAGAATGTAAATGTTATAATATTGTGCTCTATTTGAACAAATTTGATCAATATTTAATGCGATTTCCTCTAATTATATTAAAGACGAGAAAATGTGAGCGGTGTTGTTGTTCTGCCAAATGCACCGCCTTCGAATTACCGGCAATTTATGCGCAACCACCGCGTTCGGCGAGCTTGTTTGTTTAGAGGGTTCTCTTCAAATACCAACGGTAGCAAGTGCATGCGTCGTCTATTGTGGAAGTGGGACATGGCTGCCTAGTGCGTCGCAGCCGAAGTGGTCGGGAGGTCGGCGACCTCGCTGGCCATGAGAACGACCACCTCGCACTGCCCATTCTATGATCCTTGAGGGTTGCCTCATTTTGATCTGCGAAGCGACCCCCACAAGGTGACTGGGAAGTTATAAAAAGGCATAGTGTTTGAGAAAGGTCATTGGTAGCCATTGTGAATGTCTTGGCGTTGCAATGGCTATGGATGGAATTCGTTTAAACCTACAAATTTCATACATACGTTTACGTCTGCGTTTGTGAAAATAAAAGGAAATGTCAGGCCTGTATGTTCTTGGAGTAGTTGCCCAATATGCGATCATAACTCTTATGGATAGTGATACAGTGATGATTCCATAAATTGAAAATGACATAGCTACATCACAGTCAGTTTTCATTGTTCAGTTCATCAGTTTCTGGAACACAGGGGGTTATCCTCTATGCGAACGAATTTAGATATGGGAAAACTGTTACAAAAACAGCAACTTCAGATTCTTCTGCGGACTGTCACGTAATTCCATTTTCAATTAAACAGTTATGGCGCATGTGATGTTTTCTGAATGTGACGTCACTTTTGAGATAATGAAGATATCAACAGTGTATTTAGTATTACCTAGAGGTTTGGAAAACCGTCTATTGACATGCATGCTATTAACTCAAGTGCAATTGCATTTCATTATGGCGTATTTGTGAAGATTGAATAAGACATGAACTTGAAATGAGAGACACGTACTACTGATAATGTTACAATTGGAATTAAAAATGCGAAAAAAGAAATACTTGGAACATTTACTGCATGTACGTTCATTGTGTGCGTTGGGGCACCAATGGCTATGGCAAAATAAATATGTAAAAATGCCCTCAAATTTTCTATAAGATCAGTTCTATGTGGAATATGCTTCGGACCAGAAAAACTAAGATTCACCAATTTTTATACCTCCTCCTCGATATTATTAAACTTGTCGACTTGTCGGAGCTGAGGATCGTTTGCCATTCTTAAATCGCCTCTTTCGGAGTAAAAAGAAAGTGACTCCTAGAACCGCCATTTCGCGGGAGGGATAACCGATCAAGGCAAGGTTGCTCCTACACTTCGATTTTTTAATGTGACGTCTCAAGGTCACGTACGAAATAGGGAGAGAGAAGGCAGACTCCAATAGGGAGCTGCAGCGTCACTACAGTTCCCACTTTCACGGCTCCTTTTGCAGTCTGCCTTCCCCTCTCCCTTTTTCGTGTGACGTTTCTTCCTGCGAACGGGACATGTGCCGCGCAGTTTCGTGAACAGGACTAGCTTCAGGAAGCTGTTTCAACAATTTGATCGGTACATGAGGCAGGTCGGAGCGTGGCTGCGACACAAGGGAATAAGTGTGTTTGCTGTGTTCTGTGAGACGTATCTTTCATAGCACAGTGCATACTTTTGGTATATGATACGCATCGGAGACATGACATACAGGCGAAGAGCGCGAGTCAGCGCATACGTAAAACTTCAGTGAGCGAGCCACATCCCCACCATGAAGGCGACCATGCATTAGCGTAATGGTTGGTTCGATGGAGGTTCTTTTCTCCCTTTTGAGGGCGCCAATCACCTTGAACGTTGCTCTAGATTGAAGCCAATCTTCAGAACTCAAAGTTCTGCGGCCAGTCTGGCGTGATGCCTGAAACTGAATAAGCATTTCACGTTTTTATACAATTTTCTTAATTTATCAATATTGTTTCTAGGATAGTATTTTTTATGTACGAGAATGTCTACATTTCCTTAACATCTGGAATTTATATAAGCTTTTGTTAAGTGTTAAAAGTGCACAGAGAACATTTTTTGATGTGGTGTGTGTTATTCGAAGCGCGTTATTAAATAGAATTGAAGTTGAACTTGCCTTTCAGTCATTGCTCCCTAACTAAATCATTCCGTTAGGCTACCTAAGGAAACACAGACCAGAAATGAGATGAAAACGCAAGTAAAAGATTTAGTTCACTGTGCCCAAGGAGTGAAGTGTAGATAGGCGGAGCTTCTAGTAAGGATGAGACATCACCGCTTGGCTGACATTACAAGGGGGCTGGGCTCCGAGGATTACCAAACGGGTGACAGGAAGACCTAAAACGAGCAGAGACCTAGAATGAGCAGACGAAATGAAGATATTAGGTGCTTTGTGGACCCGAACTGCAGGAAACCGAGAAGAATGGAAGAATTACAAACCAAAAAAAGAACAATAATATGAACTTAAAATTGTGTGAAAAAGTGTTAAATTAAAGTTTTAATTTAATAATCCCAAAATGATGTATCTCAATCGTGGGCCTTCAAAGTAAGTAACCTAATGAGCCATGAGAAAAGGCCTCTCCATCTTGGGGAGGCGGCCTTTGCCCTGTATGGAATTTTACTGGCTGTATTATGTATTATTTTGTACATAGAACATGATAAAAAGTGTACATTACAGATTACGTAGATCAATCGCATATGAACAGTTAATGAACGAAATAAAATTGGTGAAGTAAACGTTGGTTTGTCACTAGCTGACTAATGGAACAACATAAAATATTTAATATGAATAAATTAAATGTTACATGTAAAACATTTGGTCTTAGCATATTATAAATATAAAAATTATAAATATGAGTTATATTTACGTGCTCTTAAAAGCACGCCAGTAAAACGTGTGTGCTTCGGTTGTCTGCTTTCCAACATTTATATATGTTCCGTGGTGGTAGCAGATATCTTGTGGTAATCCATGGTATTGTAAATGTACAATACAAATGGTATTTACAATACCATTTATATTCGTTATTTTCTCTCTCATACTTGACTTTAGTTTTCGTGGAACGCAGTGTTTTTATGGCTTTATCATCTTCTTATAATATTGTATTCGGAATATGTTCAATATCTTCCATTTTTCAAACATTTATTTATCTTCTGAATCACAATGGTGATAAGTACACAATGCAAGACCCACTAAAATAGGTATTTTTCAGAACCAATATGACGACCTAAATGTATGCCTCGAATGTATACATTTGTAACAAATGTTTGAATTTATCAAAATTCAAATTGTTCTTTAATGTAAACGAAATAATATTAAACGTAAAACATGACTAAATACCGGGAGAGGTGGATCAGGGTATCAACTGATGTCACTGTAGTGCCCGGAACGGGAGATCTTAGGTCCGAGTCCTGGCGGTTGCAGGATTGTCGACACTAGCCAAATATCTAGGTCGAGTTCTGTGGCGGTCTGGAAGAGAATTCTAGCGGCCGGCTGCTCTGATCGGTACTTTTCCGAGGCTTCTCCAATCAATCACGTGGATAAAGTGGTGTAATTGCAGTAGTGGTATATAATGTAACCTACCCAAAGGCCACACGGGTGTAATGGGGAAATGACATCAAGCGTATATGTACGACAGAATTTTGATACATCGAAAATGTTAGAATCCAACAACGTAATGAACTTAAAGGCGTTCCGTGCCGGATGCAATGAGCGCGAATAATATTGTCAAGGGACGGCTGGACTGGTGGCATTAACTTGTAATTGATGCGGAGAGAGCGTTGAAAATCTGTCAGGCGAGCAGAAACCAAATTCTCTGTCTCTCGCTCTCTGTCTCTCGCTCTCTGTCTCTCGCTCTCTGTCTCTCGCTCTCTGTCTCTCGCTCTCTGTCTCTCGCTCTCTGTCTCTCGCTCTCTGTCTCTCGCTCTCTGTCTCTCGCTCTCTGTCTCTCGCTCTCTGTCTCTCGCTCTCTGTCTCTCGCTCTCTGTCTCTCGCTCTCTGTCTCTCGCTCTCTGTCTCTCGCTCTCTGTCTCTCGCTCTCTGTCTCTCGCTCTCTGTCTCTCGCTCTCTGTCTCTCGCTCTCTGTCTCTCGCTCTCTGTCTCTCGCTCTCTGTCTCTCGCTCTCTGTCTCTCGCTCTCTGTCTCTCGCTCTCTGTCTCTCGCTCTCTGTCTCTCGCTCTCTGTCTCTCGCTCTCTGTCTCTCGCGCTCTGTCTCTCGCTCTCTGTCTCTCGCTCTCTGTCTCTCGCGCTCTGTCTCTCGCGCTCTGTCTCTCGCGCTCTGTCTCTCTCCCTCTCTCTGTCTCTCTCCCTCTCTCTGTCTCTCTCCCTCTCTCTGTCTCTCTCCCTCTCTCTGTCTCTCTCCCTCTCTCTGTCTCTCTCCCTCTCTCTGTCTCTCTCCCTCTCTCTGTCTCTCTCCCTCTCTCTGTCTCTCTCTCCCTCTCTCTCCCTCTCTCCCTCTTTCCCTCTCTCTCCCTCTCTCCCTCTTTCCCTCTCTCTCCCTCTCTCCCTCTCTCTCTCTCACGGAAGTAGACGAACCGATCGAATGGTAATGAACATTGCAACATAGTAATTTTGCCGTCGTAAACTTGTATTGTGGGTAAATGTTAATTGAGTATTTCATAATAGTATAGGCTAAGCAGTATTGTTTATTTGGATTTAAGTGGGTAAATGTATTTTAATGATAGTTAACATTTGTTGTAGTTCGGGAATTTTTGCATCTTAAATATTTATACTTCGTGTTCGTGGGTGTACGTGAGGATAATACCGTAGAGGGGAATTATAAATTATTAATTTGAAAAGAAGTAGTAGTCGCGATTAGGGGTTTCACCCGAAACCCAGTAAGGCAAAGTTTCGCCGCGATAACATTGAAGCAGATTTAGGAATTTCCGAAAAGCGAACTGAATAGTTAGAAACAGGCGGGAAACCTTTAAAGTTTACGCGGATTATAGGCACATGAACTACACCACAGAAGGACCCAGAACACCCTCTTCTGGAGGGACCCAGAACACCCTCTGCTGTATCAAATTGATTGAGAAGAACATTCCATAAGCTTACGAACTTTATCAAAGCAGTACGGTTTAATAATGTTTCAAGGCCATAGAACCATTCATCAATAATGAGCTCAGAATATGTCATAAGATTTTTGTAATAAATGTTAAGTGGTTTTTGAAAAGAAAAGGCTGATATTTCATGGAGTTGCCATCAATTTTGTAATTGGTACATTCCACAGAATCTCTAAGAATCATGATTGCTGTATAGAGTCACACATTCACGTGTGACAGAGAAGGTGACGTATGTTGTGCGTGTAACTTATGCATGATATTAAAAAACAGAGCTAGCCAAATTATACATCATTGGAGCAGAAAATTACGAGCATAACAGGGCATTGAAATAAACAATATTATTGAAATGATTCGGAAATTAAACTAGTTAGAAATGGTAGCTACAGTTTAAAGAGATTAAGAAAAAGATAATTGGAAAAATAAAGTAATTAATAGAAATATAAATAATTGAGAAGATAGAAATATTACAAAATGTCTCCCCAACGCGGTGCAAGATAATCGTGAATAGGGGGAACGTTACAATAAGAAAACTCACTCCTAACGTTGCTCGTTTTCGTGAGCGTACCACTCGAGCAATTATACTCCTTTTATCCACTCGTTTCGTTGATTACTGTAACATACCAGGTAATTATGAAACATCTTAATAACACTGCCTTTTGGAATGATTTAAAGTAAGACATGGAATTAATTGAAGTTTGAAACAAGTCTTTCTAACTATTGAACACTCACCACAAGAGTGAAATAGTAAAATCATTCATCATATTACAAACAATTGATATCTTTAAAAAATATTGCATGTTTGCAACAGATGCTACCAAATGCTAATCGCGTGTGGACGAATTAGTACGAGTATACTCACTGAGAGGGACATATGAGATGGAATTTCTGTAAACAAAGAGAAACCGGAACATTATTTGAACCCCGGAAATCATTCTTTCAGCTCTAAAGCGGATGACCTTTTCAAATTAAAGACAATGAGGAACAAGGTCATTTGCATCACATCCCTCTTCCGGGTTGTTTGCCCCACTTGACATGCTATTACGTCTATTATCCCGAAACCAAACTCAAGATCACTTAAGAATTTGTCACTGTAGGAAACCTGTTGTGAAATTCTCTATTTCTTCGATTGTTCCGATCTGATGACGGGAGACACGCGTTCGGATCGATGAAAATAAAGCAAAAATGTATTTTGTTCGCACGTCAAAATTGTGATCGCTTCTATTATTTATAAGTCTATATTTAGCGCATATTTAGTAAAAGAAAAAATTTAATGACTGTCAAAACCTCTTCCTTTTAAAATCAATATTGAACAGTGGAATTCCTTGAATTGATCCTTGCACTAATCCTTGCACTAATTCTGGTGGTGAAGTTGACGAAAACGACTGTAATAATTTTATGTTCACAAAAATGTCTTTCATTTCAGCATTAAGCATTGCCTAGTTTTGCATTTTGCCCCGTGGAGTCTTATTTTCCGTTATATGAAATGTCATCTGGAAAAAATAGAATACATTACCCCCAATCTTCTCGTGATTATTTTCCCACAATCCCGTGACGGTTTTCAAGTTTTTTTCTTAAAATGCTCTAGAAGAAAATAATCTAGGGATGCTACAACGATTTTAGGGGTGTTGGCAATATCACTTCCACGTATTGTAACGGTTACGTGATGTAATATTTCCATTTGTATCTTACCAATATTTCGACATCTGTAGGGAAAACTCTCATCACTAAACAAAGAGTCAGAGATTCGAAGAAATGCAATATTTTGAATTTAAGTATGCCTGTCGTGCAAATTCAGTTATGATCCAGTCAAGTGTAATGTACTTACAAAAATTTTAAAGAAAAAACCTTGAGCCATTTCTTAAGAAAACTAGCGAACGAATTTTCGGAAAACTGTCATTATTTGATTCAAAATTACACGAAAACTACCAATATTTTGAAAAAGAACTGTATATAAAACGTGGTGTAATATTTGAAGGTGTAACGTATAAGTTGGATTGTAAAGAAGTTGTTGAAAGGTAAAGGATAGATTGGATTGATAAAAATATATCTCACTTTAATAGTGAAGGTGTAGGATAGGTTTGAGAAAAGCTTCTGCAGATTTCAAAATTTGAAGTTTTATTGAAAATTGAACCTATGTGATTTGCACTTTGATATATTCGATTAAAAAATGAAAGGAAACATTTTCAGCCATTTTTTATATTATTCTAAGTCATACGGTTTTCACATAAAATACTCCCAAAAATCAAAAGATCCCTTTCATCTTTCAAGAGCTTAAAGTTGTATCGACCAGATTGATTGTGAAATATGCATTTTTGATAAAAATACAGTGTACAGTTTAGGGTAGGCAGTTTTTGTCTCCGGACCAAATTAGAAAGAAACATTTTTCACGGGTCGCACAAAATACCAAAATGAAAATAATTAAAATACTAAAATTGGGTGGAAAAGAAATGCAAAACAAAATTACACAGATGTATTTTTTATTGATGCACTGTATTAAGTAATAGAAATAAACACTAATAACCAAATTGTAAATTTTTAAAAATAGACAAATTATTCGTTTAAGTAAACAAAATTGTATTGTACAGAGTGATTCTCAATTAGTTACCTAAACGTAACATTAAATAACATAGTAAATTTACCTATTTGAAATAATTTATTCTTAGTTCACAAATTGACAGTTCAGCAAGTTTCTTCCCACAAGTGTTCAATGTGGCTTCCTTTTGTAACAGAGTAAGAATTCGTGAAAGGTAACAGGCAAAATGCAAATTTTTCTTTTTATGCTGAATTGTTACTTAATCGATAGATTCTGATGCCCTTATTAAGTGTGTAAAATATTTTTTTAAAAAATTCATAATTACTTAAGTTATAAACAATTCAGTATTTATGCATCTTTTAGTTGCAAAATAAATATCTCACAACAGAGTTGATATAATTTAATGCTTCCAACGGCAACTTGAAGGAAAAAGTATATATTTTAAGATACACAATATTAATTTTTAAAACTTATTAACAATCCCTTTTTTTATTGCAAAATAAAATGTAAAATGAAAAAAATCCGTGTTCTGCGCTTTTTAAAAATATTTTAAAAAAACATTCTAAGAGGGAATTTAATATAGATTCAGAATCCGTTAAAAAAAGTTAGCAAACATTAATACATAAAAAGTAATTAATATTTTTATCGAGCGGCGCACGGTCGCGCCTTAGCTTGTCGGTACGAACGAGTCGCAGCACGGTTTTGTTTTACAACAATTGTTTTCGCTTAAGAAACCATTCTTATTGTTTCTAATTTCTACGCAAAAAGGTAAGCGTAATTAACATTGCATATGACTTCGTTTTTTATTTTGCAAATTTATAAACAATAATTGTGTATTGTTATTAAATAATCTCGATTAAAAGCGTTAAAATGTTCAATATTACTGACTTTATCAATATTATTAATAACAATAACTGATTTTTCTAATCATTTACATTATTTATTATTTCATATTGTCAGTTCTCATAGAAAATGTTTTTTATTATTTTAAACAGATTATATAAAATGCCTACCCCGAAGAAATGTTGCAACCCACTTAAAAAATCCAAACACAATCGTGTCTACAAAAATTTGAAGCTGATAACGACGCAGTGGAATCGTATCTTTTCTAATTTAACTGGAAAATATATCTGTGATTCATGCAGAACGTCAATTTATAGTCAAAAAGTTACTGTCTCTTCCGTCGAAAAGGAAATCATTATTGATACTACCGAAGAAGAATCTTCACGGGATGAAAACTACGTGGACAACGAAAAAAATGACCCTACATACAAGGAAGAAACAAGCTCTGAAAATGATATGCTTGGACGTGCAACAAAGCGACAGAAATTGCCCGATGCAGACAATTCTTTGATAGACGAGACTTTGATTCGAGATGTGAACAATGCGTTGTCGAAAGCTATTTTCCGAAGTGAAAAAATCGAAATACTTACAACGCTTCCTGTTTGCATTAGTATAAGGAAAATGCGTGAGTTGTTTGGCGTTTCGCATAAAATGGCATCAAGGGCGAAGAAATTAAGGAAAGAAAATGGCTATAAGTCGCGTCCACCAAAGAAAGTTGGTCGAAAAATAAGTGAGGAAATTATTCAGAAAGTAACAGAATTTTATTTGAGTGATGATACTAGTAGAATGATGCCAGGAAAAAAAGATTGTGTTTCTATAAAAACCGATGTAGGTAGAGAAAATGTGCAAAAGCGTTTACTTTTGTGCAATTTGAAGGAAGCACATAAACGTTTTCAGGAAAAATTTCCTCAGTTTATCATTAGTTGTTCTAAATTTTCAAAACTGCGACCAAAACAGTGCATCTCTGTTAACAAAGCTAGTTGCCACAACGTATGTGTTTGTAAAACACACCAGAACATGAGATTAAAGTTTTTTGCTCTAAAATCCGAATTTCAGAAGAAAAATCACACCTTCACCTTATCATACCATAAGGCATTAAGAGAAATTATTTGCAAAGAAGCTCTTCCATCTTGTCATCTCAGAAATTGCAAAAATTGTCCTGGTGTTACTGCTTTTTGCGAGAAGTTGCATGCATTATTTACAGAATATTCCGTGAAGGAAGTAAAGTACAGGGAATGGATAAGCACTGATAGGTACATATAATTACATTTCAATTTTTTAATTTAATGATAACTTAATATATTGCCTAAATTATGCATAACATGAAAAAATCTATTTTAAACTTTCAATTAATTTTACAAATCAATTTTTTAAAATTAATTTTCTGAGTGCCTGGCAACGATTTGTCAAATTTCAGAAATGTCTTTTGCTATACAATTTTAAATTTAAATTGGAAATTTGATTTTTTATAATACCTTACTGTAACTCTATTAATTTTTGTATAAATAATTTCACAAATAACTTTTTTGCTTATTAGATTTTTTATCGGGAACGGCTGTGGGAAGATTGACTATCGGTCCTTCCTCATACCAATTACTTTTGCTTATTAGATGTTTTAATATATTTTTCTAGAACTGAATTCGTTGAACAAACAGATTCCATAGAAGCATTTTTAGAGAAGATAAGAAAAGATTTGCCTGAACTACTGACGCATGATTTTATAACAAAAGAACAAAGTGCTTACTTTAGTGCAAAAAAGGACAGCTTAAAGGAAGGTGAATTTTTGGTAACGCTGGATTTTTCAGAAAATTATACATTTCAAATACAAGATGCAATACAGGCGCATCACTGGTCAAATACCCAGGCTACAATTCATCCATACGTCATGTATACGCGAAAAGACGGCAAGATAGTTTCGGATAATTTTGTTATTATTTCTGAAATCGAAAAGCACGATACTGTTAGCGTTCACCTATACAATACAAAACTGATTCAGTATTTGAAAGACAAGTATGCGTGGATTGAACGAATTATTTATTTTTCGGACGGAGCTGCGAGTCAGTACAAAAATAAAAGTAACTTCCTGAATTTGATTCAACATGAAAATGAATTTCGTATTAATGCAGAGTGGCACTTTTTTGCCACTTCTCATGGCAAAAGTGCATGTGACGGTGTTGGCGGGACAATCAAAAGGAATGCTTGGAAAACAAGTATGCAAAGAACGAGATTAGATGAACCATTAACAAACGCAAAGATGATGTTCGTTTGGGCAAAAAATTGTTTTCACAGGTCAATGTCTTTCGCGTATTGCACCAAAGAGGAATATGAAAATGAAGCAAAACTTTTAAAACCAAGATTTTCAAAATGTAAAGTAATCAAAAACACCCGACAGTTTCATTGCTTTTTACCGAACGATTCTAAGTCACTTAAATGTAAGCGATATTCGTCAGCGTCTGATTACGAAGCTCATAACGTTCTGTAAATAAATTTAATTATTAATAATAATTAATGTGGTTATGTAAATAAAAAATTGTTTTAAGCGAAAATTGGTACTAAAATTACTAAATTTTAAATTAAAAAAAATATTTGCGTTAATATTGAGAGTAAAATCGCAGAAACACAGTATGGTGCATCAAAACCTCCAAGCTACGGTACGCGTCTCGTGGCGCGACCGTGCGCCGCTCGATAAAAATATTAATTACTTTTTATGTATTAATGTTTGCTAACTTTTTTTAACGGATTCTGAATCTATATTAAATTCCCTCTTAGAATGTTTTTTTAAAATATTTTTAAAAAGCGCAGAACACGGATTTTTTTCATTTTACATTTTATTTTGCAATAAAAAAAAGGGATTGTTAATAAGTTTTAAAAATTAATATTGTGTATCTTAAAATATATACTTTTTCCTTCAAGTTGCCGTTGGAAGCATTAAATTATATCAACTCTGTTGTGAGATATTTATTTTGCAACTAAAAGATGCATAAATACTGAATTGTTTATAACTTAAGTAATTATGAATTTTTTAAAAAAATATTTTACACACTTAATAAGGGCATCAGAATCTATCGATTAAGTAACAATTCAACATAAAAAGAAAAATTTGCATTTTGCCTGTTACCTTTCACGAATTCTTACTCAACACGAAGGTATTCCATTCCGCGGCACGTTAGTTCAAGAGATTGCGGTGGTACGCTATGGTCCCACCTCGTCCGATCCAAAGAGGATTAGTGCGAGATACATTTGCTGTGACATCTCTGTATAATGTGGAGGGGCTCCATCTTTCTGGAATATGATTCACCCATGTACTCTTGAAAATGTAACATCAGGTAGTTCTACAACATATCTAGATACGTAATTTCCGTTAGTCTTCTCATTAAAAAATGATCCATAAACATTGTCGAAACTCAATTCACAAAAGATATTCAGTTTCGGTGAATCCCGTGTATGATTCAAGATCTCCGACGGTTTCTGTGCGCCAAATATCCGCACATTCTGGCGATTAACGGTATCACTAAAGTGGAATGTGGTCCCATCACTGAACACAATCTTTTCGAGAATGTTAGTGGTACCACAAGCAACGTTCCGCACCGCACCGTACCTCAATTGCGTCTATGGTAGTAGCACTGCTCCCGCAAAACGAGTAACCGCAATGTTCCCGCCAGACGAGTAACTGGAGAGACATTTGGCAGCGTAGGATTAAAACGTGAGAGTACGGCGAGAGTTTTGCAGAGCACCCGGATAAATACCACTGAAAGGTTACTAAATTATTACATGTTACTTTTAGGTAACTAATTACAATCCCCCTGTATAATGTGTTTATAAATAAATGTAAGTAATAGGTAACGAAATCACAAAAAAAAATTAACGTGAGCTGCATAAATTCATTAGACGGGCAATTATGTTGGCCACACTTAGTTTAAGCGGATGAGTTTTTTATAGGCAAATAAAGCAGACAGGTGATTTGAAAGAAAACAACAACAAAAAAACACACACATCTTCAGAATCAGGGAGCACCAAAGCGTACATTTCCATCCCAATTTCGACAACGATTTCTTTAAGCATTTCTTACTCCGTATAGAGGTTTCTTCAATTTGGAAAACATTCTACGTATGGGCTAGGCCATCGTAGTATTCAGACGGAGGGACATTT
The DNA here is from genome assembly GCA_038098605.1 of Gryllus longicercus. NCBI lineage: Eukaryota > Metazoa > Arthropoda > Insecta > Orthoptera > Gryllidae > Gryllus > Gryllus longicercus. Next base: position 1,813,300 of record JAZDUA010000252.1, read on the forward strand.
AAAAAAAAACACTTTTTCGGTATCATAGGCCCGCAAACGTGTATTTCCGTGAAAATCTCGAAATCGATTTTCTGCAGCATTACTTAACTTTCCCTATACTAGGTGTATTACTCTTTATTTACGTATGTATATGGGAAAGTAAAAATTAATTACTGCTTTGGTTTCAGGTTTCCCCTATACGTGTGTTTCCGTCAAAATCTCGATAGAGTCTGTTTGCAGCACACTATTATACGAGAACGCTCAAAGCTTCAGCTCGAGCCAGGTGGACAGGAGTTTCTTCAATTTGGAAAACTTCCTGATGACTTAGGCCCTAGTAGTGTTCAGACGAACGGACAGAGGGACGTTTAAAAAAAAAAAAAAACATTTTTTCGGTATCAGGGAACCCCATAACGTATCTTTCCGTGAAAATTTCGATATCGATTTTCCGCAGCATTACCTAACTTTCCCTACACTCCGTATATACGTATGTATACAGGAAAGTAATGTGTATTTCCGTCAAAATCTCGGCAGAATTTGTTTGCAGCACACTCGTATACGAGAATGTTAAAAGACGGTGCGTGGCGACCGCGTTTATCCTCGCGGTCGTTTTTTGCCAGCGTCCCTCCGCGTCCCGCCGCGCCCCGCCGCGCCCCCTCGCGCCGGGAACACGTTGCTGCGTCGCGTGCGTCCTCACGTTGCTTCGGGTGTCCGCGGGGTCACCTTCCAGGCAGGCTGCGCGGAGGCGCGCACGTGGGAGCGAACCCCGGGCCGGGCGCAGACGCGCTCTCCCCCCCCCCCCCCCGCGTCTTCCCCGCGCCGCGCCGGCACGTGGAGGAACTCGTCCACGTGCGCCCCGCCCCCGCCCCGCCCTGCTCCGCTCTGCCCGCCTCACCCCGCCGCGTCGCGCCGGCTCGTGCCGCTGCGGGAACGATGCCAGCCATTCAGATCGGTGTTCCAGATTCCAGGTGTCGGACATTTTAGGGAAAGCATTTGTTCAAATTTAATTTGCCTTGCACATGGCCAGTTCATGTTATACGGTCAGATTATACTTTGTCTTATACATTGTATAAAGAAAATACGTATTGAAATGCAACAAAAAAAAAGTGTGCAGGTTTTGATAGAAATACATTTTGAGTGGTCTCTAATAACAAAAAGGGTTTTGTTTGTTAAATATGCCTGTTTTTCCTTCCGTTCATTTCCGAAAAAACTATAGCAGAATCCATTCACAGGATTTTCTCCGTAATGTGTATTCGCGAAACGATTTGGCTGTTCTCGAGGGCCAGCGAATTTGAAACGATTTTGTATTTTTATTTTGAGGAGTAGAGAAAACCGAGAGTGGTTGACCCAAGTGACTGGCTGACGACCATGTCTACCATTCACAAGCCCTAGCTATGTGCCACATGATCTTCATGACTTGATTAACTACCAACGCGTGCCTCTGTAAGATCAGTGCAACGATGTTGGGGATCAGGAAAAATAAAGCTATCATTTTTCTTACTTTTTATTCATAGTTACTTCCTACCGTTTTGATAGTATAAATTGTAGGGTCAATTCTGCCTTACTATGAAAAGTTGAAACATTAAAAAAGTATTAACCATTTCATGGTATTTCGAGTTGGGTGCTGTGATATCACATACAGTGGATCGCCATGCCCTAAACGAGCCTCTCAACATGATAAAGCGAATTCTCTGGTTACGGCATGAAAAGGTTGGGCTTGACCAAAAAACAGGACGAAATTTGGCATTCTTATTCAAATATATACATTAAGATTGCTGCGCTCAAGTTAGGGAGTTCCTCTAGCGATAAGGTTGACTCACAGGTCATGGGTATGAATGAACTCGAACTCTTTGCTACTAACCAGTAGTGTATAGATTACTAAAGAGTTACATCAGTAATGTGTTTACTGATTTACTTATAGGAGAAGAAATCACATCTGAAATGTTTCGCGTCGCATTTTTTCTAACAGGCATATGTGGTCTTTTTTACTGTTTAACAAATGTATTTTAATACTTCAAATTGTTCATAGAATTGTCACCCCCTCCGAAAATGTATTCCGGGTCTTCTAGTCACTCCCCGTTGCTCTGCCAACTTGTAACTCACTCTTGTAACTTGTATTTCATAAAAAACATAATTACGAGTAATTGATTAATGCATTTCTTCGCTCATCTCCTGTGTACCATTTTTGGTGCCGTGATATGGAGGAAAAGTTTACATACCGCATTAAAAATACCTCGCGTGTACTCCTAGAGACTCGGACTTAGACTAACAAAAACATACTAAATGCCTTGACAAATGTATTATGAACATCTGTTTATTTCTAATATCAGATTCAAAATCAAAGAATATCGGACGTTTTATGAATGATATATCTCCGTATTTTTCATCAGCCTGTCAATAAACCAACATCGTGGATGAGTGGTGTCCTGTAGAAGCAACTAGTGATGCTATAAAATAGAAAAGATTTTCACGAATTAGTTTTCTATTTCCTTTGGTCTCGGCTAGTTATTCGGGCTTGCCAGCTGTAATTTATCGCCTCTCAAAGTATATTTTTTTTGAAATTTTCTTAACGTTTTGTTTTCTATTGGTACACCGGAAATATTATTTTAAGAATATAAAAAAGAACAGTAAAGCCTCGTCCTAAATTGCAATTTTCTTTGAAAAATTTGGAGCCATTTTTAGGAAAATGGCGTTTAAGCGCTACTGTAAATTCGAAATTTGAAGCTCTTTTTCACAGAATATTTTTGGGTTTTCGAAAAACTTCATTAGAAGTCATTTAAAGTACATTAACGTTCACATACAATGGTGTTTACAAATTGCTGGAAATGCTCATATTAACGACATGAGAGATCTTTGGATGGATCAAAATTACTTGACCTTTGACAACAAATTTTACAGACAAACTTCAGGAATTCCTATGAGCTCTCCTCTCTCTCCTTTTCTTTCAGATATATTTATGGACTCTTTCGAACAAGCCATCTTCTTTTCAAATTATCCACATCTCAATAATGTTATATGCTGGCGCAATTACGTGGACGACATCCATTTTCTCTGGACCGGTGCGACTAGACCAATATACCTGTTTACTTTCTTAACAACATACATTTTATTATGCATTTCATCACAGAACGAAGATTAATCAATCAATTTCCTAACATGAATATCAACGTATCTGGAAACAATTATTCTTTCAATATGTTCAGAAAATCGACATACACGGACTGTCATCCACAACTCTTCGCAACACCTATTCGACATAAACATGCCGCATTGTATATGTTAAATAAATTATTATTACATGATACACAGATTACTAAGCCTTCCCCTGACAAAATCTCATTTTCTGGAAGAACTAAACACTACACAACACATTGCTATTTGAAACGATTACAACACAGAACTCATTGACAACATCTAATACTGAAAGTGATCTAATGCTGCGTAAAGAACGGCAGAAAAACTGTTTCGCAGAAAAACTTTATTACAGAGCCCTAGTCACAAAAAAAATGGATAAATGCAGTTGCTAAATTAAGAAAGAAATCATCTAACAAGTGATGTAGTCAGAGTTCTTCTTTTATGTGTCCTTGATGCCGAAAAATCGAATGACGGCAAAACGTCCGCCTGTGAACGACGCTACCGGCTAAACCGTTCAGATGATTTTCTCCAAATTGAAATTCCACAATCAATCTGGCTGATGTAGCGGCCCCTTGAATTTAAAACCGAATTTTTAATTTTGGTGGTACTTTACATGCAGCCCCTGGGACATTTTCCAAATTTTAAAACAAATGGATCCATTGTTTTTATTACATTTTTAGGATGAAATGTTTCAGGAAATGGCGTAGGTTTCATGTTCGTTGAAAAATCTAATTTTTAGAAAATTGAAAAAGTTCAAAATTTTTTGTAGTCTACTAACAACTAAAATATTAAAGATAAAGATTTTCCCTTAATGAAATCTGTCCCTTAAAATTAGATTTTGAAATAAGGCTATGTGATTGTTTTAAATGTGACTACTTTTCACGTAATTTCGCATGAAAATAAGGGCGAGGAAGTACATGCTGTTTTAACACCACTAGTTCTGATATGATGTGTCTCTCGCGTCGTTATTGTTTACATTACGGTTGTTTTTTTTTTGTACATTAATGCATTTGTCAGTACAACTGATTTATTGTGAAGTTTTTTGAAAACTCAAAAACGTTTGTGTGAAAATGATCGTGAAATTGCACAATTTCGGAAAGGATCAAACCACATTTTCTCGAAAACGGCCCTAAATTCGTTTTTGAATCTTTTGGAACGGACATTAAATGCACTAATGCAAATGTATTTTTCTGGATATCTCGCGCGAGGTTTATATTTACATTATGGGTATTTTATACATTATTGTATTTGTGAGCCCACGTGCTTCAAATTGGTTCTTATGTAACTAACTTTATTTGAGTAAAAATTAGCTAAAAACGTGCATTTTCAAAATTACTCAAAACGGCATGTTCTCAAGAACGACTCAAAATGTTTCAATGAAAATTTGCATATAACACCAGATTTTAATCTTCTACAATGTTCTTAAACTCATATTTCATTCCCAGGAGACCCAAAAAATGAGAAAATGTAAAAAATAGTCTTCTCGGGCGGCGATAGGTATAAGCTGATAAGAAAGTAGGAAAATAAAAATGTTAGTACAAACTAAAAGTAATGGGAAACTAAGGAGAACGATGTGTACGTGCCATTCTGTAGCACTACTAGTTTAAATATATTTTCGTGCAATTATAGGAAATTAAAAAAACAAATTTAAACTCAATTATGCCCGCCAAATTAAACCAAAACCTTCATGGCCGTGAAAATTAATTGATGATGTTGGCTGCACATAACAATAAAGTCTTAAGGAGGGACTTTTTGAGAAATGGAAGGATGCAAAGGCGAGGAAACGTTTGCCAAAGACCCGAGCTGACGCCGTCGTAGATGACGCAGAGCGAGACTCTCCAATACTAATTTCATTGGATTCTGAAATTCACTCAAGACCAGCTTTGAATACTTTATTTCTTATTTATAAGATTAAATGAATATTCTAAATATGTAAAAATATTCAGTTTTATGATAATTCATACATAATAACTTTAATTTATTCATAAGTTGTTAATTTATTTTTTAACACTTTGTTTGCTGCCTTAGTATTAGACTGAATGAAATGAATTGTTTCTCTGAATATTGAAAAAATAATATAAACATCAGCGTACTAAACCAATACCTCCTTGTAACGCAGCGTAATGTTACCTCAACTCCCCTCTTCAGTGTAATTTTATGAGCGACCTCTTTATGTATGTTTGCTATTTTTTCCTCGAAACATTTAAACAAAACTTTCAGTGGTAATTCAGTGAATAAAAACTAGAACCACGACGAAAAACAATAAATAATCCTTAGAAACTTTGATCTTTATAAAATAGAACCGAACTTCACTGCTAAGCTCTTTGCAATGGAGACGACGATTCCCACAATAGTTTTATTTTTTGTATGCATATGATTAATTTTTATTAATGTAGATATTTCGATGTCTTTTCTTGCAAAAGTTCAATTAATTTCCAACTGAAATAATTGAATAAGAAGTGTTTGATCTTATGTTTATTTACAATTTTGGCCGCATTGCGTCCTTTTTGATATCTTCTGAGAATTCAAGAACTCTTTAAAGTCAAAAACATGATCAACTTTGCGGTATTATTTTTCGTCTTAAAACTATCGCATACTCATAACATGATGAAAATATTGAGTGTTTAAGTAGTTTTGCAGCCTCTCATCCTTCGAGAAGTATACATTTTTTTAAAACGTGTCTCTTAAATTAACGCATTTGGCTATTTTACGAACACCCGGACGTTTGCTGCGGTTATATTGCATGTTGTTACTCGCAGAACTTCCTACAACTGTCGGGGTCAAGTAAGAGTGGACCTTACCCTTGGAAATGAATCTCAAGAGCACCGTTAAAAACAGCTGAAGAGAATTCAACCTTAACCTTATTTTCCACTGGCATTAAGTGTAATTACGTAAAGGCCTTAAATACATATTCTGTAAAGTAGCGGATAATCATTCATAGAAGAGGGAAATTATTATTAAATACAGTATGTTTTCTTCATTTTCAATGCAGTGTTTATTTTCTTTAAATCGTGATTTTTTGCGCATTTCTTCATTTTGGACATTTAACCAGATGTGTGCTTTTACGTTACTGAAGTGTGTGTTCAACCACCAAAAACTGGTACCTGAAAAAATAGGTCTAGTCACCTGCAGAATTCATACTATATTGCCAGGGGACAGCACAAAGAATATTCATGAATGGATATAGGACAGAATTACGACTGTGGACCCTGTATGTCCTACCATCGTTACCAGATGGCGCGCAGAGTAATTTATCTCACAATAAGTTCGCGCCTCCATATTCCTACACACATATGCGTTTAGAATAGAGAAATCGTTTCGGAGGTTAGCATAGCTGTTTCATCAATTTAAAAAAATAAATATTGCATAATTTTCTCTAATAAACTAAAAACGACCCCATTCTTTCAGTAATTATTTATAAGCTGGCAGATAATTTATCTTTATAACATTATTTCCATTATTCAACTATTTAGAATCATAAATGTTCTAATTTCAATTGGAAGTCAACCTATCGTTGAAATGCTTAAAAATATATCGATATTTTTTTTTATTATTACGAGACATGTACGACTACTTCATTTTAAATTAAGCAATATTTAATTTTATTTAAAAGAATAAAAATGCTACATTGCAAGACGTCTTACAATACATTATTTTAGATTTTCTTCCTTAGATTTTCTCTCATGATTGATTGTCAGTGATTCCGGGCGCAATAACTGCTAACGTTATTCGTCTCGTACGTGTAGTGCATATTTTCCCTTCGGATGTTGCGGTGACCTTTCCCCGCTGGATGGCGAGATTCGGCGCCAACATCGGCTAGCCGAGGTTTCCCCAACCATGTATCTTCCACCAGCGGGGCACCGTCCCAGCCGGGACAAGCTGTAAGCTCCCGAACAGTTATGTGTGCTAGTGTAGTGCATATTTCTGTGTGTGTAATTAACGGGTTGAGGATAGGACAAGGGTGAGGAAAGAAAAATCGCGCGCGGTCCGTGGCCCGTTTGTTACGGTACTGCTCCGCCATTCGCCTGGTGTAGATCGGAGAAACTACGGAAAGCTACCAATCACAGATGCCCACTGCTAGAATTCTCCTGTAGATGGCGACGGAATTCGACCTAGCTGACAAGCTAGTGTCGAAAATACTGTCGCCTTCAGTCTCGAACCTCACTGTCAAAGACACTGCAGTGACATCAGTTGATGTCCTGAGCCACCTCTCCCGGTTACTCTCTCATATTTCACTCACAATGCTAAGTAACCAATGCCATTCATTCTTTTGTATGCGGACTGTGAAGAAGCTGTTTTGAAATTTTGTTGTGTTTCATTCATGAGCTGTTGGGAAGCGTGAAATGAATCCAATTTAAATTTTAGAACTGAGTAAGCAAGAAAGAAAGTTATAAATTTTTCACATGCAAGTCATAGCAATGTTGTTGTTGTTGTTGTTGTTGTTGTTGTTGTTGTTGTGAGAGATGTGAAGTCGGAAGTGCAGCCGAGTACATTCCAAGTAATATCACTGACCCTTTCCGTGCAGACTGGACATTAAGACAAAAATAATAATGTCTCGAAAGCGACATTATCGCACTCTACACTCAAGAGCCGGACATCTGCCCGCGAGTGCGGGGAAAGTGCAAGTGTTGGGGTGGACACCTTTTGCTGGGAGGGGAGCAGCCGATCATTTGTACAGAGGGGTGAACGCGGCGCGTGAATTCAGTGCCTGGGCGTCTAATGCAATGATCCTTACTGTGGTATTACTTCCCCACTTACTTGTATTTAAGAAGGTATTGTCCCATTTTTCTAGGTACACGGACCATATTTCACTGTTTATGTTCTACGTAATACGTACTTCTACGTAATACGCGTGCATTTTCCTTTTTTATTTTTATTTTTGAATACATGGTGATAGTGGCTCTCGGATAATATTTTGAAGCTGTAGCCTTTTAAAAAAATGTATGATTTAATTATTACTACCAAAAATTTACAATATAATAATTTATTTTCATCGGTAATGTTATATTCTACAAATGATTGCAAAACTAGGGAAATTATGAGAGCAAACTCTCATGTCATGATTGACATAAAAATGAAATATAGGCAATTCCAAGAAGCCTGAAATGTTTGGCAGCACATATATTGTGACTATTTCCCCCACCCCCATTATGAATCTGAATCAGAGATACCAACGAGAAAACCTCTCTGATGGTATGTTACAATCAGAGATTATTGTCTTGTTAATTGGAATGCGAAGGGCTAAATTTTTTAAACGACGTCTTAAAAAATTATGAATAAATTTTGTATTATAAATCTAGAATACACTCTTGACAGAAATTAAAGCAGAAAGTAATAATGATGTTTTAAGAATGAGATTTCTGGCACTGATAGAACCGTCTATTTTCATTAAACATAATTAATGAAAAAATAGTGTATTACTTCGTTATTAAACATAATCGATTCAGAATTACAATTTTATGTTTAGAGTCACACTGAATTTGTGATTACACTGTAGCAAAGCGAATTACATAATCAGATCACCAGGGAATTTTAATACTCGGTGTATAAATCAAATACGTCGGTACGTCTAATTCGATTTGGATTCATATTTAATATATAATCCAAAAGGCAATATTACTTGAACTGTATGTGACAGTCCATCATGGTCTCGCCGATTGCTGTTACAATTTATGCGCTACGGTTCGAATTGCGCATCCTCATTGGTGGTCCCCACTCCTGGAATAGGTCTCATCCCCACTCTTCCTAGCTTCCTGGATTTGTACTCCAGTGACTCGTGCGCAGCTCCCGAGGTCAGTGATGTTGGGCAGGTCTGGTATAGGTTCTGAAATTGCAACCTTTATGCTTCATTAGCTTCCGCATAGGCTTAATGACTCTAATATTGCCCTTGGAGTGGTTGTAAAGTATCACTTTATTCTTATATTTGAATGACAGCAGCGGTCACGAGCAGACGTGCTCCGCAGCTCCGCCAGTTAGCTGAAGGCTAGCGCTTATCGCAAGTCCGACTGCCCCGGCCGCTACTAGTGCCGGTCCGGGGTCAGAAAGAAGTGCATTTATTTGTGAACAGTGGTGAATTAGGAACGTTTTCAACTTACCGTTCAAATTTACTAGTGATACAGTGGTGACCGCTCGTATTTGTGTACAAAGGTGACTTCGTTCTCGTGTGAACAGTGGTGCATCAAGAACTATTGAAAATCAATACCGCACATATATAGTGAAGTGAATTATGTTAACTGATCACGTCCCCTTCGGGGACTAATCACACAAACAACAGAAATACTAAATAACCAAGAAAACAGTGAAGCTTTCGTCAACAATAGTACGAACGGATCGACTTTAGAACACAGTGAAATAACACTGAACCTTCAGCAACAGCACCAATTTTTATTGCATGAACATCACAGCTAAAACAACACTTACAACAATTAGTGCAACAGAACCAACAGTTACAATTTCAAATACAGCAATATGTGCGTGAAAAAGAAACCCCAGCCACCGTCCTAGAAGCTACAGCAACTAACGGCCAAGCATCTACAACGCAGGAAACGGCCTCAACCTTGTGCAACTCATGGCAAACAATCCCGCTGCGTCGACAAAAAAGACGCAATGATGACAACTCTATACAACCCTCTAAGAAGACTAACAGTGAACACGACCCCGTATCATCAAAAAACAGGTATGAACATCTCTCTTGTGATGAAAATTTGGAAGAAACCTCGAATTCTGAGAAAATCAATGATACAACAACCAAGGGCAGCATACAAGAACAAGACAAATATCGTACACCGCCTATTTTCATTCCAGGCGTCAGAGTAATATCTGATATGATCAGATCTATTAAAGAAGTCATTAAAGATGAAGACTTCTCATATAAACTTGTCAAAACCTACCAAGATGAAGCCAAAATTACTATGAACAATGTGAAAATCGTACCTCAAACACCGGAGGTTTATCGAAAGCTTGTTAAACATCTGAATTTAAAAAATATTGCTCATTATACATTTCAGTTAAAACAAGAAAGAGCCTTTCGGGTAGTATTAAAAAATATGCACCCAACAGCAGACGTAACGGAACTGAAAGAAGCAATAGAAGCACAAGGCCACAAAGTAAGACAAATTCATAATATGAAGCATCGTTTAACAAAAGCACCCCTACCATTGTTTTTTGTGGACTTAGAACCTCAAAGTAACAACAAAAAAATATAAGACGTCGAATACTTACTACATGCAAAAATAAGTTTTGAACCACCGCGTAAAAAACGAGAAATAGTACAATGCAAGCGATGTCAGTCCTACGAGCACAGTTTTCGGTATTGTACGCTTCCGTATAGCTGCGTCAAATGTGGAAAGAATCACGATAGTCGAACCTGTACTAAAACGAGAGACACACCAGCTACATGTGCTCTATGTAGCCGTGACCATCCAGCAAATTATAAAGGCTGCGAAGTCTATCAAAAAATTCGTAACAGCAAGTATCCTAGTCAAAGTCAACACCGTAGAAATGCTACGCAAAACATAACTGAAGGCAACAATTCAAGTTCACTAACAAGTAATCAAACCATAGGAACAGGTAGACAGTTCACATATGCACAAATGGCCCAACAATCGCAAATCAATAATCAAAATGTGTCGTATGAAAATAATCTGATTTCCATAATGCAAGAATCATTTAAAAAATTCGAGTCCATCTTAGCAAAGCAAGCTGAACAAATCTCCAGCCTAATTAATATCATGACTGCAATAATGAAGAAACTATGAGTAATTTACTGCGAATTGTCTCCTGGAATGCCAACGGAATACTTCAACATCGAAGAGAGTTAGAAGTGTTTCTACATCAAGAAAATATTGACATACTCCTAGTGTCTGAAACACATTTTACCGAAAGAAGCTATCTACGTATATCTGACTACGAAGTATATTGCACAAATCATCCAGATGGGACAGCTCATGGAGGCACAGCAGTAATAATTAAAACGAGAATCAGACACAATATGTACAAAGATAATGCTAAAGACTATCTGCAAGCAACCGCTATACAAGTATACGATAAGTTCGGTCCGCTCGTTATTTCAGCTATATACTCCCCTCCAAAACACAAGATAACCACCGATCAGTATATCAAGTTTTTTAGAACGCTCGGCACAAGGTTCATTGCTGGAGGAGACTACAATGCTAAAAATCAACTATGGGGATCAAGACTGGTAACTACAAGAGGTCGCGCTTTAGAAGGAGCCATCTCTACACTAAAACTCCAAACAATTTCATCAGGAAATCCCACATACTGGCCAACGGATGGTAACAAGGTACCTGATGTCTTGGATTTCTTCGTCACAAAGGGAATGGCACAGACCTATCACACAATAGAACCGTCTTTTGATCTTTCATCTGATCATTCTCCAGAAATACTGACAATCAGTTCTTCTGAAATCAAAAAGAAAGAAAGCATATACCTTACAAACAGAAAAACGAACTGGGAAGAATACAGCAACTGGCTTTACTATAACACTACTGCCAAGGTCCGTCTAAAATGTCCAGAAGATATCGACGATGCTGTTGAATACTTAATACAACACATTCAACAGGCAGCCGTATATGCAACTCCAGAAATGAGTGTGTTTGAAAAAAATAAATACCCATCAGAAATACTAAAAATGATTAAAGAGAAAAGACAGATGAAGATGACCTGGCAACGCACTCATCACCCGGACAACAAACGAATACTCAACAGAACTTCCCGCCTCTTATCAAGAAAATTACAAGAAATTCATTCGGAGGAAATGAAGGAAAGAATAGAAAAGTTGTCACCCTCAAAAGCTACAGATTACTCCTTATGGAAAATTACTAAAAAATTAAAAAGGCCTACAAAACATGTCCCCCCTCTTCGTAAAACCGATGGAAACTGGGCTAGAACGGAAAACGATAAGGCAGAAGAATCTGCAAAATATTTTGCAAAAACATTTCAACCACACCCCTCAGCACTACTCACAGAAGAAAAAGAAATCATAGAATTCTTGGAATGTCCCCATCAAATGTCGCCACCAATTAAATTCTTCTCAACAAAAGAAGTCACAGCAGGGCTGAAACTACTACCAAATCACAAGGCTCCTGGACATGATCGTATTACAGGGGAAATGCTTAAAAAACTGCCTAAGAAACTCATTGCCCTTGTAACATCCATTTTCAATGGAATAATACGCATCGGACACTATCCTTCGCAGTGGAAACTGGCACAATTAATTGTTATCGCAAAACCAGGAAAACAGCTACAATATGTTTCCTCGTACAGACCAATAAGTTTATTACCTTCTTTGTCTAAGGTATTCGAAAAACTACTACTATTTCGCATTACTTAAAGAAAATGACACAATTCCAGACCATCAGTTCGGTTTTAGAAATCGTCATTCTACAATAGAACAAATTCATAGAGTAGTCGACACCATCAACGGAGCTCTAGAAAATAAAATGTATTGTTCCGCCTTGTTTCTAGATATCGCGCAAGCGTTCGACAAAGTGTGGCATCAAGGCTTGCTATATAAAATCAAGAAATGTCTGCCGCATCCATACTATAATATACTTCGATCCTTTATTTCAGATCGATTTTTTCAAATAAAATTCGGAGATGAAATAACACCGTTTCATCCAGTATTATCAGGAGTACCACAGGGGAGCATCCTTGGACCAGTGCTGTACACGCTGTACACCGCTGACTTACCTCAGTCCCCAGACGTCACCACTGCAACATATGCAGATGACACAGCCCTGCTAGCTTCGCACGAAAACCAAGAAACGGCAACAAGAACATTGAAAGAGCACCTCGAGCTTATAAACAAATGGTGTAAACTCTGGAGAATTAAGAATGAATGAAACAAAGTCCAAATGTATAACATTTACCCTCAGACGAACAAGAAATACAAGAATAGAAATAAACGGAAAACTAATTGAAAACGTAGACACCGTCAGATATCTCGGCCTACATCTAGACAAAAAGCTAACCTGGAAGAAACATATTTCGATCAAAAGAAAGGAAGCAGAACTGAAAAGTAGACAAATGATATGGTTAATAGGAAGAAAATCTAGTTTAAGTCTAGGAAACAAAATTTTACTTTACAAAACAATACTCAAACCTATCTGGTCTTATGGAATTGAACTCTGGGGAACAGCATCACATTCAAATATAGAAATAATTCAAAGATTTCAATCCAAATGTCTCAGACTATTAAGCAATGCTCCCTGGTTTGTATCAAACGCCACTCTACATAAAGATCTCAATATCACCACTGTTAAAGAGGAAATCACTCTCAAATCTCACAAATACCAACACAGACTCGAAAATCATATTAATCATCTGGCCATAAACATCTTAGATAACAGCACAACGACAAGAAGATTGAAAAGAGTACATCCTCTTGATCTGGACCACAGATATAAATAATATTTTTCTTTTAAAATAATTGTTACTGTAGATATATTTTTTTTGTCACAATGCTTGCACTATTGTATGTTTGTTTGTTATTGTGCTTTTTGTTATTTCAATGTGATATTGTTTATTGTTGCTTTTGTTTGTTTGTCTTTTTTTCTCTCTCTCTGAACTGGACAATTAGTTTAAAACCATTTTTAGAAAGAACCAGAATTGTATGGTTTCTTTACATGTCAATAATATATGTACAATTGTATTTGCCGAATGTTCGTGTAGAACAAATTGCAAATAAAGCAGATGATAAAAAAAATATTTGAATGAGTTGCCGAAATTGGACCTCAGAATTTTGCCATAACTAAAATGGTCCATCTTAAGAGACCGGTAAGCATTATTTTATGTTTTTCTTTCGCGACCACCGAAAGTACAGGAATGGAAAGGAAAAAAAAAAAAACGTGATGTCGGGCGCCATCTGATCTCTGGCGCTTGGAGTAGACAACAAGCGAACCTAATTCTAGCAAAATTGATGAAAATGGAAATAAAGAATTGTCTTCAGCCTTCTCTTCATTGTATCTGTCATGAAAAAAAAAACAGAACTGATGACGGTTGACAAGTTTTTCTCAAGCGTCTGGTATATCTTTTTTGGAAGAAGTCAAAAGAACAGTTATAACGAGCAGCGCATCCAAATAGCAGCTGGCGCTATAGAAAATTCAAGGCATGTGATTTTGGGAGAATAAAAAATAAGTTTCTCTGCATAAGTTCATAAAGAATATTATGAATGGCACTGAATCTATCTGGTTAGATATGCAACTCTGTTTAAGATGTAGATTATAGACTCATACGTTATGTTAAAATGAAATGTAATATTAAGAAATTTCTCTGCATTCGTTGCAGAGATGAAATCTAAGGACACTAGCTCCCATGATCCCCCCTTTTTTCCCTCGAGTTTGCCTTGAGCCTATTAGAAGGTTATTATCCTCTAAAAATGGAATTACTTAATTATTAATTTGCGTAGTGCTACAAAGTGGAACATTTTCAATATGACAGAAAAATTCAGTCCTAATATTTACTGAAAAACATTTAGCTTATTATTCAGTTCCATTAACTTCCGTTTTTTTAAATGAAGTAAATATCTTACATTACTTTATCAATACATGAACAGGTATTTGTAAATATAAAATATTTCAAACATTTTCAGAAATAACTATACTATCTCTGTGTAAATAATGATTGTATGGTTCCATAATTTGTAAACTTTCCTCAATTAATTACTTTTTTCAAATAAGTTCTGAATGATATTAAAGTATATTGGGGGATCACTTTTCATAGAGTGAATATTTAGTACTTTTTAACCTTTACAGATATTTTTAGAGATGCGATTGCAAGGGCGTCTTAATCAAAATAATTATTTCTTTGCAATAAAAAGTTTCTCAATTTATTAGAATTTTGTTGTAGCTTGAAACATTTTTTATTACCGCAAATTTGATTTCGAATTTTCTTTTTTGGAAGCCTTTGAGGTGGTGTGGCTTTTCGGGCTGCCGTGCAAAGCCCAAATTCTTTTTTCATTTATTTATTTGTAATTGATATTTATTTAGTTCAGTTTACAATTAACTTCTTCATGCCTATTTTGATGACTTATAACTATACTTATTCTAACGTAACATTTAACTATTCTAACTTCAAATTCATATAGGAGGCTCATAGAGCAACTTCTGGCCCAAATTCTTTGCTGCCTATAATCCACCCCAATTGCCCCTCGGTGGCGCTGCACGGCGGTAATGTGTGAAGGCGCGGTGTCCTTCAAAATACCCTCTGGCTTGGAGCTTCAAGGCAGCGCTGTTGGAAGACTGTGAGAAGGTATCACAGTCTGCAGAATTGACCGCACAGGGCCGGGCTATTTCTCGCGTTCCAAAGCGTGACTGACACCTAACACTCGACTTTATCCGTACTGACACACTGTCCTCTACACTTTTTCATGCTAGAACTGCTCATATTTTGAAGTATTGCGCATGGCATAGTTCAAAGATGTACGTTTTAAGTACAGATTTCATTAAGAAATAGGGACCCACAAACATGGATTCTGGCTACACCACATGTTAGAGGATTTTTCTAAATTTACCAACTGGATTTATCCACTTTTTCATAACGAGGGTCGGCAATAAGAGTTTTTCTCCTGAAAATTCGACGCTTTTTCCTACAGTATTACATAACTTTATCTTCTTAAGAAATATCTTCTTAAGGCAAAAAAGTAAAAAAAATCTATGTATTTGTTAATATAATTGTAGGGAGGCGGTGTCGAAAATTAGTTAACTTTCACAATTTTGACACTTTCAGAGGTTTTACAGAAAATCAGGCCTGGAGCATTTTTGTAAGTCTACTTGGCTCCCTTCGAAAGAAAAATTCAAAGAAATCATTTGGAGTCTTTTTTATACAATTTCAAAAGTGTAAAGTACCCACAAACATTAAAATATTAATTTAAAATTCGAGGATCCGCGACATCAGCCAGATCGATTGTAGAATGTACATTTAAGTAGATATGCTGTTCAGGCTTTAGGAGCTAATGTTGTTGAAATATTGGCAAAGGAACAGAGAGATGTTTTAAGAGAAAAACCTGTTATCGATATTTAGAGCCCCATACGTTGATTAGTGATTCCGGGCGCGTAAACTGCTAAGGTCATTCGTTCCGTAAGTGTAGTGCATGTTTTCCCTTCGGGAGGTGGCGGTGGGCTTCCTCCGCTGTATGGCAACATCCGTCGCCGACCTGCTGTAGGTTAGCGGGGTTTTCCCTAGCCAGGTATCTCCCACCAGCGGAGCACCGCCCCAGCCGGGACATGCTCTAAGCTCTCGACCGGTCTCCCGACATGTGTGGTAGTGTACAGCATGTATGTGTATATGTAAGGGGTGAAGATAGGACAAGGAAGGGGAAGAAAAGATCGCACTCGATCTGTAGCCTGTTTGTTAGGGTACTGCTCCGGGAAGGGAATTCTCCTCTAGACAGAACTCGACTTCGCTATCTAGCCAGTGTTGCCTATCCTGCCACCGCCGGGACTCGAATCTAGGGCCTCCCGGATAGAGGCACTGCAGTGACATCAATTGATCCCCCCGTCACCTGTCTTTATATCCCGACATTTAATTATATCACGTATATAAAGGAAAATACTTTGTAAATGAGAAAGAAAAGACACATTTTTAGTGCCCGCAAACATGTTTTTTCGTAAATGTGGCACTTTTTCTGCAACATTACATAATTTTCTCTATTCGAGGTGAATGAGAAAGTAAATATACACGCATATTTTTGCTACATTGAAACATGTGAAACATAAAAAGTATTTTTTTATGAATTTTGATACAATGCTTTTACTTTCTAAAAGAGAGAATTATAAAATGCCCTTCAATGATTGATGAACGAATGATCAAATTTACATTATTGAAGAAAAACAACACTGAAAAAGTATATTGGAAGTTGTCTGCCTTGACAGTGCATTTGACAGTACAATTGAACGCAAACCAGTCGTATTAATGATGCCGGTGCAGGTATAGCTGGAACTTCGTACTGACCTAGGTTAATGTATTCTCAGTGTCACGTAACAGTTCTGCACGGTTAGATGTGCTTAATAAATCATCTAGACTACTCTTCGTGACTTGCCTGGACAACCTTCAGAGTTTTGAAAAAAATCATTAAAGAAATAATCAACTGTTTGCTCTCAACCGGACTAAGAGAGGTGAATAAGGAACACAAGGTGAAGTAAAGATGCGTAACCTTTCCCTTGTGAAGAACAGAATCAAAGCTGAAAGCGGACAGTCGTGGTCAAAATTCTTCCAATAACCTCAAAATACAATGTATAAAGGGAAGATAATCATCTTTTGTGGATGAATGCCTCTAAATTGAATCAATGCTTCATCCATATTGGTTGTATCTATAAACCATCTCACTAATACATGCATGTGAAATTCCCTGGTGAAGAACATGCTGCTAAATTTGGGCAACAGTAATTATAACCGTGCCATGTAGCATACATCTGCGGCATGGAACCGGTTTCTTTCTGACTCCAGAGATACCCCAAACAATCTATCCATCGTTCTCAGCTAACACCCCTCCCAAAAAATTATCATTTTACAAAAATAATATATCAGTATGCTATTTTTATATTCTAGTTTCTGAAAAGAAAATTGAGGGAGCTGAAACGATTTTGATCGCTGTGCGTTGAATACCGATGGAAACAAGTACACCATTCGAGCCGTAGCCGGCCTTCACAAGTCTTGCCTTGACAGTGCGTCAATTAAATCTGTGCAGCAGGTGTCTGCATCCAATCCGGAACTTTTCAAATGTTAAATTTTCCCTCTCCCTCCCATTGGAAACGACTCGGCCCGAAAGTTTGCTCGGCATAAAATTGGATGCGTCGTGCTCCAGGACCCCGCCCCACTCCCACTCGCGCTCCCCGCGCGTCCTACTCAGCTTCTTCTGTCTGTTTCTCTCGTCACGTGACGTGCGCGCCCATTGGAAGGCAAACACCTGCGGGCGGGACAAACAGCTTGGGCGGTTACGTATGCGCACGGCTGTGCTCGGAGGCGGCCAGGCACCCGGTACACAACGCTGCGACGGACGCCGTGCTGCTGCCGTTCCCCAGCGCTACAAGGGACGCCTGCTCGAAACAGCCCGAGACACCCGTTGAGACATAGATTGATAGATTGATAGATTGATAGATTGATAG
Source organism: Gryllus longicercus (assembly GCA_038098605.1). Lineage (NCBI taxonomy): Eukaryota > Metazoa > Arthropoda > Insecta > Orthoptera > Gryllidae > Gryllus > Gryllus longicercus. The sequence continues at coordinate 1,831,536 of JAZDUA010000252.1, forward strand.
ATTGACAGATTGATAGATTGATAGATTGATAGATTGATAGATTGATAGATTGATAGATTGATAGATTGATAGATTGATAGATTGATAGATTGATAGATTGATAGATTGATAGATTGATAGATTGGTAGATTGATAGATTGATAGATTGATAGATTGGTAGATTGGTAGATTGGTAGATTGGTAGATTGGTAGATTGGTAGATTGGTAGATTGGTAGATTGGTAGATTGATAGATTGATAGATTGATAGATTGATAGATTGATAGATTGATAGATTGATAGATTGATAGATTGATAGATTGATTGATAGATTGATTGATAGATTGATTGATAGTTTGATTGATAGATTGATTGATAGATTGATTGATAGATTGATTGATAGATTGATAGATTGATTGATTGATTGATTGATTGATTGATAGATTGATTGATAGATTGATTGATAGATTGATTGATAGATTGATTGATAGATTGATTGATAGATTGATTGATAGATTGATTGATTGATAGATTGATTGATAGATTGATTGATAGATTGATTGATAGATTGATTGATAGATTGATTGATAGATTGATAGATAGATTGATAGATAGATTGATTGGTAGATTGATTGGTAGATTGATTGGTAGATTGATTGATTGGTAGATTGGTTGATTGGTAGATTGATAGATTGGTAGATTGATAGATTGATAGATTGATAGATTGATAGATTGATAGATTGATAGATTGATAGATTGATAGATTGATAGATTGATAGATTGATAGATTGATAGATTGATAGATTGATAAGTTGATAGATTGATAGATTCATTGATAGATTGATAGATTGATAGATTGATAGATTGATAGATTCATTGATAGATTGATAGATAGATTGATTGATTGATTGATAAATAGATAGACTCCAAATTTTTTTGACGAAAATATGTGAGTAGAACACAGCCGAATTAGGTAAATAAATGCGGCTGAGATTGCTCAGTAACAGCATTGCCGTTGCAGATGCAGCGTCGCTAACCGGGTGGTCCTCGCTCCGACGGTGGCGAATTTTCGTCACCAGCTGCATGGCCGGGTCGAATTCACCACGGTCAGGAGGAGTATTCCAGCAGCCGGCTGCTCGGAAAGATAGTTTCCTGTGGTTTCCCCGACCAGTAGCAAGCTAATACTGGAGCAGCATATTACCAAACGGGCCACGGGCCACGGACCACATGTCGAGAGATCAGTCGGGAGCTTAGAGTTGGTCGCGGATGGGGCGAATCCCGCTGGGGGAGATACCTCTAAGTGGAAACTGCTACAACCGACGTCAAAGTACGCATCAAAATTCATGTTTCAGCGGAGGAGTACACCGGCAACTCTAGGGATATAACATGCACTGTACTTACGGTTCTAATGACAATAGCAGTTGCGGCTGGAAACTAAGTAACCAATTAATTAATCAATCATAAATTCATATTTTGAACCTACAAATAACATATGTAAACTATGTTGGTTCTAAAAGGAAATAAGTTGTTCTCAAGACCTTAAAAAAGACCAAAATGACTGTCAGACAATAAAGTACCTGTATTAGGAAATTGAGTTTATGAATCGGTCAGGTTCATTGACGGGAGAAACTAAGACCTGTATTGGAATACCAAGCAAATCACCAACATCACGTTTTCATAACTTACATCGCAAGATTTGAAAAGCATTGTTACTGCATTCAAGCGTTTAACGAAACACTGAAAATTTTCGACTTCTCAAAAACGCTCAAAAATGTCTTTTATTATTCAGAGTTGCCTCAAAACACTAAATTATTTTTTTAGTTATTACAATAAAGACTAGGGAAAGTCGCTACTTTCTACTTTCTCGTATATCTGCATAATGATGCGTTATATTTTAAAGTAAAATTTAAAAACAACAACAAAGAACATAAAAACCTAAAATGTCAATTGAAAAGCTCGGTTACATTTTTTAAATTGAAATATTTGGAGCGCAGTGATTGTTTTAAACAAATCTCTTTGGTAACAGAATTATTTACCTGTGAGTTTGGAAAAGGACTGACATAAGGAAGCTGCCGAGAGAAGAGAACCAGTCTTCAGCATGACTTGCAGTATATTTTCTTTACCTGAACTGACTGCAGATGCCGTCAGCACTGTTGTTGTAGTTTCTGTTTATCTCAACGAAATGATTGCCAGAAAGTAGTAAGCCAGAACGAACAAGATCCTGGTCATGCCTGCTTTTATACTTTCTTTCTCTACGTAAGACCCATTAAAATGAATCGAGTTGAAACAGTCACAATTAATGGAAGGAATTGCGAAGATTATTATGGCACTCTTAGACACTACGAGGTTTTTCCTCGTCAGGACTTTACTTATTAAAATACACTTGCCTTCAGAATGAAGGATATTTATAACCACCCCAATTAGAAATATATTGCAGCAAACTTTTGAACTAAAAAATCTGTATCTGTCAATCTATTTACCGTTTTTTTACAGCCTTGACCGTTTTCCGCATCCCAATTTCTATGCCTCTTTATCCAATAGTTATTTTCCTCCATTTCTATTTTTTCCGTGGCTTCAGTTATGTCCATGTTCCATGACCTTCTCGCTCTTCCCCTGTTTCTTCTTCGATTGGTTATCCATTCCCAAACTTTTTGTGGGAGTCTATCTGATTTCAACATTCTCATATGTCCATACCATTTTAGTTGTTTCATTTCGATCGTCTCGTTCAAGGTTGTTTCCATTTTCATTTGATTTCTTGTTTCATAATTGATAATTTGTCTAACAGAGAAAGTTTATATCTTCGCCAGAACATCATTTTTGTTGCTTGACGTTTGTCTCTCATATTTTTTGTTACTGTCCAGACTTCTGTCCCAAAGAGTATTGTACTCTCTATGAAGGAGTTCAATAATGAATAAAACGATATTATATGTGTCGCATGGGTGAACTACGATATTTAAATTATTCCCCTCGGAATTCAAGTTGAGAAATCAGCATTTGTTATATATTTCCAAGAGATGTGCGAATCAGTACAGTAGGGTTTTTTGAATGATGATTCTGACAAATAATCGTGTTAGTAGAATACCGACCGAATCAAAATTGTGAACTTTGGTACCGAAAATTGAAAGGGTAGAAATTACTGAAAGAGCAAGAAATAATGTCTGTGCCAACAGTTGATGTCAGAATCAATAAACGTTACGTCCGAAATAAATGACAGCAGTTGTTAGTCTGAAAGAAACAAAGCACTGTCGGTCGAATGTAGCTGGTAAACTTTCAAGGAATATTTTTTTGACTACTCTTAGGCCTAGCGGAGGTAGTTAATTGGAGAGCTTGGGGAGAAACAAAATAGTCACAACAGCCCGAGAAAATCTCCCCGCTAATCGTTAATGTTTATATCTCGATCTCGGTCGAAGTTGATCTTATCTTGTTACTTCTCCAAATCCTTCATATATATGAACAAAACGGATAACAAGAAATAACAAGAAAAGCCACACATTCACCAAAATCGAGATTTTAACCTTTACAATTACAGGGAGGCCCGATAGAGCAGGTGTGACTTAGTTTGCGTTCTGTCCAAAGCCCTTCAATTGATTAGTAATTATTTGGTTTCCAAGTATTCAAGAAAGGAGTACATTTTACGTTTCCGCCACAGTACTGGAACGAAAAGTTTTGGAATCATCTCAAAAATACGGTCTCAATTTTTTGTGATAAAGACCGTGATTAAGATATTTGATATGTAAATTCGCACGCTCGTCAGGATTAAGGTCTATTAGTGTTGCTTCAAAGGTGGTTAAAATTGGCGGAGGAGGCAAGATAATACACGCAATTTTGTATCCGAAAATCGAGTTGGAATGGATGGAAAGAGGGAGGGAGGTAAGGATGAAGATACGGTGGGAGGGAGGGAGGAAATTATTAATGATTCCGGGATCATCAACGGATGAGGCCATTAGACCCATATGCGTGGTGCATGTGTTCCCTCTGGAAGTGGCGGTGATCTTCCCTCGCTGGATTGTGAGATCCCGCGCCGACCTAACTGTCGGCTAGCGGAGTTTTCCCAACCTTGTATGTCCCTCCAGCGGGCACCGTTCCAGCCGGGACAAGCCCTAAGCTTCCGACTGGCCTCCTGTCAGATGTGATAGCGTAGTGAATATGAGTGTAAGTGTGTGTAAGAGGAGCAGATAGGACAAAGAAGGGGAAGGAAAGTTCGCGCTAACTATCGGGGTGCCCTCATTTTCTATGCGAGATTTCATTGATGAAGTGTTCCACCTTCTTTATGTATTCTTGTAAGAATTTTTCTTTATACTGAATTTAAAATTATTTTTTAATATTTTTTTAACGTATAGTTATACTACGTAATGTTTTCAATTAGATATTGAATGTCATTCGTTACAATACAAACATTAGTAAAAATTGTATTTTTGAATACGTGTCATCGTCTGTGAAGGGGGTTGAAGCTGTGAAGTCTCAAGAGCCCCCACCTGGGGACTGTATAACTGGTAGTAGATAAATAGTCACTATCTGGGTTCTACATGAACTCCTGATTACTGTAAATATCAAACAATTGCTTTCGAATAGAGGGTGTTTTCGTCAATTATAAACACGAAAATTGTACTTCTTCTTCATTCTCTAATAATATAAAGAAAGATAAAAAAGCTGAGTTGGACGAGAAACTAAACAACAGCTTTTCATACCAACTAGTGTGTCGTTAGGATTTGCACAGGAAACACTTTTTTGAACTTGATTAATTTTCATTATAACTAGTAGGTTGTAGTTGTAGTAGTAGATGTATATATTTGTTAAAATCACTAGGTACGATAAATTAATATTTTACTACAAGTTAAAACTAGTCTTCAAAGCGGATGCTAGTCACTGACTTTATACATCACTGACTTTCCCGTTACGCGGTAAAGATTTACTACAGATTACACATGTTTAGGTGAAATTTAAAAATGCGTGTTTTCTTATTTTCTTCTAGACGTTTTCTAAATCGTAACCGGAACTTGGTAAAAGAAAGCGAGAGATCTTATAAACATTTACTCTCATTCTCTACCCTAATTACAAAGAGCAAAGTTATCAGCAGGAAGATCCGACTGTTAACAAGGATAGTCAACATTCTGATATTGAGAGGCAGTCTACTTTTGTACATTCGTGCAGTAGGGAAATGTCATGAAACAGCCGTTGATCATTTGAAACAAAATACCTTAGGTAGTTCCAAATTAATGGGTCATTAGTTCGGGGTTACGTATTGCTGTCATGCACTTGCTATTGTGTCAAATGGTTAAACTGCGATGGAATTCTTAACATGTTTGGCTTCAGAGAATATTACTTATATTTCGCATAAGGCTGTTCATTTTATATGCTTACTATACAGTTATTGTCCTTTACTTCATTTGTAACCGAATTTCATAATTTGAATTGAAAGAAGTCCTAGGAAACACAGACCATCAAGTTACAAGAATTCCCATGTAAAATAGTAATGAGTGAAATATATTGATTAATAAGGGAAAAGTAATGATGAGGCAATGGTGGAAGGAGAGGCGGAAGATTCCACTACAATTTACACATTACGTAACCGGGAATTGAGACCAGTACTGAGGCAGCCGAACTGCACGGATGACTTCGTCGACCATCTCTACATTAACTCGTTCGTTATTGCATAGGGTGTTAGTTCCCTGCACTTGATTGTCAACAATCTATTTGTAGTGGCGAACGAACTGCTTGGATCATAAAAGAAAGTCGTGGGGGTAGAAACCTTGCTGCGGGTCGCTCACTAGAGAAGGTCGAGTGACAACGCATGGATGGAGAAGAGTACTCAAAGACTAGAAGATTGTAAATGGGAAGCCCTGGAAGTACCAAATTTACATCTTTTGAAAGTTAGCTCTCTTAGTACCTACTTTTAAAAGCAGCTACATTCAACAGTAATTAGTAACTATAGAATGATAAGCCTTACATCAGTCATACGTAAACTCACGGAATAAGTAATTACTAACTACGTCACAAGACAATGGTGGGACAAGAAATGGCTGTATGAAGCACGATTTAAGCATGAAACACGATTTAAGAAACTGTTTATTTTGCGAAAGTCATCTTCTACAGGACTATCCTACGAAATTGATGATGGAAGGATTGAAGCGATAATAATAGACTTTGCCAAAGCTTTTGATGTCGCACACGGATGTATTGAATAGAAATTAAAAGAAATCTTAGAAAGAATAGATCCGGGTGTTGACAAACTTCTTCATGGCATGAAACAGAAGGTCCAAATCGGAATATATTTAACAAACTACGATACCTTTACATTAGGAATTTCACAAAGGAGTGTCATTGGGCCTTTAATTCTTTTTGTCTTCGTGAATGACTTGCCGTTAAATTTAGCTTCAGATGTACGACTCTTTTGAGGATGTATGGATAATTTATTGGGTTATCAAATTAAAGGAAGGCGAAGGTATTTTGCAGCAAGATTTGGTCAGATTACATTTCATTTTACAAGCCATCATGGTAGGTAGGGATCGAAGTTTTAGAGAAACTGAGAACATATTGAAAAACAATGTTATACCTAGAGTGCAAATACAACTAGTAAATTGGTCTGGGAAAATCATGTTAGTTTCGTTGTGGGGAAAGTCTGGATATCTTTGCGTTTTGATATGAGGATTCTGAAGAAGAGTACCGTGAAAGCTTAATATTTGGCTAGGCTATTAGTGAGACACAATTTATTTTAATAAGGAGCAATATTTTGAGACCCGCACGAAATTTTGCATCAAGGTGAATGTAATATAATGAATGTAAAGTGAAGATATTCAATCACCATGCTCCCACCATTCATGTCAAAGTTAATGATAAATTTAATATAATATTTTCAAATTTCTCATGAAAAACACTAAATGTTGCAAAGCACATAACTTTGGAAACAGTTGAAAGTATCAGAAATATATCCTTGTGGTTCAAAATACCTCCATAGATGTAGAATTATACATGTTCCTCCGGCAATCTGTTTTTTTCGAACGTTGAATGTGCAGAGTTTGTGAGTTTAATACATCCAGCTATTCCCTTTTCCAGCCTTCAATAGGAAAGTTAACTTTTCCTATTGAAGATTAAAATTTTAAAATCCTTTTGGAATATTGAAAATTCATTCCAATCGAAGTAAAACTCCGAATATTTAGGACGTCATATTTCTGTGAAAATCTGGTATGCAATAGTAAAAAACCATGAGTCTCGTGTACGCCAATAAGAATGTTGAGTTCATAACTCTGAAAGCTTGGACATGTGCATGTGTCTCATGGCACTTGCTGTCGGCTTGTGTGATCGACGGATATTTCTTTTAGTTTCTTTCGTTGCTGTGGCGTTTTGTTGAGAGAATTTGTTAAAGAAGACAATAGGAATTTAACAGAAGAATGTGAATTGATTGTCGTTCTGTAATTCGCCAAGATTACCACTTTTTAAGGTAGTATCTATTATATGTGGAGATAATGAAGAAGTATTTTTACGCACAAGAATGTCACCAAAATGACCCTTGTATTGCGAAAATACGAATTTTGCTGATGAATTTCATTCAGACAACTGTCTGGTCACAGTCGGATTGAAATCTGAATGATCCAATAAAGGGTGTTTAAATGAAACAGAATGGAGTCATCAGGGTTCGAGCGACAGGAAAACGAGGGTGCTTAGCCCAATATCGTGCACGCGTTCAGTGGTCTAAGCAGTGCGAGAATGCGGACGAGGGAACTGAAGTCTTTCAATACTTAAGTGTGTTTATTACGGGAAATCATAGACTTATATAGCAATCCTGAATTAAAGGAGAAGTACCTAACAACAAAGAGTTTGTGATATATACAAATATACCCCATTAATTCTTCTCAAAGCTTCACCGGTGTTCAGCTGGATTTCTTAGTTTTGTTTTAGCAACGGGATACTATCATTCGGATAAGGTTGACCGTTTGTTAGTCTTCGCTGAACACATTAACAAGAACCTGCCCAGGCGAGTCACAATTTACTTTCCGCCCGGGCGGAAAGCTCGGTGATATTGAGTTTAAAATTTATTGAATTGCGCAGAGTAGATGTTGCCCTTACAAATTTTCTTTGCCTACTCACGACAAAGAATTCCGTCCGCAGGCCGTTCTCAACGTTGCATTAGCAGCCCTCCTTTCCTACATTACACGTTTCCCTTCTCGGGTCAGCAAAATAGACTCAGTGTTATCGGCTGTATTTGAGAGAGGCTCAGTGCTGGTGTGATCACTCGATGAGCCATCACTGAAGAATTTGCTACCACTCTCTCCTTTCTCAGAGCGCTGAACTTGCTCAACCTAGACTGCCACAATAGTTTGGTGGTAGCAGCGTAGCGGTAGTTAATGATTCGAATGTTGATTCCGACAGAATGAAATGTGCTCAAACGAACAGGAAGCTCATTTCAAGTATTTGAAATAGACAGACGGGTTCGATGTTATAAAGGTTAGCTTATCGGGCTGTTGTATTCAAGTTTGCGGGTTCAAACCCGATCGAAGCCGTTGATTTTAAGAGCGAAAGAATCCTTAGTACGCCTTCCTTCGGAGGGGAAGTAAAACCGGTAAAAACGAAAGCTATCATGTAAACTTCAATTAAAAAAGGCTTTAGAAAAATAATGACTGTTTTTTACGAAGGCAAAGGATAAAAGGTGCCCGAAGACACAGGAAATAATCGGTACTGTTACCAAGAACAAACTAATATCAGGATTCTTCAAACGAAGCGTTAATATGCTACTGAAATTTTAAATGAAGATGTAGCAGTCTATTCTTTCTGATATTAACTACTTTTGTGTGGCACTACCTCAAATGCACAATTGTCACAAAAACACACATCCACAATTGCAGGTGCCCAGGAAAATTAAAATGGTTTTTATAGAAATGCATGTGACGAAAATGATCAAACTGCCATGTCAAGAGCTGCTGATATTATGAATTTATTATAACATGTTAACCATGATTTAACCATGATGTAAACTGATGTTAAATATATCAGAAGACAATTAGGAAGAAAGTCGCTCCTTGTACCATTTGAGTTACTACTTTTGTACTAGGTCTTCTCCCTGAAATACTTTCTAAATTCGAAGTTTGAAACAAATATTTCTATTAATTTACATTATTAAGAAATATCAAGTTTGGAAATCAGAAAATGCAACATTCATTTGTATCATTAAAAATAGACCTTGTTGCTTCAATTAAAATACGTGAAAATTATAAAATCAAACTTTGCCTATATCGTTACTCATGGAAACGTAAAAGTAAATAAACCATTTTAACTGTGTTATATGCAGTGAAAACGTTTCACTCTTTTGCCAGACAGAGAAAAAATTGTTTTTTGAATGCAAAAGGGTCAACAAATTGATTATATGTCATATTTTTATATTTAAGTATTATTGTGTCTAGATGTGGAGGTAGAATCTATAGTTTCGATGTTTCTTGTGATTTTATGAATGTATGTATGTATGTATGTACTTCGCGCGTCAGCACATGAACGAGCTCAGGCCTACCGGCGACGTCCCTGCCTCACCACGGCCAAGGGTTTAAGGGAGTACATGTGGTTAGCACGTAGACATTCCCATGCCGTATCCCGGTCTTCTCAACCTGAGAAGTGAGTTTTCTCAACGCACACAGCAACATACACTGGGACATGCAAGGAAAACGCACACTATAATCTTGACTAACCGGGAATCGAAACCAGGGCCGCGTAGTCGAAAGCGAGCACGCCGAGCAAGAGCTATCCACGAGGCGATTTTATGAAAATAAAGAGGAAATTCTGTTGTAGTTCTTTTGTGTGTTTGTCCCTACATACACAATTAAGTAGTACATACAATTTCTCGAAAAGTATAAGTCGCTTCTGGGCTGTTTCGTAGCAAATATTGTTTGGCATCACTTTCTGAGTATAAAATCAAATCTAGGTTTTTGCTGAGAAATTTAAGAAAAAATCAGGATTGAATAATGGAGTGAATTGTGATACAAGGGCCCCCAAACAAACACCGCTGTGGGCCCTCTCAAGGGTTAACCCGACCCTATGTAGTCATTCATTTGTTTATTGGAAGTATTATTTTATGGAATATTGGATTTTTCCATTTTACTGAACAACAATGCTGATTTAGATGGGGTAGCTTTCGACCCATTGTGGGGCTGCCCGACGCAACGTATGATGTGTTGACGCGCATATGAGTACTCTCGCTGACGATGCAAGGCCGGGAACGGTGAGCTCTCTCCGATTGCTTGTTGGGGCAGGTGAGTCTGATCGTTTTTAATTCTTTTAGCTTGTAGTCACAATTTGTGTATCTTCTTTTTAACCTTTTAAAGACCGGTTTTTGGTAATCTTCTTGAGATAAAGACCTTGTTTTTCTGCTGTCTTGGCAAACTAGAAAAAGAGCATTATTACAAAAAACACACTTATACGTTGATAATTACGGAGGAACGGAGCTCTTCGAGCTCTCTAGCCAATTTAAAAATCGTTTTAAAAATCTTGCAAAGGCTCTGAACATACAAAGCAAAAGGAAACATCGATACTCGTGGCTAAACGCGTCGACCACAGTGAAACGCATCGCAAGCCGCTGCGGAGAGCAAACGCAAGCAGAGCTACGAGTCACAAAACAAAGCGCAGAAATCCCGTGGTAATTCAATTTTCGAATTTTTAAAAGAATATGTCTCATAATACAAAAACTCTATTGAAAAACGGTTTTCACAAAACTTTTAGTTTGTTTTTGGTTACTTATTTACGATATTCAAAAAAATAAAACGTTAAACTTTCGTTCACTTAGGTAACTCCTAACGCAATAGAAATTCCAGCGCCTGGCTACTCTGATCGGTAGTTTTCCACGGTTTCTTCAACACCAGGTAAATGCCGGAGCAGTACCCAAACAATGGGGGGGTGCGGACCGCGTGCGATATTTCCTTCCACTTCCTTGTCCAATCCTCACCTCTTATATACATCCACATGCATTACATTATCACACTTACACACACACACACACACACGTGCACTACATTATAACACATGCGGGGAAACCAGTCGGAATCTTAGAGCTTGTAGCGGCTGGGGTGGTGCCACGCTGGTGGGAGATACCTCGTTGGGGAAATCACCACAAGGCGATGTTTGCCGGATCTCGCCAGTCAGCGAGGAAGGATCACCGCCACCTCCCGAGCGAAAAAAGTACTACCCTTACGGGACAAGTGATGTTAGCTGTGTACATTATCTTCATATTAAGAAGATTGAAGCCATGAATCGTGAACCAGTCAATGAAAGAACTGAATCGCCCACGAACGTCGCTAAACCAACGCAGCGTCCTCGCGGCGCAGTGCGGCAGGCGGCGCGAGTGAGGGAGGGGGGCAGGGGCGGGGGCGGGGTCGCGTACGTGCCCGGAGGCGTGGCTCGGCGTGCCGAGGCGCGCATCGGAGGCACGGACGGCCTGGCGCCGGCCGCCGCTGACGTAAGCCTGTCGAAGGCTCAATGACGCATCGACGGCTCACTTTTGAAAGACTTGGACATCCGCCAAAACAGTTACCGACCCTCAAACAAAACCACGGAGACGACAAAACTCTGGAGGAAAATATCGGCGGCGATCTCTCCACCTACTCGGTCCACTCCCACCTGCGAATTTGGGAAATCCCCCAAGTAGGAACCGACTGTGACCTTCATGAATGATGAAGGTGGACATTGAACCGGTAAGTCGAATCGAGATAATCACAGTTGTTGTGGTAAAGGAATATGCCTGAATGTCTAGACAGTGCAGGCACTGAGCTAAAATGCATATTAGAAGATCCCTCCCAAAATAAAAATAAAAATCCTCTTAAAGTCGAGGGATCACTTCCACTCGTTTGACACTCGTAAATACTTAGTGAAATATTGGTACACCAACTGAATGTGGCATCGCTGATTTGTATTTTCATGAGTTGAAAATTTATAAATGCCATGCATAGTTTTATTGAAATAAGTGTGGTATCTAGCACTGTACCTACCAATAAATCGTAGTATCTGATAACGTTATAATTCCGTTCAAAAATTCCTAACTCCTAATGACCTTGCAATGACCTCTATATGGGGTATGAACGGGTATTATTGCAATTTCAAAATTGTAATAGCTGAAAAAAATACTTGCAGGTATGTATGATGCGAATAGTTAGAAATTAGTTCAGCTGCATTTTTACTATTTTTTGCTAATATTCAAATAAATTCACATAAAAGATGACCTGTTAGCTTTCTTCAGCTTTATTCTCTAAATCTAATATTAGATCATTCTCAATTATTTCAAACAATTCTGTGGCAAAATCTTTTACAACTACATTTGATTCTTCCCGGATTTGCTTAATACTCCCTTATTTTCCTTCCATTCTTTAAAAAAACACAAAGTCAGTCTGATTTATGCAGTTCTACTTCTGCAATTGTTCTATTAATCGTTTTGTAGGAGAATTTATACACACATTAAAATGTGTGTTGTAAAATGTATGTTAATGTGAATAAGATGTTACTACAGTTTAATAAGAATACATTATTGGTTACATTCATTTGAAAATCTAGATTTGCACGCATAAAATCGTGAATGTGAAATATTGTATAAGGATGTCCTTTCATTCTCTAGTATTACACACAGTTCTGATTTTCTCTGTATACACTTTACGTTCTTCAAATTTAATACGTTTCAAAGTAATACTGTACGTAAGGTTTTGCGAATGTATTAGAAAAATTGATAACACGGATGAACCACTTCTCTTTTTATGACATTTTATGTAATTTGCTGGATTACTTAAGAAATATCAATTATTAAATAACTAGTGATGCTACAACAGCAGCTACTTTCTCGCAATATTACAGTGTTATTGTTATGTACGACCGGACGCCCATGCTTCATGGTTCAAACAGAAATTACGCAAAACTACTAATTTTACAAAAAAGTATGCATGACCTTTTTCAAAGAGCTAAATTTGTACAATAGACTTCGTATGAGGCAAAAATCTCTAACTTCAATTTTGCAGTTTTTTGCAGTTTTGCAATTTTGCAGATTTTTTGACTAGTAAATCCCGAAAATGGGACTACCACCATAATTTTTACCATCCCTTATTATAGATAAAAAGAAAATTTAAAGAAAAACTTTGGAGTAGTTTTTGAGAAAAAATGTGATAATTTCAAGAGCAAAATACGCAAAACTACTCATTTTTTTAAAAAAAATAAATTTTACCTTTTTTAAAGAGCTAATTCAGAACAACAGACTTTGTCGGAGGCAAAAATCTGTGTCTTCAATTTTGTAGTTTTACTTTTTTTTCAATTTTCGAAAAATCTGGAATATCAATGAAAATGAGACCCGCACCGTTATTTTAAATTTCTTTTGCACTATTCAACAACAAAATTTAATAAAAAAATGTGAAGCTATTTTTTTGAAAATTTTGAAAATTTTCGAGGTGCTTCATGTAAAGTACCCCTCAAAATGAAAATATCAATTTCAAATCCCAACGACCGCTACATCAGCTAGATAGATTGGAGAATATCAATTCTGGAGAAACTGAACAATTTTGGTTGTACGGTTTATTGGCTAGCGTTGTGCACACACAGACAGACAGACAGACGTTTTGACGTCAATCGATTTTTCGGTGTGAATAACGCCCAAAACATGGATTCTGGCTACACCACGTGTTAGAGGAATTTTATTCTTCTATATTTAGCGACTGGATTTATCCACTCTTTCGTTACCAGGAACCGGCAATAAGTTTTTATGTCGAGAATTCGCCGTTTTCCGGCGCACGACCAAAACCACACTTTCTCTTCTTACCTTAGTAAGTGCAAAAAGTTAAAATAAAAAAGTTCGATAAAATATAATTGTTATTCATCAGTATCTCAATCTTTCTAATGACGCCTCATTTTTCTTTAGTCATTGAGTTATAGGAGACGATAACGGTGGTGCTGAAGAATCGCCCAGACTTCCTCGTGCTAGTTTGTTTTCTATTATTTTGCGTCTCAGCTAGCTTTTTCGTTTTGCCACTCCTCCTTCTCAGCTGCTACCTATCGTCGCCTAAAATACTCTTTTTCAATTTTTTCCAGGTTTTCGTTCTCCTAGTAGCGGAATTGAAATACGAGTTTATATAGATTATAGAAAAGTGAACCTCGTCCCCTATGTCAATTTTAATTAAAAAATAAATTATACTTAATCCCTTTATTCTTAAACGTTATAAATAGTTCGATTAACTAATTAAAACATATTTTTACGCTGTTATTCTGAGCGTATATCAGCATTTCTTCATATATGCATTTTGTTTTACGTCGTCAATACGTTTTACATTATATTGATACTATACAATTAGAATTAAATTTGTAATGTGCTCAGACATTAAATGAGACGTTAAAACTAAATGTCTTTTTATTTACAGTGATAGTAAGTTTGCTGCTTCATTCTGTAGAACTTAATATTACACAATCCAATGGTAATACCTTCTCATTTAATGAATTGTGTTACGTAAGACACTAAACGTATGGAATTACGTAAACGTTTGCTTTATTTGTCAGCAAAACCTTGAATGAGCCTACCTTCTCACCAAAGATCTTTCTAATTATATGGTAGGTGCATGCTTGATAAGGAATTACATGCACTTCCATGCGAAATGTTAAACATTATTTAGCGGTGCCAATCCAGTGACTGAAAACACAAGGGTCTTTGCTAAGGCCATCTGCTGGTGGTAGACCCAATGATCAAATGACTTTCGTGTATCAATAAGCTTAAGGATAAAAGATTGACAGGGATAACATGACAATAATTATTTCGTTCACACTGCCATTCCACTATAGAACTAAAGTAGACAAATCTGTCGTCTCTTATTAAGATCATTAACTATTCACTGTATATTCCTCAAATACGATCTGATATGGTACTAGCAACCTTTTGGACTTATACGAAACAAAAAAATGAATATTTATCTGATGTAATGCTAAACGTGTTAGAAAACTCTTAATGTCGTTTGTACATATTCGTACATTTCATCACTCAGAAACCCTTGACTTTTTACATTGATATTGCCGGGTCTTCTCCCTTAGAAACCGGTCGGTACTTTTTTCCTTATGACTTTTAACTCCTGCCATTAGTACAATTTCTTTCGTAAAGTACAATTTCGTAAGCACAATTGCTTTCAAAAGAATATCTCGGTAACTTTAATTACTGGCCAGGAATGAATATAAAAGAATAATTGATGGCTTGGCATAAAGTGAAAACACATCATTTCTTAATCATGTCCCTTAATAGTCCTACGTCGTCTAAATTAACGCCGCGATCTCATGTTTTTAATGTATTTTTTGGTTGTAAAACACTTCAAGGAAAAAATGGGGTTTCACGTTTGATATATGTTCACCAGAATTTGAATGTAAACATTTGAATGTAAATCTCATTTTTCATACGTGTAATACTAATACTGTCAAGGATTATCTTGGGGGAATAAATTTGTGTAAAGTTATGGCAGTCTTGTGTCTCCAAAGATACTTTCAACACTAAGGAATTTAGGCTTGTGACATGAAGAAATCGTGCTTTGTGAAGCTAAAGTAAATTTTAGTTTTATAATGCGTTACTATATTCAAGATGTCTCAGAATAAGCGTTACAAACCTCTAGTGCATGCGGATAGGACGGGCATGATCCCTTTGTGCCAGTGAACGACTGAGGAAGCTACGCACGTGACATTTGCTCCTGGTTGTTAGGCAACTCCTCGCGCTCTGGTGCTGTCCGGGTGCTCGGAATCTCGTTTAGAACGCGACCTCGCTGACGCCTTACAATCCCTCATTTCTCATTCTTCATTAAGTTAGTATAGAATTCATATAAATTGCTTGGACTCAGCTGTGGAGAGAAATTATCTAGGTAGAAACAGATAAAATTAATCATAGTCCTCACAATCATCATTATGAACTGCACAGGTTCTTTTCCAGTACATTCGATCAGTCGCCTTTTTGACCTACTTTTTCAGTCATCTGTAGTACTTGTTAAGTGGTTTTTGATATACAACCTCCTGTCACTAAAATTGTCACTGTGCTTATTCGAATCGTATCACTTTTTTGTTCGATTGAAACTATCTCTGCGCTATCTAGTGCCTGTCAGTCATTCCAACTATCTCCATACACCGTGTAAATAGGTGAAAACCAGGACGGTGTAAGTGACATTTTATAAATTCTGAGAAATCTATTTATTTGTCAATATCACTGTAAAGTCGTTGTGCTTTGTTTCATCATTAAGACTATGGCATTTCAATTGTTAATTAAAACCACGAAATTATATTGCCACTGAAATATATCTTAAAATAAACACGTTTTTTCTCAGAATTTGTAAAATGTCACTTATACCGTACTGGTTTTACCCATTCGTATATTATACTAAGGATCCAGTTTTTACGTATGTCAGTTATCATTGTCCTGTCAGAAAACATTTGAGCTAGTAAACTCGAGTAATTCATATACACGCAGTTATGGCGGTAACAAACACAGCAACATAGGTAATTGGTTTTCTTTACTGGCTCAATTCACTGTCACCAAATGGTCCAGAGTTTAACGCTGGTTCTTTTACAAGTCCTCGAGCTGGAGGTTGCGTATTTTTGAGGAGCGAAAAATTCCGAGAGTGTAATGCCACCCATGCTGCATGTAAAAAAACACTCACTCGGTAAAATTAAATCTTCCGGCGTGTCCCGTCTTAATCAGAAAGATATTCTCTCAACAAACAACAACGGATCAACCAAGGAACAACGCAAATAACAGTGAAATGTGACTACGATCGTGATTGGGTGACGGAACGTGGAAGTCAAAATCCATTGGTAGGTAGAAAGCTCCATAGAGGCCCCAAAATTAGAAAATTCTCAAAAGATGTCTGATTGTGTCTAAAAGCATTTTCTAGATCCTAGACATGAGACAATAACTTGCTCACTGTTGTTAACTATATTTTTAAAACCTAAGCGGTTTTTTAGAAAGAAGTTTGAGCATTCCATTCCACGAAATTTCGTGATTTCTTTAATAAAACGATACAATTTCAACAAATTGAAAATAAAACACATTTATATTCAGTTTTATTTAATGTTTTAATGTATCAAACAATAGATGAATGTCGCTGCTAATGCTGCTAAAAAAAATTGTCAGAAGTTCATATATTATTTCAAATCATGAATCGGAAATTAATGTTTTACCCAATATTAGTTTTAAAATATTAACATTTTATTTATCGTAGTGTTCCATTTTTGATGTATGTATTTTATGAGTAAAAATACATAGTTTTATTTAATATTCGAAGATGATTGAATTTCTCCAAAAATAAAAATAATTCGAAGAATATCGAAGTGGTGCATAACTAATACAATTCCTTATTTATCATTTTTATTAACTCACAATTGCTTAGTAGCGTGAGGTGTGAAATGTGCCAAAACGCTAAAACTTCAATGATACACTAACCTTTATTATTTTGTATAAAATAAAAATATGCTATCAGTGTTGTTGTCAATATTATATTTTTATTATCCAACTGAACATCCAATTAAGGGCAAGGTCCTCCTGCTTGAGCATAGAATTAGTTATACCTCTTTAATGAAGTGATAGGATAATAATGAGAGCTGAAAGGACGATCACAAACACATCCATGCCCGAGACGGATTTCCAACCAGCAAACCTTCGATCCGAGATCGCCACGACACTGCTGCTTTAGCGATTTCGGCTACTCGGATAGGAATACTCAAATAATAAATACAACATTACATATTTAATTATTGATATTCATACAATATAAAGTTTGAGAGAAGTCAATTTATAGTTGTAAATACTAATTTCATAATATGAAGATTCATGTGTCATAGCTAGGGAACATTCTTTCGACTTGAAGAGGATGCGGTAATCTCGGTGTCTGTGAGGTGCATCGCGAATTCCAGGGATGGATGGAGGGAGGGTGGGGGTAGGGCAAGGGAAACGTCACGGCCGCTTTGCGGTTGCGACCCCCAGAGGAGCAGGAGCGGGGTTTCCGAAGGAGACCGCGTGGGAGGTCGCCTGAAGAAGAAAGGTCAAACGGAAACGTCTTCTCAGAAAGGCGCCTTTGCCTTAGAAGCTATGCAGGTGAAGCAGAATGCACTCTATGCGTCCGTACTTCTTTCATCCAATTCATGGGTGGCTTGTAAAACAATTTCAACGAGTTTTCAAATTTTAAAGAAAAGTGTTTTAATTGAATTTATTTATGATAACTTTTTACCAATAGCTCAGTTTTAAATTATATTTTAATATGTAAACAATTTGAAAATAAAACATCTAAACGATATTTTATGTTAATGTAAAGAGGGCTCAACTGATGTCACTGTAGTATCTCTGACCGGGAGGTCCTAGCGTTCGACTACTAGCGGTGGCAAGATTTTCGACACTAATTAGATAACTAGGTCGAACTCAGTCCCTATCTAGAGAGGAATGCTAGCGGCTGGCTATTGTTATCGGTAGTTTTCCATAGTTTCTTCGATAAATACCAAAAATAAAAATAAATACCAAATATAATAAAAAACAAAAATAAATACCAAATGCCGGAGTAGTACCTTAACCAATGGACCGCGTGCGGTCTTTCCTTCCTCCACTTTGTCCTAACCTCACCCCTTACGTACCCTTACACTCACATGCACCACACTACCACGTATGTTGGGACACCAGTCGGGAGCTTAGAGCTTGTGCTGGCTGGGGCACAGCCCCAGTCAGGTGGGGCATTCCTTGTTGGGAAAATCCCTGCTTGGCGACGTACGTCGGCGCCGGATCTCGCCATCTAGCTGGGGAAGATCACTGCCACTGCCCGCGATTAAACATGCATTGCATTACTCGTACGGGACTTTGACCTTAGAAATTGATGCATCTGGAATCATCAATCAATATACTAAAAGTGATTTTAAACCTTTAAAATTTTATATTTTAAAAATACTTTGTTATATTATGTATATGTAAGCTTCCGCGGCTCGAATCCATGAATTCTCGGCTATCCGGGAGACGCCGCGTCGTTGGCTGGGGTGCCGACGTTTCGCCTGACATGTCGCAGGCTTCCTCAGGGCAGTGACCTCACGTCGGCACCCCAGCCAACGACGCGGCGTCTCCCGGATAGCCGAGAATTCTTTGTTATATTATGTATAAAAATATATTTAATGCTATTGTCATTTTGAAGCATGTTTATAATATTTAACCATTTTTTAATCCTATGCATTTCAAGACTGGTGCTGTAGGCTTCTTTAGAAGCCTTCCACGATCTCATTGCGTTGCAAACACCGGTGGCTCTAATATTGCAGTGTATTCAGAAAGTCCCGCCGCAGACTTCCTTGACGATGAAAATAGTCCCTTTTGTACGTAAATGACGTTGCATTGCGCTCTGTTCAATCTCTCTGATATTCTCAGGTTAGCCCAGACCAGTCGTGGGGACATGACATGCCATTTTTCTTCATTCTTTACTAATTTATGGGTCATGTACGCGAGAGAATTAATTTTTGTTGTGAACAGACACTTTTTCTCTTTCTTTCTCTCTCCGACTGGTTTCGTTTCCAGGATTTTCAGAAGTTTTTCAGCTTGTTCCAGAGAGCGCTCCTCCGCCCAAGCAAACTCGGCAATTAAGAGTGGCGCATCAGGCCGCTCCTAGAGTGGAACAGGGAGACGGGAGGCGGGGGAGGGGAGCAAGTGGCCCAGGCACTTTCGGGGTTACGATGCCCTGAACTCGCCTCGTCCGGCAGGTCTGGACGCTGTCGCTCGCAACGTTGCCAGATATGTAAAAAAAGAATGGGGAAGCATCTAGAGCGGAGAGATTTTTTTGAACGGTTTTCGGTTTTAGGACCCCCCACTTGTTGGTGACTAGAAAAGAGAAAGACCTATGTCAATACGTCATATATGCCCTATGCCCCATATATGACATATGTGAGTATGTTATATATAATATATATAATATGTATAATATGTATAATATATATAATATGTATAATATATATAATATATATTATATATATTATATATTATATATATTATATATTATATATATATATATTATATATTATATATATATTATGTTTGGACAATATGTAAGGATAATTTTTTTCTTCTTATAAATTTTATTACAAAACGTTTTTTAAGGATAACAAAGTTTATGGATGTTTTTCCATCCCATCATCAGGTTCTACATTGTAAAATAATAAAAAGAATAATAATGATAATAATAATATTAATAATATTAATAATAATAAAACCAACTTAAACTACTTCAAATTATTTCAAAATTTTACATTCAAAACATTAATAAATTCGTACATATTATAAACCTTGCAAGTTCTCCTGTAGTAAATTTCAAAAAATGTTTTGAAGTTATTAAATCTCCATTTTCATTAAATTTTCTCAAAACATAAATAAATTTTATTGAATTAAATATAAATAAAACAGAATTTTGATCACCTAAAAGAGAATTCCTTTGTGAGTACGGTACATGTACGGTCTGCTCAGGCGAGTAGGATTTTTTGACAGATAAGAAAACAGTTAAGCTTCGACGAAGAGCGCATCACCTTGCGAAATGTATTCTTCATAAGCCAGTCTGGTGAGCCGACTGTCAGCATCATTAAGGCTTCAAAGCGTCCGTCAAGTGTGTGCAGTTAGAGGCCAGAGATAGTTTTCACGGGTAATTTACACTGTACCGATATCTTCACTAAAATTATATTGTGAGAATTTATTCTAATCTTGACGCTAAGCTGACGAGAAAATGTTGTATACGTGCGAATTAACGCAACAAACAAATGAAAAGCCAAAAATTCTGAGCTACTAAGGGACTGCGCTTTTTACTTTCATCGCGCTTTTAAATTAACTTAAAATATAACGACCCTTAAGCAAAGAATAATCAATGTAAGTAAAATTTAATACAACAGGTTTGAATTGTACTTGTTTTGTATTCTAGCTACTTAAATACATTGATTTCATGAGTTCTGCAGTTGGCTGAGTGACAAAAATAATAGGGAGTACAAACGCCCCAAGACGCGTTATCAACGTGTGTGAAATAAAGGAGAATCATTTCATCGTGTCACTCACCGACCACACCACCTACGGCCCCAATTCGGCTTGGCGAGAGCCAAAATGATGTCAGTGATAGTCAAAATGATGTCAGTGAGTGTCAAATAACCGTTCTGTTTGAATAGTAACACTTAGTAACTTCGGAACGAAAGCTGATGGCAAAAAACCTTTTTGACGTTTTCTTTCTAAACACTGAAAGCAATTACAACCCAATGTTTAATACCTATCATAGATATTATTAATAGCATTTTATTCTCTAGTGCATTTGGTTAAATAATTGTTTACTGCTAATCAGAGTTCCAAATTTTACCTTACTTATCTATCGATTAAGTTCTCGTTTTGAAAACCAAAGTCAATAATAATGGTCTATAGCAACAAATATGCTCCTGAACAAACCACACAAAACAATTTTTCAAAAGAAGATGGCACACTGATAAAGAATAACAAATAAAATAGTATCGAATCACATTGTAGTCAATTAAATATTTTAGCTAAATCATTCTTTACAAATATTGCAGTAACGTAGTACAGTATTCAGAATGTCTCAAAATAATGGTTACTAACTTCTGGGGCATGTAAAGAGGGTCGCAAATGATTACTTTGTGCCATTGAACTATTGTGGTAAATTTCATGAAACGGATTTCTATGCATCAATAATGAGACATTTGACCCCAATTGATAGGCAACATCGTATGCACAGAGGTTTGACAGGTTCATAAAATCTACTTGGTGGCATAACGTGACCTGGCGTACTTGTGTGAATAAGAAGTTGCCTAAAAACCCAGGGAAAAAGACACATGTGTGACTCCATTATATGAAATTACCCACTATATGTTAATTGGCAAAAACTGATCATTACAGACCTCTCTACATGCCCTGGAAGTTAGTAACATTTTTTTGGGATTCCTTTATATACAGTACAACAGTTTTTTTAAATACTACCGAGAATAACAAACAATGTGGTGGACGAAATTATTTACTATCTGCAGGAACAAAAATTATCCACTATTTCGGCAATAGGGACCCATAAAATGATTTTTTTTCTGCCGAAAAATCGCCGTGTTTTGCTGCAGCATTACATTCTTTCTCTTTTCTCTGTAAGTAGTATTCGAAAGAGTAAAAAGTTACTATTCGATAACGTGACATGTGAATAGAAAACATTTAATGTCAGGCGGTCTCTTCCATGGAGCCTGGCTGGCGTATGACTTGAGTTGTAAGCAGTGACTCTGCGAGAATGAGAAACTAGTCGGTACGCGCAGAACGAGAATAGATGGAGTAACATAATCAAATATTTTTCAGTGAAAATCTAAACAGCTTCGTTGTTTTAGTATTTTTCTCGAGATCCTGGCTACCTAATGATACCTTTGGCATGGCCGTAGCCTGAGTAGTTTTCTATCGGTTTGTGCGCGCGTTGGAAATCAGTAATACAGATGTATGTATATATTTATTTCGAGTTCCTAAGTATCGAACGAAAACTCTTCTCATACGGCGGGGACTGCATAGATGTTGTGTTTTTGTTTTGCAATTTCCGCACGCGTTGGAAATTAGTAATATAGATAGAGATACTAATAAAGTCACGTGGAATGTAAATGGAAGATGTAATCCAAACCAAGAAAAACAGGTAAATGATTTATGTTCATTTTGTTATTATATGACGTCAAGTTCGATTGAGATTTATGTATTGTACGTATGAGATGTAATGAAATATGTCAGATGATGTATGAGCGAATCCATCTAAGATCCAAAGTTACGATGTAGTTATCAGAACAATTGATACACTATGAGATCATATTATGAAATTATACACTATGAGATCATGAAGCATTCAAAAACATGTATAAGCACATTGTGCGGCTGTTTTAATAAATTAGGCATTAGGGAAGCTGTCGAAATTTCGAGTCTTTTGTTATAATGTATTTAGAGACGTTGTTGGTTACCACCCGAGTTGGATTTTTTAATTCTTTTGTACTGATCGTTCAGTAATAGAAACTATTTGCATCGGCAACGAGCTAAAGATTGTATTCCATTGTAATATATGGTCTTCCTCTCACATCTAGCAAAATAAGAGCGAAAAAACGTCGAGGTTTATAGCTGCTTTCGCAGCAAACCAGTCCAAGGAATGCATTTCCTGTCGCGCGAAGGGGCAGAGAGGCGGTTGAGTATACTGCAAACGCTTCCGGGTGAATGTTATTGCCCCATATAATTGGTTTGCGTTGTGTAAAGTCGGGGAAAGTCTTTTCTCGAGTAACTGTGTAGTACGAGTTGTAATGTTCCTATTGTGGCGTCTTTGCCGGGGCAAATAATTACAGACGTGAACGGCTTGTAAATATTTAGTATTTATTAGAATAAAGATATTCCGACACCATAACACTATATACAATATTTACAATTGAAGTTAACCGTTACAAGAAGGAACTTTCCCTGGTTACCACCACCGCTGGCCCGATAATTAATTACCATCCCCGGTGTGATGCACCAGTACCTTACGCGAGCATACATGCGAGTATGCCGCACCTGCTGTCACGACGTAGCACGCCGGCTTCGATTCCCCGCCTCGGTAGCCTATGCATTACAATGCAACGCCGCGCACAACCCTCACGACGCCCTACCGACGCGCTCACCTCTGAAGAATCATAAGAATAGAAGACTGCTTTCAAATCGGTTTCTGCTTATATACCCTCCGGCAAGTTTGACGGAAGCGCGTCACCCGCAGTGTCTGCCAGCGCTCCTCCGCCGGATTTGGGGTTTCCAAACCTGCCTCCACGACCCGCATTCCTATGTGCAGCCCCGCGTCACTTCCGCCAGGGCTGTCCACATGGCTACTATAGTGCGTTTGTACTGGCGACAGATATGACGCCACACTATATGATCTAGTCAAATTGTGCCCGGTCAAGAAACAAATCAGAAAATGATTCTCATCGGTTTTGTGTCTTTTTTTAAACGCTGTTTTCTAATTTTGTTTGCTACCTAGAAAAATACCGGCTTTACAGAGTAAATCTAAAAAACTGGAACAATTTCATTCTTTATTAAATTTTCCTCTTACACCTCCTAAACTCGTTTTATCGCAAATGTGAATATATACAGTATTAAAATTGGAAATTTAAGTAGACAAAAGTTGCTACAAAATGCAATTAATAACTTTTTTCACGTTTTGGTCGTCTGTCCAAATCTGGAGAATAGCCCTCTCGTCCTAATAACCAGGAGCGGCCCTCTTTGTGTCATTATGTCAGTATAGCTGAAAACTATTTTCAGCGAATTTATTGCATAGTTAAAAAAGTCAATGAAAATTATTACTGTGCATGAGATGAATTGTAGACAGTAAGTGAAAACCGTGCTAAGTGCAAAAATGGAATTCCGAGATAATTAAGAAAAACTGTTTCAAATGCTCGTGGGACTTTACTGCTGCACCGTCTACTGGCAACAATTTGAACCCCTAAGAATGAGAATTTCACAGAGCCCATTTTACACCGCACTGCGCTTGACACCACGCTTTTCAGCCCAAACTGCGAATTTTCACATTTTGGGACTTAGTCCGGGTTTTATTTATGCTCTACAATTGTCGCTGGAATCTGAGCAGAATGAAACATCGACGCTGGTGGTGACAGCTGAGCACCTAGACGATGTAGAAATGCGAAGCGATACCAGACGCGTCGGGAGAACTTTCGGCAAAGATATTACAACGAGGGTTCGTAGGCTTCCGCGGCCGGAGTCAATGTATTCTTGGCTATCCGGCATATTTTGGCTATCTCAGCAAGATGGCCGAAACGTCAGTACAATTGACCGAGACGCGGCTCATCCCGGATGGCCAAGAATACATATTACAACGAGGTTTCCCGCACCTCACCGGCTGTCTTGTGTCCAACGCGTGCCGCACAGGACTCGGTCGCCCGCCTCCTCGAGGAGGAATGACCTGAGAGAAACTGCATCTCCCTCCCTCGCTCTCTCTCGCCCCCCCCCCCCTGCGAGCTGCGGCCACATGCGGTGACGGCAGCTGATTAGGTTTTGAATAATGACATTAAGATGAAAACAAATGTAACCAAGCTGCATCCTTTCTAAGCTGGAAATACGAAACTTTTCCGATATTGCTATGTAGCGAATTATCGAAGGTAGTTGAATATCAGTTAAATGGGGTGGGAAAGATTAGTTTTTCTCCCTCTGAGTTACGGTTCGACAGACATACCTCAGCCTGAGAGTTCCAGAAATCTAGTGATGTTTTATTGTCTACGGCTTCAGGAGTACTTTAATTATTTACAAAGTTAAGGAATTGTTATAAGGATATCGTCTCAGACAATTTAGAACATTAAATAATGAACGCCTCTAGAAAGTAAGTGCTCCTAGGGCTTCAACAAAAAATGAAACAATTTCATGGGAAAACTTTACTGTGACAGATTCAGAATATAATGCACTCTTTTTCCACATTCGCATCTCCCGTAATTGATGCATTTGTCATTCTGTGAGATCAATCCATGTCGTAAAAGCCTGCCTTCTGGGATGCGTACCAAGATTTGACAGCCACCAGCAACTCGGCGTCACTCTGATGTGCGCCATGCTGACCGGGTAGAAATTTCTTGAGGTGTAAGGAAAGAGGGAAGTCACTGGTGACGAGTCACGCTATTCAGTGGATGGTCATACGGTCGCCCTTGCACATCTCGGCTCACAACAGATCTTCTGCAACAGTTCCACTGAGAGGTGTTTGACCATCCACCCGATAGTCATAATCTCGTACGCTACTTCGGAGTTGAATTGAATTGAATCGAATCGAATCGAATTGAATTGAATTGAATTGAATTGATGTCTTATTTTACGTGGCGAGACTCAGACCATGAGACCTGCTCTTCCTCCTGAGCATGCAAATTTCGCTACGCTCCTTTCACCAACTAGCGGAAAAAGAAGGTATTTCTTGACCGACGAAACAGGCGATTTGAATTTAGCTCAGAGGCTTCATTTAGACTTGAGGATCGTATACATGCAGTAAATTCACTAACATGGGACATCCAGCTTTACTTCCCCTCCGAATGAAGGCGTACGAAGGATCTTTCGCCCTTAAAAATCCACGCTTTCAATTGGGTTTGAACCCACGAACTGGGATATAACTCCCATATGCTAACCGTAACAACATCGACATCGCAAGTTAGGCAACACACCGAAAACGCGTGATTGGGAGCCACTTTAGTGTCTCAGTGGGGGGGGGGGGGGTACCATAGTGTGTATGCATACGTGTTTGCTTGCGCGTGTGCATGTGTGTGTGCATGTTTGCATGTGTGTGTATGTATGGGGACTTCAGTAGTTCAGTGACACCGTGTACTGCTACAGCTTCGCCTACAGGGTTCTAGGATGAGTCTCTATGGTGGCGAATTTCCCACACTGGCTACGTAGCCAGATCGAATGCTGCCGTTGCTTCGAGTATATGAAGCGTATTCGGAAAATAAGTACCGTTTCATTCTAGCGCCGCCGCATCGCTGTGGTGAGCGTCCCGTGCATGCGCTCTAGTCTTTCTAGTTTACTGGCCATAAATTGTCGCCATTTTTGTTGCTCTATGTTGTGTTTTTAGTTTGTTGTGCACATTTAAAATGTTTAATACAATTAGTTCTCCAGCCGACTGTGATATTCGTGCAGTGATTAAATTTTTGAACGCAAGGAATGTTAATCCGGCCGAAATTTAAAGACGTTTAATTTTCAAGTTAAAAACGTCAAGTTAAAAACGTTTAAGGCGAAGACGCGATGGAATGGTGAGAAAGTGGGTAAGAATGTTTAATGAAGGTCGAACAAATGTCCACGATGAGGCTCGGATTGGTCAGCCTTCTGTTGTCACTGATGATTTGGTAAGGAAAGTAGAAGAGGAAATTCATGAGAACAGACGCTTTGCAATGGCAATGCTTTCAAAGGAATTTCCACGAATTTTACGTAATATTTTGTTAAAAAACGCGAGTTAGGTGGCAAGCGCTTTGGATTTGACGATGAGACGAAAAGTACTGTGGAATCGTGGCTATCGATATGGCGGGAAGTTTTTTTGAAGCTGGTCTACAAAAACTGGTCACTTGCTACGAAAAGTGTTTGAACATCGGAGGAAAATATGTTGAAAAATAGTTTAAGAACTGTGTTTTCATGTAAAAATAAAATGGCTTCAAAAAAGTTTTTTACTATTTTGTTTTCAAAACGGTACTTACTTTCCGAATACGTCTTGTAATTCTGGCGGGCAGCTACGCTAAACCGTAGTTTTTGCAGAATCTCGAATAAATACTAGGTGAATACCAGGCCAATGCCCTAAAAAGCGGCTACGGACTTAACTCATCGTGCCCCCTCTCCTCTTACATAAAGACACATTTACATCCACTACAATATCATTGATTTCTGGTGACCAGTGGAAAAACCAAGGGAAACCCTCTCAAGGTGTAAGTCGGTATATCGTCTCCATGTGTAAGTCGGCGTTGGATCTCACGTTCCAGCGCTGCAGGAACATCTTCGTTTCCTGATTAATAACAAGAACTACGTACACGGAACAAGATCATTAAATACTTACACACTATATGTAAACATCTTATGTAAATATTTTATTTTGTATATTTCAAATATACAGATTTACGATATATACATAACATTCATTTAATCAAATATTTAAGATCAATAAGACACAATTGTGTTTTCTCGCAATAAACTGATGAACATGTTTTGGTTAGCATCTCTAAAATGCGGGATCGATCTTCAAGTGACATAATACGAACCATTTCTTCAAGCTACGATTTTCATAGCCAGCTTGCTCTTTCATATTTCTATTGTAATCTTCTTCGATAAGTTGAAAAGAACGGCAAATGTCAAAAAAGTCCCAACCCGCGGATTAAAAAGCAATTTTATTCATCCTGTATTCGTTTCACGTATTTTGTAGTTTGAAAGGTGATTGCTACCAGAACGAGACTGGAAAAATTGCACGTTAGAACAAAAAAAGCTCTCAACGTCTGCACGTGATTTTCTCTTGGCCCCGAGGGCAAACGTGAGCCGATGATTCTGTGGTCACGCAACTTACGCGAACTACCAGTTCTTCAAAGTCTGCAATGCATATAAAGAAAGGAAGAACCTTATGTAAGCCGTTTCGACAGTCGCAGAGGTGTTAACAGGTTTAATAATACTTACACAACACTTCAATAGAAGTATCAACGACGAAGAATTACTTCACTGTAAATATTAACACAGGAATTTCTGCAATATGCACCACGACAACGCTGTTCATTTGCACAACAGAATATAATATGCTATCCTAGTGTGATGTGTACGAGGGTCAGTACCAAGACTAGAATTTATATGGTATGTTTTGTACCTAAATTTGTACCTGCGTATGGACTAAAAATGTCTTAAATATTGAGAAAAATATGGACTACAAGTTGAATAAAAGTATTAAAATGGAGTAAATATTGGGATTCAAATTTCTTAAACAGGTTAGATATTTTTGCATTCATGAAAATAAAACCCTTAACTTTTGCCTAGCAGGTCGTTACAAAGCACTGTTTTAATTTTTAAATATGAAATTGCGCTTGTATCTATTATTATTGCAATGTACCACCTAAGCTTTCTCTCAACATCAAACGTAATAGTCTAGGACCACAAAAACCCTTGAACTACTTCTAAACAAATTTCAGTTGCACTAAATTTTAAATATCTTACAAAAATAATTTCGAAACAATATAATATATACAGTACAGGTTTATTTTTTTAATTAATGCATTTGCGAAAACAAATCCTCCAAACGATCTCTTATGAAGTTTCTGGAAATCTCAAAAGTTTCAGATTTTAAATAAATACAGAATTGCGCATCTTCAAAAACTCTTAAGGGGCATTTTCTCAACGACTGCAAATGTTCCTTAAAATATTCCTTATAAAAAGAGTTTTGCTCTTAATTGATATTCCGAAATTAACATTTCAATTAAACTATTAGGATGCAGAAAAACTGGCAAAGTAGAAAATTGTTTCCTGATATTTTATCTTCTTAAGAAATTTTAAGAACAGGTTTATCATTATTTTAACACAGATTTATTTACAATTTGTTTTTGAATAATTTGGCAAATTTAAATAATTTTAGCCGCTACTTGGAAGGACTATTCGGATATTTGTGGTGACCGAAAGACTCAACCACATTAAATTTACAACAGTTATAAACAGTTCCTGTTTTCCTGCGCTTTGTAGAAGTCTAGGGGATTGAATTTATTTGAATGATGATTGAAATTACATTACTATTGAGTTAGGTTCCTGTTATTGTGTACTTTAATCAAGAAGCTTAAACACACAGAACTGACCCTAGTCACACAGATT
Source organism: Gryllus longicercus (assembly GCA_038098605.1). NCBI lineage: Eukaryota > Metazoa > Arthropoda > Insecta > Orthoptera > Gryllidae > Gryllus > Gryllus longicercus. Next base: position 1,860,815 of record JAZDUA010000252.1, read on the forward strand.
CAAGCAAAATACCAGAATAGAAGATCGCGTAGAGTTTCATATCACAACTTCTGCTCCTTCGCAGGTGACACCAAGCGTTGCACGATTGGCCTCAAAAATTTCGAATTTTTGCCTGGATACCCTCATCAACGGTTTTTTTTCAAATCGAGGCGAAGTTTTTCCTCGCCGGCCTCACAGACGAGAAAACAAAATATTCTTATATAATCTTAGCGTTTGATTAAAGTGTGAGTGAAGTCGCTGATACAATCGATCACCTTCCTACGTTCAACCCTCAGGAATATCTTAAAAGTTAATTAACTCGAAGGCCCTGTAAGAAGAGAAACAAAACAATAAAACAACTACAAAAGAGGAACAAGGCAATAGAATCCTTTGTAACGTTTAAGACGCAAAATTTAGCTTCTACGACAGTTGTAAACGAATCACACCACAAAGCGCCGTGATTACGGATTCCTCATGAGAAGGCTACATTACAAACATAATCCGATCACAACATTACCAGTTACGATTACCAGTTATTGCAAATAAGATTCTATAAGTGAAACCATATAGTTAAAATACTCCTGTGTCGTCATGCTGTGCTTCTTCGGATGTACAGGAGTTAAGTTTCTACTAAACTAGTCAAACTTCTTACGAACTAATCAAATATCACTTCTAAGAAAGAAATTGAGAATTTGACATCTTAAATCAGTAAACTTGTTAAACATATCGTAACAACTAATTCCATCATCAAACTTTGAACACAATCTTTATCGAAATTACTGTTGGTATCATTTCAGATTCGGACCAGAACCACACGAGAGCATTCCTCCAAGCGAATTTCGTGCGGGAAACGGAATAAACAATCATTAACCACCGTAGATCGTCAATAAAATTTCCGCCTGATTATGTATAAACCATATCTACGTTTGTCATTTCTCAATGATACCGAATCTAATGTCAATACAATACTAAGAACGCTTTTCTCAATTCATAATGAACACCTTTTCAATTTATGGCGGGATATGGAACTATTATTCACGCATTTGGCAAGAAACAATTATCTTAAAACCTTCGTCTCGAATTTAAATGGGAGTTTATAATATCTGATGTCACCGTATATATAATCGGAGTTGAGTTTTCATCATATCACTCCTTACTACCAGACTGTTCACTAATAACCTACATCTTTGGATTGCAAATATTATTCTGCAATATTTAACGGCTGTGAGGGAACATTGCTCTAGCGGCTGAGATTAGTGTTGAAATAGCAGGGCTCTCGGTAAAGTAATCACTTGTTTTGATGTTGAATGTGCATCGTTTATAAACAAGTTTGTGAGTTACATGTTCACAGGCACAATTTTAGTAGTTACTGTTGAATTACCCAGCATCATTTGCTTCTTGCCTTCTGCTAGTTTAAACACATGAATTAGCAGTCAAATGCACCTCATTATAAAGCTCCGTGTGATCTTCCAGTCGAGAAATGACCCAAAATGTCCATGCACAGTTCTGTATTTTCAGTATTGAGGAATAACACGTATGTATTGCATTGCTCACATAAAATGCTCATCAATTCAAATGACTACCCATACAAGCAGCGTCCAGACATGCCAGCGAACAAACACAAGCATCGCTAAACTGCATCTGCAAGCACGTTTTGGTCCTCGACAATCGAGCTTTATTTAGTTATCTTTAATTGCCATCGTATATAACGGCGAGCTGCGCTGCTAGCCCTAGATCACAAAGGCGCTCTGTACCAAGCATTATTACAAAGCAGTGTTGCCAGGTGGCTTCGTCCAATAACCCCCAGATGGCGTCGCAAATCCCCCTAAAATTTGAAATAAACCCCTAAACTCTTAAATAATCTAATAATAATATATATATTATAAAATACGAGTCTTAATATGTTAAGATACGTTTTTTCAATGTTATTTATTAGTTCGTTATTGGGGGAAATTTTGAATTAAGTAAAATTCAAACATTTACATAAAACTTTCATATATTAAACACATCTGCGTAATCTCAGTCTTAAGAATGAAACAACATTCTTCTTATGAATCTTAGAATTTTTCGCATCAACAAATCACATCACGTGTATTAAACACATCTGCGTAATCTCAGTCTTAAAAATGAAATAACATTCTTCTTATGAATCTAAGAATTATTCATATCAATAAATCACATCACGTCGACAAAATATACCAGTTGGTTTACATATTTATGTACGCCATGGCGTCGACAATGCTTTCATCAATTTTCTTCTTCGAATCCTTGGGCATCGTTGCAGTCCGAATTCAAAAGTGGTCGAATAAACAATTACACTCCAAAATCAAGCATTCTGCATTTGAATGCATTCTGCAATGTTTCGGTAAACCGCCGGACTAAAGCGTTGTTCATTTGTTTCTGCTTGTACGTGTCGCCCTCTACTCATCTAGGGTTATGATGCAGATGACCGCGTATATTTGAATAAAGGAAAGAAAATGATAATACCCTTCTTACATACTCGTAAATGTTGTTATTAATCGGTTGATTAATTCAAGAATGTGTATTGTTTAAAAATAAAACAAAAGATATACTTTTAAAAAAACCCCCAACAAAAACCCCTAAATAAATTCCCCCCCCAAAAAAACCACCAAAGCCAAAAAAAAACCCACATTTAGGGGGAAAACCCCTAACCTGGCAACACTGTTACAAAGGCGTGGCAGACTACTGTAGGTAAAAATAAACTGTTGAAGGAATGAAGGAAAGACATGGAGGTACACAGTGTTTCAGAAACGGGGAGTGAGGGAAAGGAGTGGGGGAAGCTTTCGGCATTAGTTGCTTCGTATGACAAACGACGCCTTTGTAATCTTGGGCTAGCAAAGTCGAAGATGTTCGACTAGAACTTTATCCAACACTGTTATCCGGTGAAGTTAATCAATAAAATTTTCAATTATGCAGTTGCATTTCAGTCATATTATTATATACGCGACTTCGGTGGTGTAATGGTTAAGAGATATTGTACCAGAGTTTGCGGGTTCAAACCTAATCGTGTCCGTGAACATCTAGAAAGACAACTCAGCGGTTCTGGGAGGATTATCGAAAATTGAATGGATCCAACTGATATTCGTAAGACTGCAATCGTCTTACAGTTTGGTTTATTTGAATTTTGTATTCTACGAATTGCTGCCGAAACTTTCCGACTGATTTTAGACGATTTTCGCCAATATTTTATATCATGTTTGCTTATGTTATGGACGTGTTCATTAATATAAAAACAAGAAGGTAATATTCACGTAAAACAGGTTTTACATTACCTATGGGATACTGGTATTATTGTAAATAAGACGACGGCAAAACCACTTCAAAAAGCAGTTTATTTTTTGGGCTAAGAAATTTCTGGACTTGGTATTTGCCCGTTATCTGAGAGAATTCAGGCGCTGCAAAATTACCCATTACCTAAAACTGCAATTCAACTGAGACGATTTCTTTGCATGGTCAATTTTTATGTTTTTTGGAGATGTAAGCAGTGGCGATCAGTGACAGGCTCTTCGCTACGACTGCGATTTGCTACAAAAGTCACAGACGCATACTTTGCTGACTTGGAACGAAAATAACCTATCAGCATTTCACTTAAATGCACAACTAGCTTTTTAGTCGTGCCTCCCAATTTGCAGTAGAATCTGTCCTTCAGCAAGCAATAAACAACAAATGGGAACCTCTGGGAGTTTTTCTAAGAAGCTAACTCCTTTTCAAGCCAAATTGCCGACATATCCTGAATTCCTTGAAATATTTTTAGCTATTAACCGCTTCCACTTTAAACATTTTGTGGGATCTCAAACTAATCACAAACGTCTTGTTTTTCAAAAGCAAGATACACTCCTTCGTGTTCAGTTGAACCAGTTAATGTGTATAGCACAATTTTCTACCAATCTTGATGAAAATATGATGATCGGAACTATCTTGTTGATGCAATATCGCGAAAATCTTCTTCAGCTTCAATGTCAAATGTTCCGAACGTCAATGCTTCTCAATGTGTTTGTCCGAATATAAATTGTGGCTGCCGTCGTTGGGCACTGACGTAAATTTTAGGAGAACAAGTTGCATCGGAATGTGCAACTTTTGATAGGTATGTTTATACTTTCTAGACAAGTGGTCGCCTTACTTGTGGGACTTGTGAGCAATTATACCGTTTTCAGTCATACTGTGAGCTTCCAAGAAACCAAGACATATTTTTTTCAAATCTTAACCTTTCTTTACACTTTTACAGACAGGAGTCGTTTGAAAACTTGTGATATGGTGTGGAGAAAAATATTGAAGGTTTCACGGACAAAAATCTAATAATACAATTTGAGAAAAATTGATGGAGAAGAGAAACCATTGGGAACAGGAAAGCAAAATTCTTTGGACACATTTTCAAACATAACCAATTCGTAAGCATAATTTTGGACTGTAAAATAGTCGGAAAAAGAGAAAGAGGGAGACCTATAACGAAAATGTTAGAACAAATTCAAATGTCACTTCAGAAACAAAACAGAGATGAAGAGGACAGCGGAGGACCGAAAGTCATGGCGGCAGCGACAACTCATGTTTTGCCTTTAAGATGATGAAATTTGATTATTGTCGATAAACATACATTTCAATTAACTATGAAACAAATTTTAATAAAACTATAGAAAAATAGGAGTTGTGTGAGCTTTGGGGATTCGAGCATTTGATAATAATGAATCTCCAAAGAGAGATGTGGATATACGAGGACGAGGTAACTAACGTTCATTTTTGACTTCGACTAAAAGTGTCTCATTTTATATAAACTTAGGGTTAATAAACTTTTTTTTATTTTCGTAGGCTGCTATTGTGCTGATCGGTAGCTTCAACCACAAGCGCACTAACTTTTTCAAGAGTTCTAAACAATTCGTGACTGTTCCCCAGCGTTGGAGCTACAAATAATATGTTATAGTTATAACAGTTAAGACTGAAAATACATTACTATTGATTTGAGATCAACGTATTTATATCTTTACTTTAATCAAGTAGTGTACAGATATAGAACTAGCCACATTGATTCCTTCGGTCTCATTTAATATCAGCGTCGTAAGTGGGCCTAATTATGAGCGACCACGTGCTTCCCGTTCAAGCTAGTGTATTGCGCTAGCAGACTTTAATTTGAGTCCTCTCCCTTCTTCTTCGTGTAAAGGTCTATGAACATAAACTCGAGGATGAGAAAATGATAAGCTGTTTACGTTTCTTTCGGTCTCTGGTTCGAATTTTGTGCTCTGTCCAGTCCAGTTTAAAAGTCCGAAGCTGCACACGGCTATACGCCCGAACAAACTTCCCACACAAAAAAAATATTACTTGAGTTCAAAATGGATTACAGGACGAGTCTTACCCTTCTGTAATACACCATGCAAAATCTATCTATTGAGCCGTTTGATCCACACTGGCGGAAGAAAGTATTGCAACGCCACGATTTCATTGTACGACTTATTCTTCAGTATACACTAGATACAGTACACACAGACAGAATACTATATATTATTACATAGGCACAGCTATTTAAGACTCGTACGTCTAGCAACGGAGAGAAAAGCAACATGACCGATCGGGGGCAAAACCGGCGAGTGAGCCGGCCAGGGCATTTGACGAAAATTGCGGAGAGCGTGTTGCGTAGCGCAGGCAGTGTGAGGGCGGGCATTGTCCTGTTGAAACAGCGCACCACCCTCCCCTTGAAAGAAAGGTATCAGCACAGACCGCACAACGTGCTGGACGTATCCTGGTCAATGATCCCTCTACGAACATCAAAGGCGAACGTGCGTTGTAGCTGATGGCACCCTACACCAACACTCCAGGGGTGGGCCCTACGTGACGTGGACGAACACATTTCGGATGCACGCGCTCGCCTCTGCGACGCCGCACACACGCACGACCATCACTTGCGTGCGGGCAGAAGCGGCTCTCATCTCGGAACACCACTGAACGCCATTCCGTCTCCTAGCTAATTCGCACATTGCATCACGCCAGACGTTACGGACGATGGTTTGGTGTGAGGAGCAGTCGGGTTAGCAGTATGCGCGATTGTAATCCTGCAGCAAGTAACCAGTTTCCAACGGTGCGTGGAGACACGTTGGAAACCATGTGTTCCTGTATCTCAACGCGATTGGCTGTACGGTCTTCCAACGCCGCCCTCACGATGCGTCGATCTTCAGACAGTTCGTCAGTGCTCCGCGGTTGTTCTGAAGAGGGCCTACAGTTATGAGAATCAACACATCGTCGCCAGCACCGCAGCACCGGCATTGCAACACGACCCATGTGTACAGCAATGCACCGAAAGTCCCACCCGGCTTTGCGCAGACCGACAAACCGACCCCACTCGAACTGGCCCAATTGCTTAAAGGACGCCGTGGCATACCTAAGTCCCGACTAGACCTTATCGCAGTGGATATCAACTTTTAAAGCCGCGGAGTTGATGGCACGACCGGGTTATTTCGTCATGCTGCCATTAGAACACCGGGCTTTTGTCATCCATGAAATGTTAATCGCGACTTCTACTATCCCCATCCCTAATGTCCGTTATCCCCTACTCGAGTGCTCGTGCCCTTCCCGGTGTTGCAATAGTTTGTTGTTGTTTTTTCGCCAGTGTATTTTTACATTCTTTCTCGCCAATGTAATTGTACATTTTGTCAGGCTTATGGTCTTGTATCATGAATATGTATATACCGTTGTTGGAGTGAGTTGGCAAACGGTGTGGACGTAGTAACGGGTCACCCTGTAAAAGAGGACTGAAAAGTGAGGTATACGTATTTGAAAATGACGAGTGAGACTGACAGTTGAGAAAATGAAGTGGGAGGACAGTAAGTGTTGAAAATTAGGGTGTTCCAGTTTTTTAGAAATCGTAGAAAGTACTATAATTTGGCAATCATATGCCAAGTATTGAGCGCCTAAAACGAGTGCGTGACGGCAGTGCTGCCCACAGCAGATTCCGGAGGCGCTGGTGGCGCGCGGCGCGAGATAGAGGACTGTTCTGGTAGACGTGACGACACAACGAAGTCCACGTTCGCGAGGGTCAGCTGCCCAGGGAACTGACGCGGCGGAGGTGGTGGCGGCGGCGAGGGCGGCGATACACATATGCAATTTTGAGCGGTGTAAGAAAAAAATCACAGAGGGAATCTGTTGTAGGAAATGTATGAAATACTTCTGTAGTAGCTGCAGTAGGAGACATCAATTGTTCGATACTACAGATGCTCCTTTGAACTTGGTTTGGAAGTAACCTTAGGATAGAAGAGGTGTATAAATTTGTAAGTGTTATCAGATTTTCAAGTGTTGGAGTTTTAGTCATTTCAGTGAAGATTGTAAGAAAGAAAAAGAAAAGAATAAAGTATGTGCGAATAATCATGTCAGTAGAGGATGTGAATTAAACAGAAAATGTGTGAACAATGAAGAGAGGGGTAGAAGACTAAAATGAACAGACATTTCGACTGATCCTGAAGCAACAGCCAAAGATTGTCCAACTTATGTCAGAATGATAATTGAAAAGAGGAAAATAATTTATTATACTTCTCAATATCAATCATTGAATGTACAAGCTACATTCATAACACTAATGTACAAAATCTTGTGGCAAATTTTGATCAAATCAGTAAGTACATAAATTATTGACGAAATAAATCTAGTTTAATGGCGTTCCCCGGGACCCGAGTAATAGAAGATGTAAAGGATTGGGAAATTGTAATTCAAATCTATAGGTGTATTCGATATAATTCGCAGAATACCACTACCCCACCTACCACTTCCTACCATCATCCTAGCCCTTTTACCCCTCATCATCACCCTACAATATTATTATTATTATTAATAATAATAATAATAATAATAATAATAATAATAATAATAATAATAATGGTAATGATAGTAATAATAATATAATCCTGCTGGTCAAGATGGCCGAGATCGATAGGGCAGTAGTGCCGTAGCGATCTCGATCCTGAGGACCGCGGATTCGAGTCCCGCCTCGAGCATGGGTGTATTTGTGTATGTTATATGTGTATGTGTCGCCCATTCATCCCTCACTATCATCATAAAGGTACTTGCACCTGCTGAAGAAGGATGCACTCGTGGTCCGAGTTGGCCTACACGCTAAAAAAAGATATCATCCTATCCCCCCCCTAATTGATTTTCAAGGATTACAATCTTGTCTTAACCAAGTGATGCAGCCGAAAGGCTAATCCCCATAATTCCATGCGTTGATCTCTCGAGAATAGAATACAACAAGGTCTCCGAAAGAGAAATGAGACGCGAGGTCAGTAGTGACCCATACGCGAATAACAATAATAATAATAATAATAATAATAATAATAATAATAATAATAATATAGTATTGTATTCGCAATACAAGAAACTGCGTTTTTCATTTCTTTCCCGTTCAAACATGTAATTAATTAAACACACGACATTTTAAAATAATAAACATTTTTGTCAGAAACCTTGTGCCAAACATAGAAGCAATTTTTCCAAAAATTGAGATGCGCATATCTGAAAACCTATTGCAGGGTAGTGTTCAGGAAAGTAATATTTTATTAGAAAGTTATAAGTATTTAAGAAAGAAAATGATTTTAGGCACTTCATCAGACCACAAAACTCATCTTCAATTTCTGAAAAGTTTGTAAAATAATCAGTGAGATTGAAACTCCGCTACTACCATGCCGAGTGAGGTTCTTACACGTGTGTTGTTGTTTTTGTGAAGCTGAAGAATGTCAGATTTAATTTTTAATACAATTTTTATTGTTAAAAGGTTGTTCTTCTAAACGTTATAAAATTGAATGTTTATATTAAAGATTAGTGAACTTCTTGGAAAGGGAAATGGAGCAAGCAGTTTTCAGAAGTCGGAAAGACAAACTGATGACCATGACATAATTACATCGATACAGTACTCAATCTAGTGGTTTGGGAACTTCCCAGTTTCACACGAAGTTGAATGTGTCACGATGCTATAAAATCTGACAACATTGACCTAATTCTAAATACGTTCTAATAACAAATAAAAATAAAGTTGCAAAGAGCGATTTCTAAACTTTTTGTGAAGGCTTGTGAAAACATGTTTTATATGAAATCTTGCTTTGGATTCCTATTTAAATATTTAAAACACTAAGGTTTTTGTTTAGAAAAGAGTTGTTTGAATTTCATCATTATAAACGACCTTTCTCTTTAATCTTTAACATTAGAGGAATACATCTGAAGACGTTATATTGCTTCTGAAAAAGACCTATTTTAGTAGACTTTCATTGTGTGCACATGATCACTTAGGACATAGAAGATAGTGACTTGGAGGATAAAGAAATGTGTGCAAATGAAGATACTACTCATTTCCTGAATGAAATGTTACAAGAAGCTGACAAAGCCATGACAACATTGCTTTCCACAAAAAGTTAAGATAGGTTTGAGAGAGAGATCAACATGAAATAAGATTAGAAAATAAAAAAATGGGTGAATTCTGATACACTTTTGCTGGTGTACTTTTTAGACTGTGTAATCACAACTGACGTTTATATATTTTTTTAATTGTTAAGATCAAAACATGAAAACCATTTAATTTATTTTAGTTAAATAGTTTATATTGTTTCATTAGTCACCTAGCATAACGTTTACTTCACCAATTTTGTTTTATTTCTTCATTGTTTATATGTTGTGACGTGTCTGGCCCTGACATCACCCGCGACCTCATTTCCAGGCGCGTTCTTTTGCAAACGGATCTTTTGTTCGCAGAAAATCTTTTCTTGCGCACTCCTTCAAGTAGCTGTTTAGAAGATCATAAATCCTCGTCCCTTAGGCCAGACAAAGAGTCGTCGTCTTGTCGGGCGACCTGACCACATGTCAACCGCATCGACGGCGCACGTCCACTAGTCGCTCGGGAAAAATTTATATTTTTCACGCGTAAATTCGTATATTATTTGACGCCTCTGTGATGCACCCCCTTGTCAGTCACCCCGCGAACAACGTCGCGCCTCAGATTGCCAATAATTGCTAAGGAATTTTACGAGCACGTTCGGAGTTAGACGCGTCTCACTCGGCATCTTCAATACAAATTACGGCAGAAAGGACGTCAGTCACCTTCCCCAAAGCACCCTGGCTATGCCACCCTCTTCGACCGGCCCCCATCTCAGGAGGATGTCCTCAGGAAGACGAGGGTTTTCTAAGTAACAATCGTGGGAATCTTCTCGAACACAAGCAATCCTGGCCTACTTCTGAGACGGTCATATCGCGAAAGATCAAAAAAAGGAAGGATCCGTCTCCCAATCAGATGTGGAGAACAAAAAAAATACCAGAAGCTATACCATGCGTCGATATTGGCAGCAAATCCACAGTTTGAAGATGCAGCAAATCCGCCGACGCGAGTCCCGTGTTGCGGAATTACTCAAGGTCGATGAGACGAAAGGAGTAAAATGATGGGATCGAAACTTTGCGCTGGAGAACAGGCTTATGAGTTAGAAGCCATTTCTCTGAGCGCAGCAGAGCAATAATTGACTGCGAAGAGAACGGACGAATATTTAACTTTGAGGTGAGTAGACGATGAACGGACGTTGAGTAGATGGAACTGATTTTGACTTTGAAGAAAACAAGACTACAGAAAGACAATAATCTAAGTCCATTATTTCAAATTGGCCGGCAAGTTCTCGCCGCCAATTTCTACATGCGACTTGAACATTTGGCGATTGCCGACAATGCTCGACCGCGCATAGCAGAGCCTGTCAACGAATTCTTCAAATACTTCGCACTTGAAAATAGTGCGGTCGTGACAGTAACGCCATCATTGCGAGAGATTCAACGCCGACGCACGGAGACGCGTGAATTATGAGCAGTTCTCGCGCCGGAGCCTGAATGCTTCCAGACTCGGCCAAACCGCCGCCACCCTCCGAGGCGCCGAACTTCGCCCTGCCTCCGGGCCTTTCCGCCGAGGGAAGGGTTGGGCCCCTTCACACGTGGCCACAGCAACGCGCGCATTGGTTTGAATGGAGATGTTCCCACTTGCGGCGGGCTCGCGCCGCTGTGTCGTTCGACGCCAGACTCTCGCCACGAGGAGCGCAGGAGGGCGTACGCGTCACCGCTAGCAAAACACAGCTTTATTCACGGTGCTAGAGAGATCCCGATCCTGAAGCTATCTCTAGCTCTACTGGAAGCAATCATCAAGAAATCTTCGGCTGCAGTCGAAAATTGGCGTGGACGGTAAGTTGCTGGACAATGTTTGCGACTTCCTGCCGAGCACACCTGACGCCCAGCCCTCGCAGTACGTATCCCGAGGTGGGAATGTTACAATATAGTTGTTGAAGGTAGTACGTTATCTTAGTATTATAGTACATTTTTGTTCATATTTCATGGCTGACTTGAAGTACCTTGGTCACATCTGGGTTTAAACAATTTTGATAATTTTTCTGAATTATGATTAGTAGTTGTAGAGTTTTAATTGCACGGTGCAGTTTTAATTGCACGGTGCAGTTTTAATTGCAAGGTGCAGTTTTAATTGCACGGTGCAGTTTTAATTGCACGGTGCAGTTATAATTGCACGGTGCAGTTTTAATTGCACGGTGCAGTTTTAATTGCACGGTGCAGTTTTAATTGCACGGTGCAGTTTTAATTGCACGGTGCAGTTTTAATTGCACGGTGCAGTTTTAATTGCACGGTGCAGTTTTAATTGCACGGTGCAGTTTTAATTGCACGGTGCAGTTTTAATTGCACGGTGCAGTTTTAATTGCACGGTGCAGTTTTAATTGCACGGTGCAGTTTTAATTGCACGGTGCAGTTTTAATCGCACGGTGCAGTTTTAATCGCACGGTGCAGTTTTAATCGCACGGTGCAGTTTTAATCGCACGGTGCAGTTTTAATCGCACGGTGCAGTTTTAACCGCACGGTGCAGTTTTAATCGCATGGTGCAGTTTTAATTACACGCGTGTCATGTACATAGTGATAATCAACGATATTTTATGTAATTAATAAGCATATTTAGTTAACTAAACGGTAAACGCGTTAAATTAATAGATTAAACGACTCTCTGCCGTCATTTTTTCATTGCGTCGTTTTCAAGACAACCTACATTCCATGATTTGCGAGTTTGCATTAGATCTATTGAGAGCACTCAACATTTCATACCTTCTTCTAGTTTCTTCTTCTAGTTTAAAGGTTAATTAATCTTTTCCAAATGTTAAGATCTGTTGAGTGCACAAAATATCAATGTCCATCAATTATCTGCCATGTGTATTTACAAAAAATATTCAGTTGTTATAATTTTATGAAAATGCATCACGTTTTTGAGCTCACAGCTGATAGCAGGATTTCTCACTATAGTCAGCCACATACTCGTACAGATCTTGGTAAATATAAAAGACCAATTACATTTTCAGAAACCGGTTTAGCTCTCTGTTAATTAGGCATCATATTGTTTCAGATTTTGTAAACCTTCCAATTCATTGGTCTTGGAAAATAACAACTGAACGACATGAAACAATACGTTTGAGGTTTTCGATATTCCGTATCGGGCTCTGTCGTATAGTACTTTTTTGTTCCAACTTTTCTACAGATCCTTCTTTTGTGCTATGTAATCGCTCGGGTTCAGCTAGTAATATGTCAAATGAATAAGGAGATTTAGTTTTATATTCGCTATCGTGGATATTTCAAGAACCCTCAGGTCAACCTTTGCGGTTTACGTTTGTGTCAGAAATAAGAGTGCTATAAAAAGTTCACCTTCGCGATCTAGGATGTCCTACATTACAACATAGCGTTTTATGATCTCTTTAGTTCATGTAATAAAATGTTATAGAAGTTTCTATCGAACCCCAATCTTCGGAAAGTACATTCCCTCTTGTTTTTTTGCTAAGAATAGTGTCTATAAGGGTTTCTTGACAGATATACAGAAATGTGTACTATTTGCTCTCATCAAAGAAAGTTAGACGAGACATTTTCATATTGCATCAATCGTCATTAGGTGAATGTATAAACACTTATCATGAACAAGAAAACATTTATTTGAAGTGCAAATGCAAGACGACCATTGAACATTATTAACATAATAAATACCAGGAGAGGTGGGTCAGGGCATCAACTGATTTTACTGTAATGCCTCTGACCGGGAGGTTCTAAGTTCGAGTCCCGCCGGTGGCAGGAATTTCGACACTAGCTAGATAGCTAGGTCGAGTTCAGTCTCTGTTTGGAAGACAATTCTAGCGACTGGCTGCTCTGATCGGTAGTGTTCCCTGGTTTATCCAATCATCACTAGGCAAACGCTGGAATAGTACCATAACAAAACGGAACACGCGCGATCTTTCCTTCCTTTTCCTTCTCCTATCTTCACCCGTTACTTACACACACTCTAACATTCACTACACTACCACACACGCCGGGAGGCCAATCGGGAGCTTAGAGTTTGTCCCTGCTGGGGCGGTACCACCCTGGTGCGAGATACCTGGTTGGGGACCACCTCGCTACCCGGTAGGTAGGTTGACGCCGGATCTCACCATCAAGCGAGGAAAGATCAATGCCACCTATCGATGAAAAAAATCATGCGTAGTATATTTACGGTGCTAAGGACCTTAGCAGTTGACGCGCTCGAAATCACTAATCAATCAATCAATAAAATAAATATGAATATATTTTTATATACTTGAGACTTTCGCTTCAATATTTATCGAAAAGACTTCCATGCAATTAACCAATGTCATTGATCATTTTCACATACAAGGCATTATTTAATGATCATGAAATGTAACCTAGCAATTATATGCAATAATAAAAAAACTTACATCTGTGTTCGATGTGTTGCCTACTTTCAGGCGTAGGCATGATATAATTTAAGGGCTTTGGGGCAGTAACGATAATATCCACACCAGCTAATGCAAGCATCCCGCTAAACGTCAGTGTTAACATCTGTATACGCACGACAAGGGAGAAAGTTATAGTATGTACGCTGTGATGCTGATCAGGTGAAAGACATTTCGTAGATTTCGTTTATACCGCCCATGTTTTTCACGGAGGTTTGCGGCCAGAGACTATACACGTCGTATTTATTCACAAGCTAGTCAGACATTTTGCAGAAACGGAAATTAATTAAGTAACACGTATCATTAAAAAATGAATAAATATTTTGTAATCATAGCCATGTATATGCAAATCAAAACTAAAAATAGAGTTTAAGATTAATGAAATTTAATTTTATTGAAGGTTTTATTTAGTGCAAGCGATATCTCCTTGAAGAATCTCTATTAAAATATACAGAAAACTTTGGAACTATTTTTTTAATTAGTTTCTATAGTTACCAGTTAGAATTCCAGGTGTAAGTTTCGTTACCCCAAATGTGATGTCGAGGAGCGAAATAGGATACACTTGCGGCGCAACTCGTCGCACATTCCTTTCGTGAGGTTGCCGACCTCAGACAACGAGATGAAAAAGTTGTCAAACGCAACAAAGAAATTAACACGGTAAATGCTTGTTAGCGTTGAAGGAAAGGTATTTCTGGGATCCCCACTCGAATTTTTGTGTACCATCGTCCATTGATCAGGGATTACTAGGTTAGGTAGTTTGGAAACTGTCTGGCTCCAAGGACGGTTCGCTTTATGCGCGTACGAAATATTCGAAATTAGAAATCGGAATTTTGTTAAAATAAAGGACTACAGTGAAGCCCGGATTTGGGGATTGTTCAGGGGGACGAGCTCGATTTTCAGGGAGGTTCCGTGTTCCATAACGGCTTCAGTGGTTTAACGGTTTGCATGTGGAGCTGAAACCCCACTAAATACTGTGTGTGAGACCAAGTCCTATCGAAGCCGTACCGGAAGAGATGGTTCAGAGCATCAGCCGATATCACTGCAGTCCCTCTCACCGGGAGGTCCTAGGCTCCAGTCCCGACGGTAGCAGGATTTTCGACACTAGCTTGTAAGCTAGGTCGAATTCAGTTGCTGACTGAAGGAACGTTCTAACTGCCAGCTGCTCTGACCGGTAGTTTTTCGTGATTTCTCCGATCAGGCGAATAGAGCAGTACTCTAACAAACGGGCCACCTTTCGCAGCGAGGGCAATCTTTCATACCTCTTCCATGTACTATCCTCCCCTCTTACACACACTTACACTATCATGCACGACACTACCACACATGTCGGGAGACCGGTCTGGAGCTTAGAGCTTGTCCCGGCTGGAGCGGTGCCCCGATAGTGGGTGATCTTGGAGAAAACCCCACTAGCCGACGGTAGGTCGGCGCCGGATTTCGCTATCCAGCGGGGGAAGACCACCTCCACTTCCCGAGGAAAAAACATACACTACATTTACGAGACTAATGACCTGAGTAGTTGACGCGCCCGGAATCACTAACAATCAATCAATCAATCGAAGCCGTGGATCTTTTAGGGCGAAAAATCATTCGTACACCTTTTTTCGGAGGGAAAGTGAAGTCAGCTGTTCCATGTAGTAGATTTACTTGCATGTAAAAGATCTTCAAGACTAAAAGAAACCTCTTACCTAAATTCAAATCGCCTGTTTTGTTGCCCGTGTGATACCTTCTTTGTCCGGTAAATGGTGAAATTTGCATGGTCAGACGGAAGAGCGGGCTTGATGACCCGAGTCTCGCCACGTAAAATAAGGCATTAACTAACGTCTAAGATGGCTAATGGTAACAGCTGTTGCCACCCAGCAGATATACCAGGCATTAAGTATTTTGACAGTGGTGAATCTTCGACATTAGTGAGCTAGCTAGGTCCAATTCAGTCTGCGACTGGACAAGACTTCTAGCGACCAGCTGCTTTGCTCTGTAGTTTTCCAAGGTTTCACCCATCAATACCAGTCGAAAGTCGGCGCAGTACTTTTCCAAACGGGCATTGGGTTGCATACGATGTTGCTTTCTCCATCCTTGTCTCTTCCTATCCCCTTATACATACACATTCACACACACACACAAACACTTTCATGCATTACGTTAGCACCCGTGTCAGGATCTTGCTTGTCGCAACAGGGCCGGTGCCCCGTTCGTTAAACTTGGAGGTAAAAAACACAACAGAAAACCGGTGTGTAGGGCGGTGCCGGATTTCACGCTCCAGTGGGAGAGTAACGACGTCACCTCCCGTGTTATAACATGCACTACACTAATGGAACTATTGGGCACAGCAGTTGACACACCTGGAAACAAAACAGACAATCGAGTCTCATGTGAGAAATTCTCCTTCTTTTGATTTGAAGTGGTTGGTTTCTCATACAATCACGCACCTCATCAATTGTCTACCATATTCATTCACGTTTCATGGTCATCCGTACCAACATCCATCCTGTGGAAGGTAATTGTTATATTACCTTTCACGGGGTGAATATTGAAACCGTTTTTGAGCAGGTGACCATCACTATGGTCACATCCCCAAAAAAACTCAATTCATAACGGCGTGATTCTTTTTAACTACGGTACTAATTATTATTATCATCGGGAGTTTTATATAAAATTAACATATTTCCTTTTCGAATACAAACCACCTGGCGCGGAGAGCCGCGTGTGGCGCAGACTGCTCGCCTCCACTGCCGACGCCGGGCTCGAATTCCCGTTCTATCCTTGTGGATATTGGGGCTGACAAAGCCGGTTTTTGGCAGGATTTCTCAGCGTTCACCGACTTCCCCTGTCTCTCATTGAATTATTGCTTCATCATCATTCTTCGTGTCTTAATCGATACTTCATCAGGTCATTCCGTATTTCTCAGGGAAGACGGAAAGCACAGGTTCAGATGTATCAGATAAACTTGTTAAATTAGCGGTGCTAAACGACACTACTTTCTCGCTCGTATTTTCATGCAAAATTGTACGGAAAATACTTATATTTTCGAAAAATTGTTCCTGACCTTATTTCAAAATTTGTCTTTAAGGAACAGCTTTTATTAAGGAAAAATCCCTATATTTAATATTTTAGTTGTAGGAAGACACCGAAAGAAATTTGAACTTTTCACAGCTGCAATTTTCGAAAAATCAGTGTTTTAAACTAACGTAGGACTTTCACCATTCTCTTAAACGTCCTTGACACTATCGAACAACAAAATGTAATAAAAAACGAAGGAGTCATTAAAAAAATGAAAATGTCCCACAGGGTTCATGTTAAGTACCCATCAAAATTAAAATATCGGATTCAAATTAAACGAGCAAGAACCGCAGCCATATGGATTGGGAAATATTAATTTTGGAGATAATCGGATGAAAGTTTAGCCGCTAACGTTGTTCACACTTGGTCAAACAGACGTTTTGCCGTCAATCGATTTTTCGGTATCAAGACCCACAAAACACGGATTCTTTCTACACCACGTGTTAGAGAACATTTTTCTAAATTTTGCAACAGGATGTATCCACATTTTCATTGCCAGGGCCCTATAATAAGAGATTTTCTGCCCAAATTTCGCGCAGCATTTGATAACTCTCTCTACTCCGCAGCGACAAAAAGGCATTGTGTTTGTGGTTGACTGTGATTGTGAAGGTTTCGATATATCCCCATCAGACTAGTAGCATTCAGCTCGTATCCCCAAGTGGGGGCGATGATAAGACTATTCGTCGGGCGTGGGAAACGCGCGGCGTGGCGCGGTGCGGCGCGTAACTGAAGCCCGGGGCCCAGCGGGCGCCCATCCCACCTGCCCAGCGCACCATCGGCCCGCCCTCTGGGCGGAATGCCGTCGCTGCCGCCGCCGCCGCACGTCGTGTGGTCCCTTTACGTAAGCAGCCGGTTCTTCGCACGCGGCGTGGCGGTCCGCGTGACCCGACCGACCGCTGGGCTCCGGTTGGCTCTGCCCCTTTTGGGCATGAGATTATACGGGCGGGTCACGGGATCTCTTCCCCGTCAACAGACTCGAAGTACTGTCTGGGCAGAAAGAAAACTGAAATATCTAGTGACCGTATATCTGCGATGCAAAAAGTTTTACCTTCTATCTTCTTAAAAAGCTGATATGAATTAGAAAATTAAACGTTTCAAATGGAATTGAACGAATATTCTTCGAATTGTATTTCTTATTGTTTGACGAAAGTAATTGTCAACCTCGCAAAGGTTTGTCATCGCTTTAGAGAGAATACATTATTACATCCTGTTACTTTTAAATAAAAGTGTTGTGTAAGGTATTAAAATTAAGTATTCATGCTATAAAACTGGATAATAAGAGAACCCGCAAGAATATCTAGAATCCACTACCATTCATTTAAACCAAACAACACGAAATTAGGTTCAGCAGAAAGCTGAAATATATTTTTTTAAATGAAAACCCTTGATATGTTAAAATATAGAGATAACAGTTGATTTGTAATAATAATAATAATAACAATAATAATAATAATAATAATAATAATAATAATACAAATTATTGTAATGTGCGAACGCCCCCACACGAGGTAGATTTCGTCGCACGAGAAACAAAATTTTATTTTGACGTAGCGAGCCGCGTAGCCGAAGAACTCTGAAGCCGGCCGCTTGGTCCAGCGAGGAGGAGGTTTATGGCACCGCAACATGCGAGGGGATTCGCTACATCACCGAACAGAGGCCGCGTCGCCGCTGCGGGCAAACGACGAAACTCCTTCATGAAGGATGTCTCCTTATTGCTTCCAACCAACCCCACTCGCGTGTCACGACTCGCGAGGAAATCCTGGTTCATGCATTCCGTGACCTCGGGACCCTAGCGGCGTTTTGGAAGATGAACATGAAACCGCATTAAGTGGCTCAGGGCTTCAATAGATGTCACTGCAAAGCCTCTGGCTGGGAGCTCCTAGGATTTGGGTTCCGATGGTTTCAGGATTTTCGTCACTTGCTACAAACCTATGTTGAACTCACCTGCTGTCTGGAGGAGAATTCTTACGGCCGGCTGTATTTTCAGTTTCATTCAGTAGTTTTCCGTGTTTTCTCCAATCAATACGAGGCGAATGCCGGAGTAGTACTGTAATAAACGGGCAACGGACCGTGCACGATCGGTCCTTCCCCTTACATATCCTATTCTCACTCCTTACTTACACACATCGTAACACAACTTTCAACTTTTTAAGACATTTTCCATATGTATTAATTCTTGCGGCTTCAATTTTTTGTTGTATAACTTCATATAATTGCAGATCTTAAAATTATTTTTTGTTAAAAAATCATCTCCCAAGAATGTCAATCAATTGTTAACACTTCAATTAACAATTCAATAACACCAAGAGGAGGAACAGTTTTGGTATGCCGCGGATTCCCATTGATGTTTTTTTATTACGATTTTCGACAACGTGGACATTTGTCTCGAAATGTAAACCCTGAGATTAATATCACAACCAATAAACATTATTTTATGTTAAGTTGTAATAATATCATTTAAATGTGTGTTTTGCTCACATTTTGGTGAAATGAAAAAAAACACCTTTTTGAGAAAGTTGTTTCTTAGCTCGCTTGGAAATTGCTTTAGAAAGAAATGTTGTAGATTTGAAACATTGTAGATCTTTTGATTCTCTTTAAAATTGATTTGAATGATTTTTCTACATACCTTAATGTTAAAGAGATATAGAGAAAAACGAAAAAAACAGAAAAATATTTTCTTTTCGGGCCTCCCGGAATGAAAACAGGGTCAGGAAGGTCGGAAACTGGAGTTTTAACAAATGCCTCAATACATTCAACACAACCAAGTTTTTTTTGCCTCAAGAGGCCACACAAATATAACCAGAATATCTGCCAAACGAAATATATTTTTTAGAATTCTACTAAGTGTTGCTATACTTTGTGAATTAAATTTCCATGACTGTCTAACCTCATTGATGCTGCGAAACCGAATTGCGTGCCGTGAAAACCACCTAGCTGTTCTGTCAGATGTTGTTCCAAAAGCCCCACATTTTATAGCGGCTTTGTCGATGGATTTTTTTATTGGAGACGTACTACCCGAAACTCCTTTCTTGGCAGTGTATCCTTAAACCATAAGTAATAAAATGCAAATAAACAGGTTTCCATCTTGCTCCATAGCTCAAACCTTACGATACAAACGTGGGAATTTAGAGAATTATATAATAGATTAGCAATGTCTTTTAAGGTGACTATTGGCAATAATATGTTTGTTATAATAGATACTACCTCGTACCAAAGCGACTCCTTCTCTCCACATGTAAAAGGAGTAATGGTTACAGGAAAAGTGCATCTTCGCAAGTAGGAATTTGGGGTTATCAATAAGCAAATATAATAATATCAATATTTTATTTAATAAAAAATAACGTGTTTAATGAGAATGGATAGTTATTAGGAGAGTGGGAAGTTACATTACGAGTGTGTGCATAAGCCACGAAAACTTAAGTACCACTGGAGTGTTTGCTGCCAAATTTGGCACGAACAATTTTGAGCATCCAAAAATCAAAATTTGAGAAGTTGAGATTAAAAAGTTGTACCCCCAAAATATTATTTTATAACAAAATAACATAAGTACTCTTGGGTATTCAAATTCTAAGTCGGCTGGCTTCACCACTAGTAAAATCAAAATATGAAACAAGTTGACCCATTTGGTTGACTGACAGATTGATTGGTATTTACAAGCACGTTAACTGCTATCATTATTAGACCCGTTAGTGTTGCGAATAGTTTAATACCGAGAGGAGGCGGTGTTCCTCCCCACTTGATGGTGAGATCCAATGCTGATCTACGAGTACACGTCAACTTGCGAGGATATCCCCATCTATGTGTCTTCCATCAGCGGAGCATTGCCCTAGCTGAGCTCTGAGCTCCCGACCCGTCTCCCGATAAGTGTGATAGTGTAGTGCATTTAAGTGTGTTTGTAAATAAGCACTGAGGATACAAAGAAGAGAAAGGAAAGATCGTGCGGGGTCCGTGGCCCTTTTGTTAGGGTATTGCTCCATCAGTCGCCTATTTTTGATCAGATTCTTCTTATAACATATTTGTGGGATGAACGAGCAAAAGCGAAACATAATAAGGTACATGTTGACACTAAGACCGTGACAGACTAGATGATTTTTACCCGCAACAGAAGATATTCTTTCCTTGTTCTCATTAACATTCACAAGAGTGTAATAATATTGTATGTGGTAAGTGAATAATTTGTGACTTATCGTTTGTCCTGTAGAGCTCGATACAATGTACGATAATACCACACTCAGTTAATATATTTTCGTGAAGAACTTCCAGCTGTGTTGAGTTTGCTTAGTACTTAAATTCTGTCGTCATGGAATCAGTTGCTGTAACCGATAACCGAAATCCGGTCACCATTTTCATAATAATACAGAACTAGTTTGTTCTGAAAGTCTCCCACAGATTCCGCTTTCCAGAGTTCGTATTTCGTGTCTCGTGTTTCAACAAATCTTATTAACAAGACGTCCCACGCTATGCTATAAGATCACATATCAGGTTGACACAAGAATGGGCGGATAACACCGCTAGAGTATGATCCTTAGGTCTCAGAATGAAATTGAGTGTGTCAAAAATATCTCCAAAAAGTAAATTTCATCGTCTTTCTTGTTTTTCCCTTATATCTCCCTTTCTCATTAGCAGACACCGGAAAATTGATCGTTATTATTGAATTTATCTCTGGAGGACTTTGCTCTTAGATGTAGTAGCATCTAGTTACATTTTTACGTAACTTGTGAATTGTGTTTTTAATGTGGGTGATTTAAATTTCCAAACCGTAATTTTTTTTAAGTATAGATCTTTCTGTTTGAATTAGATTAATATAACAATACTATTGAAAAACTGAAACATAATTTTAAAGAGTTATTGAAAGTAATTAAGAAATTAAGAGGGGGTAAACATTGTGATACAATGACTAAAAAAATTACTAGTATATTTTAGGAAGATAGTAAAGAAATGGAAAATATAGCTATTTTGTTAACTATAACTATTTTGTTAGTAGCATTAAAAGAATA
Source organism: Gryllus longicercus (assembly GCA_038098605.1). Classification (NCBI taxonomy): domain Eukaryota; kingdom Metazoa; phylum Arthropoda; class Insecta; order Orthoptera; family Gryllidae; genus Gryllus; species Gryllus longicercus. The sequence continues at coordinate 1,882,626 of JAZDUA010000252.1, forward strand.
ATACAAAATGTTAACGCAGTTAATGAAATTACTTACAAGCAAGCAAAATTATAGTGTGAAATGAGTTCAATTTTGCATTGATCAAAAAATGAGAATTGCCGGCCGTGATACCCAAGGTCGTTAAGGCTGTAGGGTTGTAGTTGCCTTAGCTTGAAGGGTCGCGGGTTGGAATCGTGCCTCGGGTATGGATGCTTATGTGTGCTTGTGTTATTCCAACGTGACGTGTTCCCCCAACAGTTACTTCCATGTAAACAATCAAAGTGGTCGCAACATGAACTAGTAGTTGTTTTTTTATTTTAACTAATATTTTGTAACTAATTTACTAATATATAGTATTTTTTTTAACTCATTCTTTTCTTTATTATGCCTATTTTCTATGTCAGTACAATTGATGATCGTTTGTGAAGAGAGAGATATTTTACGTGCATAAAGTTTTATTTGCGACGGGTCTCTCGTATTATAAAATAGAAGTGATGAAAGCAATTTCATCAGCCCTTAATTGTAGAACCTTGCTTCCTTCCCCCTTAATTGCTTCTCGAGGGTTTTCGTGAGAGAACTAAAACGAGAACCATGTTTCTTCAAGAGGTTTCATTGGCCTACTTTCTTACTTTCCCCTTGCGTCCCTTTCGAAGGGTATCAAGTTCTACAGCGTCGGAGTAGGTCTACGTTCCCAATAGGGAAGCTCGCGTTTCTGACATTTCATTTTGCCACACATTTAAAGTTGCATTTCCCTAGCTTTACACTCAGGGTTTGGTAGTATTTAAGTACCTGTATTTTCAATATGTATATTTAATACATTTTGTGTTTGAAAAACTGTATTTTTGAGTTTTTTACATGTATTTTTGAGATATATTTAAATGCGGTACATAAAATAGGTGTATTAAAAATACTTAAAATGCTTTAATAAAAATAAAATTCGTGGATCTTATTTTTGCTTTAATTTCAAAATTATACAATAATTATTGTTCAGGAATTTGTACGTCTTTCCATTACTAATGTATTGTTATTGGTAATAATACTACGATGTAGTGTTGCAATAAAAAGATATAATACAATTGTATTTACAGTATTTTGAGTATTTCAAGTATTTTAAATACGTATGTAGTTAGCACTTCAAAACCTAATGTATTTTGAGAATGTATTTTAATATGTTTTCCAAAGTATTTGACGAAGTATTTAAATACTGTTAAATGTAAAATACTTTGCCCAATCCTGTTTATACTGCATTTGCTCACGACTGAATAAAACACTAATTTTCTGACAGACGAAATACTCAACTAACATTTTCCTTTTGGCTAGAATCGTTGCAAAATTTAATATTTCATGAAACGCAACCATTAAAATGGTCTCTTACTGTGATATTAAAATATCGAATAATATTGTTCAGTAATTTATTTATTAGATGTAAGATATAGAAATAACTAAAGCTTTATAACACATTGAAATAACTTTTTATTACGAGTTTAATAAAAACGCGCAACAACCAAGACAAGAGAAAAGTTACTGTTTCAATAAGATTTCTTAAAAATTACTCCACCCCATGAATACAAAATTTAAGAGAGCTCTCTTTCAGTTTTTCGCAAACATATCGAATGCGGGGAGAAAATTTATCAAAGTCAAGGAACTCTGGAAAGTCATACAATTTCTAATGAAATGCTTTTTTTGGTTTATTTCAGTAACGCATTTAGTCATTAAGTAAATGTAGGTGGAAAGTTTTACTGGGAGAGTGCCGGGAGTATTCGTAGCTGCCTATATCAGGAATTGGTGGCAGCAATGATGATCGTAGCAGTAGTGTAACTTTACGAATATCCAAATCACCTGTCGTGTGGAAACACGGCCTTCGCTAGGTTAACTACAAAGACAAAGAATTTGACAAAAATTTAATAATACAATTCTCCTTCCATTCACGTGGCTCAAGATAGTCAAACCTTGTACAAGACGTTGATGATTCCATTCCCGGAAGAGGAGGATAATAATAACTTTGCTAAAAGATTTATTAGAAATTTGTGTTATTTTTTAATCCATGAGGGGTATTTCAATGGTATGAAATTATTCGGGAAGTATATTAATAGATTCGGTTGGGTAAAAACTAGGCGCAGCCGCTTTCGAGGCATGTTAATGATATGGTAATGGTGGGCTTTAAACGCATTAACATAAAAAGCGAAATGGGCTTATGATTGATATTATCGGTCAAATTATCAAATTAATTAAATATTTTGTGAAAGATTTGCAATTTTCCAAACAGTAGTTAAATTGTTTGTAGGTTCTTATATCTTAATATCAAAATACTGCGAGGTTTAGTTTATTGCTCATTGTAAACTCAGATGTCAGAGATGTTTTAACTTATATGTGATATCTTAGGAAGACCATAGAAGAGAGGAGAGGGTGAAAATATAAGCCCCCACTTTTATTTTCTCTGTAAAAATATTAACTGCCTTTTTTAAAACAAATATGATAACAACAAATATAATAACTTAAACTTCAACATGCATAAAATATATACAAATATGAACTTTCTTAATTTCTCAGAAAGTGGGTAAAAAATAAATAATTCAAAAGAAGTCATATTTGAAAATAGTTATGTGCTGGTAATATGAGCCCCCTTAAAATATTAATTAGTACTTGAGTTTAGAGATACTAATTACATATTTGCATATGTAAATGCTATTGTATTACAAAAACTTGGAAAATAAAAAAACTAATTTACAAAAATCACAAATGTAAATGTATTTTTCGGCCCCAGCACAGCACAGTATGCGCACACATTTCACACAATTCCCTCAACCCATAGTTCTCCACGGTCTTTGGTTGAAAATAGTCCACCACAAAACAAACAAGGCGATTGGCCATTAAAGGCATTTTCAACCCCTACAAGCGATTACAAAACAGAGACTCCTGAAATGATACAATACGAGTAGTCTGATTCTTCTGATGCCTCATCATCAAGAAGCTTCCGTTTGAAAATTTGCTCATGTGCAGTTTTGGTTTTCTTACCAGTCTGTTTTGTGTTTTTTGTCTTTTCATTTTTTACGTTTTTACTTTCACGCTACGGTGTAGAGAAAAAGTTATGTAATGTTTCACGAAAAAATGGGCGAATTTTCAGCAGAACATTCATATTACAGGACCCTGGTAACGAAAAACTGGATGAATCCCGTTGCTAAATTTCAGGGGAAAATCCTCTAGTACGTAGTCTAGCTAGAATCCGTTTAGTGGATCATTGGCACCGAAAAATCGAATGACGGCAAAACGTGTCTGCCCGTCTGTGAACAACGATAGCAGCTAAACCATTCAGCCGATTTTCTCCAAAATTTATATTCTCCAATCAATCTCGCTAATGTGGCGGTTCCTTGAAATTGACACCGATATCTTAATTTTGGAGCGTAATTTACGTGAAGCCCCTGAGACATTTTAAACATTTTCAAAAAAGTGGCTGCATGGTTTTTAATTAAACTTTGTTACTGAATAGTATGGACGTTTTTAAGAGAATGGTACAAGTCCTATGTTCATTTAAAACCTTGATTTTTTGAAAATAACAAAAGTTCAAATTGTTTCGGTGTCTTCTTACAACTAAAATATTAAAAACAGATTTTTTACGTTAATGAAATCTGTTTCTTGAAGATATATTTTGAAATAAGGTTGTGCACATTTTTTCGAATACTTGAGTACGTTTCGCGTAATTTTGCGTCAAAATGCGGACGAGAAATTACGTGATGTTTTAGCACGACTAGTTTTGTATCTGTAGGCATTTTGTTTCTCCAGCCGCCATAAACGCTTCCTTGTAACGAGATTATGTGGTTATAATGTAAGCCATCTCAACACATGAAAGAGTATTAGTAACTGAACTATTTAATTATCAAACATTTAATAAATTAACTTAAAAAAATTTGTATTACGAATATCCATTAATTCCAGTTAAATATTCACTGTCTATTCGAGCCTTGAACACTTATGGGTCCTGAAACTCTTGTTGAATTATTTACGTTTTATTTTCGTCATGTCCAATATGGCTACCATATCCCCCCTTTGTAAATGCGTTGTAGTACAATTTGGATATTGACATTTCCGGATACCAACTTTCTAAAATAAGCTGTTATTCGCCAAAATATGATTCAAATATCCCTTAAGAATATTTGATATATCTGAATGTTGTATAAAATACACCCGTAATATAAATGTTAATGACGTGAGAGATATATTAAAATATATTTATTATATTAATTTTATTGTTTGTTAATTAATATTAATTAAAATTACACTAGTTTGAATTTTGAAAAATCAAAAGAGTACGTTTAAATGGCATTTATGTATTTAGTCCTCCCGAACAAAAAGTTTAAAGAAAAAATTTGGAACCGCTTTTGAGAAAATCGTATATGTAATCGTATGATTATCGTATGAAATATTGCTAATGTTTCACTAAAAATTAATCGAAAATTACTGTTTTCAAAAAAACTTACATGACATTAATTAAAGAACTAATTGTAGAGAACAAGTTTTATTTGAAGAGAAATCCATTTTCAAGTATGTTTTGGTTCGATGGGTCCAATTTCAAACTTTAACAACCTTGGAAAATTCGGAGCTCAAAGTGAAAGTCGGTTTATCTCATCTTTTTTATAATTCATTTTAAGATATATGAACATCCATGCTGCCTCCACCTATGTTTACTTCCCATCAGTTCAAGCTCCAGAAATACTTATTTGAAGTCCCTTTTTCATTTTATTTGTTGGCGCTGCAATGTTCCGGATATTACGATCACGTCTTCCATATTTTATAACCGATTGTTCACTAAGAGTGCCAACGAAATATTAGGAATTCGTTTCATCACCAAGAGATAATCTAAGTAAGATCGAAAGACACTTCATTGCGAAATTACAATAACTTTTGCGCACAAACAGTAGCGTATCACAAAGTTGACACAGGTATCGTACGTTACTAACTTACAAAAGAACAATACCCCCCAAAATGAGATCACATGGCATTATTTGGTAAGTGAAAGTGAATTGTGGATGTCGGCGGGGAATCAATTGGGGAGAGAAGCGAAAGGAAAGAAAGTACTAAGCGAGGGAATGAAGCTCCCGTCTTGTGTATCGAAGCAACCCGCGAGACTGCAGGGCAATCAATAAGCAGTTGCGTGGCGGGGAACAGGAGCCCTGGTTGTCGTCCCTCCCCCCGCCGCCGCGCCTCTTGCCCCGTCCCCACCGCCCTGCCACTCCCGCTCCTCCTCGCTCTGCCTCCCTGCCCCGCCCCTCTCCACTCCGCCCCGCTCCGTCCCGACCCGCTCCGCCTCGCCCAGCCCCGCCCCGACGCGCCCCGCTCCGCCCCACCCAGCCGCGTTCCGCATCGCCCCGTCGCGACCCGTCCCGCCTTACCTCGCCTCGCCCCGTTCCGCCCTACCCCGCCTCGCCGTGCCCTGCCCCGCCGCGCTCCGCCCCGCGCTGCTCCTACCCTTGAGGCCAGCTCCGCCCCGCCGCGCCCCGCTCCAACACACCCCACCGCGTTCCGCATCGCCCCGGCGCGTCCCGCCCCGCCCCGCCGCGACCCATCCCGCCTTGGCCCGCCACGCCCCCGTTTCGCCCTAGCCCGCCGCGCTGTGCCTCGTCCCGCCCTACCGCGCTCCGCCCCGCTCCGCCCCGTCCCGTCGCGCTCCGCCCCGCTCCGCCCCGCTCCGCCCCGCTCCGCCCCGCTCCGCCCCGCTCCGCCCCGCTCCGCCCCGTCCCGTCGCGCTCCGCCCCGCCCTGCTCCTACCCTTGAGGCCAGCTCCGCCCCGCCGCGCCCCGCTCCAACACACCCCACCGCGTTCCGCATCGCCCCGGCGCGTCCCGCCCCGCCCCGCCGCGACCCATCCCGCCTTAGCCCGCCACGCCCCCGTTTCGCCCTAGCCCGCCGCGCTCTGCCTCGTCCCGCGCTCCGCCCCGCTCCGCCCCGCTCCGCCCCGTCCCATCGCGCTCCGCCCCGCCCTGCTCCTACCCTTGAGGCCAGCTCCGCCCCGCCGCGCCCCGCTCCAACACACCCCACCGCGTTCCGCATCGCCCCGGCGCGTCCCGCCCCGCCCCGCCCCGCCGCGACCCATCCCGCCTTAGCCCGCCACGCCCCCGTTTCGCCCTAGCCCGCCGCGCTGTGCCTCGTCCCGCCCTACCGCGCTCCGCCCCGCTCCGCCCCGTCCCGTCGCGCTCCGCCCCGCTCCGCCCCGTCCCGTCGCGCTCCGCCCCGCCCTGCTCCTACCCTTGAAGCCAGCTCCGCCCCGCCGCGCCCCGCTCCAACACACCCCACCGCGTTCCGCATCGCCCCGGCGCGTCCCGCCCCGCCCCGCCCCGCCGCGACCCATCCCGCCTTAGCCCGCCACGCCCCCGTTTCGCCCTAGCCCGCCGCGCTGTGCCTCGTCCCGCCCTACCGCGCTCCGCCCCGCTCCGCCCCGTCCCGTCGCGCTCCGCCCCGCCCTGCTCCTACCCTTGAAGCCAGCTCCGCCCCGCCGCGCCCCGCTCCAACACACCCCACCGCGTTCCGCATCGCCCCGGCGCGTCCCGCCCCGCCCCGCCGCGACCCATCCCGCCTTAGCCCGCCACGCCCCCGTTTCGCCCTAGCCCGCCGCGCTGTGCCTCGTCCCGCCCTACCGCGCTCCGCCCCGCTCCGCCCCGCTCCGCCCCGCTCCGCCCCGCTCCGCCCCGCTCCGCCCCGCTCCGCCCCGCTCCGCCCCGCTCCGCCCCGCTCCGCCCCGCTCCGCCCCGCTCCGCCCCGCTCCGCCCCGCTCCGCCCCGCTCCGCCCCGCTCCGCCCCGCTCCGCCCCGCTCCGCCCTGCTCCGCCCCGCCCTGCTCCGCCCCGCCCTGCTCCTACCCTTGAGGCCGGCGCCGCGACGCCGCGTTGCGCCGCGCCGCGCCGTCGCCTGGCGCCGCGCGCTGCGTCTCCGCTCTCCGGAGGCCGCTTCGCTGACGTTGCTCCGCCGCAGCTCTCCCGGGCGCCCCGCTCCTCCCCGCTCCCCAACCTGCCGCGCGTCAGCAAACAGCCTCCTGCGAGCAGGAAGCATGCAGCGCGGCATTAGTAGGCCGAACGCACTCGCGCAGCCAATAACACGTGGCGAGATACCGCAACTCGACTGTGTGGCCCCCGACGGCCCCTCGTGGCCCCAGAATGGCTCCGCATGCCTCTGTATGACCGACCTCGCAGGGACCCACGTCACCCCACATGGTCCTTGATGGCCCTGCCTGGTTTCGAACGGCGTTCCTGTGAGGCATGGGATAGTCCTGCATAGCCTCTCAGATCTTCACGTGACCCATATTGCTTCCTCATGAAAGACCCAGTATGACCTCACGTGTCCCCTCATGTGCACGTACTTGCAAGCGCCCTACTTATTCTCAGATAACAACACATCATTCCTTTCGACCGCAAATGACCCCGTATTGATGGACTTCGCCTAGCGATGACAGCGTTGTCCGATTTTCCATTTTTCTACGTACACCCATGCGCTCGCATAACCCTGTTTTGTCATCGATTCTCATGTCAACAATTACTAGCGTCTTGTAGATGGGTTCGCATTCTACGCCTTCAGCTAGTAATTTTAGAATAGAGCAGGGTAAAATATTATGTAACTTAAAGAGTACACATTATATTTCCGGTGGTATTCCCGAATTTAATGTAAATATTAAAAATGCATTTTAATACAAATGTAAAATAAATAAAACGTGTGTAAATTAAATGTTATGTTTAAAAGGACTTTTTCACTAAAAGAATATTAATTGCGACATATTAAAAATGTCAATAGTAACAATTAATAACTATACAATTCAGCAGATACCTTCTATTTATCTTATCAAATATTTTGATTTAAACATAAACAAAGGACTAATTTGGAAGAATTGTCTAAAACACACAGCTAACAAAGTAATAATTAAAATATTTAAAATACACCCATTTATAAACAAAAAAATCTTCCATTAAAATTGAAACATCAATTACCCGTTTTTAAGCTGATAATTCATCCTTCTCTTAAATACACTTGTCCTACAGCAAAAACAATTTAGGAAAAATTGAAATAACTCAGAATCAATTTTAGTAATGATCCGAATATCCCACGGTTTAATAGAAACGAACAAATTCATAAAGACCTTTCCATTGAATCTCTCAATACATGAAAAGTAAATGATCTAATATTTTATACTTTACTCTAAACTCTTGACCTGCGACACAAACGTTCAAATAAACTCAATTAGCTGCTCATAATTCAATCTCGCTACTGGAAGGATTGGTGGTATCCTCTTCAAATCCATGGCGTTTCCTACACATCAATAATAATGTAATAAATACCTGTCCATTCAGAGGCCACTTTCTGGAACTACCTTCAAAATTGTAATTTTTGTTTGAACCGAAATGTTAAGAATAATATTGAGTAATTTATATCAACTTGTTCTTCGAATTCATATTCCTGTCGAACAAAGAAAATATATAAATAAAAAAACAAATCAGTTTAATCGTTTCAAAAATAATTCTATAAAATGTTCTATTGTGAAAAAAAGTTCACCTTTATCACTGACACGAACGTGTCAGTTTTTGTTTTTTAACATAAAAGGTTGTATATGATATTTATAGGAAATTGTATTAAAGCTGATTTAACACCACATAAATCGAATTGTCTACTCGTACCTATTTTATGAGTCACTGATCCTAGCAGTAAAAAGTCCTCGAATTGACGGAATTTTCATGTAAATAATTGTTTAGTACTTTATTTAACTAATACTGCTTTCATATGGTATTACATTTACAAAATGTGTGCAAAATATGTAAGTACGGGAACTTAAACGGATGCTCGTAAATACGGAAAAACCACAAAAGAAATCGACTCTCTGTGGCCTTAGATCGGCATCTCCTTTAACGTGCCAGTGGCAACTCAAAGTCATGTTACTATACGGAAACCTCCAAGTCCCCATTTGGAATGGACAGTTTTTCGCAATCTCCAATACCTCTACGGCCTTGGCCGTGCCAAAGCGACGTGACGTGTTCCGCACGGGCCAAATAAATTCGCTTGCGCTCTAAACACATCGCTTCAATCCCCCATCGCATCGATTACCCAGCCCCAAAGTGTGTCACGTGGATTCGCAGGGCGCGACCCAGTTTCTTCGCGCACATCTTCCGTTTCCGGTTTCACCCGTTGCGGTTCACTGCCCCCCCCACACACACACACACTCCCGCGCACCGTAACCATATCTATGCTCCACTGAGGTTGGGATAACTAAGAATATTTTGAAATTCCTAGAGATAGAAATGTAAAATTAAGCCAATATAAAAATAAATTAATTATTAAAAAAGTATTGAAAGAAATTTAAAGGAAATATATTAAATTGAAAATCGAATTAGCAAGACTCTTTTTAAGAAGTAGCATGTCCTCTTCTCGGTTAATGTCTAATGTATTTATAATATTAGTGCTGAAGGGATTAGTGATATTTTTGGCTAATGTAATTTATGAAGAACAACTTCTTTGATTCAAGGCACTGACACCCAATATTTTTACTTTTGACCAAATCGTTTATAATACGATTAACTTAATAAAATATCAAGCATTGACCAACGAGTAATGTCAGACGGATGAAAATTTTACTTTTTTTACATACAGATTACAAAAAATAATTGCACGTGTGATATCAACAAATCTAGTACTGTTAGATATTATACATTGTTCTTAAATCGGACAAGCGAAATAATTGTTACAACAGGCATAAACCGCTTTCACACACTTTGCGCTCTCCGATGGACTGAAAATATATTAATAAACTAAATTAAGTACCCTGCGTTGTTCAGGTATTTATTAATCGTAATTGTCTATTACACAGGAAAAGGACGAATTCTGTATATGGTGTAGCCCCGCCCCGCCCCGCCCCGCCCCACCCGATTAAAAAGAGGAATGGAAAAAAATGAAAGTATGCAATCGGTTCGAATTGGTTGCTTAATTTGAACTCGTAATCTGCTAAGATGGTCTTTAAAAGAAATGAACGATTGATTACAAGCAAATTGCAAAAGAGAGTATGTTTCATTATGTATCCACACCATGAAGAATACATAATATTGCCGAATGAAAGAAATTACAGTTTCCTACGGAAATCTAATAGATAGACCACTCCTTCATGTGTGATATTTTCACACCTCATTCTAATGATTAAGATTGTATCTAAATTCAATAATTTTACTATTTTAATTTTTCTGTGGGTTTAAAATATTTCAAATTAAAGAAAGCACTATGTAGCACTACGTAAATGAATAACATAGATCAGCAATGAAAAATCATCAGAAATAAAACTATGTATCACGCCCTGATTCCAAATGTGTACTTACATCTTCTCTAGCACGTATCATTTTTGTGATATGATGGTTTTAATATTGCGAATGTGTTATTTATTCACCAAAATAAGGACTTGCGTAGTCAACGATGAAAAATCTTCATAAAAGAAAAGATTTTTCCAAAAATCAGCTCAGAAAAAATGAAGGAAGCAATCTTCGCAAATCTGAAATATTTTAAAAGATAGCGTGGATTAGTTCTCATTGGGTGTGTAAATACTTCCTAGAGAAAGAAAAACTCAACAGATTTTATTAATTGAATCAAGAGACTTGTGTACATTTTAGAAACTAGGCGGTAGAATGTGGCTAAGATAAACTTTCTACACTCCCATTTAGATTTCTTTCCTGATAATTTCGGTGACATGTGGTGAACATGCCCAGCGTTTTCACCAAGGCCGGAAAAATCCTGAAGCAGTTCACCAGAGACGTGGGAGTACATCACTTTTCTGAGTAAGATTCAATAACGCCATTTGGATGTGGAATATGGCCGATTTTTGGTGTACTAAACGGATTCGCTATTGTAGTAAAATGATGAATGATGGCGCAAAACCAGTACGAGTGTAATCAGTGTTGGAAACTGGCTTAGAAAAAATATGCTTATATATCTGATGATTACTAGTTTCATTTTGTTGACCTGTGTAATTAATTACGGCAATTTTTATATGATAAAAATCTTCTGACAGGCTATTAGAAAATAGAAAAAACAACCTTGTGGCTAGAAACCTTAGCTTTAATCTCTACATCTTCAGATCAAACCGTTTCTTAATGCTAAATTTCATTTAAACCCATTGATTGGGAACCTATAATCTACATCACAGACACCTCATATAGGTCATTCCACGTAAAATCGCACAAATTGAAGCAAAATTTGACCTTGATGTCCCATATTTTTAAACTTTTTTCTGTGAAGAGTATAAAAAATATAAAACACTTGTTTTTCATTTTTCTCAAATACTGTTTTTCGAGATTATATTAATTTTCAACATTTTTCGATAAAATGCTCGCCGAGCTAAAGTTAATCATTTTTAACTCGTGTTGTAATTGCAAAAGAAATGTAATATTTTGCAACTTCAAAGAACAAAATAAGCTTTTTCATTTTATGTATGTATTATTGTTTTTAAATCATTCTTTTACATATTTTATTTTATTTTTTAAATTTTTTCCAAAAATAGAATGTTTAAAAATTTGAAAAATATACCATTGTAATGTCTATAAAGTTCTACATAAGTGTAGTAAGTTTACAAAGTGGGACACTGAGAAATTACAACTCTTGCTGTTTTGCTACCGCGTTTACTAGAGCGTCACCCCTCAAACACGTGCCAATCGGCAGTCGACGATTTCCATCCTTCAGTATACTTTCACAGAACAATGAAGAGAAGTATCCCTTTACATCTTACTATGTGCCGCCTTATTAGCCGAATAAATTCAAATTAAAGAGTCAAACTGATTCAATTTAGTATTAAACGTACTGAATATTTATACGAATAAAAGTATGTGATACAATTAATTAAATTAATACTTCTTTTACTTCACTTTACAGAGAATGTGGTTAATTGACCTTTTCATAAAAAATGAAACGATATTTTCTTTGTACCTTCTACTGTTTTTTTATTATATCATTGATGCAATAGTCCTCTTTCTAAATATTCAGCGTTGCTAAAAATATAAAGGTAATGTTCTTCTCATTATCGTCAACCCACTTCAATAACTTCCTGGGTAAATTAATAGCTTCAGAATTGAGGGCTGGGTTTTATTAAGAATATTATAGCTGCCTCACCACCACCACCACCACCACCACGCGAGGTCCCTCCATTCCACAAACGTTGTGAAGCGAAGAAATCCCATTCAGCACTCACATTGAAGACATCTTTTTCGAAGCATAAATTCCCATTATTTTGTAATACCCCATCCGAAAAATATGTCTGTTAACACTGTCATAAACTTATTTGTCAAGTGTTATAAGTTTATACTGGTAACGGTGGATTGAATCGTGTCGTGTTTCAGGTCTCCAGAAAAAAATGAAATTATTTGCTTTCTCTGAAGTATAGCAAAAAATATGCAGAGTAGCCAAGACATTAATTCACAGCAGTCAAAGAAAGGATTTTTTTAAAAATCACACTAGACAATGAAAATTCCTAGAAAGCGTCAAATTTCATTTTTGCTTCACGAAGTGAGGAGAAGACGGTAAACGATGAGTGAAAAGACCAGACGAAACACAAGACGAACTTATTCGGTCAGATTCTCTATTACTCGTTTCAGGTGATACGTTAGGATGACGAAGACCAGCAGTGCATGTTATCCATCATTGTCACTGCCTATCATATTTGCGACATTAATAAGTATGGATGATTCTCACTTTCTTGAAAAAACTTCACTTGACTCAATATGAAAAGGAATTTTGAAAACGATATTTTCCAATAATATAAGTTTTTTATTGGAAAAAGTCAAGTTTCAACTTCTCAAGAATGCTGGTTATAATATCCTAAACGTACACTTCTTCTGCAATTATATATTTTCTTATTAAGAAAACGCAAATAACAATAGTATTGATATTGTAAGTCTATCTGTGGTTTTTAACTTCACAGAAAAACGCAAAAGTTTCGCGGATTCCTGTTTACACAAAAGACTCAGTATATCTGAGGAAGAAGGCTGCTCTGTTTCAGGCAGACCCTTGAAGTGTCAGTTGTTTATAAATAGACTTAATAGTCGCATTTCGTCAGAAAACTTCTATTTGAGACCGTATGTGGGTTTCTGCGATTCATAGCATGCCATAAGTCTCGCGGTTGCATTATGTTTGGACGTCACGATGCGTCGTGTCATTGACGCCCTGAGTAGCGAGTCCGGCGGACAATGTTATTTATGTGTGTCCCTCTTTGAAATTTGGCAGATCTATATATGGCTGCAGAAATGCATGAGTATTTTTACAGTTAATTGAAGTGAAGACCTAAAGTAAAAATTTGCATTTTAAAAATGTAAATATGTTTTAAATATTTAAATAATATGTTTACAAAAATTACATTTACATCACATGAAAGTACATCATTTTAAGTTAAATTTAAATTTAATTTAATTTTTCTAAATGGACCGGTATGTTCCCCCCCAAAAAATTAAACATTAGTGCACGCATTATTTTTCGGAAAAAGTAAATGCTAATATTTCTGAAAGAGTTGGAATTATAAAAAAAAAAAAGAAAAAATACGTGTCACCTATTTTTAACCCTAGAACTGGTAAAAAAAGCTTCAAGCCGCTAAAAAAAATAGTAATGTTTTGTGAGTGTGCGATTTGACGTGGAATTACTCATATCTTCTTACTTTTCCTTTCTATATATCAGACAGAACCAGCTATATTCTACACCATCGCGTTCTTTGTAATTTTGTAAACATAAACGTTTTTTTTATTCTTAATCTCAAGAAATATCTTACCTTTTCGAATGAGTTAGCTGCCTGTTGGTTGGGCTGTTCGATAAAACTGTCCTTTCCACTGTTTCTAATAGGTGATATCTCGGAATCTTTAGGAAAAACATCTTAACCATCTTGTTAAACATTTTAGTTCATATTTTTTGAGTTAAGATAGATCATCTGAAGAGGATTTATTAACATTTTGCTCAATTTTGCTAGAACTGAGTTACAACTAGATAGGCATCAGATGTCACAAAATGTCAAGTTCTATTTACTTAGATTCTATTCGATTGCTTTCTTCTTTTTTTCCAACTAGGAAGAAAAATACAAAATGTGCTTACAAGACACCTAAGATGGATCGGTCCAATTAAGGCAACCTTCTGTGGTCCGATTTAGGCAACTCGTTTAGAAATAAGAAACAGATGACACTCCTTAACTACTCCAAAGGCAACATTAGTCTTTATAATTTGTATTCGGAAGCTAATGAAGTATATTTGTAACGTTTAGCATAATAGTTATAATTATTTATTTCCTCTGCATACAATGGCTTACGATGTACAGCACCAAAATAATAAGACACTACGTTGTACACGAAAACTCGGTAACACTAATCCTGTTATTCGATTAATGCTATTCACTGAAATTTACAAACAATCCCGTTAGTGTATCCACGGACATTAGAGCTACCGTGTATGATCCAAATGCTCTTAAATACGAAAATACGTGGGCGTTCTAAATTCGGAAACTTTCCCTTATAACCTGTATCTTGTAATGTAGTGTCACTCATATAATGGCATTTTTGTTTCAAGTGTCTCAATACGCAGCAAACTAGTTTATCGCGCCCCACTTAACACCAGAAGAGCATTCAAAACAATCTTCTTTCTGTTTACAGCAAACTGCAGAATTGCAAAATGATTCTAAGTTAAGAAACGTCATGAAGTTATATTCATTAAATTTTCTTTTACCTGCTCCTCGAATTATTGAATTTTGAACCAACGCCTTTTTGACATGACATCTTACAACTCAGCTTCTTATATTTAAAAAGTGAACGACACGTTGAAGTCCTGGGTTATTTCTTGTTGAGAAACATCAGAACGTTAAATGCAAATGCATGATAGTGTAAGTCTGTTCTTAGACTTCTTGCTTTACTCCAAAACTGATCACGTTGATGTTAGCCAGGTCCGGTGGAAGATGCGCTGCCAAACTCTGATTTTGGTTTGTTTTGTGTAATTAAGACACTTTGCCCCAGAGCAGGGTTGTCCCACTTGACAGCCCGGGATGCTGTGGCTCACGTAAGGTAATTAGTCAAAAGTTGAAGTCTCTTGCATCCATGTCGGGCGAAAACATTGTGCGCCTAGCGTTCACGGCATGCCGGGGTCAAATCCACATAATATAAAAATTAATTAAATTTACATTTAAAATTTTATTCTAGAAAATTCCGAAATTCTAAATCATCCCAATGTGTTTCACTGCATTACGCACGGTACGGCTTGATATCGCGAAAGTTCCATACCCCCTCCCCTACTGTTTTAGAGTAGCCGGGCAAACTATCCAGATTAATACAGGGAAGTCAGCTGTGGATTGCCCTATTATTGAAAATACGGAGTACAAGGTTAGTAGCCCTTGAGGCCTTGCAAGTTGGACACCCCTGCTTTAGAGCAAGGGCTCCCTCGGGAAGTCGAATTCGTTCCTTTGCCACAGGGGAAGGGGGACAGCCACACAAAGTCCCCGCTGCGGCAGCAAGATAGGCAATATGAGCGTGCCGGAAACAGCAAGATAGGTAATTTTAGATTTGCCGGAAACGGAACTTTCAGCTCGGAAAGTGAACAAGGGAGAGCAGAATTTTTATTCAAAACTGTTTTAAGTGATGCATAGCATGTTCTAAATTGCAATGCATGCAATAAAATTGGTATAAAGAAAATTCTGCTTAAACCAGAATTCTAGTCAAAATATTCTTTCACCTAAACTTAGTTTTAATTCTCAAACATCGTTGCCCATTGTACACTTTTCTTTTTAGAGAATATTTACGAAACAACAAAACATATTTTCTCAGAGGCAAAAATCATTCGTTTTTTATGAAATTTAAAAGTAAATGATTTGAGGTTGTTTGCTTAATGACGATTGTTTAGCCATGACATCGAAGAGTCTCGTTTTGCAAATAAGTTATTCAATTTAATTTTCAATAAATTCAATTATCAAAGTTCACACCATACCATAGTATTTTTGGCTCTTCACTGTAAATAACCCAGCATCATTAAAATTTAGTACAGTATATTTTAATGTGTTAGGTGAGCGTTCCATGAATGAAATAGGCCAATACATTTTTCAAATTTAATTAATTAATTTATTTATTTATAAGTATTTATTTGTAAGTATTTATTTATTAGGATTTAAAAATACAAAATAAACATGCAGAATATAATAATGTTGTATATAATTATATTTTATATAATTTTGTATTTCGCTGAGGACACAGCCTGTGCGCGAGACCTGATAACACAGAATTAACAATTTTCTCCTTAAATAGTTTCACTTTTAAAATAAAGAATGAAATTATTTATTTACATATGTATTTATTTATTGACGAAATTGTTCTGTTTACGGCAAATTGGAACTACACTTTATCCGTTTGTCTCTTCTTAGTCCATTTCCAGGCCTCAGAAAATCATCCGCCGCCGCCGCCGGCCGATACGAGGTGTGTGGGGAGAGGGGAGAGGCTCTGTTTGTTGTGGCATGGCTGTGCGAAGCGGCGCGGCAGGAGGTCGCCTTTCACGGCCTTCCAGCGTCGCGTCGCGCGCCGCGCCGCGCCGCGCCGCGCCGGCCGGCCGGCCGGCGTGCTCGGCCGCCAGGGCTCGGCTGGTGGCGCGTTGCGCAACGAGCGCGATTCACAAGCGATAGCCTCGCCCAGTTATCGCACTCCATTCCACGAGTGCCTGCCCTCGCCTTTCTCCCTCCGGCCGAGCGCGCGTGACTCTCACTCTGTCACTGCAGCGAGCACTTGCTCGTAAATAGACTTCGCATTTTCAGGCAAACGCCCTTTTTTTAACCCTCTGGCGAAGACACGGGGAATTAATTTTCAAAGCGTTTCATGAGTTGTGTGATGTCGACGAGCAACATTAACAGTGTCTAAATATTCTTGTTTCACCGTTAAGATAAAAAATGCGTAGTCATCCAGTAAAAAAAAAAAAAACGACAGGTGCTACAACAGCAGATTCTGTCTCAAATTATTTGTAACTTTTGCAATTTTCAAAAATTCGCATAGATCAACGAAAGTAAGACATGCACCATTTTTAACCGTACTTTACCCTAACCGAGGGAAAAGTGTAAGAAATTTGGAGCCGTTTTCCAGAATATTTTATAAATTAACTTCAAGCTGAAATACGCGAAAACGACTCTTTTTTCAAAACATTGTTCATGACCTTTTTTGAAGCTCTAATTTTTTTAAACAGATTGCATTTAAGAAAAAATATGTATCATCAATATTATACTTTTTTTAATGTTACCTTTTTGCAATTGTTTAAAATACAGTTCCGCAGAAAACGGGACCAGCCTTTTTTGCTATATACAAGAAACTAATGGTGCTACAACAGCACGCAATATCTCGCGATATTGTTAATGACTATGTAATATTATGATATGACAATTTCTGTCTTACACTTCATCAACAATTAGAAAAATTCTTAAACAACAAAGCGTGCGAAAAAATACATATTTTTAAAAAAATTCAAATGCCTTGACGAAAACAACTTTCTGCCTTTGAATGCGGTGTATTTACGTTCTACATAAACGTACCAACAATGCACGATACGTATTTTAGAAGTACATAAAATTATTAGTTTATATTAACGAAAAGACATCAGTTGTTATCACCTTGTTATCAGTGAGGCATTACAACAATGGGTTACAAGCAACAATGACCGCTAATTTGTATATGATACACTTTTTGTCAATTAGCATAGTTGATATCGTTAGCGAGAAAATTAAAATGGATAGAAAAATATATTTTGAAATTAATCAAAATTTCTCGTTTTTTACATACATTACTTTTCATTACCACATCTTATTAAGCAAAGCGAAATCATCAATTCGTTTTCACATTTAATTCAATTAAAGGACGCAATTTAAAAAAAATAGGTTTTAAATATTTACTAAAAGTTTCATTTTAAAATTTATAACAAAAGCTCGAAGAAAAAACGAACAACGAAATATGAAATAATATACAAATTCTAACTTACGTAGCATCCAACTGCTTCAAAAACTTCTAAAATTTCGTTCACGAAGCGCAGAAAATAAGGAGCTGGCGTGTACGTTTGACGTCAGATTAATCCAAAAATACTCCTATTGTCGTAAAATGCAACATGACCTTATTTGAATATCTGTTTTGGTGAACACATTTTATTAAGAAAAAAGTGTATCTTCATAATTGTAGTTGTAGGAAGACGCCGAAAAAAATTGAAATTTTGTAATTTTCGAAAAATTAGTGTTTTTAACCGACATGAGACCTGCACAATTTTCTTAAATGTTCTTACAACTATCCAACAACACAATTTCATCCAAATCGATGGCGCATTTTTTTTGTAATTGAAAATGTCAAAGAGGCTTCATGTACAGTACCTCCCAAAATTAAAATATTGGTTTTAAATTCAAGGGGATGCGATATCAGCCACATCGATTGGCTAATATCAATTTTGGAGATAATTGGCAGAACAGTTTAGCCGCTAGATGTGTTCACAGACGGACAGGCGGCCGGGCAGACATACGTTTTGCCGTCAACCTACTTTTCGGTATCAAGGACCCACATAACATGGATTCTGGCTACCCCACTTGTTAGAGGATTTTTTCTAAATTTAGCAACTGATTTATCCACATTTTCGTCACTAGGTCTCTATAAGAAAAGTTTTTCTGCCGAAAATTCGCTGTTTTTTCGCCAGCATTACGTAACTCTTTCTCTACTGCGATAGCGAGAAAGAAAA
Organism: Gryllus longicercus; assembly: GCA_038098605.1. NCBI lineage: Eukaryota > Metazoa > Arthropoda > Insecta > Orthoptera > Gryllidae > Gryllus > Gryllus longicercus. The sequence goes on from JAZDUA010000252.1 coordinate 1,901,315, forward strand.
AATAACATAAAATTAGGAGCCCTAAAATGAACATCCGTTTCAAACTCGCAGGGCCTCCAGATCGCTTGATCCGACCGGAGAATATCATATTTTTAGAGAAATTGTGGACCACGGACGGACAGACAGACGTTTTCCTGTCAATAGATGTTTCAGTATCAAGAACTCACAAAGCGTGGATTCTAATAACACAAGTGTTGTAGAAAGTACTTTACTTCTTCTTCTTTCCATACATCGTACAGGAACAAGATTTATTCTGTTTTTTATTACCAAGACAATACGAGTTTATCTATCGAAAAATCCCCGATTTCCGCCACAATTTAACAATACTTTCTCTTTACTACGTAAGCACGTTGTAAAACAGTCGAAAAACGCTTTCAGACTGAAACTGGAAACTATATGAATTAAAATTCCCGAATTGGAGACCATTTATGAAATGTTTCCATTCAAACATTAAAATATTCACCCAGTACTAATGATGAAGTAAAAATATCATTTACATTTCTGTGTTCCTTTTAGATGCTCATGTTCATCATTTTATTGAAACAATACGCAGTGAAATAAAATTAATGTAAAAAATTATCTATTATTATATAAAATATTTATACTTTCAATGTAGTGCTTTATACATCCAAGTTTCGCCTATTTAAGAGCCTAATTAATTTGGACACTTAAATAGGAAATTGTACGGCCTAAAAACCTTACGTCAAATCAAAAGCACAATTTGGTGTTATATTGTAACTTGAAAATCTCTGTAATGTTTCAATTTATGAACCAACAACTAAGATAAATTATAAATAGCCTAAATGACAATTTGCACTTTGCAACCAAAACATTACTGTCTTCGTACACTCCCGGTTTCCTGGAAATGATATTATCTACCTTTGATCACTCGCTCTTCATTGTGAGTTCAAACCCTTTCTCTTCATTTTCCCTCGCTATCTTCCTTTTTTATCTTCATGTTCTCTCTCTTCTCTTTCTCAATATCCCACATTTCCCGTGCCCTTTCCTTCGTAAAAACCTTACGTCAAATCAAAAGCACAATTTGGTGTTATATTGTAACTTGAAAATCTCTGTAATGTTTCAATTTATGAACCAACAACTAAGATAAATTATAAATAGCCTAAATGACAATTTGCACTTTGCAACCAAAACATTACTGTCTTCGTACACTCCCGGTTTCCTGGAAATGATATTATCTACCTTTGATCACTCGCTCTTCATTGTGAGTTCAAACCCTTTCTCTTCATTTTCCCTCGCTATCTTCCTTTTTTATCTTCATGTTCTCTCTCTTCTCTTTCTCAATATCCCACATTTCCCGTGTCCTTTCCTTCGTCGTCTTCCTTCATTTTCTTCGTACATTCTCCCTTCTTCTTTCTCTTTTTTTCTATCTCTCCAGTCTACTTTATCTTTACTTTTCCTTCTTTCTCTCCTCTAATATTTTTCTCCTATTCGTTTTGACTCCTGTACTCCCTCGGTCGACTGATCAATCTGTATCTCGAGTGACCATTTACTCTCCATTTTGTGCGTTTGATTAACATTGACTTGTTGAGATAACTTAGAAAGCCGAGGTATTACTGTTAGTCATAGAACGCTTTAAAAAGTGACAGTCGTAATCAGGAGAACTCGGGCGTGGATAACATTTTTGTCGGTCATTCATTCATTTATTCAGCCATTTTATAATGCTGCAAAATACATTATATAAACAAAATCATTTCATTCCGTGGCGTAAGTGCCAAGTAACGGCCAGGCAAACTGGATCGAAAAGAGTTTTAGATCCATGAATATTAGATTGGAAGTAATGTTATTTCAGCAGTGTAATGTCTCAGTAATTATGATCTGATATATGAAACGGCGACATAGGACAAGGAGTCTGTTATAATAGGTGGTTGGAGCAGTTGGCGGATTGTCAACTCTACATAAAAATAATGTGTTAATGTCAGAATATTGAGTAGTTACAGTTCGATATTCTATAAATAAAACAGCAATAATTTGAAATTTTGACAAAATCTTAATCAGTAAAATAATCTAAAATACAAACTCCATGTAATTAAAGAAAATAAAACACTATTGTTTTATCGTAACGGCCTCTTCACCGAGTCATTTTTGTAAGGTTTGTAAACACATTTCTTTTTCTTTATTTCTTGAGAGAATTAAATGATTATACGACTGAATCGTTATCTCAGAGATAAGAGAGCATCTTTTGTGTTGTCTGGCATATTTACATTGTGTGATACTACATGTTCCACTTCACCTTAGTAAACAACTCTCAAGTATTGATATACTGATGTGGCATCGTATAAATAATCGAGGTTTATATCGCAAAGATTATACTCAATGTACAAAACTTATTTCATTTCTTAATCATTAGTAGAATTAGTTCAATGGTGTTACCATCGTCGTTAAATCATCAGAATGGCCTCATATATGGGAAAAGTTAGTTTTCAGACGAATCTCGACTTCCACATTAGATTAGAGGGGTGTTAACCTACTAAATGAAAACTGTGGTAATTTCAACTTCAGTAATCTGAACAAGACTCGAATTCAATATGATTTATTTCGTTGACAAGGTTATTCGTCGGGCCGGCAGAAGACATACTCCATACTGGAGGTTTTAGAAGGTTGTTACATAGGTATATTTCATGTTTTCAATTATTATCAATGATTTTTTTTACTTCATATTTTATTACTCATTGTATCTTTGTTTACTATTTTAAATTTTTCTATTTCAAATAACTTTTTAAATCGTTTAAATCACTTTTAAGCACTTTGGTTTACATGTACTAGTCTTCACCCCTTGTTTATGTGACCGATGTATTAATTTAGCGGAATAAATAGTTTGTAATGTATGAGAAAGTTTGCAGTCTTTTCTTGTATACAGAACTATTTGCTTAATGTATCACACTATAGTATGTATTATTACCACATACATCGGAAAAATTCTTATGAAATTGAGGGCCTGATTATTCCTGCAACGATGCCGTTCAGAGATTCCTCCGGTGTGTGCTTCAATATTCGTTGCAGTGGTGTCACTGTAAATACGAGACGCATCAGTAGGAGCTGCAGTACCTGTTTAGGCCGGAGTGACGAAGTAATACGGAGCTTGCGTCGTAAACGCCCTTGTCAGCAGTAACTCATTCTAGACGCCAGTGTAAACGGTAGAGTTCTTAAAATACCTCTTGAAGATCACTCACAACTTCTCGTGAGGCGTTTCTCAATGCACCACCGACACGACATGATTCCATTCAAATGCAGTTCTTCGAGTCTTCCGCGATATGAGTATAATTCAAGTCCTGATATTTTAGCTTGATCATTTAAAAAGGGTATATAAAATGTCAGAACAAAACGACATTTACAAACTGACAGTCTGTGCATGTTTATATGAGCGTGTTTGTGTGAGCATGTGAGTACATGCGCACAAGCACGTGAAAATCATGATTATATTATTTGTACGATTTATTATTTGTTTGTTAGGATTTATTTTAGGTATCTGATTGCTGGAGGAATTAGTATCCGTTTTTATTGAATTTTAAGAAAATAATCAAAAATAACGGCGTGCCTTGTTAATCTGAAGGTCATCTTTCTCATCCAAATTCAGCATTTTAGTAGAGGGGACCATGGATCTCATTGATTTGTTTTCAATGGGATCCAATCTGTTGCGAAAGGTTGAAGACCCCGTCCTATAATATGTACTTGACCCACACCCATGTTGTGTACAACAGCGACGGATCCGGCAAAATCCCACAATATCTATAGTTAAAAAAACATTCTCCAAATGCATCTACCAAACAAAATCATTCATTCCATCCAGGCATTGCCATAAAGCTGGCATTATAATAAAGTAAGGACTTTATAGCTTATTCGACATATCTTTTAAAATATACTGCATGATTGTGGTAGTCATTTCTAGCGACGAATCCTACTCTCGAAGATAGTGCTTCTCAAAAAATTCGAAAGCGATGAGGGAAGGACTAAAACGTCTCCGCCTACAAAACCTGAGACCACGAATATGACCAATGGCTTTTTGGTGCTGAGTTGTTTTCGTGAAGCCCTCTGGGTCACCCCATCCCATTGTTGTTACTATTCCACCAACCTTGAGGTCACGAGCCATCATCGACACTTTTCTTTGACGAGTAACTATTGCAGTAGTGGCTGAAATGTGAAAATTAATCACTCCACGGTTCACATTTTCTTGGAAAAAATGCGGGACGATGATTGCTGTTTTCAGGTTAAATACCCCTATACACAGGCTGAAGAGACTAGCAGCAGCCGAAGAATGATCGATGCAGAGGTCACACACCAGACCTTGCCAATCTTAAATATAACAACATCCTTACTGAGTGATAAGTGCCCAAGGTTATAGTTTATCTGCATGAATATAGTGGGAGAAACTCTTCACTCAATTGTATGAGTTCTTTCCGTTCTAAACAAGCACAAGCTTCGGTGGACTCTTAAGAGCATTAGGGCGAAGCTCAAATGGCACGCTCTACTTCTTTCGTTTCGGAAACTTTCTACAGTTACATCTAATTTCTTTCTTTTTTGGAGACTGTCGTGACGTGGAAGAAATGTGTGTAACGTAGGGCTCTATATTTCCATAGGGCGATCAAGTGACGTTTGATCAAAAACAGCTCCCAGGATAAACGGTTCTGCTGGTGAAATGTCGTTTAAGTGTTTAGTGCCATCATCAGTTTGTGGTACAACATTGCGTCTGGCCTGAACGTTTTCCGCCAACAAGAGAATGAACGCAAATTAACCGTGTGCTGCAAACTTGAACAGAAATGGAAAAAAATGCCACCCCTTGCGGTTATTCGGACCCACAAGATTAGGAGCCGTTGGATCACACTTGCGGTATTGATTTTTTTGATGTTTACTGTACTGATTTCGAAAGTTTTCTGTTCCCTGAAATAACGTTGCAGTGCTGGAGTATTTACGAGTACGCCCCTCTGCATGCGTTCGAAGGAGCCAACGGCAAGACTTCGCCCAACTCACGTGCGAGCCGCGCGTTCGCGAGCCGGTTTGAGCAAAAAAGAAGGAGCTTCGCCGCTGGAAGTGGAGTGGCTGCGCGCGGAGGCGGCGGCGGCGGAGGCGGCGGAGGCGGCGGCGGCGGCGTCGTAAGCCAGCCCAGCGCCGCCGCCGCCGCCGCCTTGGGCGCGCGGCGCGGGGCGGCGCCGTGTTTTCGAGCGAGGCCAGTGTGTGTATATATAGAGCGCGGCCGTAGCGGCGCGCATCCGCTCGACCGCGCCGAGAACGACGCTTGGGTGCGCGCGCTCCGCGAACGACCGACCGACGCCCTCGCCTCCAGCCTCCTCGCTCCCGCCAGGGACGGGCGACACTTGGAGAGAGTTGCAGTGCTTCTAACCGGTTGAAGGAGCCCGTCTTGAGGCGATTGACTTTCCGTTTATTACAAGTTTCTTCATCTACGTCTTCGTTCACGCACTCGGGACAAACTAGACGTCACGCTTTCGTTCGATTCAAACGTCCCTTCGCCTGTCACCCGTACAGGTGTCTGTCCGTTTCGATTGCGTCACTTGATAGAGACTCTATGCTTCCCGTCTGGAAACATTCGTGTCGCATTCCAGCGCCGGGAGCGGACAACGATCTACATTCTACATTCCACGGTGATCTACATTCACGTGGCTGAACGTTTCATCAGCGACACTCCAGATTGCACGTGTCACCTAGCCGCCTTAACAGCGGTGCAGCATCCAACTACCTGTTCGTTCGACGCGCCCGACCGCGTTTTGTCAGCGCCATCTCCACGCGCCTCGCCGCGTGTCGTTTGACAGCGACGCGAACCCCGCGCGGCACCGCGACCCGCCCCCGCCAGCCAGCCGAGCGGCCGCTCACGGCGCAGGCGCAGACGGCGTCGCAGACCGCGACGAGCGCGGACGCGAGCGCGCGCGGGGTATTTTCGGCGCGGCCGCGTCGCCGCGCACACCGCCCTCCGCCATGGACGCCGCGTCGCCGACGGCCTTCACGATGAATGAGACGCTGCTGCGACAAGACTGCGGCGGCCGCCTGCCCACCGGCCTGCTCAAAGGAGCCGCGCAGATGTTCTACATCGTGGACCCCGCCGACACCACCTTCAAGAACCCGGAAGACGTGCCCTTCATATTTAGACAGGTACGTGCCAGCTAGTTTCCTGTACTTATTTATTTATTTATTTGTTTATACTTCATCATTGAACGGGATATGCCCTTTATACAAAAACATATAAAGACATACAACGTAGCGCTTGTCACGTCATAATAATACAGCAGTTACTAAATAGATTTCATCAATTTTTAAAGCTATAATTTCAGTTGCAAAAATCGAGTTTATCATAGTATTCATTAACAAATTTACCAATGTCATTGTTTCCATAATTTGTCTTATGGCGTTTTTACATAAAATGGTTGACGAAATTTTCTTGAACGTTGGGGTACATTAAATGAGTTAGATGACAATTCAGTACAGTCAATTGAACAGAGATAAGTTGAAAAGAAATATATTTCCTGAGACGCCTTGTTTCGAGGGATTCAAGTTGAATGTTTGATATTTATAATATTTATTTATTTTATTGTTTATTAATTTATTGGTGCCGTCGAAACTTAACTTCAAATACCTATTCTGAGAGTTTTATCATACACGGAAATTATTTTGTGGATAGTGTCTCGTCTAACAAATGTTAGATTAAATTGTATCAATTAACACCCGCTGTCGAGGCGGAAATAATTCTGCCAATCTTTTTAGATTTGAAAGTGTGTTAATGGAAGAGCGATGTTTGAAAGTTCCTGTTGTGGAGAGATCTTTCACTCGGGACACTTTCTGTTTAGTCAGACGTCTAAGATATGTTTCTTCCGCTAACCGTGAAACATATTTTAGCGATTTAAGGCAGTCTGTTGTTCTCTTCTGGTTTTTCCTATGTGACAATTCGGTCACTTTCTTGGGTAAATTTGTTATGAACACGGTTTCCAGTTATAAAACATGATTGTAGATCACAACAGATCAGTTTTTGAATGTTACTATTGCAATAAAAAAATCAGTCATTAAAACGCAAAGTTTGCATTGAAAATCATAAAGAAATATTTCGTTAATCTGAAACTTTTGCTGGATTTAAATATTTAAAGTTTTGATGAATTTTTTCTTCCTTAATGTTGCTGGATTTCTTCTTGATAAATATATTAAGTGTTACACATACATACTTTTTGGGTGAATCCGGAATTGGATTTGCGTTTATTCTTCAAAAATTGCTAACACATTTGATGTAAATAATTATATAGTAATATAGATTCAAAAAAAAATATTAAATTAAAAACAAAAGACTCATTCTTAGCATGTTCTGTAGCTAAGCGACAAACTTATTAAAAGAAACAGAAGAACTGATGACCTTTTACTTCTCATTTGTTGTTAATCAGTATTACTGTACTATTTTAATCTGGAAAACTCGATCAATGAACTTAAATGATAGTACATGGCAAATTATTTTTATTCTTCTTTTATCCTTTAGTTCTGCAAAACCATGCTTTTTCCCCTACCTTTACCAGAAACTATACTTGAAAACTACTATACTTGAAAAAGTCGTATTTTGAAGGATCGCAAATTCCTGTAAATACCATCATTAAACTGTTTGCTTTGTTGTTATTGAAAAGTTTGTAATTAGGTTTTCTCGTATATTTTTCACGTCTTGAAAGTAGCTGAAGTTCAAATTAAAGCGAAACAGAAATGCGAGATGAACACATTACAAACGCGGATGGCAAAATTTATAAGCTACAAATGAATTTCTGATCTCAAGAGAGAAACAAAAATGAATATAAAAACGCATCATATAAATGAATCAACTTTTTAACATAAAAATGCTCACTTTGTAGGACAAAGTCCAGGTGTTGAATTGTGAGGTGGGCGGAAATGTACGTTAAAAAAACCTTATCGATATTGCGAGGCGAGAGATTGGAAATTACATTTTGCGATGATGTACCGTCGCTGAGCATTTGCATTTTACGCGGGAAATTTGAATTGTACATCGACTTGTGCGTCTGTCGCGACCCTTGACCGTTGCTCAGTTTCACCCGCGTAGTCCGCACGAAGAAAGCGCGCGGGCAGTGTTCTCATTGGCGGCGAGCCAACCAGCCAGCCAACCCGCCTACCGGCGCGGCGTGGCACAGTGCTCCGAAACTCCCACAAAGCCACACTATGTTTGCGTAATGTACAAAATAATAATAATAATAATAATAATAATAATAATAATAATAATAATAATAATAATAAAATTAAACGACTGTGAACGTAACATTCTGAAAATAAATACAAGAAAATACAATGTAAAATTTAAAAAAATGTTTTACTGAACCTTTCGTTAAATGAAAAATCAAATACATATGTTTTAGTTCTCGTCTTCCCCGGCAGAGCGCAGAAGCTTTTTAATATAAGTCGCTCGCCAAATTTGCTAATACGCCCCATCTTCTACGGGCCTCTCTTGGCGGTCTGTCCGTTTCGTGAATGGTAATAAACTTATATTCCTTTGAAATATCTCCTGAATAGTAGCAGATACTGAGATGCGATTTTCACTCAAACTATTGGATGCGATGGGCACATAAAGCTGTATAATATTTGTTCAAACAGGGCTAAGGTCCTACGTTTAGCACTGATTGCGAATCCACAGACCACCCAGAGGTGCTATATGATATATAAATATTAAATGAATGAAATAATACAATTTTCGCCTGCAGTTTCTTACAACACGTGAAAACAATAGCTAAAAAAAAACAATTCTTCTTGATCTGCTTAGGAAGTTCAAAAGAAGCTGTGACCATATTTTCTTCATTTTGTGTATAAATGAATATTGTTGCAAGTTATTAATTTTTCTTCGTTAAAATAAACATTGAACCTAAAAATTGTTGATGAAATTTGTAAGGGAATGCTTAGAGTCGATACTAAATTAGTAAACTAATTTTGGTGAAACAATCGCTAAAATAATTATTGAATCAAGGGAAGTCACTTAAGTTATAACTATTCATATTGTGATTACATTCTGATAAGTACATCTTTCTATAGTACTGTAAAAATAATTGAGAACGTGCAGATATTAAATATAATGGGGAGGATGGAAACGAAACTATTATTTACTATCATTTTCACTTCGTGTAACAGCGGCTCTACAATGGTTCAAAATGCGCGCAATGGTTCTTTCGCGTGAACGCAAGATCGGCATCTGTGCCACTCGGCCTCCGTGACGCGCACAACTCTGCCGAGTCGTCCCTTTATTTCTGCCACCGCGCTTTCAATGCGCGAAAGGCCATCACGGTCCACGACTTCAGTATCATAAACGCGGTCTTTCATTAACCCCGAAAAAAAAAAATAGTTCTGCAGATTCACATGTGGTGACCTAGGCGGCCGTTGGGCCTTCTCGTCCGATCCACCGATCCACCTATCCACCCCCCCATCCCCCCGGATGACTACTGCGCAAATGCTGCACCAGTTGGAAATGGAAAGGTCGAAATATCTCTGCGTGAATTGTTCGCCAAGTGACTGTGATGCGTTAACCCCCGCGCGCTATTCGTCTTGCGCTCGCTGCCGGGCCTCAGCGGATAGCATTAATAACGGAGCTTTCCAGAGAAATGGCGACCCTCAACGCGAAGTGCAGCCGCTCTCTCACTTGCCATAGCCCGTGTTACACGAGAACAAGCGCACAGTCCTAAGTTTAATGTTAATTATTTTTCAAACGACGAAGAGTATCTGATTTTGGTAAATTCAGTCTGTACATTACATGTGTGGTGTGTCTCTGACGAGGACTGAATCATCCTGTAGTTCCGATGATAATCGTCACATGTAAAAGTAAAATAAAGATAGCATTTACGAATGGCGAAGTTTGGCTCCCGAAACGACGTGCAGTTAACTTGCGTTCGAAACGCGAAGAAAATGTATTTACTCTCAAGAGCCTTTCGTACTTTATTCGTTATCCCTACATAAGGGAATGCGCAAATACTGCATGCATGCTCAAACGGAAAAGTCTTCCATTGTTTTAATGAGATTGATGTTCTAAATAAACTGACCCTTGAAGATGTGTGTAAATTGTATTAAGATTTTATAAATTGCTAGAGAATAAAATTGTTCATGTTAGCAAAAACAATGATATACGTGGTGTAAAACGCTGTAATGGATGAACATCTTAAAGCAGACGGGTCATTTGATTCTTAATTGAACAATAACGTAGTTGTCTGTTGTAAAAATGGTTAGTGTAAATCGCATAAAACCTGGTTTAAATACATAGGTGAAGCGTTTCCCTCTAGATCTAGTATGTGGAGGGAACAATGTGCTAGCCAATGGCGTCGTTAGACAAAGTTAGGCGGTTTCTTCTTAATATAAAGAGCTGAGCGCCTAACGTTTGGTACCCATTATGAAAGTCGAAAACCACCTTCAGAAGTGGTTAAGAGCTTCTTTGAAGCTTTTCATTAATTCACTACACCCTGTGATCTGCAAGGGGACAGGAGGACTCTACCAACGATTGGAATGGATTGTGAAGCCTCCAGACTACCCAGAGGCTCATTTGAAAACTTGGGGAGCTTGTTTCAATCACACCGAGGACGATCAGAAGCGAGTGCTTTTGTGTCCGGCTCTAATAATTATTAGAGTCGGATACAAAGGCACTCACTCCCGATCGTTCTCGGCATTGAGACCAGCGTGCCGCTCTGTCGCGAGAACGCTCGTTCCTATACTACGAGTATCATTGCCCAGAACAAACAATGCCGACCCTACCCGTGCGGGGTGCGCTCTCCGCATCAGCTGGTTATATGAGCGCAGCTGCCACTAGTAGAGGTCTTTTCTTTGGTCACATTCTTCTTAGGCGATGGATTTTCTTGGGAGGATATATTCAGGGTAGTTTACCCGTTGCTTTCCTTGAGTTTTCGAACCAGATTTCTTTAAAAGCCTACCTCCGAAACGGGTCTGCGGACCTTTCGAGCAAGTGTACCTCGCGGGAGGTCCCCTGATACACCCGAGGTGTGACTCTCACTTTCTCCGCCAGTGTCGGTCTTGGTTAATTATATCTGAACTATCTGTTTGGGAGAAAGTGAGATCTCCTTCGGGTGGATATTGTCGGATTTAATTTTGCCGGGCATCTGCCAGGGTTCTTTTACATCCAAGTGTGGCATGGCTAGTGTGGATTTTCTGCCCGTCGAAAATCCTCGGCAGAGATCGAACCCGCGCAGTAAGGGTTCCGAGACCAGTAAGCTAACCCCTCACCCGTCGAAGTCCCAGTACAGGCACGCTGGTCTCAATGCCGAGAACGATCGGAAGGTCTACTACACGAATAATTTGGGACGAAATATGTTTCTCGGTAAATAAATACTTCATCTATCCTCCGCACGGATCAAATTCGTTCCCCTATTCATATACGTTTTTCTAATATGAAGCTGTACCCAAAGCCACCCGGGATTCTATTAATCATTTTAAATAAATTATTTATTCAACTTTCAATGGAGAGGGTAATTGAACTGGTAAAACGTTCTCTGTGATGAAATCTCAATTAAAATCGCACAAGGCCTATGGCAAACCTCTCTCTGGTTGTGCAATTAATGCTGCGCGTGCCAGGAAGTGGTTTCATTTTTTAAAGGTTCAATTATTTCGGAAACGTAAACATTATTCATGTCTAAAATGGAGCTTTCCGTTGACTAAATTATTTTTATGGAGTTTGTGACAGGGCTCATTTGCGGCTCACAGGCTAGACACCCTGAAACTACTAGCAAACCGCACACTCCTGCGATACTACCAAGAATAGTCGGGAATGAACGGTACCGCCGAGTCTTGACAAGGATCTAACAAGTACAAATTTAACGAGCAGATAAGGAGTGTGGATCGCCCTACATATTTAACAAGTCAATACCTAATGTGTTTTGAGTAGTACGTATTTAAATATTTATTAACGAAGTATTTTGGCGAATTATTTAAATACTATCAAGTTTCTATTGATTGTCTGTCTGTCTTCCTTGTTTTAACAAAAACGTTTCATTTCTTATAGATAATCAGGTTAAAGTTTAGAATTCAGTAAATAAAATGTACGAAAGTTGGTTTATTAAGTCTTGACATACAATGTTTCAGAGATCTATGCGTCTTCACCTTCAGGTACATTTCTTTGGCTAAAATTCTAAACTTTTAACCTGATTACATTTAAATACTAAATTTGAAGTATTTTGCCCAACCCTGCGTACAGCAGTATCTCCACCACTCTGTAATTCTTCCTTGCACCTGCCCTTGCTGGGAAGGACGAGGTTGCAGTACGCTCCGCGGTGCTGTGCTTGAAATCCCCATTTCGGCCCATTGTGCGTCGCGTCGAGCTGCCGCGGGGCTCCGCGCGGCCTCGCGGGTGACGGCGGGCGGCGCGGCGCGGCGCGGCGCGGCGCGGCGCTGCGCTGCGCTGCGCTGCGCTTCGAGCGAACGGATCGCCTGTCGAGGCGACCGTGGAATGCGGTGGAAGTCGCGCCTCCCTGAGCGCGGGCAGGGACAAGGCTGTACGGTTAACTGGGTCGAGTGTAGAGTTCAAGAGCAGCGACCGCCTACTGCCACCCTCGCGCGTTCGACCAGCCCCGGAAAAACAGCACGCGTCGCGACGGGGTAATGCCATCATCAAGGGAGAATGTTGGGTTGCTTGCTTTTTGCTTCGTGATTCTCCCCCATCCCAATATCCTTTTCCACCATGCTATAAAAAACACGTTTATAATACATTTGTGGAAGCATTTGAGATAGTGGAAGAAACAAAGTAGCTAATGGCAGTTGGCTGACAAATAAAATGATTTTCTATGCTTGTATCTCAGAAAATGCCTTTTTTGTATACCAGCATTACAAACGACATTTTCTGTGGTAAGAAATCTTTTGTAATCTGGCATTTTTAACAGCCCCTGGAGATAGATATCTCCAGGTGGTGTTAGTATTTTACGGCACAAATGACGTATTAGCATTTTACGGCACGAATGATTGCGTCATCACACGTTCAGCCAATAGCAACGAGAGAATCTTAGAAAAGCCGACCACAGTTTTCTCGCACAGATATCAAATACCCGAGCCATCACAATAAAGTTGTTTTGCAAAATTAATTTTGATTCTCTTAAATTTTTTTTATGTTGTAAAAAAAAAAAAAAATCGTTGGCAACTCGTTCATAATGTTGCTTTATTGCAGTCGTACAAATTTGAAAACTCGCTGCCAACGTCGCCAGTTTTCAAAACGCATTCAAGCAATAAAGCGTGACATTATAAACTAAATTCATTAAGTACTATTATATAACTGCTTCTATTGTGTTAGAATAAATTTCATCTTAAAAACTCTTGAGAAAATTTGTTAGTAGGCATTCGGTTCAAGAAAAGTGAGGTAAATCTATATTTCCCCAAGAATCTTCCGTTTCATAGTCTCTACTGCTACAAAGCAATTGGAAAAGCACAAATATCACTGTCACAATTATTTTGGCAGAGTTAACCGAATAAAGCCACATGTTTCAAATCTTAGAAAAATGCCTTCAGCATTCATCCATTAGATCAAATAGTGCCCAGAAAACAGAGTTCATTTCACTCTAAAAGGCAACGGATCTTAAATCAATATTTCAAAGAGGGAACAAAAATAAATTGATAATGCTATTCTGATATTTTATTGAGATTTTGAGGAAATGTATGAAAATAACAAATGAAGTTTAAGAAACATGGCAATGTGATCATTCTCCTTCCAATAAAAGGTTCATAAATATATGTTCTTTTTAATTTCAGGCATGGCCATATTTTCTTGCATTCCTGATAGTGGAGAACATATTATTGTGGTTGGAAAATAAACCCACCCTTCGTTTGAATGATGGCATAACATCTCTTTCTCATGGTCTATTTCAAGAATGTGGAAGGTTTGTAACATTTCTTGTTCTTACATGTTTGTAATTTAGAAAATGTTTCCTTACTTATTTCTGCCTAAGAAAGTTCATAAATATTGCATAAATTCACAACTCTACACCAATTTCTATCTTTTTGAGCAAGTTTCTGTTTACCAAAAATAAATATACAAGATTTATGTTAATTGGATGAAAATTTACAATTTATGTTTAAACATCATTCCAATTCTATTGCTCTGATGGATATTTTCATTCTTAGGCTTGTATTCCGAGGAGCAGAAAATGCAGCATATATCTACGTTTACAGTCACTTCCGTATAACTGATTTACCATGGGATTCACCAGTGACTTGGTATCTATCAGTAATAGGTGTTGATTTTTGCTATTACTGGGTCCACAGAGCTTGTCATGGTAAGTGCCAATGTTTAAGCAGACAGGGATTTAAAAGGACACCATTGAGATTTGATTCCTGCCTATTCCAACATTTTACTGCAATTTTACTCAAAAATAATTATGTGGATAATCTCAAACACTTTTTGGATCCACCCTTATATTTAAGAGAGCATGTGTTTTGAGAATTGAAATATAATATAAATATTCTTACGTTAATCAGAAGAATGTTTTCAATAGTTTCTAAGGAAAGACGACTTATTTTTTACCTATTTCAGCACAAATGAATATATATGATAAGTTTTTCTTTTAAATTTCCAGAGGTTCATATATTGTGGGCACAACACCAAGTTCATCATAGTTCAGAAGAATTTAATTTGGCTGTTGGCTTACGTCAATCACTTCTTCAAGGATGGTGCAGCTTTGTAAGTAAAAAATAATGTAGAAGATTAAAGGATATTGGTGTTTTCTTGATAATAGAATAAAATGTAATAAGAGTAATTTTTTCAGATTTTCTATCTACCATTAGCATTATTCATTCCACCTTCTCTCTTTCTGACACATCAACAATTCAATTTGCTTTATCAATTCTGGATTCATACAAATACTGTCAAGACTTTGGGACCTCTTGAATGGGTTTTTAATACTCCAAAGCATCATAGAGTGCATCATGGTAAGTGCATGAATCTTGAATTTTTTTTTTTTTTTTTTTTTTTTTTTTTTTTTTTTTTTTTTTTTTTTTTTTTTTTTTTTTTTTTTTTTGTTTGTACAAATGACTATAAAAACTTTTATCAACTGCTTCAATTTCATCAGTGAAGTTTGCAAATGCCTCTTTATTATTGAAACAATAAATTTCTAACAATCCACCTGCACAAATTCTCGGTATCACTTCGTAATTGAAGAACATTTAGCCATGGCAATTCAGTGTTTTTTGTGAAATGTCTCTTACAAATCAAACTATAACTATCCTTGTATCATACAAATATCTACATATTGTATCATAAGAAGCTTTTTTCATGTTATTTGTGTCCTTTTTCAAACAACCTTTTATTTCACCTAATATTTTAAGCACCTTTAGATGGCTAATATTCTACTCTAAAAGCTGTTTTTTTGTTTTGTTTTGTTTTTCTTCATGATGCTCAAATAAAAACAAAAAAACATAGGTTGCAATTTATATTGTTTGGATAAAAACTATGGAGGCTTCCTTATTATTTGGGACAGACTTTTTGGAACTTTTGCTGAAGAACGAGAAAAGGAAGAAATAATATATGGATTGGTGTACAATCAACCAACATTTAATCCGCTGTATTTGCAAGTAAGTTCCAGGCCACTTGAAATAAATTACCTGAAATGAAAGACCATTGTGTATTCACATTATGCAGTTGAATTTCACTAATATATCCAATGCCTTTAGTAGAGGATGAATGTAAATAATTATTCCAATAACTATTTGTACTACTGAAAACTAGTACCTACTTAATATGTGTGATCATAATCTACATTTTATTTGTAATACTATTAAAATTTTCAACTTTTAAAAAATTAAAATTTATTAATATTTAAATAAAATTGATAAAAAAATAAATTAAGCAGATACAGATAAATTAAAATTTAATAGAAATATTACAATAATATTTCAACGATTGACACAACACTGTACGTAGAATACAATAGAATGAAAAGTGTATGGTATTTATGTTCATTTTGATACTCTGCTCAATTTATTAATTTTCTGTTACATCATAACATTTTGCAAAACGTAATTAATTCATATTGTCAAATGTTACAGGTATTTTATAACAATCATGTCATAGAAAAATGGCATCAGATGGATGGGTGGCAAAACAAACTTGCAGCTGTTTGGAAAGGACCTAGTTGGCTGCCAGGCAGGCCAAGACTTGGAGCTGATGAGGATAAATTAGATGTAAGTTAACAATAATATGTTTATGAATTTTCATCAGTCATGGTAGGGCAAAGTTTCTACTTTCTTGGCACTTAATTCTTCTTCCTGCTGGCTGTCATCATTTTGGACTTTTAGTCCTCCATTTAGCTTTCAAAAGCACACAATCAAGAACATGGGATCATGGTCTTTGAAGAAACACTTGAATTAGTTTCATTACATCAAACTTTCTTTCTGACAGATTCGAACACGAGAAAAATATGATGTCAAACTTCCAATGTGGTGCAATATATATTTGACCCTCCATTTCATTGCTGTTACAATAGGATTTCAAGAACTGACAGTACAATATATGGTAAGAGATTTTTGTAGAAATGTTCTTTTACTTATTGATTTTCAATAGTGATAAATTTCTAATGTTTTGGCTATGTAACACTTTATATGTAACATGTTTTTTGTTTCAAGGGCATGAATCCATTTGCTGTATTGGGATTTGTTGTATATATTCTCTTATCATTAACAACAATTGGTATGTTATTTGATAACCATCCAAATGCCTGTGTATTTGAGCTGGCACGTTGCCTGATGTTCATAATGTATATACAAAAAAAAGAAGTTGAAGTTGCAGGAGATTTGAAACTTTCAATCCTGCAGTTATTTTTCATTCTGTCAGTCTGCTTCTGGACATTAAAATGTATGAAAGTGTTGCAGATTAAAGTAAAGATAAAATAAATGGCGATAATTAAAATCATACTGTTATAAATGTGTGTAAATAAGGGAAGAATGAAGTGTAAATTAAAAGTGTTTGTGAATATATGAACATAAGTTGGTAAGAAAAGTGAGAATAATTCTGTACAGATGAATTTATTTGCTCAATCATGTTGTAATGTTAGTCAGCCACTGCTTCCGTAAGGAATAATGTAATTTTCATATCTTGTGCAAAGTGTTCAATTACTTTAAATAGTCATTACAAGATTCATTATTGTATATATTGTAAATAATTCAGGGACTTGATGTCCACTTTTTTAATAAAATCTAATTTAATTTTATTGTTCTGTGTCCACTTCAAATACCTTTTCATATCAAATTAAAATATTGAACTTTACACAACTAATGGGAATGTGCAGCATTTCCTTCTCTTGGTGTCACTAGGTAATTATTACTCAATAACTACTCATGTTTGTTTTAAAAAGACATGACATCATTCAAAGATCTAAAATTAAGGGATAAATTGCAGTGAGGAATAAATCTGTAGTATTTATGCCAGAGCTGTAGAACAGGTTTGAAAAAAAAAATTTGCAAGTTTCTAAATTTCAATTTTTAATGAAAATTAGGACTATTTCATTGTTTGAATGCACTCTCTTCTAGTCTAGCAAAAAATTTACAGAAAAAAATTTCACCCATTTTCCAGAAATTTTTGAAAATGTCACAGGAGCTTCATGACAAGTACCCCCAAAAATTAAAATATTTTAATGATCTCTTGAACAGCACAACTAAATTTTACTCTTGATATATTTACTAAGTTTCAGCTGAAAAGCTTCTAATCTGATAGAGTTGTGCATTTCACATCCATCCATTTAGATATCCCAATTTTCCAGTACAAAATTGTGTTTGCCACCTACACCAATCCTAAGCATCTTAGGGACTGCTGTAATATACCTTAATCCTAACATATGAGTGAAGTTACAGCTCAAAAGAACATAGTAAACTGATTTTGCAACAAAAATATGAGATCCTATTGTGGAGGTGATGCCAATACTCTTTCTCCTTGTATTATAGTATAGGAAGGGAAAGTAAAAATTAGGAAATGGAGGAAAAAAGTGAAGTGTAGAGTACCAGACATTAATTACAATGAGGGATAAAAACTTTTCTTCTTTTTTGATTAATAAGAATAATGTTCTAAAAGAATAATAATAATAATAATAATAATAATAATAATAATAATAATAATAATAATAATAATAATTATTATTATTATTAATTATTATTATTATTTTATTATTATAAAAAGCAGATCAATCAGGAACACTTAGGAACATGGATGTGTCTATTGTTTCTAATGTGATAACTACAAACAAACAAACTTGAAATCATTCTAAAATTCCTTTTTTATGATGGGAATTACCTTTGTCAAATACCAGTCAAAAAACAGTACAACTGACATTCAATTTGTACGTGGCACTGTTTTATTAAAAAGATAATAGATTTTTAGAATAGAATTGTGGCTTTGCATGGAGATAAGCATTTTCAAGAAGGATACAGAATATAAGAAAGAACATGAAATGCAACATTATTAATAATTATAAAATATATTGAAATCATTTTGAGAACATAAAAATACATTGTAATTTTAAATATAATTTCAATTCAGAAATACAAATAATTATTGAAAGAAGTTCCCTCATTCTTGACATATACCAAAATAAATCATTTAAATTACAATTAATAATTGCACTTACATTACTGACAACCTAATAGGAATACACATTGTTGTCTTTATTGTGGATATAATAAGTGCAAGATTATTCATTTCTTTCAATAGTTCATTAACCATGATTACATGAATCTTAAGTGTCATGCAACTTGATAAAAACAATATTTATTTCAAATACCAGCAGCACCTGGCACTGCAACAATATAATACTGTGCTTCGTCAATTTAAACCAATTAAAAAATGTCATTTCCTGTTGCACATATCAATATATGTACATATTTACATTGATACAAAATAACGCACTATCTTTGTTCCTTTTCTTCATCACATACGTCCTGTTCTTCATTGTTAGAACTTGTGGGTTGATCCATTTTTGCTGGTAGGCGAACTGATGGAAGGTTTTCTGGCAGAGGAGGAGGAGTAGGAATGTGGCTTGAAGAAGAAGGAAGGCAAGTAGTTGGTAGTCTCATAGCCCCTAAGTGTTCTGGTAAAGGAGGAGGAGGTGGAATACTATTTGTGGAGTGGTGCGTCACACTTCCTGTAGAATCTTCACTTCCATACTGGTCATGCAGTTGTTCTAATCGATTTGATAATTCAGTGCTACGATGTGTTGTTCTCTTCACTTTCTTGAAAAGTTGTTGAGACTGTTCTTCTAATCTTTTCAATCTGGCAGCTCGTGCATCCAACAGACCTTCCAGAGACGGAGGAGAGGGAATGTGAGAGGAAGAACTAGATGTGGAACAGGCAGTTTCAGTCTGCACGACTTTTTCGTTTTCTACTGTCCTTGCTGAAACTAGCAAATTTGCTTGAAGAAGATGGTCAGGAAAGGGAGGAGGTTTAGGTATATCACTTACTAAAGAACTGTTTCCTTCAGGTAAAGAAAGAGCATTTCCTTCTGCCTCTTCATTATTGTACTGTTCATGAAGTTCTTCAAGTCGGTTTGACAATTCTGTACTGCGCTGTGTGGTTTTGGTAACTTTATTGAACAGCTGTTGTGATTGTTCTTCCAATCTCTTTAGCCTTGCTGCACGAGCATCTAACTTATCTTCAAGAGATGGAGGAGGTATGTGAGAAACAGAGGGTCCAGGAAGGGAAATGGCGAGATCTTCTGAAGTATCAGAAGTTGCTTGATCTGACAGTTTTTGATCATTTGTTGGGATAGGTACTTCTCTTAATATTGAATCGCTTGGCATGTTTTGGGGAGTGTTATCTACTGTTGTGCTTCCAGGAATATCTTCACTACCATACTGTTCATGTAATTCTTCAAGTCTGTTTGACAATTCTGTACTTCGATGTGTGGTTCTTGTAACTTTTTTGAAAAGTTGCTGAGACTGTTCTTCTAACCTTTTCAGTCTAGCTGCTCGAGCATCAAGCATATCCTCGAAGTTTCTTGCAGGCCCATCAGAATTTTCTTGAGATTTATTTTGATCTTTTGGTTCATCAGAAGTGAAACGACTCGTTTCTGATCTACGAGTAACTTTATCAAATAACTGTTGACATTGCCTTTCCATTCGTTGTAAACGTTCTGATCGGCTTTCTGAATTAATGTTCTCGGAATTCGAGCAAGCATCAGTACTTTCCAAGCAACTTTCTTCCCTGGGACATTCTGCTTCTGATGCTGGGGAAGAAACATTTTCCTGACCTACTGTAGAATGAGGCTGAATACTACTTGAAGAAGATGGAGTTTCAACAGAATTTGTTATGCTTTTTCCATGTTTCTGCAATACTTCATCACTTTTTGAGAAATGTGGTGAATCTATTTCACAGACAGACACTTCTGACTCATTTACTTTATCATGGCATTCTTCTGTCACTTGGATTCCTCTGTCAATTGAAGCTCTAGCTTTCTGAAGATACGATGTTCCAGGCTCAACAGGAGGATTGAGATTTTCTGGTATCTGAATAGCAGGAAGAGCAAAAATGGACTGCAAAGCTCTAAAATGATCATTTGTATCAAAACCAGTAGTAATAATATCAAGATTTTTTGAAAAACATGATAACTGTTGTTTTAACAGGGTGATAAGAGATACTGTTGGACATTCCTCCAGAAGAGATGGCTCTAAAATAGGAGGTCCACTGCTATCACTGTCAAGAGAGAATGTATCTTGCACAATGTTTTGCAATATTGAATCATTATTTCTTCCAATAATTTCATTTGATGGAATTGCACCTATTGAACCTGCAACATTAGTTGGAGGAAGGGAAAGGTCTGCTGTTACTGCAACAAGGTCTGGAAGAGATGAGGCAGAACTGTTAACAGCTTCTGGATCTTCTGACTTTGTAACACTTTGATCAGTAGAGTCTCTCTTCTGAGAGTCAGTAAATCCACTATTTGAACTTTTCCTTTGAGTCTGCATCTTTGTACCATCATTGTCAGAATTATCATCATCTTTTTCTTCTGAAAATCCACTTTCTCCAGAATTATTCAGAGGTTTATTCTTTCTTAAAGCAAATTCCTTCCTTAATTTCTGCCATTCAGTTTCAGATTGTGAATTCTTTTGTCTCGCATCCTCCCATTTTTCTCTGCAATACTCTAGTTCTTCTTTAAGTTCCATCAATAACTTACGCTTCTCTTGTAACTCATATCGAAGAACTTTCTCATGAGTATGAAGCTGTTGATGTTGAACACGCATATGATCAACAACATTCCAAGTCTTCCGTAATTCAGTTGAAACTAATGATAGACGCCTTTCTTGATCATTCAACTTGGTTTCTAGGTGAACATTAAGCTGTTTTAAACGTGTCACTTCTTTTTGCAAGGACTTCTTTTGCAAAATTAAATCTCTCAGCCTTAAAAAAGTTTTGCTCACACTTATAACATTCTTGGGCCCATGAGGGGTATCTACCCTCTTATAACAGCTTGTTTTACTGTCATCTTCTGTCTCTTCTGAAGGAGATGGTACATGATGGCTAACTAGTTCTAGGAGAACTTTCCATACTTTAGGTAGATTAGAGGAAATATCTTGCATAGCCAGAGGACTACCATTTGTGTTCACACTGACAAAAGGTACTGTGGCTTCATTTTGCTCTGCATTGAATGATGTAGAACAAGAGGCATTATCAGAAATTTGATCTGAAGATTCTTTGTCACCTGCAATATTTTCAGTGTTTTCTGCACGAGACACAAGATCTAGAAGTAATTTTGGAAGACTTGCAGTTATTTCACTCTCACAATTACCCTTTGTAGTAATTTCAGTAATTAAATCATGATTCTCTTGAAGTAATTTTGTTAAGCGATCCAAATCCATTTCACTACTTCCTAAGATTTGAGTAAACATATTGTTGATTAATGTTAATTCATATGATAAATTTCTGCTTTGATCAATAGCATCTGACAACTGGTCTTGCAAATCTGACACAGTAGCATTTCTCTCCATGATTATTTCTTCCTTCTCCTGTAGTTTTGTTTCCAGATTTTCAACTATTATTTTCTCTTCTTCTATTAGCCTCTGCAATTCTTTCTGTTCACCAACTAATTTTTCTTTCTCAACATTCATAACTTGCATTCTCTCTTCATATAAGGCTTTCAAAGCTTTTATATTTTCCATCTGAGTTTCGTACTCAGCTCTAAGCTCTGCTGTTAAAGATCCACGATGTTTCTGAATTACAGTTGCTTCAACATCTTGCAGAGTTTGCTTCAAATGAGTAACTTGATTCTCTCGAACAGTTAACATTTGTTTGCTGATAGCTACAACATCTTTAAGAGCTAGCACTTGCTGCTGAAATTTTTGCCGGTCAGTTTCAAACTTATTCTGAAGTTGTGTGTTTTCCTCTGAATGAAACTCCAACTTTTGTTCACACTCCTCCAATTGTTCTTTAAAAAACTTATTTTCTCCCATTAAATGATCTGTTTTTGTCTTTTCCCTTTCCAATTGTTTTAAAATATTTTCAATTTCTTCATTTCCTTCCTTTTGTATTTTTAACATTTCCTTATATATTCTGTCTTTTTCTTGTTGTTCTGATGTTAATTTATGTCTTAAAGCATTCACTTCTTCAAATATGTGATGTGGGTCAGAGATATTTCTGGCATCCTCTAATTCTTTTACAGCTTTGTGTCTTACTTCTCTTTCATTATTTAATTCCCTTCTCAATCTCTCCATTTCCATTGATATGGCAGATAATGCCTTGTGGCGAGCTTCTCTCTTAACTTTCATCTGCTTCTGAAATACTTGAAGTTCAGCAGCAGCTCGTGGACTAAGGGCTCTAGCTTCTTCACTTCTGGAACCACTTGCACATGCAGATTGGTCAGGTTCTCCATTAATATCCAAGTCAGAACCATCGGCATCAGAATTCTCAGACGTTTTCACTACATTCAAACGCATTGTTTGTTTAATTTGTACAAACTCTTCTTGAAGTTTCTGTTTTTCATCACTGATTTTTCTTCTTAAGTTTCTCTCTTCTTCTAGTTGCTCTTCCAGATCTTTTTTTTCTTGTTGACAGTCCTCATGACTTTGTTTTAATGCTTCAATTGTATCCTTCATTTCTGATGCATTTTGTTCAACCAAATTTCCTTGACAATCTACAGATGAAATAGTACTTTGAAGAGACTGTATAGCATCATTCTGAACCACTGCATTTTTTTCAAGTTTTTCAACCACTTGTTCATACTCCTTTACTTTCATACGCATGAAATTTAAATTTTCGTGATATTTTTCAACTTCAATTGCATTATTCTCAGTATTTGTTTGCAACTGTTGTTTTAAATCTTCAATTAATTTTTTGTCATTAGCTGCTTCTTTTTGTAAGTTTGTTACCATCTGTAGGTTTTCGTCAATTTCTTCTTTTTTATCTTCACAACGGTTTCTTTCATTTAAAACACTTTCTTGCTGTTCACATTTCTGTTTCAATTCCCTATTAGAATCAATCAATTTTAAATTTTCACTAGCTAAATTCTGAACTATTTTCCCCAAATCTTGGATTTGTTTCAACCACAATTCCTCCCCAATAGCTCTTACTTCTTTATGATTAGTTTCTGTATTTGTCTGTGTGGCTCTAGTATCTTCTGGCAATCCCTGAAATAAGATATATATATAATTAAGAATACTTTAAATCCCTAAAGAAAATGCAGAAAATAATTATTTCATTGAATCAGGAGGATAGGTTCCAAGTACAAACTTGGAAAATATATTTTGAAAACAAACAAACATACTTTTACATTCTTGATCATTTCCTAAATGTTACATCATTCAAAATATTTAAAACAATATACTAAATCAAAACTGTATAAATGATAATGGACATTAGTTTTAGAACTATTAATAATAAGTCATGCTATGAGATAATTTTTTGTTATGCAAGCTTGACATTCATTTCATGTATTGTATAAAACTCAGTTGGCATAAAAACACAAACAAAATTATCTTGTGGTAAACATGAAAATCAAAAAAAGGATTGTTTTATATATTTAAACACAGGCCTACAATATTCGAAATAAACATTGGTGAAGAAAATGGGAAATGAATGTCTAGAGAGGTACATACATCTGATGCAGATTGCTGAGGCAAAGAGTGAGGAGACAATGATGGATCTGAGTTCACTTCATTTGACTGAACACTCCCTGCAGCACCCATTTTAACTTTGTACAGCTCAGTCCAATGTTCCCTATTTATGCAGCAAAAACAAATATAATAATGCAATACTTTTATTTTACTTCTTCATTTCAACATATTATTACAATACGACAGTCAACTAAAAAAAAATATATATTTTACTTCTTACACATGTATAATCATTTCAGCAAACGAAAAATTGACTTTGATAGAAAATCATATTTAACTAATATTTACAAAAATTAAGAAATCAACAACTTGTGAGCATCATTATCATATACACAAAGAGACTAATAACAGCCCTTTAAAAGTAAAATTTATAGCAAAATCTTCAAGTTGCCTTAAAATCAACACATGTTCACTTACTGTTCTTTCTTGTATCAGAGTGACTGACTCGTGCACCACTTCGTTCGTTACTGGCTTCCCTAGAAACGTTTACTCATGAGAAACTCCAACATCCCTCACCAACGTGACTGCTACGTCACTTGGGGAGATAATGTGCCAAGTACCAAAATGTCTCCCTTGATCTATTTTTGTCTCGGAAGAAAATGTTTTTAATTTTTCTCTCTTATAATTTTCTAATTTTTTAATTGAAAAACTCGAATACTTACCTATTACATTTGCATTAATTCAGCATAATTTTATATTTTGAACTCTAATAGAGATGTTCTTTAGTCACTGTTACTTAGAATATTAATTAAAAAATATATGCTGCTGATGATGTTGCAATTAATTTCAAATAGCATAATTGAATATTAAGCTGATTCATTGCATAATTAATAACTTTATAGAATCCATACACAAAGAAAAAACTTGGCTCTCAACAAGGAACATTTGGTGAGCAGCAGTACTACACCCAACACTGCCCAGGGTTGATGCTATTTCTAGATCTGCTCCTTGAACAACAGCTGATCTATTTATAGGCAGCTTGGCTTGGAAATTTGCCAGGGTAGTGCAGAGGTGCAAGGCAGAGGTAGTTTTTCCTGTCAATAAACTTCATGTAGGTTCAATAACATCTCTAATCAGCATATACAAAATGTAGGAGCAAAATATAAAAAGAGTATATGCAGTAAAATTATTCGTAAACCAAATTTTTGTGTACCAAGGAAGTAATATCTTGATTGGATAGAGTTCCTAACAATAAAAATGTTTACATTTTAACAAGTTGTGATGACCAATTTAAATTTATCTTTAATACGGTAAATTAAATATATTAATTCTCCGTAATGAAAAAGTTTGTACCATGAAATTAATTAAATTATACTTTTCTGTAAAATGTTATAATTGTATGTAAAATACTCAACATTTGCTTCTGCTAATTCTATTCTAAAAACTACTCATAAATTTTTTAAAATGTTAATCAAAATTAATTTTATTAACCACAAATGTTAGGGTAATGAAATCGTAAGGATGAACACAAACTGAAACACATTAAAAAAATTGAGGCTGTTGCAAACTTGATTTTGAACACATTTTATTCAGGGAGTTAAAACTCAATACTTCATTTACTTTATTGACAATAATATATTTTGTATATAGTGTCTACAAAAGCTTATACATACACTGCAACATTTCTGCATTATAAAATTATCACAGAACAAATATATATGGAAAATATACGTAATGATCAAACACATTTTTTTTCTTCTTATTTTTCCCTTGTGGAAATTTTCATATTTCTAAGGAGACTGCTGGATTCTGCAAAGAAAATTTTTTGTTCCCAGGTTTGCAATGACACAATTCATGAAAATTCTGACAAACTTAATAATAGAGCAGCATTTAACAGTACACATACAGCAAAACTCAAATGTTTCAATATACTTAATTCATCAACCAGAATGAACACTGACTTCCAGAATTCAGAACTAATTAAAATGGAGTAAACACTTATTTAGAGATAGGACATTAGGGAAAAACAAACTTACCGAATTATTGCATACTGTAAACGTTCACCTTTAATAATTAAAGCATTAGGCTCTTCAACACTTGTACTTTGAACAGTTTCATTGATGGATAAATTAAAGGATTCATTGGATATGGCATGACAAGGATCACTTTTAAACTTTTCTGATTTATCTTGCCTTTTGCGTATTGCATTCCTTAATTCTTTCATAACATTTTCTTTTATGTCATGTATATTTTCTTTGGATGATAGAGATTTATAGTGGAAATCACCTTGACCATCATCTAAACTGGCAAAGCTGTTTCTGCTTTCTTCATAACTCTGATTCTTTGTCTGCCTGTAATCACTTAGTGGAAGAATTACACTTACTGGTTCACCAACCAAGTTGTCAATAGAATAGGTTTCATTTAGTTCATGATTATCAGATGTGTTTCCAAGAGATTCATTTAACGCAACATTAACATTTTCATCAGGTCTCTTCTTGGCTTCATCCTTCTCTAGATCTGGCTTTAAAGGTGCAATTGCAGGAAGAGCTGAATCGTACTTCTCCATAGCATTCATTTGTTTTTTATTGGTATGAATTTTATCCTAAAAAATAAAACAGACTTGCGAAAAAAAGTCAACCCAAGCATCACTCGCTTTTGATTAAATTTCAAACTTTATCATATATTTTCACATACTCAAAAGCACACCTTTTTTTTTATTTTTATAAATACCATTTTGATTAAGAATCAAACAATGTAATCACTTCCTCATGTAGTATGGTAATTTCTGAAGTCAAACCAAACTTTAGTATTAAAAGACCAACTGTAACATTAAACATACTCACAAGCACAGTGATTTCATCTTCCAATTCGGCTGGGTTTTCTTTCTCTTGCAAAGAATAATTCTCTAATTTTGCCATAAGCTCTCTAATAGTACTTTCTTGTGAGCTAATTACAGACTTCAGAATTTCTTCTCTGTGTGATTTTCTACTCATTATTGATGCTCCTTTATTTTCCGATTGAGTGATGTCAACCCGCTTTAACAGTAACTGAAAGGAATTATGAACTGAATTAAAATATATCAATACAAATGAATTTCAAAACTGTACAATACCAACATTATTTTATTCTAAAATTCTAGAACAACCCAATGCTTAGTAATTAAGAACACTGTAACTGTCATTGTAATTAAGAACACTGTAACTCCTAGGGAACAACATCAATTCAATTATGAAGGAAGATGCAGAGAAATGCCCCTTCTTACATTGTAACAGAGGAGCAGGGGTGATATTATAGAAACTTTTAAAATCATCATCATTGTCATCACCACCATCAATACCCTCAGTTTAGGAGTGGTGTACTTGTCCTGCACTCTCATGTCTTTATTAATAGTTCACTTGATCTAGTAGAGAAGGCCAAAAATTTAGAACAAGAATTCAAATGTTTGAAGTCCAAAGGAATTACAAGGTTTCATATATTTTCATGTAGACTAGGATGTTTGAAAGCTCATAAAATGTATATCCAAAGCATATATAAATAAAACCTGATTTTAACACTAACATCCACCCAGTATGAATCATTCCAAAACTTTTTTCCTTTCTTTTTTTATTCATTAAGCTTTTTACTCAACAAGTCTCTTTATTCTTTTGGGCACTGAGCATATATATATATATATTGGTGTAATCCCCCGTTAAGTTATTTGTCATTTGTCTCATAAAGCTACAGTCAGCCAATGCCTTTTATCCCTCAGGGGCTCAGCACTGTTAGTAAACGGGGTTCGATGGCTACCCATCTGGGAATCTGTGGTGACTAGCATTGCTTAACTTCCATGATTTCATAGAACATAATTATGCAATTCAGCTAACTTAATGATAAAACAATGTTAAGTTTGTAATCACTAAAATGCACTCTTTAATTTGAACATTTTATGAAACATTTTTGTTTGGATTAAAAAATGTATTCACAAACAGGAGTAATAATCTTTCACTATACCTCTGTTCCATGTCCATCTAATATTCGAACAGCACCTTTACTAGTTAAAACCGACAACATTTCATTGACAAATTTTTGGTATGATGTTTTTTCACGTTTCGCATGGTAGGCTATTAATTTAAGCTGCTTTTGGGCTACTTGACTCATCTCAAAATTTTTTTCCAATTCTTCTATTCTTTTCTCTAAGGTATGACCATATTCTGCATACATCTTGATCTAGAAGGAAAAAATAAATCTTAAATTATGTTTAAAAATTAAAAATAGTTTAAAAAAAGTTTTTAACAGTTTGTTTAAAACACATCATTTTATTGATTAAATTATTTTTAAATTTGATATAAATAAAAAAATCATTGTTTTTAGATACACTAATTACAATAAATTACCTTAGCATTCAGTCTTTGCTCAATCTCAGCAAAATTAGAAGGACGTTTACACAATGCACAGAAATTATTGTTGTTATTACTCAGACTGGAATTATTGGAGACAGGAAAATCAGGGCTAGTAAGTGTGACATCAGCTTTAAAACCAGATATATTTTGAGAGATGCTGTCACTTGTATGTGTACTCGACAATTGCATATGTTGTTTGTGCTTAAGATGAGTAGTGTGATAATGAAGTTCTTGTAAAATTTCCTTGTCAATCCCATCTTTCAAGACGTTTTCCTCAGAAAGGCTCTTAAGAGACTGAAAGAGAAATACATGGTTGATCAAACATTATTTTAAATTGGAGGAGTGAAACATAACTTTAAAATTCCATTGGTACCTCAGGTGTAGAACTGCCACGTGTTCCAACTTTTTCTGGAACTTTTAGATCATCAATTTCTAAAGTGTGATAAAAGAGAAAACAAAAATAAGAGCTTGAACCTATAACCTGAAACAAAATTGTATTAATCAATATACAAATACTTAAAAATTAAACAAAATTTTTACCATTTCATACAAATATAATAATTAATTTTAAGACTATATTAACGATTATTTCACGATGAGAAATTCTAATGAAATGGATATAAAGGACTGTTTTCAACATGAAGATATGCTACTTAAGTTTTTACCTTCATTTGCTTGTTCACAAATATAAAAAAGTATTCTTTATCTGCTTCAACACTTTTCATGTGATACTTCGCATGGAAAGTAATTTTATGTTGCTTGAGGTATTCATTAGAGGGGTTAACAATAGTCCACTCAAATGTAACATATTGATCCAACTGTGTAGCACCTTTTGGATAGAGTCCAATCCAATTTCTTGATGATGGTTCAGTCTGCACAGATTAATAATGTGTGAATGGACACTTAACATTACAGGAGTACAAATGAAAGATTATAATTTCCTGAACAATGCGACATCATAATAAAAATTATGTCAATGTAAATTATTCATGAAGACAAACCTCATGAGCACCAAAACGACCATCTTTTTAGAATGGGAAGAGGGTCACAACTTCCTTCTGGGGGAATTATTTAAATATTTTATCAATAAATTCAAAAGTCTTGGTATGAATAATATCAAATACTATATATTAGGTAGTTACTATCGTACTAAAGGAAATAGGCTCTCACAGGATACACACTAGCAAGTCTTCAACTAACAAAGATCCATTCTGCATTGCTGCACAGCTGTTTAATAATATCCCAGTTACCATAAAATCAGCTGATAATAAATACTTCAAAACATTGTTTAAACATCACTTTATTTGAGTGGTCCAAACAAGATTTCTGAATTGCTATAACTTTTCTATAATTATTAACTAACTACTGCTGAATGAGTGACTACTATTGTAAGCACTTACTTTTATAATTAACATCTAATGTATTTAAGTTATTGTAAGTAATTAAATCACTTCTGTAAGATAATGAAATTACTCACTATAATTGTAACATAATACATTTTCCACAGAATCATAATTTTCTAGTTTATTAATGTAATGAATTGTTAATGTAATTTTTGATTTATTAATGAGACTTTTGTGGAATTTAAAATAATGTAAAATATTGTAATGTTTATTGTAATCACTTACATGTTTTTTTAATCATATAATTTATGAAGTAAATTATTTGAATTATTACTGAAAATTAATGTAATTGAATTTATTTTTTGCTATAATTTAAATTAATTAAATGTTTATTATAATAATTTACATATATTTTTAATATGCAATTCAAGACTACGTGAGTTCCTGGTTGGGTGAAAAAAATTAAGTTAATGTAGTATGTATAAAATAATATAATTCTCATTGTAATTTAAATTAGTTGCTAGACAGGCTAGGCTTGATACTCTAAAACAGTGACAGATCCAACTGGAGCCACACCTTGCCATCCAATACCAACAATTCTTGTAATTTTACTTAATTTTTTACATCATTTACCACATATTGACTGTATTTCAAACGAACATTCCCATTACGATTTGTTTAAAAAATATTAAGAATTGTAATAAGAATGTAATTGAGAAATCTGTCTAAATAGATACAGTTTTCTCTACAAGTCTGCTCAACAATTTGTACATATGAAACTGATAAATTAAATGAAATAGATAAAAGTATCACCACACTGAACTCATATAAATTGTACTATTTTTTAAATGTCAAATTTAATGGTTAAAAGACAATAAGAAGAAACTTAATCGACAATAAGAAGAAACTTACATCAGAATCAAGAATATATTCAATTGTGATGTCTTCATCTCCTCTATATTCAGTTTTCACATTATCAAATATCACACAATTTACAGCTGAAGCCAAATGGCCTGATGAAGGCAATTGATTACAATTCAAATAAATCATTTTCCAAAGGTTCGAGCTATTCGGATGATGTAATGACTTGGTCTCACTTTCGTATGCTACAAAATTTGCTCAACAAAACAAAAATACATACATTGTATTTTTAATTGTTGTTGATAATATATTTCACTATTTTATGATTCACTTCCGCCTAAGAAAGCCTGTTATT
This sequence comes from Gryllus longicercus, assembly GCA_038098605.1. Classification (NCBI taxonomy): domain Eukaryota; kingdom Metazoa; phylum Arthropoda; class Insecta; order Orthoptera; family Gryllidae; genus Gryllus; species Gryllus longicercus. Next base: position 1,932,253 of record JAZDUA010000252.1, read on the forward strand.
CAGCAGCTATATTGTGCTGTTTACGCGGTTTTCATTTGAATCGTACCGCATTCAGTACTCATTTTCTTAATGAGTAAATATAAACATGCAAAAGCATGAAATTGTAGATTCTTTGAAACAGTGTGTCCAACAAAAAAAATCTCAAGAATCTTTTACAGCAAAACGCGAATAAACGCTCAACCGAGTAAAATGACTGCAAAATAGTTTTTTTCTGAGGTTCAAATTTATGGACATGAATTTGCAATGCTTCAGATATACTTCGAATCGCATATTTTCTAAGATCAAATCGTTGCGTGAAGTCAATTTTACTCAAGACTGACGATCATATCACAGCGTTTTTTATAGACACTATAGACAGTGAAGAAGGCGGTGAGGAGGTTAATGGCGGATCTGTGCTTGTTTATCGTGCCATGAAAATGGTACAAATACACTTGTTAAACGTGTTCTCAACATAATTTATTAACTTCTAACTAAACAAACCTCTAATGTTCGGTGCCATAAAAAGGTCTGTATAGTCTGAACTAGGACGTCGCTGAAACCTCTTGGATTTCAGGAGTGAAATGAATGTGTTACAAGTAAGTTGTGTGAAGCCGGATCACTGATGTGCAGAAGACTCATACAAAGGTATGTATTTACATTTATGTTCTTTAGGTGTTGATGCATTTCCTACATGATAGTCATTACATATACATTGATGTATTATAGGTGACACAATGGATATTCCGCTTCCTGGTGAACCAGATCCACAACTTGCCAAACATTCAACAGAACTAGAGTCAGTGGACATCTCTTCTCCTCACAACATTCCTTTACCATCTCCACGTACTGTACAGTTACCACCTCGATCAAAAGTTGAAGAAAGCAAGAACTTGTGTTCTTCGCCACCTCCATTACCCCCAGGCTCTGTTGATGGTGAAGATTCCAATCGGTATGTGATCTAAGAATAATTGAATCAAAACATTAGCAGGTTACTATTTTAAATGTAGCTGGAGCTTGCAGCCAGTGAGATTCTTAATGCAATTTTTATGATAGTCATCAAGAATTTTTCAATTGAATGTCCTACTTTTTCTAATTCCTATTAATTTACTACTTATGCAACATGACAACTTCTCTTAATTTCTAATTGTGGTAGTTATGCCGTGAATGTGTGCAACATAATGTATTAGTGATGATTAATAAACAACGATTATAGTAATAATATTTATTAAGAGTTATTTATAATTTCAATTGTGGATGACTAATGAAAATGGTTCTTATAGTACTACACAATATGTAACAAAAGTATAAGAATCTATCATGAGAGTCTGGCATGTAAAATTGGTGGAGATAGGGAAATGTTAAAGGAAGCAATATAAATACTTGTAGTTCTGCAGAATTTTAGTTTAGATCACATGTTTTGTATTGATTTATTGAAGTTAACGAGGCCCATGATAGATTTAAAAAGGTGAAGTTGTGTTGAAGCTATTCATGAATTTAATAATATACTCTGACAAAAAACTTGAAAAACAATTCAACATGGAAAAATAGTTCCTTATATTGACATAAGCAGTAGTGAATTATCTTAACCTATTTCACATATTTTGTATTGCTGATTGGACTAAATATTGTTCTGCAACAGTCATTAACTGCAATAAATCCGGCTGCTTATAGACATAGGTTGAAAGAGGCCAGCAAATCCTGATGTGTGTCAGATAATATTGTTCTATAATTTTTGTGTTAAGCTGTTTTGTAAGTGCCTAGTTTTGAGTCTTCCAAGGCAGCTAAAGCTGTGCTCCATGTTATCAGTGTTTGCTCAAAAGTATGTTGGATGGTAGATTTAATTTAGTGAATGCATTGTTTATATTAATAGTAAATAGTGAAATTAGAAGATCTTTCATTATGTACACTGGCTGTATGTAAAAATGTTTGGGGTGACCTCCCAGCCAGTGATGTTATAGGAATCTAATATGGTAACAATGTCCATAGTCAGAATAATAAACGTATTAATGATGATGAGATTGAAATTAACTAGGTGTGCTTGAACAGTCCCAAGAAAAGGAAGGAGGATTTTGTTCAGGTTTTCTATTTCAACACCAAGTCTTACTGCTGCTCCTGTAATTGAACTTTCGCCATACAACTTGCAAGATGCAATGGTATCAAATTACTTCTTACTGCAATCACAATGAGATATTTAAAGTGTATTTGCTAGGTTTAGAAGCAATTAATTTTTATTTGAATTACATTATTTTTTTCCTTTTGGTATTTTTATGACATATTTATTCCAGACAGTTTTATTTTTTATTGTAGATATTATTATTTGCTGTTTTCAAGTTGACGTGCTCCATAATAATAATTATCGAATTTTCATGACTGTTTATTTATGGAATGGTTAAAAATACTGAGTATTCTCTAAGCGACTCCATATTATATCGTTTTTCACTCATCTGATTTGCTAGATATTGAGTAGCAGTAGTATCTATGAACATTGAGACACTGCAGAAAAACCTCTTTATTTAAACATCTATTTAAAGAGATAACATTTTTTCAAGAATGATAGATTGATTTTGATTAAATATTTACTGTGATAGTCTGTATTTCATCATCTTACAGTATTTCATAATGTGATGGCTCTAGTAATCATTAGTATTTCAGGCATTGTCAGTCTTGTTTTCTGCTGTATCTACATACACCACTAATATTGAAATGTAATGTTACTCATTTCACCATATTTACAGAGAAAGACATCCTAAATATAGTATGGTATTATAACTTTTTGATATTTAATTATTTATAAGTGCATGTAAAAACTATAATAATATTTATATTCCTTGCAAATTTATATTGTTGCGTGAATTTTATTTTTAATTTTTGGAATCGCTAATTACCATTAAACATATTTATTCACATTGAATTAATTTATTAGGAATACTGTTCTAGATTTTCATCTCGCTGTTTGTTGCATGATATAATTTAAATATTCAACTACATTGATTCACCAATCATTATCAAAGCTGTTATTTTCAGATATTCACCAAGTCGTGTGACTGGAGATGATGATACCGGTAAAGATGATCAACCTGACCAAGAATCCACCCCACGTCATGGATCTCCTTTGGTTCCCACATCACTGGGATCGAAAGGGACAAGAACCACTGTATTGGGAAAGGTTCAAGCTAAGAAACGCTTACTTGCTTTCTCCATGACGAAACAAGGTGGTGGTCAAGGATTGTCATTTGGGTTCAACAGAAAGGCACCCAAAAAAATGAGCACAGGGACAATGCCTTTTGCTGGTGAGTTCAGATTTAGTTTGTATTTTGCTAGTCTCACTTCATTGCTTGTAAATTTTCTGTATATCTAGTTTGCATATAAACATACAATATTTCTCAATAAAATTTCCAAAATTTCAATTTTGAAAAAATGACAAGGAGGCAATATGGTAACCACTGAAAGGTAGTTGTGAAATGAAATGTCAATCTTCCCTACTAACAGTGTTGAGGTGGCTTCTTGGTTAGAATCTCTTCTTTGTTGAGGTGGTTGCCTCAGTAAGAATGAGTCTTGACCTTGTTTGTATAGTAACACTAGAGTGTTTAGAAGATAAAGAATGAGGTTTAAGGGTTACCATGGGATTGCCCCAGTACAGCACTAGTGTAATGACTGGCAGTGTTGACTGACTTGCGGCATGAAGCATGCTTTATTGTTATCTTATAGAAAAAGAGCATGTGAAAGACAAATTTTCTGACACTATAAATTAATATACATATTTAAATTGCCATTACATCTAAACAAGGTGGATTTAGCAGTGGACACACAGGGGTCCAGACATCTGAAAAATCTCACAAAATCCCAACATTACACTTTTTTCCAATGTCACCAAATTTGATTTTATATATGCAATTTTAATTATGTATAAGTTTTACCAACAGTCTATCTATCTATATATTTACAATTCCATGAACTTCGATTCCATGTGACCAATCTCCATAAAAGTTGGTAAGATCTTCGTGTTATCATGGAGAATGCTTTTATAATGTTCATTTTGTTGTAACTCCACTAGATGGCATTGCAGCAAAAGATAGCGCTTCATTTTAATTCATTTTCCATTCCAACTGAGCTCCACATTTTTTTCATTGATGCTAGGCATTGCCATGTGACGTAAGGCAAGGAGGACAGGATGGATAGTGCAAGAGAGTGAGAGAATGAGAGAGACAGACACGGAGAAAGCAGGACATCTGGGTTCCGCTAGTATTTTTATATTTGGTTATTTTCATTATATCAGACTACTTAATGTTTTTTTTGTTCAATGATGCATGAGCCCCACACAAGTTTACAACTTGTGGTAAAACCTGACAATATGTTTATATTTGCTTATTTTCATTACACCAATACTATTCGCATAATGTTATTCTGTTCTACGCTCCATTAGTTGCATTCTTGCTTCCCGTGCAAAGTAGTTGTTCCTACAGACTAATAACAATAATCTATTATAACTAAACTAACAACTAAATAACTAACAATCACCTATTATACAATGCGAGACTATTTAAAATCATGGAGCTAACAATGATGTAGATACATTTGTAATGTACTTTAGGGATAATATTATTAGTTGTTACACACAATTTATATTTAAAATTTATTTAGTAATGATACAGCAATGTACAAAATAAGTTAGTAGGATGTTGGTATGTTTTATCTCTAAAATTTTGTTTCGCAGTAAACTAGTCTATACCACCTTTTTGCAGTTTTAGTATTAGCATTCATACAAAATCTGAAGCCATAGAAAATCAATCACAACATAATTATCTATGTTAATAAGCAATTGTCCCTGATTTGATCAGCCCAAATTTATTGTCATGCCTTTAGTTCAGGTAACCACCACCAACCGTCAAATATATGTTTTTTAAATTAAGAAAAATGTGAAAAAATGTTTTCAAATGCTGTTAGGTAATAGCTGAGAAGAGTCTGGGGCAATACCAAGAAGGTAGCCCAGACTAAGATATACTAAATAGTACAGCAAAATCTGTGCCATTCTGTAGCACCATTTGTTTTTATGTATGCTCTGGTAACGCTATTTTAAAAACGCAAGTGCTCCCATGCAAACATCCTTTCTGAGCACTCGTTCTCAACATTCATAAATAAGTAGCACAAACATTTTCAGACTTACACAATACAAAGATACAAAGGCAAGGATTTCATATTGTATGGTTTCATAATTCTAGCTTGAATATCAATTTCAGTTGCAAAATTTTTTAATTTCTTGCTTTGAGAATAATGAAGTATAAATAATAGGGGTTTATTTCACTCAACAATTTTTAAATTTATATATTCATGTTTTGAAAAATCTTGTAGGGCATTTCACTTAACAATTAGTTTTTGTTACAACACGTCTGATCAAATATTGGTGGGTAGTGATACTTATTACTGAATTATTTGCTTTTTTGCAGTCTTTTTATGTTATTTATCATACTTTTTACTCGTGATACTGTAACTTTACTAGACTCCGTAGAGAACCTATTCTTCCTTTTCACTTTTTAATGTGAAAAGTTTCCACTTTTCAGCCTGTTCACTTTCTCATATATGCCTGGAAAGTGTAGTGGTGTTAAAATTCAGTGTCGAGATTGGGATTGAAATACTCATGTTGGAGATTCCTGTTTCTGACAGTTGCAGTTGTTTGTTTTTAATGCAAAAAACCTTAGTCTATGGTCATCCATCTATAGACAGCACTAGTGACTAACTTTTGTTTGGCGCCACAAATACTTAAAAAAATCTCTTAAGCATTTTCTTGGAATCTCAGAAGATTTATAGGGTTAATATTTTTTTCTTTCTTGAAGGTAATCAGAGACCAGTTAGTTGCCTTGTGGAGGGGGTTTTTATTGCTTCCATGTGAATAATACAGCGTCTTTAGCTTTACTCGCAACCTATGTCTGGAAACACCACCTCTTGTTTCGGCAATTTGGCAATGCGTGAAATACCTTCGGCATCCCTTTCACTTTAAGCATCCCATGGCCATGTGCCCTCTGATTTCAAGCTGAGAGATTGTGGCTAATTTTAGTTGGAAGAAAGAGAAAGCACTTATTCTGTCATTGTTACTCATCAACATACTGCAGCTACTACACTGAAAAGAGTAAACGCCTGTCTCTTGGCAAATGGTGGTCACTTAGAGCATTTACTTGGTCAGTTTTGTGTGGTTTTAAAGAAATTATATTTTCTTATTTTTTGTCAACTGTTTTCAATAATTAATTTACTACTTATTAATGTTTAAAGGGATTTGTAGTAAATTAATTGTGTATTTATTATTTAGTAAATTTTGTTTGTATAATTAAGTATTTTATTAAGGTTTTATTTGCTTAATAATCAGAATCCATAGAAATATTACATAATTGTTTTTTATAAATAATGAAGAGCTTGGCAGTAATGTTTCACAAGATATCTTTTTGATTTCTTTCTGAGCTGTCTCTCATTAAATAATAATTATTGTTAGGATGCTGTTAATAAATCGATAAATCAGTCATAACTTGCCCCAACGTCTTCAGTGTTACAGTTTTGTTTCCTAAGCATACTGGATTCGCCTAAAGAGACATTTCGTTTCCTCATGTCCCTGCCCACCCCAACACACCCCACCCCAAACACCTTGTGCAGCAAAAAGATTCTGGCGTGTGCGCGGGGTACCTACTTACCTAAGCTCTTGAATGGGAAGAACACAGAGAGAGGAAAGTTACTGCAGCTTATGACCCGGCTGTTGCCTCTTCCTCTGCTGCCTTGATGTGCCAGGCACGGCTGTCTGAAAAGGTGCCATAGACACGGGATTGTCAAATTACTGAAACAAGAACAAGGGCTTTCCGACAAGGGTTACAAGTTAAGCTAAAGACCTTGTAGGTTGAGTTGCCATTCCTGGAGCAACAAACTTTTTTATGTTTAAATATTTTCCTCAAATAGAGAAAAGTGCACATATTTGATTCATGTTCTATTTTCATTAATACTTCAAAAATTGCAAATTTGAATCTGCTGCTCTTCTTTTGATTGAACATTTTTTCAAGAAATAGCTGAAAAATAAATAGGATACAATAAGTAGAGGAGAGAATAAGTCCGCTAAATATTATAATGTTTCATAACATATATTACAAATAATGCAAGAAAAGTATATGCTTTTATAGCATTTGTGGATTTTGAATTGTTTGAATGTGTGTATTGTTTTGTTTTTAATTATCTTTATTCATTTTTCACATCTTGCCTTCCAGAAATTGTAATTTTCTAACATTTATTTTCTCACATACTAATTAGGTAATACAAGAAAGTTATATAATGCTACTACGAAAAACAGTGATTTTTCGGCAGAAAAAATAGTATTGTAGCCCACTGGTAAGAGGATATTTCTTGTTTGTCTAGTAAATTACTTCTTCTAGCACATTGTATAGTTAGAATCCACATTGTGTGGAACCTTGATACCGAAAAATTGGTTTACAGCAAAACATCCACCCACCAAGAACACTAGGGGCTAAAATCATTGGCAGAATTTTCACCAAAACTGATCTGTACTTAATTTTTTAAAGAGGTGCATGAAGTAAATTAGCTGTTATTGTGTCATCCAATCGGGAGTTTGAACATTATGACGGTTACATCACTGTAGTGACGTTTATGCTCCCGATTGGATGACAATGCCAATAGCTCATTTACATCATGCATCACGTTAAAAAAAGAGACAAGAATACACTCTTTGATCTGACTGATGTTGAGGTTCCTTGAATTTAAATGGATATTTTGGTTGTGACGGGGTGGGGTGGGGAGATACTTTACCTGAAGCCCTAACAACTTCAAAATTTTCTCAAAAATGGTTCCATATATTATGACATTAATGTTACTTTGATGTAACTTTTTATATTTCAAAAATTACACAATTGTCTCTGCAACTAGTATTGTAATACTAGTAATACATCTTTAATAATAAAAGAACCCTAATATTGAGTTCTAGAATTTCCAGCATAACTAGTGTGGGAACATGCGGTGTACATTTCAGGGATCATTGGCAGAATTTACTTACTTGGCTACCCAGGAGACGCTGCATCCAGGGCACTGGTCCCAACGTTTCGGTTGCCATTCTGCGACCTTCATCAGGGTGTAGTTAAGGCAAAAACTTCCTTCTTCTCTTTTTTCTCCTTCTTGTCCTTGTTTTCCTTCTCTCTCCTTTCTCCTTCTTCGTGTTCCTCCTTTCTTCTTCGTTTTCCTCCTTTCGCCTTTTCTTCCTTTTTTCTCCTTCTCTTCTTCTTCTTCTTCCTCCTTTCTCGTTCTCTTCTTCTTCCTCCTTTCTCGTTCTCTTCTTCTTCCTCCTTTCTCGTTCTCTTCTTCTTCTTCCTCTCTCGTTCTCTTTTTCTTCTTCCTCCTTTCTCATTCTCTTCTTCTTCTTCCTCCTTTCTCGTTCTCTTCTTCTTCTTCTTCTTCTTCTTCTTCTGCAGAGTTAATCTTCAGAACATGGAAATAATTGGGTGAGAAAACATACATACTCATCACTAAGCCATTGGCACAAAAAAATTGTAGAAATAAGTAGGCAAAATAGGCATTTAAAAACGAAAAATAGGAATTTAAATTTGCACTATACATTTTTCTTATCATTATTTATGTACCTGTTTAGCAAGTTTCTGAAGGTAACATAATAATGTTTGCTTTCATCATTATTCTGGTAAATGATTCTTGTATATATCCTTTCTATCATTGATAAGGAAATTTGGACAAAAAAATGTTAATTGCAGTGTCTTTTCATTAAATGCAAGGTGATACTTAAGTGCTCTGCATGTGATCTTTTTTCTCACCTTAAATTTAAACATAATTGAAAACAGTGTATTATTCTTTTCAATCACCATGTATCGTACAAATGTAAATAATAATGCTACAGCAGCATATACTTTCTTGCATTATTTCTTTAAAAATCAACATTTGCAATTTTCAAAAAATTCAGTGTTTAACGAAAATGAGACTTGCACTGTTCTTTTAACCGTCCCTTGTTCTATTTGGGAGAGGGGAAAAAAGAGAATTATTTTTTGTAATTTGAATTAATTTCAATCGATAATTATGCAAGAAAACACTTTTCTCAAAAAATTATACATCACCTTTTTTAGAACAGATTTCATTTAAAACATAAATCACCATATTCCATATTGAACTTTTGCAATTTTCAAAAATATATAGTTTGCAAAAAAAATTGGATCGGCACCAATTTTTATACCGCTCTTTGATACACACAAGGAGAACATTTTAAGAAAAAATTTGGAGCCATTTTAGAAGAAAGAAATATTCAAAAATTCAAAGTAAAAAATAACTCCAACACGACCAGTGATTTTGCACATATTTCATAGTATGAAATACTTGCTTTGTAATAGCAGTAAAACAGAACATAGATTTATTGATACGTTGTTTGATTTCTCTGTATGTTGCAAATTAAAAACAAAAAAACTTACCCTTTTAAAAATTTTTGGTTAAGAATTTTGATCAATAAATGCGAGAATAGGCAACGTGAAGTAGGCATTTATAGGCCTTATAAAATTCCCATATAATACTCCTAACGCCTCAAAATTAATAAGTAACACAAAATATTGTATTTTCCATTGAAGGAATAAAAATAGGTAAATAGCTAAAAATCTGCAGCTTGCTCATCACATCCAAAACAATAATTCAAGAACAAAATATCTTGTCCTGTCCAATAGGATATTGCGTTGATATCTAATTGTGTGCCACCCTGAACAATAATATATTACTTCAGTGACAATTTATCAATCAACTAACACCCAAAGTAGTAGTTTTTCTTCTTCTTTTTTTCTTTCAAAGTAAAGTGCTGTGCATACTTGTTGGGTCACAAAGAAAATTTACTTCTCAAGTTACTTTACCATGCTTAGTTAAGTCGTTAAGCGATGTTCAGTAGCGTGCTTGCTTCTTCAATGTTAAAGGTTATTGCTGAATGCATAGGTGTGGAATGAATTGTATTTGAATGTGTTTTCAGTTTTTTTCTGTGTTACAGAGAAGAAAATAAATTCAAAGTTTTGTTTTAACACTTGTCTGAACCCTTGAACATGGTATGCTGTCTGTAGATGGCAATTTCCTTTCTTTCTCTTCTAAACGCGGTATGCCATACCTGGACATTTTGGATTTTCCTTTCCATTCACGCTAAGCCATCAGGATGGAAGGGATCTTTACTTGTACTAGGTATTGTATGAAATTATTGTGACTGTCAGACATACTATAAACAAAACTACAGAAATTGCCTTAAGTTTAATACAGCCATTGGTAAATATGGGCCGCACTATGGATGGACAATTACTTCAACTCCCCATCATTAGCTATGATGTTTAAAAAATGGGAACAGATTGTGTAGGAACATTACGTTTGAACAGAAAAAAATTTCCTTAAATATTGCAGGAAAAGAAATTGTAGCTAGGCGAGTACATCACCTAACTCTCAGGCCCCATTTCCATGTTGAAATGGATGGCTAAAAAGGATTCTATGATAAGCATCTACCCCAAGGATGAATTCTAGTCATTACAAAAAGAAAAGAGGAAATTTTAAAACGTGTGTGTTCTTGAATACAATAAATATATGGATTAGGGGTAGATCTGAAAGATCAGTACTTGCAAATGTACCTTTTTAAAAGGAAGGAAAGCAAGAAATGGAATATGAAAATGTTCAGAAATTTATTAAATGTCACTGTGTTGAATAAATTTATTATTTAGAAAAGAATCATACTGAGACAAGAATCAAAATCTTTGAAATTTCGTATTTATCTGGTCAAGCAATTGATATCTGCTCATTCACATGACAAAAGAGCAGTACGCAAGTTTCGTTTGGTGAGTGATTTACATCACTTGTCAGGAAGACACTTTCTTGAAAGAATTCCACCTCAAGGTGACAAAATTAAACATCAGAAACGATGTGTGGTGTGTCACAAGAATGCGAGATGTGAGCCTACATTCTGTTGTCCAAATTGAAAATGAACTTTAGCCCGGATACTTGTTTTAAAAGCTATCATACTTTAGAAAATAATTAGGAGTATCTGTAAAGAAAATTAGTGAACCGTATTTTTAATTATGTTCTACTCAATAAACACTGATGTAAATGAATTAATGTGTTGTACATATACTTTAATTTTCCATCTCCTCAGAGTCATTATTATTTAATCTTTAGCATTGTTTTTCGTACTATTGAAGATGTGAAGCAATGCTTTCTCAGGAAAGAGCGTGTTTTCAGAGTTGGGGAGCACAATGCCTCCAGAGTTAAAATGCTCCTACCGAGTTAAAATGCTTGGTACCTGCCACCACTTAAAGCGGTCATCAAATGCTACCACTCTTACCCTTGGCACCATGTGGAAGGGTTAATAAGTGCAAAATTAAATATGTTCTTACATGAACTTGCACATATTTGCATCATTTGCTTCTCACTAGCATCCACAGCCAAGTTAAGAAAGTTTTACATTTCATGTTCCAGTCAGTAAGTGATTCATGCCAGATTAGAATGAACAATGGAGTGAGGCACTGACTTTGATGACATGATCAGCTCTTTTGTTTTTGTGATTTGCTTTATTTTATCTTCTGAATCTATCTTCTTGCATGGCTTTTGGATGTCCACTTAAGTCTTCTTCCATTAGTTCTACAAAGCTTTGTGCGTTTTGGCTTTCTCAATTAAGACATTTAATGTTTTCCTATCCTCTGCGGTCACTCTCCACTCTCTTTAGCCCAACACCCTTAAATTGTGGCACACATCATCCATCCACTGAGATCCATTCCATTCCGTTATCTTCATTGAAAGTCTGTTTACCTTCATTCTTTGAATATGAAGGTATCCATCCACTGAGATCCATTCCATTCCGTTATCTTCATTGAAAGTCTGTTTACCTTCATTCTTTGAATATGACCCAGCCATTTAATTTTTTTGTTTTAATAAATTTGATGATATCCTGTCCTTTTATTAAGATATCTATTTCATGGTTAGTTCTTATCCTAGTCATTATCTTATCCATACATCAGCAGTAACTTGTATTGGCCCATATATTGTACGTATTATATGCCTCTCAAATATTCTTAGATGTTTATATCTTCGTCATTTATTGTCCACTTTTCTGTTGCATATGTAACATTTAAGGAGTATTAAGGTCTTATATGTTCTCATTTTTATATCTCTTGTAACAAGAAATATAATTTTGAATTTAGAATTTTTAGATTGATATAATATACCTTTTACTGTTTTCCAGGTGGCAATGGCTATAATGTGAAACAGGACTTATAGTGTGAAATTTCTTTCAATTCTTACCTTGCTTTCAAGAGAGAGAATCTGATAGTTGCATGATGTAGATGTAGAGCATATTAAAAGTTACTAATATTTTCTTGTTGTCTGGTGAGATAAAGAGGAAACAATTTTTGAGCTTTTCCTGTTTTTGAAAATATTATCAAATTATCTGCTCTTTAAATGCTATTTTGTCAATTGTTTAATTATTGATGGAGCTCTGGAAAATTTGTAAAACAATCGTGGCCTTTCAAACTCAGTTCCGCCTCATTTGTTCGACCATCCAACGCCAGAGTTCAGCTCATTCTTTTGTATTCCTGCTTATTTTATGGCACTAACAGCCTCTATTTGGGTTTTTAACTGCACGAGGTCCTTGCCCAGGGTGTGCTGCCAGTTTTTTTAATTGTATTTCTAAGCTATTTTAAGGCACCAAAAAATTAATAGAAGTTAATGAAGTGTGTTAGCTCACTGCCTGGACCAGGCCCAGATCCATTCCAGCTTCTTTTCCTATCTTAAGAATCTACAGAAAAATATTCAAGGAAAGTTTGCCGTGTACTCCTCTGCATGCCAGATTGCTTAAAATTATATTATACTGATACAACATATTAATGAAAAATACCCAGAATTTTAATTGTTAATTTTAAGAAAATTTTAAAAAAGGTTTGTGGCTTGTATTTTTATAAATTTTACATTTTGGTATTATTTTAAAACCCAAAACTTCTCCTTTATGAATATGTTTAAAATATTGCTGAGCTACGTATGGGTAAGTAAGAATAACTTGATAAATGAAAGTCAGAAATGCTCAGTATACCATGGTATATAGAGATTGTTAAGGCTGGAAGTGAAACACATCTCTTTCAAAGGAAAACCACATACATTTGGTTCAAATTTGACAGTATTATTGTGTATATTACACTGAAATTACTATCTTAAGTTATATTACTTCTACTACTACTATTATTGTAATTATTATTATTATTATTATTATTATTATTATTATTATTATTATTATTATTATTATTATTATTATTATTATTATTGTTATTTCCTTTTTGTTTCTTTTTCTCTTTTTACAAAGAAGAAAGAAGTGAACTATTCTTTCTTTATCAATCAATTGGGTATAAATTGAATTGTTCTTTAATCATATTCTGATTCACTTCTTATTCTCTTAGGTTCTGCTAATGATGATGATGCTGGAGTCAAAGACAAAGATGAACGTCTTACTTCTCCTAAGAAAAAGGGCATGGGCAAGAAGGGAATTTCGCGAGATGACAAAGCTCGTGCTGTTGTATCTGCTATTGAAGAAATTAAACGAGAGGAAATGCTGATGAGAGGTGTTCTGGGATACAACTCGCAAATAGGTCCACAAATACTTGGAGATCAAACATATCCTCTCCCACTTATGTCAGCTTCAATTCTACCACCAGGTTAATATCAACTCATGATGTTTTATGAGAATATTTGTTTTTAAAGTGCTGAAAATTTTAATTTTTGTCGCCTTTTGTTTTAGTTAAGCCAAGAGATGAACTTGAAATGAGTAACATATTGTCAGAACAGCGAAAGGGTGCCATTGAGGAACTACTTGGTAGCTTACTCACTCATGATAGTGAAAAAAAATCCAAAGATGAAGAAAAGGAGAGGAAGAGAAGTGAAGAAAAGAAAAAGAGAGATTCAGAGAAAAGTAGCCATCACAGCAAGGAACATCACAGAAGTAGTAAGGAGAGACATAGTCGTAGTGGTCGTGAACGAGAAAAAGAAGAAAAGAAGCATCGTCCATCTGAATTGCCCAAAAATTGGCAGCAGTTTAGAGACAGAGGGTTTAAGTTTGAAGAAATTCGTCGCCTCAAATTGAAACTTGAAAAAGACAAGTTGGCAAGTAATAATCGAGGCAGAACAAGAAAATCAAGAGACAGAGAACATAGGAGCAGGTATGCTTGGCCCAAATTTCATTCTATTTTAGGTGCAAATCATTTATACATCCTATTATTTTACCTAGAGATTTCTTGTAATGAAAGTAAGTTCCTTATATTATATTTATAATAATCAAGAACCTCATGAAATGTGTAACTTCTGTGTTTTAAAGAAATTAACACTTTAATTCATTACCTTAGGATCAGACTTGCATAACTACAATTTTTGTTCACAACCATTACCAGAATCAGTAATTATTTCTGCATCTTAGAAACAAACAAAGGTCTCTAGGTATGTTAATATAGAAGTCAGGGTTTTACATATTTACAAAAGTATATATCTTATGACTGTGAGAGGAACGTAATGGGTGTCATACTTGTCTCCCTCCAAACATTTTGTGTGTGTAGTTATGTCAGTTATGTAGTTATGTAGCGAATTGCATTTAATATGTAAATATTGTAAAAAACAATTATTTACTTAAACTTGAATACCTGATCTTAAAGTGTAATATTTCAATTTTTATTTCTTTTGCCAGGTCTCGTGAAAAACGACATAAATCACCAACTCAGTCTGAAGACAAAGATAGAACACCTGAATCTGATCATGATATAATGTTAAAACCTTTTGAATCAACATCACGAGTTATATACCCTTTTTTGGCAGTTGGTGTACGTCAGATGCAGAAAGAATATCCCCGAAGTCTGATACACTTCACTAAATTTCGTCCATCAATACCCTATTGTGAAAATCCTGCAAGTTCTAAAGCCTATTACAGGACACGCAAAGAAATATTGTGTGAAGCATCGCAAAGAGTTGTAGATTTAATGCATTGTGTAATAAATGGTGATTTATGTAAAATTAATTCAAAGACTGAAAAAAATTACAAAGCTAAACAAACCACTGATGCAAATTTGTCAAATAGTCTGGCAGCTTTACAAGTTTCTTATGATGAAACAGAAATAGATGAAAATATGTCTTCTTCTGATGACACTAGTGGTACCAGAAGAGAAAGACCTTGGTTTCTACCTGAAAAGTTAGTGGTGTGGCCAGATGGTGAAGAAGCATGCCCCAGTACAGGAAGTGATGTGGAAATGAATGTTAAACGGGAGAGAAGTGACGAGACTGATGTAGACAGTTACTCAAAGAAGAAAGATAGTTCTGTAGAAAGTTCTGAAGTTAGAGAAAATGAATTGCCTAATTACCTAAATAGTGAGAGAGAAAGAGATGTAAAATCATCTGAGCCCGAAACAAAAGGTTCTCTTAGAAGTGGGGAAAGGACAACTGTTAGATCAAAGTGGGATAGTGATTATGAGGATGACAGAGTGCAAGATGATATTATCACACAGAATTCTCAGAGTCCAGAGACTGTCAATGATAATGCAGAAAAGTGGGAAGAAAAAGACCAAGAAAATAATTTTGCAGAGATAAGTGTAAAAGATGAGATATCAGTTGAAAATCAAGATAAATCAGGTAGTGAGAGTGATAATTCTAGTGACAGTAGCAGTGAAAGTTCAAGTGCTAATGAAAGCAACTCTGAAGATTCTACCACTGTTGCAAAAGACAGCCTTGTTTTGAAGGACAAAGAAACAGAGAACCCGCAGAATCCTAAAACTGGTAAGGAAATTGATGAAGAAAATACACCCAAATCTGTGAAATGTGCTTATGCAACCGGGCTTCCTCAGGAATCTTCAACAAATAATGCCCATCCAGAAAATAGTGGTGATGGGAACACTAACCTGAAATTAGCGTCCGAATATGAGGAATTCATGAAAGCTGTTAGCTTTGAGTCTTCAGCAGTGGAAGATGGTGATACGGAAATTCCTTCTTCAGAGGTTGTAGTCAAAGGTGCATTGAAACGTGTAGGAACACCAGACACTCCTGCTCAAGAGCGACGTGATAGAAGAAATTCTGCTGATAGTGAAGCAAGTCATGACAAGCTGGATATAGAACCTGCTAGGGTTGAAGAGACTCAGCACCTGAAGAAGTTGTCTGAAACAAAATTGCACAACAAACCAAAGTTGATGACTTCATCTGCTTCTGAAGATGAACTTATGCCCCCTGAAAAAGAGGAAAAGCAAGAATCTAAAGTTAGAGCACTTGATAATGTGGAGCAAAATAATACACATCCTAAAAAAGACCGGAAACAGAGATCATCTTCTAGTGATAGTTCTAGTAGTTCAGAATCCAGTGCTGAATCAGAAGAAGTGAAAGAAAAACGTAAAAGCAAATCGAAAAAGACTTTGAAGAAAAAGCGTAAAAAAGTTGTTCACAACAAGAAGAAGCAGAGAAAGACCAGTAAGAAGAAACGTGCTAATAGCAGCAGTAGTTCAGAAAGCGACAGTTCTTCTAACGCTGATAGTTCCAGTTCCAGTTCAGATGATCATAGAAAGAAACCAAAACATAAAGAGAGAAGCAGGAGAAGAGCCAAAAGTAGTAGTTCAGAAGGAAGTGACAGTAGTTCTGAGAATGTGTCCTCTGATGATCGCAGTGCTCGGAAAAAAAAGAAGAAGAAGAAAGCCAAAAGAATCCCAAAAAAGAAACCTAGTAAGAAAAGAAAGCGAAGTCGTAAAGAATCAGAGTCGAGTGACTCAGAAGATAATGTGCGTAGTAGGCGTTCCAAATCTACACGTCATAAAACATCAAAGAAGGATATTTCTAAAGAAAACAATATTGAACAAAACAGTTCTGATGAAAAAGCAACTGTGCATGAAGATTTAAACAGTACTAGTCATCGTAAAGATTCTGATGTGCGTTCAGACCACAGCAAAAAGGCATCTGGAAAAAATAAAGGTTCAAATGAAACTGAGGCAAGTCATAAAAAGAGTTCTAAGAAATATAGTAAAGATAGTTCATCTGTAGATGAAAATTACAATGAAGAAAGAGAAAAAAAGAGTGGGTCGAAAAAGAAATCAAGCAGTTCTTATAAGAAGAGTAGCCATCACCATGCATCAGAGTCGAGTGATGATGAATCAGAGAGAAAGAGTATTAAAAAACGCAGACGGGAAAGACGGTCATGCACAACATCTCCTGTAGTCAGTTCAAACAAAAAAAGGCGTCGTTCTCCGTCCACCTCTCCAGAGCACTCGCCTACTCCCCAGAGACGAAATTCTACTGAAGGGAAAACTGTTTCTCAACGTGAACGTTCAAAGGAACAAAGCAGTAGCAGCCGTAAACTTAAGCATAGTAGTGGGAGTAAAAAGGGCCACAAGCAAAAGGATTTGGAGGGGTCTGAACACAGTGATGATTTTTCAGAAGAATGTTCCTTTAAAAGAAATGAAGATTTGAGGTTTAGAAATTCTAATGTACTAGAAAGAAATGATTGGGAAGATAATTCTTCGAATGACAGTTGTGATAACCGTAATAGCAGGGAAGAAAATAAAAGTGATGATGCAAAAGATACAAATCACAGAACATCTCCAAGGAAAGCAGGGTTTGAAGACAACTATCCAGTGCAACTGTTAAGAAGTGAAGACATTAAAAAGGAAGTATTTAGTGAAGAAGATGAAGACAATTTCACGGGAAAAGATTCTATGGAAGGAAATATTGATAAGAATACGCAGAGGTTTGTAAGTGATGATGAAACTGAAGATGATCATGGTTACCAGAAACAATCTCGTTCATCCATTTCAGGAAAGTCTGATTCTAGTTGTTTAAAATCATTTGGTGACAAATATTCTTTTGTGAAAGTAAAAGTTGAACCGGAAGATGTCACCAGTGATACTGAGAAGAACTTACATAATCCCAAAGTTCCATTGTTGTACAGTCCAGATCCACCTGAAGATGAAACTCCTAAATCACATCTTTCAAATTCTCAGTCAAGAGAAATATGTAGTACAGATTCAAGTCAGTTTTCCCACATGCCTGACAAAATCATAGATAGATTTGGGAGTGACTTATCTCGGGAAAGTTTTAAGGATTCTCAAGATGCAAATTTTAGTGGAAAATTATTTCAGAAGCAAAACTATAACCTATCAGAGGAAAGTTTTCGCCCTGGCAGTAGAAATCCTGAAACTCCTCGTGTTGTATCAAATAGAGGTACTAACTTCACCTTAGATAACATTCCTCTTACTCCAATTTTAGCCAACAGAGATGATACTGTTTCTGTAACTCAGCTGGAAGATATCTCCATGAGTACCCAAAATAAACAAATTAATAAATCTATTTCTGAAAAACTTCCAAATTTGCCAGTTCCAGAACTCAATAGTTCATCTTCAAAATCCGTAAAAACACCTAATCAAAGGCAAGCAATTTCCTTCAAACTCTTATCTCCTTCGGGCCGTTTACAATCATCTCAGTCTCTTGTAGATTCTTCTGACAATGTTGACGATGACAATAGTAACATGTCTGCAAAGCAACATGTTACACAAGAATTAAAAAATGAAAAAACTAATCTTGATAAAAGAATTGAATCTGATTCTGAGAAAAGAAGTGGAGCATCTGTTTTTGAAAGCTCTAGAGATCAATGGTTTACCAATCTGCAAACTGTAGAACAAACTCCAGCCAGTAGTATTACGACTGAGACAACGATTTCAGAAGTTACCTCTTCATCAAAGATTCCAGTTTTAACTGAAGCAGGTTCTTCCAATTCTGATTCACATCCCAAAGAACGTCAACGAAAACGTCCATCTCGATGGGGCATGACTACTGTTCCTCCTAAAAAGAAAGTAATTGAAGAATTATATGAATCTCTTCCTTTGGCAAGAAATGAGTCTGATGCTCTTTCGGAATCAGTCAGTGAAAAGATATTCTATGATCAGTATATTCCAAGTAACATAGAAAAAAAAGAAAATTTACCTACTAAAAATGTTCAAGGAATTTGTTTTATGGATTCTGCAGTGAAAAAGTCTTCTGATGTGTTAAATGAAATCTCGGAGAAGAAGGAACTGATTAACAGAAGTAAAAGTAGAAATTTCAGTGAATGGGAAATACCTGAAGGTGTAGAAGAAGGTTGGGAAGCATCAAGAGAAAAAGATGCATCTCTCAAAAATAGGTATATTCATGACCAATGGCATGACAGACCTGCAAGACGTGAAAAATTTACTTCAGAAAATGTTGAAAAGGATAATTCTGAAGGATGTGGTCCTTTGATAGACTGGGAAAATGATTTAGAGCAACCAAAAGGTATAAATGTTCTTCCAACTACTGAGGCTGTGAATTTATTTCATTATTCTCATGAACCTGAAATGCCTAAAAACAGCAGTCAAGTTCGATCTCACCTGGAAAAAGAAAATATTTGTCAAGATGAGTCAGAGAGTGAATGGGAATCAAGGGAAGTGACATACCATTCCAAATCATCTGCATTTAGAATGTGTGATGTGAAACCTGATGCCAAAGAAAAGATCGTTACAGAGAGACAAGAATCTGTTGAAAAATCCTCTCAAAGGCATATTGATTTTGTAGATGATAAATCCTGGGATGAGAGAAAATGGCAAAATCAAGATACGAATGCATCGAAACGGGATGACAAAAGGCACAGAGATGATGAACTGCATGATGTAAGGAGAGCTGAACATGATATCCGGAAGGATATGCGAGATACAAGAACACTTAATGAAGGTAGTGGGGGTGTTTATAAAGATATGAGAGGTATAGATGAGAGTGATGCAGTTGCTAATAATAAAGAGAAAGAGAGAACTGAAGAATCTCAAACTTCACATGATGACTACCAATTCAGAAAAAAATTTACAGAAGACGGAAGCGAAGAAAGTGATCCAAATAAACTACTTGTTCATACTCCAAGTCTGATCAATCACGGTGAAGACAGGAAAGTCAATGTCTTAATAAGTGGTGAACATACCAAAGGGGATAAATCTGATGACCAATACAGAAAAGATGAAAAGGAGAAAGTCTCCAGAGAAAGAAGGGTTGTTGAAGGTCAAGATGCGGAGGACGTTCATGATAAAAATAAGAAAGAATATACTGAAAGAATTAAAAGGGAAATTGAGGATAGAGAGCAGAGAGATGAAGACAGGATTAGAAAACCCTGTGGAGAAAGAGAGAGAGTGGATGAAGATCAACGTCGAGAAGATCGAAGCCGTAAGGATTATTGTGATGGGGAGAGAATTGGATTTAGAGATAAAGAAAGAAGAGAAAATGATATCCGTGATTCTCGGCATGACGAAGAGCCTGTTAGAAAAGATTTTGCAGAAAGGGAAAGAAGTTCTGCGAGAGAACGGGAAAGGCGTGATTCGCGTGATAGACGGGAAGAAAGAAGAAGGGAGAGAGAGCGAGATAGAAGAAGTGATCGGCGAGACCGAGGGAGGTGGGAACGTGAAAAGAGAGACCGACACAGGGAAGACCGTGAGAGTAATCAGAGAAATAGAAGTCCTACAGATTATCATCATGATCGTGATCGTCGAGAGAGTCATCGAGAAGGCAGAGAACATAGTCACAGCCCTCCTCCAGATTATTGGCAAGGGGAGTGGGAGAGAGAGCCAAAGGAAAGAGACTGTGATTGCACTGGAAATTACTATCTTCGGGATATCCCTCTGCCTGTCAATAGTACATTGGGTGGTGCCAGTACGTGGCCCAGTGGAGCTGCAGGTGAAGCTGATATGGAGCTTAGCCGCTCTCCTGCTTCATCCCCACTTGTTGGATTTAAGCGAAGTTTAGCTGATTCAACGATAAGTGATTCAGAGTTGGTGTCAAGCAAACAGGAAGACATGGCTCATCGATCTCAAGAAATGTCACCTTCATCAACTGCCTATCCCCCTGGCCTTGCTCCTAGTAAATCATATGAAAGGAAACCACCATATTTGAAACAGCAAGTGGTTGCCTCTTCACCATCTGATCGTCCTCCTACCCCAACTGACTCACCAGCATTTTCCCCTAAGAGATTGTCTCTTGATGACCGAATAGAAATGGAGCTGGGAGTGAAGAACACTCCACCTCCTTTGTCAGCTGCTCAGTACCAAGTGTATCAACACCAGCAACCTCCACCTTGTCCGCAACCACAACAAGCACCCCATCAGCAGGTACCTACAAAACAACCACCACAACAGCAGCAACAACAGCAACAGTCAGCATTTCCTTATGCTCAGTACTATGCACATGTTCCTCCACCCCCTTATGGCCAACCTGTAGAAGAGTATGCACCTCCTCAACATATGTATCCACCTCCACCTGTAAAACCAGGCCTGGTGCAGATGCCTCCTCCATCTCTGGATGCACCTCCTCAAAAAAGAAGACCTCCTCTGTTGCCCACACCAAACATTCGACCGCTGACTAACTGGGATTCTCCTGAAGCCTTCATTGGTGTGCAGCCATCTCAAAGCTCCAGAGTTGTTCAGGTACTGAATTCAGCATAGTGTTTGTTGTATTTTGAACTAGTTTTAAGAATAGTTATGCAGTCTTTCATTGAATTCAAGAACCACTTATTTTATTTAGGAAATGCTTTTACTCCTCCATTCACAAATTACTATGTATTATTACCCAAAATTTGCTTTGCATTACATGCTTCTGTTGTTAAATTTGTATTCCTATAATTTATTCGAATCTGAATGCAGTAGCAAGTTTTCCTCAAGAATATAAGTATGGTTAAAAATTGTAAATTGATATACAATTCTTTATTGTAATACTCAACACAGCAGTATTGTAGTTTTACTGTGTACTGTGGGTATTGAAACATTTATTCGCAACTAGCAAATTCCGAAATTCAAATTAACCATCGAAGTCTTTTTTCAGACATCAAATTCAATTTTTTATTTTTAAATTCATTGTGCCACTTGTATATTTCCTGTGTATTCAGCAGGAGCTCTTCTGCTTTGTAAGTTTGAAAAAATAGGTGAAATTAAAATAATTTAACCCTTATTTTCCGTGAAGGTCTTGCTCTTCCAGTCTGTCTACATGTTCTTTTGAGAAATAACTTTGATGATGGTCTCGTTCTTCTGAAGATTTAGTGCCAAGTATTTGCATCCACCATATAGCATTCTTCAACAATAAGCTACTTGGGGCTTGAAAGTACATTCACATTTTCTTTCTTTGCAACATGCAAAGATTGAAGGCATTAAGCAACCCTCTGCCTCCCTGGTTTCTGGGCAGACAAAACCTTTGAAAATCACACTTTGGATGAAGTTCTCGGAAGGTTGTAAGAGTGGCTTGATAAAGAATATTTAATTCTCGAAGGTCTGTATCTGAATATTTCAGAATACTGAAGAAATGTCATTACTGGGACAGCATAAGTGTTTACGGCAGGGGTGTCCAACTTGGAAGGTCATGAGGGCCACAACTAAAACCTTTCATTGGGTTGCGGTTCATATTTCCATTATTCAGGCCATCTACACCTGACTTCCCCATATTGTTGATCTCGGCAGTTTGTCCTGCTGCGGGAAAGGCAGGAGAACATGGGCGGGGAAGTGGAATCATGCATGATATCTGACCATACCATGAATAATGCAATGAAACACATTGGGATGATTTTGAATTTCTGGCTTTATTTGAAAAAATTCTCAAATCTTAATGAATCCTATTTTTACATTAAGGGAGATGTTGACCTTGCCGGCATGCGTGAGCTAGGCGCAATTTTCTCCCTCGACAGGGATTTTCCCTTTTGACAAATACCCTTATGCAGGCCACAATAAATGGCACCGCTGGCTGCGTTGGACAACCCTGGTTTACAGCATTTATTAAGTTTTCTGAATGTAATTTTGTGTTCAGCAGCTTGGTTCTTGAATTCTTGATAATTCTTTCCTTGAACGCATTGCATTTACTTATCTATTTTGTTGGATGCCAAGGTATTTGTAAGTGTCATGGTACAGAATCTGCGGAAAATCACAATTATCATCAGGTACTTCAACTCGCATTTCTTCAGATGTATCTTATGATGTGAACATTTATCCAATCAAGAAAACATACCAATGTCTTTGCTTAATACCTGTAATGAAGCACTTTCAGATTTTGTTGTTGAATCCTCAATTGTTATTGAAAAGGTAAAGGTATAGAAAAACACTGCACCATCCGATTCGTTTCATGGTTTTATTTGAACTCAAAATCAAACTGGACAAGTTGTGTTGTGTAGGTACAAGATTAAATAATTGTTATGATAAAGTGGAGAGTCGGGGCTCAGTTCCAAGAGATGGCATTACTGTGTACTAATGAATATGAAGAGATGATGTTAATGTGTGTTTACATGTTTTTGTTATGATAGTTTTTCTTCTTAATATGGTGACGATCCCCAAAAAGGAAATGGCTGATTTGGGAGATAGATCACTCAGTTAGGGTCTGCACCTAGACCTTCTTTGATTAGAATCAATGACAGAGGTTTTACAGTTAGAGAGAACCAAAGAGGATGTAAAAAACTTGAAATATTCTGCGATTGATGTTGACGTTAAATGAAAATTCTGCAAGTAAACATCCATTTGCCAGTTTTGCATTAAGGCACATAGTAGATTTAAAATCTTAGTATTTATTTTGTAGTCTTCCAGAATGTGTATCAGCCAGTCATGGGGTACAGAATCAAATGCTTTTCTACCAACAATGTAGCACATGCTTATGTTTCAACTTTTTACCTCAGTCTGTTTTGTAATTATGCTATCAACTGGACTTGCCTCCACAGGTATCTAAAATGCACACTTTCTGTTCCATGCTGATGATATTGTTGTGATCAAAACGCCTCTATATTTTTTCATGTAAAAGTGATTTTAGTAACTTGATCTGATTTGTCATCATTTTTGGGTAGAGAATAACACTTTGCATTAGGAATTTGGGGAATTGATTAGACTACTACTCTCAAATACTTTGATATCTATTGGTGTAGGGAAGCAAAATGCTTCAATCAAAAGTTCTGAATTTTATCAGGTTGTGCTGATTTCCAATTTAGACATTTCTTGAGACTCTCCTCAATATCTTCTGTGATAATGTGTGCTTCAGACATTTCAAATGGTTGAGCATCTTTTCTTTAAGTTGAGAGATTGAAGATGTGGTGTACTTGTAGCTGGAAGGGTTATTCCAGATTTCCTGCCAGTAGGTTTGAATTTAGTTATCAACATTCTCTTGGTTATCAACATTTTGTGTTCCAAGTTTTGATAAAATGCTTTGTGATTTTTTTCATAAAACATATTCTGTTGTTTGTACTTTGGGCGTTCATTGTACCACCGAAGTCTATCTACCATAGTTTTGAACTTTTGTTTGAAGTCATCTTGATAAAAAAAAATAGTTTTTGTCTTCATTCTGTATTGTCTATACTTGTTTGCTTCTTGTGTAGAATTTGATTAATTTTTATTGCTGTTCTGCTGTTTTTGCTTGAAAGAAATTCATTATTTATGTTAATCTCCATTCTTAACTCAATAATAGGTTTCTCAATGCGAAGTTGCCAAGTAGGTTTTTCTTTCTCTTGCTCTCTCTCTCATGGTGAATGAATTTTTCTTTAAGTTCAGTTGCCGCAACTGCTGCTGCATGCAAGGCAGTATGACCATCTGTACAACATGTTTGGTTTAGATCAAATTAAGGATTTTAGGATCCTACCAGAGGGATCTGTGACTCAAAACAAAAATAAATAGCCTACAAACTTTTCAGATACTTCCTTATTGGTATTCAAATCATTTACTGTTTCTATTCTGGCCACGATACTTGTATCAGCTTGATAATTTTCTGTAGCTGTCTGAAGTACATTTCCCACATCTCTACATATTTTATTGATTTCGATCTGCGTAAGATATTTTTGTCTTATAAATACATTTTTATGATCGGCCAGGTGCTTTTCAGTAAATTTGAATTCTAGATAGGCTTTAGAAATTGAGTAAAGCTTGTGACTCCAACTCAGAAAGGGATTGTCTCTACGTTTGTTTTTGAGCAGATACTTTAGGAATAACTCTTTTATTAATTCTTCTTGGTACACAGTCCAGTTAAAGTTGAAGTATTCTCCTCACTAGTGTTATGATGGGCATTGCCATTTTGATCGCTTGGGTTGCCATCATTGGGCTGGGGTCCTGCATTTATTTCCTGGCACATCGGAAGCTTCATTTTGTACAAACTTCTCTGTATCACACTGGTAATGCATTTTATAGCTCTCTGCCAGCAACAGGAGGGTTAGGATCAGATTAGCTTGAGAAAGGTAATGGATGACAACAAGCAACTTGATCTACCCACCAAGACCCAGCGAAAGGATACAGGTGCAAAGGAAATGAGCTGCTATATAAGTAACAGCTGTTCCAATTAGTCACCTCATATGGCAAGGGTGTTTCCATGATGCTATCCTGCTAAAATCTTCAACACTACACAGGATTTGTTGTTGTTATTATTATTATTATTATTGTTATTATTATTATTATTATTATTATTATTATTATTATTATTATTATTATTATTGCCATTATTGGCCATTACTGACCACGCTACACGATTAATGTTTGTAATGTTTCCTGGATCAGCTTTTCAGCTGTATCCCTCAGTACAACAAAGTTGTTACGCCTTGAAGAGTGAATTATGATATGATAGGATGATGATGAAGGGTTAAGGGACAATCACAAATAGGACCAAGTCTATGCAGGACTCAAACTTGCAGCCTCCTTGGCTCAGAGGATGGGTACCACAACCGTCTGCACCATGGGGGCCGACTTTTATTGTTGTTGTTGTTGTTGTTATTTACCAACTTTATTGCATTATCTTTCAAGTATGATATTTTAGGTAAGTGTATTCTTTGAAGTACAGAATACATTTGTCAAATTGTCAAATTTGTTTGTCCAGTTAATACACAAGATCTAAAGAAGGGTTAGTACAATATGAGATCAAAGTAACTTGGGAGATGGTGAGAAACAGAATTGGAAAGTCATTCAAATTACAAGTAGGCCTGAATCAATTTGATATTGAAACAATTGATGGAGGGTTAATAATATTCATTCAGAAATCAAAATATCAGATTCCCAAGGCTTCTTAGAGCAACACTTTCCTCTATTCTTTCCTCCAGTTTATCAACAATATGCTTCATGTTTTTGCATTCTGATTGCAAATGTACCCAAGTATCTACTGTCACTAGTGTTTTTACTACCAATTTTGATTTTAGAGTTCCTTCTCTACTATTATCTAGGGTTTGCTGTACCCACTCAGAAAAGACTCCTCACATGTTACAATTAATAAAGCAAGATAATGTTTCAGGCACTTCAAATTTATCTAGCACTGTTTTTTTCTTCAAGAAAAAGTGTAATGTATAACATGTTCCTCAATGTCTCCTCACTAAGGTGAACAATGTGTGGTTTGCTTCCAGGTGGGCAATGTGCTGCAGGTAGTTCCAGTCGAAGTTCCTCCTCCAGCTGTGCCAGGGCCACAGAGTTCCTCACAGTCAATGGTTTTGCAAACAGGCAATGTTTTGCAGGTATTAATCTGAAAGAGATATTACTTTCTTTTAAGCTCTTTTCTTATTCCATTTAGTTCTACAAATAAAGAACTTTGGGTGTCCTTGTTGAACAAAAAGATGTAATATTCATTTCGAACCTAACACCAAGTTATATAATAGATGCTTTTCGAATTAGTGGACATAGATTTTGTGAATTTTGATCATTTGATGTAAATAGCTGTGATGTGTGATATTGTTTTAATTCCAAGAGTTTTTTTAACTCTTTGAAAAGTACACGAAGAAGTATTTGGATTTATTTGAATTGCAAAAAAACATTAGTTCCCATGCTGAATCTTTAATAATGATAGTCCTGAGACAAATTTATTGAGAAAAATAAAATAATTATCACTGACCTCAACCTACGAAGGTCCTTCAATATTTTAGTGATAATTTTTAACTGATTTGTCAAAACCATTTTGAAATGTAAACTCTTTGGCTACCAAAAACAATTATTTTAATGTATAATGCATTTTATTTCTATCAGTAACAAGTATTGTAATTCAGCTTCAAGGTCAATGACTCCGTTTCAAACAGGTTTTCATCCAGTTTCCCTTGATCCTTTGAGCAAATGATGAGATCGGCACTTGCTTTGCTCAAGTCTTCTTGAGCTCTCATGTGCTAGGTCCAAGAGGAGTGGAGGGTTAATTATTTCCCAGCCTTATATTCAAATCAAAACTAAAAATCATTTGTCCGTGCAAGCGTGTTTCGTGAGAGTGAATGTTTGTCAAATATTAAAAAGTTCCTTTCTGCCTTTATTCAAAATGAGGTGTAGTAAATGAAACAGTAGGGATATACATCCTATTTGACTTGTCATACATGATTAAAATTGTCTAAGAAACTCAATATAATAATAATAATAATAATAATAATAATAATAATAATAATTATTATTATTATTATTATTATTATTATTATTATTATAGTTTATTTGACAATATTACTCATAATCAACCAATTTAGGAAAATCCAATTTTAATGTCTTAGTTGATAAGTGAATGGTGGGCAGGACTGTTTTATTCTGCTCCTTGTACAACTATTGAATTTAAAACTAGTATAAATCTATTTGCTAGTTGTTATAAATGACAATTATCTTAGTTTATGTTCACTTGAATATACTTTTTCAAAATTTCTATTATTAACCATTGCTTTAATGTCTTACAGGTTATTCCAAGTGATGCACTGCCAAATACTGTACCTCCAGTGTCTTGTAGTGAACCTCCTCCTGTGAGCAATTCAAGTAGTCAAGTTGTACAGGTTGGCAATGTTCTGCAGGTGATTCCAGGAACAAGTGATACTTCTACAAGACAAGTCACAATGCCCATTGCGACACCTCCAAAATCAAACTTTCCTCCTACATCAACTCATTTGGCTGCTCAAGGTCTCAGTCCTCACATGCCTCCTCTTCACCTCCCACCCATGCATGGCCCTCCTTCAGGGCCTGCACCAGCTCTCCTGCCAACCATTCCCTCACACCCACCGCCCACTCACTGCCCTCCACCACACACACCACCCATGCGCGGACCACCAATTCATACACCACCCATTCAAGTTCCTTCTGTACATGGCTTGTTGGGACATGCACCTTCACCATCTCAAGGTGTGCCTCTTTTGACATCACCAAGTTTGGAAATGTCTCCATCTCCAGCTATTACTAGTCCTCTGGTGTCAGTCCATGGCCCTGTACCTCCTCCTGTATCTGGAGTACAAGTGACCACATCAGTCGCCACGTCTCCCATTCCATCCATTCCCGCTTCTGGTGCTCCTGTGATTTCAAGTGCATCCTCTGCCATTTCAGCAATGCCTACTAACGTTGTTCCTACCCCAGTGGCTGCTCCTATTTCCTATTCGCCTCCTGCTTCTCCCTTCCTTGTTCCTCCAGTGGTTCATGCACCAATGGTATCTGTTGCATTGACAGAAGGGACTCCAGCAGTAGGTTCACAAGGTAAATTTAAGATGTGTTGTTAAGTACTTCAAGTGTAAATAGACAGGATGCAGAGCAGCAGGGACACCAAATGGCAGCTTGCCACTGCCACTTTCTCTGTGTTTATGCCTATAGCTTGAAGCATAGGTCCTAAATTGTTTTGATTTTGTTGCTTCACATCACATCCTGTCTGTTTGTGCCCTTAGTAACTCAGTATCCATTAAGTTTTTCTTGCTTTTTAACACATTGCAGTGCTTTGAGTTTAAAATACTTCTGCATATCTGAATGCCTTTTTACACACAGTACAAGTTTGCATACTCTTAGTAATCATGGAAGTTTGAATTATGATAACTATAACAATCTGATATTGTCCTCCTAATGTATCATTTTTTGTTTTGTAAAATAATTTATTCTTGTCTTTGTTTTAAGAGAAAAGAGTTATTAGATTTTATATGACTTTTGATAATTGCAAATGTACTGTTCATTACCAGTACTCTACACATACTGACATTTTGGGGGGATAAGTAGTAGAAAAGTTCTACGAAATGCATTATTCTTTTCTACATTTTTGCAGATTGCCCTATTCCGTTCTTATCATCCGTGGAGATGGCACAAGCGTCTCAAATGGAAGAAGCAGAACGCCGAAGAGCAGACAGAGCACGGAGACGGGCTGAAAAAGAGAAGAGGCGTAAAGAGAAAGAGAAACGCCATCAAAACAAGATCAAGCAGGCAACAGAAATGATAATTAAGGTAGAAAATTAATTATCTGTGTATATACATTACTTTTTCTGTGGTTATTCTCTTCTTTTTTGTTATTCATTTATCCACTGCCATTACCATTTCATCTTAGATTACTACTTTATAAAAACAATGCTTTAACATACTAAAAATCCCATTCCATTCCTTTCCTGTTTTAGAACTTTGCCCCCATACTGCATCAGGAAATTAAGTGATGATTAAATTTTAGTCAATACTAGGAAAATGTGGTAGGAAATGTGCTTAAAAGGATGTGTAAAGTTGACTAATTCTTAAATTTCATTTAAATAAATGCAAAAAACAGTTTTCAGAATGTTAATAGTTAGCACTTACAAATAATATTGTTAACTTATAATTCTATTATATTGGGAAATTACAATGAACCACAAGATAGAGGTAACAATATATTAGAGAGAATATATTAATAGAAGAGAATTAGATTAATAGAGAGAATATATTATATATTAATAGAGAAGTCACGCTAAGAAAAATGAAAATATAAACAAATGAAATGAAGGCTTCTTTGATTTGAAATTATTGTTATTTAGGCTTTCAAGATAGTGGTGCCTTCAAGGCGGTATTGCTTTCTTCATAGCTAGCTATTCTGTTGATGATTTATGTCCCCTCCCCCTCCCTCATAGTAACGGGTGCTGAGTGAGACTATCCCTGTGACACATCTTGCTATTATTTGAAAGGGCAAACTTCATTTCTGTGGTTAGAGAATGAGCACTCCTGTCACTGTAAGGCAGTCATGCATGGTTTTCAATACAAATTTAATACAACTTACTTTCATTCTTGACAGAAAACAGAATAAGAAATCACTCCAAAGAACTCATGTTTTATAGTTGAATAATTTCATGAAGGGTTTCAAAATGGAAGATAAGTTCATTTCCACAAATGTTTAAACCCTTTTTTGTTTTTTGCCCTGTGTTTTAGAAAGCCTTTGAACAGGACGGAGAAATGTTGAGTACTGCTTCAGATATAGATCTTGAAGAAATGAGACTTATTGAGGTAATCACAAGTTAATTTCTTAGATTTTATTGTTGTTAGCATGTTATTAAGATAAGTAGTTGCACATAATCATTGTGATAGTTATACCTTTAATACATTGACTGCCATGTGACCATTGGCAGCAATGCCACAGACTTTTGCAGCATGGCATTTGGCCACCATCAGCCTTGTGCTCTGTTTGGCTTCAGAAGGATGTATCTTTCAGTGGCATCTCGGAAACACAAACTTAGCTAATATCTGGGTTATGGATGAATTGTGTAACAAAATATCTCTTGGCTGCTAAATTAGATTGCGATTTCATGGGATAGAATTAGTTGATTCTTGGATATAGTAATTGCTTCCTTCTGACATTTTCCTGTTAGTTTGATACTTGATAATTGTATGATATTGAATTGAATTTGAATTAGTTCTGTTCGGACCATGCCACAGAATTGTAAACTCTTGATGAGGACCTGATCATGTTTTTTAAAATAATTGTTACTTTTTTAATTTGACACATAGTAAATAAAGTCACTTGAATTTTGAAGGAGTTTTTACCAATATTATTCCAACTAAACTTGTCAGTGTATGCCTGCCAGTAACTCAGTGGAATCATGAACAAATAATCTACATATATTATAAGTAGCTGAAAGCGAGTTCTCCAATTTCTCACAGTCAAATGTCTGAAAATTGGCAAAGTCACTCTCTGACCATTACAAAGGAGAAAGTCAAGAAAAATAGAAAAGTGTAAAAGAGGTGCCAGAAGTGCTATCTAAAGATTGTTAAAACCCATGGAAATGGAAGGTAAGAAGCTTTTTTATTGATTTATTGATTGATAGATTGATGTTTCTGGGTTCATCAATTGCTATAGTCATTATATCTGTCAGAATAGTTAATGTTTTATAATGGAAGATGGCAGCGATCCTTACCCATTGCAATGTGTTGAGATCCACCACCAACATACATGTCATCTTGTGGAAAATTTCCCTCTCCATCTTTTCCCCATCGGGACACTGCCCCAGCCTGTACAAGTTCGAAATTTCCAATTGGTCTTCCAATGTGTGATAATGTAGTGCTTCTAAGAGTTAATGTTTGTGTAAGAGGTGCGTATAGGACGAGAAAGAGAAAGGAATGAACCTAAGTGGTCTGTGGCCTGTGGCCTGTTGCCTGTACTTAAGCTTCAGCATTCACCTGATATTGATTGTAGAGACCACATAAAACTACTGATCAAAACAGCTGGCCACTTGAATTCCCCTCCAGAGAATGGCTTAATTTGACCTAACTGCATACCACTGTCCAGCTCAAATCCTAGGACCTCCTGATCCAAGTTGCTGCAGAGTGGCCAGCAAAGCTGGTTTTGAATTGGATGAGTCATCAAAGATGAATCTTCGAAAGTCATGAAGAAGGTTGTTACACTTTTTCAGGCCTGCAACAAATGGCTCAGCCCTTTTTGTTGTTCCCAAACTATTAATTTTTATCTTGTATCTATGTTCATTTTTGCTTTAATGTACCATTTCTCATTTTATTTTATTATTTGACGTAAGATGCATTTTCTAATATAATTGAGCTGTGACATCTGGCATCTGGAAGAAACTAGTTCCACTCACATGCCTCATGTATGCTGGCATCCTCAAATAAATTTTTAAAATATTTTTGCATTACTTAAAAAAGTGCAATAAAATAACTTAATGTAATTATATTTTCAAGAATTCTGATTGTTTAGGTTTTGGCCTAGTAGTGAAGTCACTGACCGTATGTCCTTGGCAGTTGATGTATTAAGAGGCAAAACACTTTTTTAAAAATCAACAACTGCATTCTGAAGGGCATGTTACATTTTTTCCTTGCAGGAGGCCATGCAACAAGTGCCAGAGCCAGAAGAGGAAGAAGAAATGCCTCAGACTGATGCAGAACAACAACTAAGGAAGAGAAAGCGAAAGAATCCTGTTGACATTCAAATCTTACCTCCAGCAGGAAAAGGCATTCTAGTCTCCCCAGGATTCAGGTATGTAGCTGATACAAATGAAAATTGCGTTATGTTAAATTGTCATCAACTGAAATATCAACTAAAATTATTTATTCTGATTGGTTTAGGACTGTGTGGAGAGTAGCTACATTTATGGGACTAAAATGTTTAAAGTTTTGAGACAGAAAATGTGCTTTTGAAAACACACTATCTGTCATTTGTACCTTTCCTTCATTAGAATATTACAAGAAAGACTATTTAACACATAAGTAACATGCAAATAATAAAGAAACACCAAAATATTGCCTATTAACAGGAAAAAACTACTGTCCACATTATCAAATTGTAACATATATAAAAAAACCCGCATAGAATGAACATGGTGGAGGCATTATTGTGCAGAATTTGAGCATATAATGATATTTCAGCATTTCTACTGAACAGTTTCTTTTGCTCTGGCTCTTGCTCTCTTGCTCCTTAATCAAACCAACTGAATGCTTTCTGGTACCCTCAAGTATGCCAGTTTTTGAAAACAATGCTCATTGGAGATGGTTCTGTTGCAATGCAAAATGCTAGAAATGTTAAATATGTTACCAGCAAACTTTAAGCTTTTTAAGAGGGATTGTTTTTCGTTTATCATATATGTACAATAATGACCAAATCCCCTAATCAGTGTGAATGTTTGCCAGAAGCCATTGTTGCCAGATGTGCTACAGTTGTGATGCCAGTTGCAAGAAATAATGAGTTCTGATCTAAATTAAATTCATTAGCCGTTGGTAATTCAGGGTTGTCTTGAAGGACAGATATATACTAAAATTATAAAACACTGACGAAAATGTATACCTCGTCATATCTGCGGAAAACTACAGTAATTTATTTTCCTGATTTAATAGTTTTTATTACAATAATTTACGTTTTGCAAATGGAATCTAGAAACATCTCGAAGCTTTGCAAGTAAAATTATTTCCTTCAACAGTGATGGTTGTATTACAACTTGAGTCTAGTGTCTCTCTTTATTTTTACTGCTTTTTATTGAAACTAATCAGAAGGAAAAAAGAAAAAAATTGTATAGTTAATTAACAAATGTGTATTTCCTTGTTTTTTTCTCAAATAGGGAAAAACCATTGGGTGGCGGAGGAATTGAAAGAAAGTCTGTTAAATTTGCGGATGGAGTCCGTCCTGGTGAAGGGACATCCCCATCTGCTGGGGAGGATCTTCCTTCTCCACCTCCTCCACCTCGCAAACTCCCAAAGGAGAAGCGATACAAGAAAAAGAAAAAGAAGAAGATTAAGGTAAGAGGTATCTTGTTTTGCTCTGTGATAGGGCTAGACAATTTTGGGCCCTGGGTTAAACTGAAATTCAAACCTTTCCTTATGAAAAGTGTGTAATCTAAGTATTTATTTAGTATATTATTTTGTTGCTAAATTCATTGTAATGATTTTACTACTTAAAATTAAATATAAATAGTATTTTGTTTTCCATGAAACCCAGTAATTAAAGTTTAGACTTTATTCTTAATGGTGGTGAACTCTCATTTTGCATTTCCTTATAAACATAGTGAAATGTCAGTACAACAAAATTGTGAGGACCTCAGTAAATATTGTTCCAGTGAAATTTCGTTATATTTAAGAAAGTCAGTTCTTTAGAAATAAGTACTTTTGTTTGCAAGGACTACATTACTTCAGTGAATTTGCAAATGAAATTACCATATTTAACTGAATTTAAGGCTAGAATTTTACCTAAATATCTGAGTCAAAAAATCCAGGGTCATCTTATATTCGCAGATTAAGTGTAGTCGGTTAAGTTTTAGGTTTTACATGACCTTTCCATTATCTTACGAGTGATATGTAAATATTGGCAGTCTTATTCTTGCCATTCACTGCAAATTTGCCAGGTAATTCACACTGGTATTTTTTAACGGGCTGGTAAAGAGTTAATCTCAAACATATATCATTGTATAACAATGTGAAAATAAATGTCAAGATTTTGTTACACAATGAATGTACTATGGGGCCACATGGAATCTCATTTAATGCCTAGAAAGTAAGAGTCTGCATTTTGTGGAAATGAAAAAATCACATTCATAGATGTACACATTCTACATCCAACCACAGAAAAGAATGAACTAAATTTATTGAAAACTATTACTGCATATTGTCTGCATCGTATCCCAGAGGAGATTTCACATGAAGCCTAAGAGGATGATGAAAGTTTCAACTTCTGCGGTCAAAGTCTCCTACTAGGTTGTCTGGGAGACACTGTATCCTAGGCAGAGATACCAACATTTCAGCCCTACTGCGAACTTCCTCAAGTTAAAGTGTGTGGATACTGGCTGCACGTGGGTTTATAAAGAACGAGGTTTCCCTCCAACTGAAGCTGGCAGGTGGAGGGGAACATCATTCTATATAAACCGTTGTACAACCCACCTTGTATTTCACACTGTCTAAGGTATGGTGGTCAAAACGTAATATTGATCGTGCCTAGGAGAGTTTGTCAGATTTTGTTCAAGTTACACTTGAACTCTGTGAAATATGAGAAGAAGCACATTGTTACAATAACTTTTGTTTCACACACATCTGCTCATCCTTGATTCCAAGTAAATGTTTTCTACAAAGAGGGATTAAGTTTGATGACTTGGCAAAGATCTGGAGGTCATAGAAGCACAATAATACATTGCGTAGTTTAACAGAAAGACGATTTTAGGAACCATTTAGTTTAACAGAGAGACAATATTTTTGAATTGGCAAACTTGTATCTAACATTAGATGTTCTGTTTGGCATGTAAATGTACTACTAAAATTCAATAAAACATGTAAGAAATAGTTAGTACAAGGTAAAATATGCAAAAACGTGTTAAAAATGATATCAAATAAATGAAATAAAAATTGTTTAAATTTCTTCAGCAATCTTGCAAAGTCTGAAACAAATATTGGATTTAGGTGACTTACACCTGTAAAAATATTTTTACATGTGAATTCATTTCATAGATATCCATTTCAAATGAACTGCTAGTTGCAATCAATAATTTACTACTTTAATTTGACATTAAATGAAGAGATTGTAAAAGTTTAAGTTTTTTTTGTTTTTTTAAATTCTGTTTACTAAATATAAACTTTTGTTGACCATGTATTCATCTTTCTGGGCTGAAAAAGAATGCAGCTGTGCAGGGCATTCAAATAGAAAAAATTATTGTTGATCGTGATATATGTTTAAGAAGTAATTAAAATTTTCAATTGAAATGAATGAGGGTTTTGTATTTTTTCGTTTATTTTATTTTGCCGTAGGTTAAGATCATTCGACAAATAAATGTTGAAGATGAAGATGACGATGATGAAGATATCTCACCTCCACCACCTCCCCCTGGATCACCACCTCCTCCTCCTATGTATCCTCCAGGGGCTCACTACCCGCCTACATATCCGTCTGGGTTCACATACTCCACCGCACCTCCCTTTACTGGTAAGTATTGAGTTAGTTTAGTTTCTTCCCCTCCTTTTTATGAAAGTATGTGGTGGGAGATGTTAATTCAAACACTGTGAAATATATTCTGTCCATAATAATCTTGAATTGTTACTGTTCTAGTAATGTTCTGTTTATGTTATTAGTACAAAATGTTTTTAGTTAGATTTAAAGTATCTTCAAAACCTGTAAGGGAAAAAAAATCCTTTTTTCTAATTTAGCTAAAGAGACAAGACATTAATTTCAAACAAGGCTGTTGCACACGTAGAAATGTCAGAGAAAGCTAAGTCTCAGAAAATAGCCAGGGATTTTTACTAAAGAATGTGGAAAAATATTTTTACAAGTTGGACTCATGTGATATTTGGTGGTTTGTGTGACTCTTGTGATATACAAGTTGGACTCATGTGAGTACTATAAATTTGTAAAGTTGATTTAAAATAGAAAATTATTATACTTCATAGTACTCTATTTCAAACAGTGCATTGGAGTCCTGTATTGTATGAGAATAATCCTTCTAATATTATCGTATCATGTTACTAAAATTACTAAGTCAAAGGTGTATAATAAGCGTGCAAAATGGAAAATATATTAGGAAGTTTTATAGGCATTAAAAAAAGGCTGGAATGATGCTATAAATTTTATTTCTTCTCATGCATTTTTATTATTATAGTCCAAATCAATTTATTTAAATTAAAAAACATGTCCTGAATATTCTATCTTAGAAATTTTTAAAGCAGTAAAAGAGTGGCAGCAAAAAATTCATTAATATTGTGCCAAAGAACTACAGATTCTGGCAATCACCCAGAATTCTATTGCCGCAAAGGAGGAAGGAATTGCATGTGCTTTTGATACCTACCTGCAATGGAACATGTATTCAAGGAGGGAAATACAAACAGGAAAATGCTTTGTTGCAAAGGCATCCACAGCCTTGAGCAGAGTAATCGCCTGAGAGGAAATGAATGCCTTAGATGCAGAGAGATCTATACATCTAAGATTACAAACATTTTGAAAAGTGAAAACTTCTTCCTGGAGAATATCGTGCTGTTCTTATATTAGTAAAAGCTTATTAGGTAATTCTAAACAATAACATCATTAAAATACTGAAATATTATTTTGTATCTAAATTGTCCTCATTTTCAGTAATGATTTTTTCTCATGTACACTTTTTTCTTCAGTTTTGTGAAAGGAAATAAATGAACATTAAGTTTATTTACGTTTCTTCATAGAGAGTAGTTTTAATCAGATTATAAATAGCCAAATAAAAATTTTTTAAATTTTTGACAAAAACCCTTTTCAAAGATTTCTTAATTTGCTGACCCTAAAAATTTGCAGGGACAGGGAGTTGCCTACATGTAAAAGTGCCTTTACGTGCAAAAGCAGCCAAATAGTGTTGGCTCTGATGTATTGAGAGTTTTGTGTAGTCTGAAGTGATTTGAAAGGTTTATAGAAACTTCAAGAAGTTGTTGGTCAACATTTATAGAGAAATAGTAAAACTAGGAAAATACAATTGAACTTCCTTTTAACAAAGTTGTTGGTTGTCTCCATGTGTTACCAGGAATTTTTTCTGTTGTGAAAGTATGTGTATTTTAATGATTTTTGCATCCTGAATTCAAAGTTAAGGTTGAAAATAGCATATCAGGGATAGTTCTACAGATTCAGACATATTTCATCTTAGCTTCAAATTAGGTTTCTAGTAAAGTGGGAATTTATATCTGGTAAAGTTGGCTCCATTGATTTTGTGTTAAATATTGTACTATTTGCTACGTTATTTCTTGTTTCGGCAACCATTGTGTGTCTGTGAAAACTGTATGTTACATTCCATTTAAATGTTCTCTGGTTTGTGTAAGAATTTTGACTTTCTGAAAGCTTTTCTGTAAGTTCTAAATTAATATGTAGGTAAGCTCTTATATTGTTTTAATATTTACTGATATTGAAGTTGTAGACGTACCTTCCAACTAAAATAGTGTAACCATAACCTCTTTTTAAAAAAGACTAGTGTATACAAGAAAACCAGAGTTAAAGTTACATTGTTTGCAGTTTTCTTCATTTTTACATTAACTTGGTTTTGTTTCTCAGAAAATGCCCTGCCATAAATGTTGAAATCAAGCACTCAGTTTCTGCTATATTTGCGGAGAACTTACTTTCACAAGGAATAGGAAGAAGATGATACCTATGGTACGGAGGTCGTATAAATACTACTTTGGTTGTGAAATAGTTCAGGAGAAGACATGTGCTCCTCATTTTTGTTGTTCCATCTGTTATGTGAACTTAATTAATTGGTGATCAGGGAAAAGTAGTTCTAAGACATTTGCTGTGCCTATGATATGAAGAGAGCCCTAGGAACACCTTATGAATTGCTATTTCTGTATAAAAATACCTAGGGTTTCACTATCCACGAATCAAAGAAGTCCATTTAATACCCAATTTGCTGTCAGGAGTGAGGACAGTTTCTCATTCTGAGCCACTTCCTCTGCCGTTATTACCATATCAGAATGTACGAGATGAGTTTGATGAACTTTTTCATGCTGAGAGAAGTGATTTTTCGGCCCCAGAAAAAGAAGATCCTTCCTATCAAATAGCAGATTCAACCCTACTGGTTGTAACACAGGCAAACCTAAATTATTGTTTGTGATCTGGGCTTAAGCAAGAGAACATCAGAGTTGTTGGGTTCCAGACTTCAGGAATGGAACCTTCATGTTGATGCAAGTTTTACTGTGTATAGAAAGAGAAATGAAGTTTGTGAGATATTATTCATATGATGGCAAATTAAATTTCTACAATGGTGTGTGTGGTTTGATGGGAGCATTGAGATGTTATGATCCAAAGCAGTGAAGATTATAAATGCATCAAAAACTAGTCTGAAAGGTGTTCTGTTGCATAAGAGCAATACATTGCTTTCATGCCATTATGACATAAGAGTGATGTTTGGGGCATATGCTTGCAGCAATTCTGTATGCTGAACACAAGTTATATACATGTGAGGATTTAAAGATTGTGGCCTTAATCTTGGGAATGCAGCTAGGTGATACCAAATATCCTTTTTTCTTTGTAAAATGAGACAGTCCCTTATGTAAAAGAAACTTCACTTGAATGAAATTGGAAGATAGGAGAACGAAATGTTATGAAAAATAACCTTTTTGTTTAGAATGAAGTGATCCTACCTCCTTTTCACATTAAATTAGGACTAATAAAACAATTTGTTAAAGCCTTGAATGTCAATGGGAGAGAATTTGCCTGTCTTACAAACAAATTTCCTCATCTGGCGGCTGTGAAAATTAAAGAAGCATTTTTGTTGGCCCCAAATTAGAGAACTTAAAAGAAATTCTAATTTTTAAGTGTGTCTATCAGAGAAAGAAAGGAAACCTTGGATATGCTTCCAAAGTGTAACAAAATTTCTTAGGAAAATACAAATCTCCAGACTATAAAACAGCAGTAAAAGAACTGTTGAAGGCTTACCATGATTTAGGGTGCAGTATGTCCTTTAAGGTTCATTTCTTACATTTGCGTATTAATTTCTTCCCAAATAACTGTGGGCTGTATCAAATGAACATGGTGGAAGATTCTTTAAAGATATTGAGACCATGGAATGACAATATCAGGGGCTGTGAATGCCAACAACGCTTTCTGTTTTTTGTTGGAATATAAGAAGTCAGTTCTGATGTCTATAAAAAGCTAAAGTGTTGGAAGTATTGCTTTCTCATTTTGGTATTGATTACAAAATTGTTTTCTTCTATCTCTTCCTATGTTTGTACAATGGTAAAATATTAAAGTTATTATTACAATTGTCATAATACTATTGCAATTTAAAAGTTCTTACTATCTAACCTCTAATAATGTGAGTACAAATTCACAAATTAAAAACAAAATAACACAAAAACTATCCCTGATAGAAAATGTCTAAACATTTATCTGAATTCAGCTTAAAAATGTAAGAATCACGTACTTGTTATTCAGATAAAAGGGGAAAAAATATTTTTGTAACACTGTAATATTCTATTGTATACAGAGTCATCTTTTGTGCAGTAGTAATGTTATAGTTCAAATGAAACAAATAATGGAATGGAATAGAAATATTCTTTTCTATTATTTTTCATAGAAAGTAATTAAATCAATACAAGAATTTGATACATAAAAATAATTTTCAATATGCAGAAACATTTTTAAATAGAATTTTCAAATGGAAAGGTCAGAAAAAATTCATGTATGGACTTGGTAATAGGTAAAATTGGTAAAATTTTTGTAATTGTGAAAAAAAAAATTTTTTTGAGAAATAATGCTGTTTGTCTAAATTTTATGTCACTTTTGACAGATTTATAGCAGTTGGGAATCTTCTTTAACCCATTTACTTTCAGATTACCAATTCACCATTTTATTCATTTCTAAGAAACCTCATAATTTTTTGTGTGCAACCAAAAAACAAAATGAGTGTCTTGTTTTATATTTCTATCTTCAGAACATAACTGAATAAAACAAAGTCCCACATAGGTTTACAAAAAGCAGTACATGCTTCACGGATTTTAGACTTGTTTTTTCAGTCTCTCAAATTAAACAAAGAACTAGGGATTCCAGCATTTTAATTGAAATTGATGAGATGAGTGTTTTTGGAAAAGGGGGTTTATTTATCCAATAGTTTCCAACATAGTAATTCACATCTCCTGCCCCTGAATACAAACATACTGCAATATACTTTCATAAACTATATAAAGATTTCAATTATGGAATATGTTTATTGTGTAAATTTCATATTCTTAATTTATTAATTTTCTAATAATGTTGTGACTTGATTTTAATAAATTATAAATGGAATGATGAGTAACTTCATTAGTAACCATAAAATATCATTCCATAGATAGAAAATTATACTAATCATTTCTACTCCCCTATTATAATGAATGCAATGAAATCCTTAGAAGCATGATGTGGTGTTGTACCAGAAGACATTGAAGCTTTATTATTTCTTTATACAAGTGTTATTTTTCTTATTCTACCATTTGTTCCTGCCTATGAAAGAAAAATATCAAATCACTATTAATTTACAATATGTTTCCATAGAGATTTCATTGCATATGCCATATTCCTGTAGCTTCTACTTTATTGGAAGTGGAACTTGATTTGATATTTGTGAATTTCAGTTTTACCTGGTGTCGATAGCAGTGCAGCAACAGGTACAAGTGGGAACCTTTTCACTCCATTGTATCACCAACACCACCATACCACAACCACCACTCACACAACTACTGTTCAGTTTGCTCCTCCACCCCCTGTCACTCCTGTGCCACCACCACCACCTAATCCACATATGTTTAAAAGAGAATCTAAGAGTAATCCGTAGGGTTTGTCTCCCATAGGACTAAAGGTTGTAAGTTATTTAATTGTGAAATGAGAAAATTTATGTATAATATTCAGATGTATACATTTCAGTAGATGATTAGAATAAGAAGTATATCATATGTATATATTAGAGTTGGGCACAGTTTGTGTGGTAAAGATGTAATAAAATGGTTATAAATATATTATAGATATAAACTGAATAATTTCATGAGAAATATTAAAATAAGATGTATGTTTCTTGCCAAAGTGCACATGTGTATATGTATTGTGAGTGCATACATTGTGAGATACAAGTATATTAATTCATTTATAAAACAGACATTATTTGCTTGGAAGGTATTGAATATATTAGAAATAATAGACTTATATTCCAAGCAAAATTCAAAATGAATATGTTAAGTAATATTCACTCTCTGGTTTGTATTTGTTGTGCTTGGAATTGAGAAGATTATTTGTGAGTGTTGCACATGTATGAGTCATGAATGTTTGGGTTACAGTTTTGACTTTATTATGCTATTGTAAATGTTTGCAAAGATGATCACACATTCAGGTGGTTTATGGCAGTTTGGGTGGATGTATTTTATAATAAAATAGCAATGAAAGAATCTGCAAAGCAGATACAAATTACCACCCAAGTGTTAAAAAGAGGAAAACAACTACCTTTAGGCATTTCGTCAGAGAGTTGTAGACTTTCTTTGGTGCCTAAGGCATTCCCCTTTAACACATTTTGTACTGTTTATTATTTTTTAAGAATGACCATACTATTTGCAATTATGTAAATATAAATAAATATATCCTGTATATTGTGTAGGGCTCTTTGTACATTGTTTATTGAAAATGACCACTTCATTTCCTGCTTGCTTTAATTCCAATTGATTTAAACATTCTTGTTTTTGCTTTCTGAGTTTTATTACATTATGTAGATAGCACAATTCTGAATTTTGTGTTCAGTTTAATAACAGAAATAAATACAGTGAAAAGATGTGACAACCTTTCAAAACATCTGATTATTAATCTATCATCTCTTGACAGAAAACCCATATGTGTTATCCTTGCCTCTCCTAACAAACAATGTCAGTGGAAAATGAACATAAGTGGACCCATATTTAACCCTGCTGTTTGGATTTAGAATACACAGCTGTACTGCTCAGATCTATAAGACCTGGAAAGTAGTTTTGCATATTAGTGATTATTAAAAAGGGATGTATAGGATTTACCATTTTATAAAGTTGAATGTTGTTATAACATAACGTATAATGTTAATAGTAACTAATTATTCAATTATTAGTGTTATAATAATTTGTTGTCAATAGGCAAAAATGAATTGTTACTGATTTACCTATTTGGCCCTACAAATACATCATATTTGTGCAGACACATGTACAAGCGCCCGGTTGCATGTGGTATCTGATAGGGAAAATTTTCAACTATTAAATATTAACCATAAATCCTGAAGCAATTGTTGAAACTTCCATTTTTCAACCATTTTGCGAGTTATTTTGTATGATACTTCGGTAATGCCTTATACTCACTAACAGGTGACTTATGTCCACCCAAGCATTGTGTTAATTAGTTTTGATCCAATCAGAATTCATCAGAGTCCAAAACGTGAAATATTGCATTAGAAAATGCTGATGATACTGTAACCCAGAATGTCATAGGTGATTTATTTCCCATGTTTATAGAAACTCCCTTTAAACCTGATATGATTATCAGCAGCTCATCATTCTATTAAAGTCTAAAATAATGGCAGTGTTACTAAATTGTTTTGTCTCAAGGAAACTCTCTGAAGTTTTACATTTGGCTTTGATTTGGCTTAATTTTTCCATTTGTGCCCAGAATTATCATATTTAGTTTAAGAACTGTTCCAAGTTAGATGATGTACAGAAATAATCCTATGTAAAATTGCCATTTGAGCAAACTACTTACTAGATCAAACATCCCTCATACCACAATATTATTCTTCCTTCTCTTAAGGAGTTAATAATAAGCTTGCATTTATAAATTTATGTTAACAAAACAAAATGTTCTACTGCCTTATTCCTAATTCTCATACCTTACATACGAGTTTAGTTGAGTTTTGACAATTGGGTCACATACACCTGAACAGTACATATGGAACAGTTATTTTTTTTTTAGGAAACCACAACAAATTTTTGTTTTGTTTGTACTTGGTTCATTGGCTCATGAAAAGACCATGGCCGACCACTGAACTCACAGCCATTGGTTAAGGGGGTACGTGTGGTTAGCACAAAGGCTTCCCCAAGTCGTATTCTGGTCATCTCAATTTGAGAAGTGAATGTACATACACATACTGGGACATTGCAGGAAAAATGGACACTATAATCTTGCCTGACCGACAATCGAACCTGGGGTCACATCATGGGAAGTGAGCAAGCTGACCAATGAGACGAACTGCCGGGGACTATAACAAATACACAAACAAATAAAGATATGTAGATAGAAAAAAAGTCATGAAGTATCAGAATGCTCAATAGTCAAGCTTGCCTGTGAGAGTAAAACAAATTTCTTTTTGGGTCATATAGACCTGAAAATAAAAAAGATTAAGTAATATCTTACAAAGAATTTGAACAATAGATTTTGAGAACAATGCTGTAACTCATAAAAGGTTATGTGTGTTCTAGGGATTA
Organism: Gryllus longicercus; assembly: GCA_038098605.1. Lineage (NCBI taxonomy): Eukaryota > Metazoa > Arthropoda > Insecta > Orthoptera > Gryllidae > Gryllus > Gryllus longicercus. The sequence goes on from JAZDUA010000252.1 coordinate 1,975,803, forward strand.
ATGTGTGAAATGTTCAAACTTATACTAAAACCTTGAATTTTGTGAAAACTCTATAGGACATCATTAAAAGAACCAATATTGAAAAAGACCTTGCGTTAAGAACAATGGCCCTAGCTTCAATAACGAAGGTGTATGAAAGGCTTCTTACAAAATTGAAATTTTGCAGTGTTCAAAAATTCAGTGGTTGTAAAGAAAATCAGACTTGTATAGATAAGTGAACCATCCCCTAATCAAGTAAAAGATATAAAGGAAAATTTGTATCCAAATTTGAGAAAATTCTGAAAAATGACCTACATATAAGTTTCTTGTGTATTCCTCACAATTAAAAAATCCATTTTAAAATTCACAGGATGTCCAGTTGACCAAATCATCAATGTTCAGTGAGATTGCATCGCTGGTTCCTCAACTAAACTTCTGTTAAAATGAGCTCAAAATTATGCGTTTTCAGAAACGCTGAAAAGACACTTCCTCAAAAAATGTTCCTCAACTAATTTTTTTTTTCCAAAATGAATATTCTTTGATTGGCCTGACCCAACCTGAAGCTCTGCAACTTGGAAAATAATTCTTTAAATTTTGGGGGTACTTAACATAAAGCCCTTTCAATATTTTCAATTTTTTCCTGTAAATTTCTTGTAAGAATAGAGTGAAGTACACTAATAAAGATGGCAATGGTCGGATTTTCACTGCAACAGTGAAAATTGCAGAAGTTTGAATTTTTCGTCAACTTATAACTCTAATAATCAAGATAGATATTTGTTTTCTTCAAATAAAATTTATTCTCCACAATTAGTTATTTAATCAGTCTCATGAACATTCTTTTGAAAATTTTAATCTTTTTGGTGTAATTTTGAGTGAAATTGGGGAATTTTAAAAATATTTCTCAAAAACTGCTTCAACTTCTTTCTTCAAACTTTTTGTACAGATAGTGCTAAATGCACTCTGTAAGGTGACAAACGTAATTTTGCTGTATTTTATTTGCTTTTCAAAAATTAAAGAAATATATTTTTTAATCTCTCACGTCATTAATATTAACATTACTGGTGATTCTTTATTGTATTTGTGAGTACAAGTGCTTTAAATGATGTCTTACAAAATTTCTTGAAAACTCAAAACTTTTCTGTGAAATCGTGCTCAAAATTCTACATTTTCTTAACTGCTCCAATTTTTTTAAAACATTTTGTACGGATAGTGCTAAATGGACTGAATAAAATAATATTGACCCCATTTAGACTTTTTTCAAAATTTCACAAATGTATTTTTTTAATATATCTCATGTTGTTAATATTTGTATTATGGACTTTGCGAAAACAAAGTTTTCTGTTAAAATGAGCTCAAAATTATGCGTTTTCAGAAACGCTGAAAAGACACTTCCTCAAAAAATGTCCTTTTTTTTTCAATGAAAATGTGCACGAGTCTAGGTTTAACTTTTCTATAATATTATTTAATTCATAGTTCAGTTCTACCATTAGTGGACCAAAAAATTGAGAAAATGTTATAAAAAATCATCTTTAGACGGCAATAGACAGCAGTTGGGAAGAGCGTGGGATAAAACCAAAACCTAGCTCAAACTAAAGAGATAAGAAAACTAACTAGTATGAGAAAGTCTGTACCATTCAGCAGCACCACTAGGCTGTAGCATTACATGCTGTTCTCCACAATACTATGCTATACTATGTATTTGAGAAGGTAAAATTGTGTGAGAGGTGTATGTAATGTACACTATGTGATCAAAAGTATCCGGACACGTAGCTGAAAATATCTTACCAGTTCGTGGCGCCCTCCATCGGTAATGCTGGAATTCAATAGGTTGTTGGTCCACCCTTAGCCTTGATGACAGCTTCCACTATCGCAGACATACTTTCAGTCAGGTGCTGGAAGATTTCTTGAAAAATGGCAACCCATTCTTCACGAAGTGCTGCACTGAGGAGGGGTATCGATGTAGGTCGGTGAGGCCTGACACGTAGTCGGCGTTCCAAAACATTCCGAAGGCGTTCGATAGGATTCGTCAGGACTCTGTGTAGGCCAGTCCATTACAGGGATGTTATTGGCGAATAAAACTCCGCCACCGGCCGTGCAGTTTGTACAGGTACTCGATCGTGTTGAAATATGCAATCGTCACCCTCCGAATTGCTCTTCAACAGTGGGAAGCAAGAAGGAGTTTAAAACATCAACGTAGGTCTGTGCCGAGATAGTGCCACACAAACAAGGGGTGCAAGTCCCCTCCATGAAAAACACGACCACACCATGAAACCATTTTGGACGTGTCCGGATACTTTTGATCACATAGTGTAAGTTCTTGAAAATACATTTCTTCTTTCTTGAAACAAGATTAATTAGGTACCTTTATGTTAATTTGATTAAAAATCTACATTAAAAAGCGAGGTAATTTAGAATGTTTCGAAAGTGATTGTAATAAATACAGAAGGAAGTTTAGTTCAGCTTCCCGTTGAGGTGAATCGGTCCACTCTTGACGGGGGAGGCATAAAAGTCTCTCATGTCTTCCTGTCCCCATCTTTCATCCTCTAACATTTTATTTCATGTCATTTACATTTTATCATATCTTTTTTTCTTCTTCATTGGCCTTCTTTTACGCTGAACGCTCACCCATGTGTTTGCTATGATTGACCCGTGTCGAAAGGATTAAGGGACTTGGCGTGTGCGCGTATTGCGTGCCCCGGTCCACTGGCTTTGGCTTCGGCCTCTTCTAGATGGGCCGTCGGTAGCTAGTCAGTCGATTCGGACTGGGTGGGGTGCGGCGGAGAAGAAGCCATGCCCCTCCTTGATATGCGGGCTCTTCGAAACTCGCACTGACAGCCAAATTGAAAACCTTTTGAAGGCAAAAGAGATTGTTTCCAGGTTGTCCATACCCACCCTAGTCTCAATTTAAACAAAACTGTTGTAAATAACGAGGACATCGCCGCAGAAAATGAAAATGATATACATTGATTCTTCAAAACACATGGTGTTGTACACAGGTACAGGATCCAGCGAAAAGAAAATGAAAGAGAAGTCCCCATTTTCACTCTGATCCATATATTCGACCACCCTTCCGGGAAATAATTTGTTGCGTCTTTTATAAACTTCGAGTACGTCAGGACCCTCTGCGCTGTTACAAATGTTGTCTGACGTTCGAAGTAATTTCGTTCAGTGTTGCATGTCAGTAAATCCCGTATGTGACAAAATACCCTGCTCTTCGCCCCCCACAGGATTTAACTGTAAGGGTGACAATGCGGCATCTTCGAACCAGTGCTCAGCTTTCATTAAGGAGAGGAAAATCCTAAAAATCAGCGAGACTGTCGTGGTTTCGTTTCCGGAAGTAAAGAGGGGACTACTGAATTATACAACGCGCCAGGTTATCCTGAACCCTAATCACCGGTATAACCAAAATCTGAGAGGCAAGGGCAGTACTGTTTATTATTTTTCCCTTCTTTACGTTTCTTGACCTCCTTTCAGCCAGTTTTAAACTTATTATTAGTATTAGTGTTATTATTCGCGAATGGGCCACTACTGACCACGCAACACATATCTCTCTTCGAGGCCCAATTGTATTCTATCCTGGACGTATGCATCCTGGTTCCTCCGTATGTATCCTGGACTATCCAACTTATGGAATTATGGGGATCAGCCTTTCGGCTACATCCCTTAGTTAAGACATGGTTGTTAGCCTTGAATATGATTTAAGGGGATAGGATGATATTATTATTATTATTATTATTATTATTATTATTATTATTATTATTATTATTATTATTGCCGTTAATCTTAACTTGATTTTATTTTAAAATACTTATTTTCCTTTATTCGGTATGTTAGTTTCATCTGCAGCATTATTTATCATCAATTCTATTAAAGTTTTTTAAATAACTTGGGCATGGGCATCAATGAAGGCATCCAAATCTCAAAATCGAGTTGAGTTTGTAAATAAGAAAGCTTAAAAGTATGAGATCCATTTTCAAGATTTACACCTTGAATGTATATAATTTTACTATCAATTAGACTGCACGTGGTACGATTTTGAAGTGCACTAATTGTCTTCCATTTCAGGAAAAACAGAAAAAATAGCATTGTCCCTCTTACCTTTTTTAAAATTTTTATTGAACATGAAATAATACAGTGAAAGTAAGAACTTTAATGGTTAATCTTGATCAGGTCCCTTGATCCATTGAGCAAACTCTGAGATGGCCCCCTTGCTTTGCTTCTGGGCAGTAAATGGATATTCATTATCCGCACAAGTGTTTTTGACCTCTCATTTTACTATATACATGTGAGAGGAGTGAGGAATAGTTATTTCGTTAGCACGACCATCAAATCAAAGCTATGGCTCATTTATACGAGTGCAAACCTTTCTTTGTTTCAAATTATCCCCAAAATGCTTTTAAAAATATATGTTGTACCTTACAGCCATCTTTTGAGCACTAAGCAAATATGGAGTAATCAATCCTCAGTTAAATTTTGTCTTGTAACTTCGCAGTCAGTCAATGCTTTCAGTCAGGGGCTTGGCGCCGGTAGAAACCGGGGTTTCCAGATGGTCACCTATCGGGGAATTCATGGTGTCTCGAGTTGCTTAACTTCAGTGACTTCACTGCTTAACTTCACAATTGCGTAACTTCCGTGACACAGGTCGGCTAACGACGCCGGCGTATGCATAATATCTTTATACATAATTCATCTAAAAAAATATGCACAGATTGTACTTCTCTCCCGCCCTGTACTATATGTCACATACAGTTTTTATTGTTTTTCATGATAAATAAAAGAAACAAATGTGCACCAACACAATTGGCATAGTTCAATTAAGACAGTTATAATGGATGCGTATGTCAGGAGATGCATCCCAGCACAAACTCTCTCTTCAACTATTTTATAACATATACTTTAACAATTATTATCATACGTAAGCTAATGGAGCAGGACCTACTGTTATGTGAGATTGTAAAAGTATTGTGGGTTAAACAGTACTCGGATGCTGATTGGCATTTTACCCTTTACCTTTGGTTGATATTTTCTGACCTTATAATTAGAGTCATTTGAACTTAAAATTATTCAATGAAGTTCTCTCTTAGTTGGTGATGTCTTATTAGCATTACAGTTTCTGTAGAAGTAAAATAAATAACAAGAGGCATGTATCATAGATACTCGTATAAAGAATATCTAATTTTAAAAATATTTTGGGGAAAATCGCTTTAGAAAAAAGAGAATGTTTTAGATAAACCTAGAGGAATTTGTGATTCAAGAACTATATGGTAGACAACTAGTGGGTGATTTTCATTCATTACACTACAGAAAAATTGTAAATTTAATTTTTTACACGCATTCTACTTAAATTTTAATTATGTAATTGTAAGTTCTCTTGGGATTCAAATTGATAACTTCCGTCAGAGCTATAATGCAGCTAACAAGCTTGACTTGCCAGCAGCTCTTCTGGTGCCGTGTGCGTGTTACAATGAAGATAAACACATATCTGCATGCAGTAAAAGAAAAGAATCAAACTGGAAGAGGATTCTAATACACTGCTATTAGAGGATGCTGAAAATGACTGAAATAGGAGAGGGGAAGGTTAGTTGCATTCTTGTAAGTTTTATAGGCTTCTTCAGACTTGTGTAAAGTGAATGAACATAAGGGCCTTTGATTATTAGAACATAAGGGCCATAATTATTATGCATATGAAAGTGTAGACACTAAACATGTATTGTTCAATATGTTAAATCTAGTTTTAAAAACACCTTCCATAATTTATTTATTTCAGTAATCTTAGTTGCATTCTGTAGTGCGAATTGATTTGTGAAGAATTTTTATTGTTAAAAATAATCGTATTTATATTTCATGTGATTACAAAATCATATTAATAACTAACAAATTGATTCATGATCTTTTTATTTTTGTTTGCTGCATTCACGTAATATTTGCTGTGCTGTGATTTCGTACCGAAATTTGGAAAATAGTACAGTTAATTCTGGATTATTTGCAGAATTGGGTGGCGCAGCAATCCGATAAAGGATGCAAATGAACACACAAATGCCTTTAACTTGTTTTATTTGCTTTTAAATGGCTAAACATACAGTTACATACATGATAAACAATAATTTTATGGACTAACAATTTTTGTTTCTTATTTTTTAACAAAATCGATTAACTTTGCTTTTTTCGTGTCGAAACACCTTCTTTTTTTGTAAATGAAATTTATTTGAACTTGTAATTATTGTATATACTTCGTATTGTTAAAAAATGAAAACAGAAGAGGTTCACAGATAATCGAGAGTTTACTGTATTTTCATTATTAAACTGAGAGAATATCGTCAGATTATTTGACGCAGAGATATCCTTAAATATTTTAAAATATTAACTTAATTAATTTATTTATGATCGCTTTATAACAACACTTTCGCCACCTGAAATGGAATTTAGAAAATCAAGCTTGATCTCATCACATGACTATAGTGGCAATAAATATTTAAAATATGAAATAAGTAAATTCATAAATAAATGTTTATTACTACAATGCAATGCAAAATACTTCTAGAAAAATGTTAATTCTGTTACGAAGGTATTGCGTCTTTGAAACATGAACAAAAGTATCATCTTTAGAAAAACATGCTTTGAAAATAATTTTTGGTCTGCCCTGCTGACGACTAGTGAGCACATGGCGTGGTGATGCCCACGCATAAGCTCTTGCTTCCTGGAAAACGATTCCTGACAGATCAGGAAACCATGGTCTGTCACGGTTATTTTCATCGAGCCCGAAACATTGAGACCGACGACCCGAGCCCCTGTAAAAGAAAGAAGAAAAGTAATACTGCGCTTCTGCGACCTCCAGACCTTCGCTATTTATTGTCAAACTTACCCTTCTCAGAATCAAGGATGGACAGATCTTTGCGAAGCGGAAGTAATTCCAACCATGCGTGTTTCAGAAAGCCGACACGTAACTCAATCGAAACCTGACAAACATTTCTTACAGACCATTGTCTTAGCGCGCTTTCTGCACCCCGTCGAGAAGTATTCACGGTTCAAAGTCGCAAAATCCGGAACTATTTATGAAATCCTGCCCGCTCGACCTCAGTGAGAATACTCATTTGGAATGTTATCTGATCGATTTGTGGCATGTGTTTTTAATAAGTTGTTCAACTTCAAAATTCGATGAATATTTCTTGTTTTCGGACGCCTCGACTACTTAGATCACTTGCCTCATGAGTGACGGGCATGCTGTACACCAGGAGGTAGCGGTGTTCCTGCCCTGCTAGCACGTGAGATCCGGCGCAGCCCTGCCTGCGGGGTTTAATTTCCCTCCTGGTAGTTTTCCTTCCGGGGAAACGTCCCAACCGGGAAAGCCTCTCTGCGCCCGACTGCTCTTCCAATATGTGAGGTAGTCAGACGCTTAAAGAATGCCTCGGCTGGTCTTCCATGTGTGGTAGTGTCGTGAATAAATGTACGTGTTAGTGGCGGCTGGTGCCCCAATAAACTGAGGGTTGCAGAGCTCCGTAATGTTAAGTTAATAATCCTCCAGCTCCATAAAGTAAATGTTATTTCCAAATTTCAGAACAATATTGTAATAAAACGTAAGCAATTCCTGTAAACGAATTTAAACTAAGTTTATTAAAATAATATATTCAAACATTACTTACCGAATTTTAGGCTTAGTGTCCGTGTCAGGTATGTTCACCTCCCACACACATGGTTCTGGATTTGATTTCCAGTAGAATCTCGAGTTTTTGTATTAGTTATGCATTGATAAAATTTCTGGTGCTAGCATTGGTTCAAAACAAAAACGAACCAGCCTTCGAAACTGCACTCCATCACTTTTAACAAGCCCAATTGTTTGGTCATGTTTTACACTAGTTCATTTCATGATCTTAGTTGTTATTGCTGCTACCACTGGTGATGATAACGAAATAAAATTATTCTTTTTTAGAAAATTTCTGGTAAATATTGCAATAATAATAATAATAATAATAATAATAATAATAATAATAATAATAATAATAATAATAATAATAATAATAATATATCTTACGCGCACACACAAGCACATTCATGTTGACAACGGCGCGCGCAGAATAACTGCCGATGCTGCCGGGAAGATCACTGCACACACCGTGTGCAGAAGAGGGACTTTCTTGCAGAACGGCCAACTTTACACACAGGACTCATCAAATCTAAATTTGAATCAACAAACCTAACATCAAATGAAAATAAATTCCCCAAACATCTCAAATAATGCATTCAATTCTGCAAGAATCGACTGAACTTGTGTAATTTCAATAGCACGCGAAATTCATAAAATTAAATATCAGCTAGTTCCAGACGAAAATTATTCCCCTCGGACACTGCGTTCTGCAGCCAAACCCCCACCCATCGCTCTCCGGTGCATTGCTGCGTAAGCCGGTGGCGAGTTGCGGTCTGAAAACAACAGAGGCCCCATGATGAAACCTAGCGATGCATGCCTAAAGAGTAAACGCAGTAAAAGAGCTTAAGAGCGTGAGATGGCGCACTGTCTGGAAGCGCACGGGACGCTGGAGAGGGCGCTTAACGCGCTCTCTGTGATTTCAAAATGATTTCATGCACATCGATATTGCTGCAATATCTTAAATATTCAATGCTTTGAATTGTAAAATGCACATTCCTAATCTATATTGCTTTAAAATATGGATGTTGGTATGTTCCAGATCGATGAACTTCGACACCGTTTGACCGATCTCTATGAAATTTGGCACAGCTACGTGCTTTTTCATGGAGAAGGTTTTTATGCTGTTCATTTTGTTGTAGCTCCACTAGATAGCGCTGTAGGACAAGATGGCGCATCAGTTAAACTCAATTCTCAATCCACCTAGGTTTCGTTGTTGCTGTGCGTTGCCATGTGACACGGGGCGAGGTCGAGGAGGACAGGAGGAGCGGGCGGTGCGGGATAGAAAGAGGGAGAGGCAGAGAAAAAGAGGGCGAGGGAAAATAGAAGGAGCAAGCGAGTTAGGGAAAAAGAAAAGAGAGGAGAGAGAGAGAGAGAGAGAGAGAGAGAGAGAGAGAGAGAGAGAGAGAGAGAGAGAGAGAGAGAGAGAGAGAGAGAGAGAGAATGAGACGTCTGCCGGGGTCTGCTAGAGAGAGAAGAGAGAGGATGAAAGAAAGAGATATGGAAAATAGTGTTAGAAAAGAAAATAAGAGAGAGGGGGGAAGAAGTGGAGAGGGTAAGATAGAGAGGTCTGCTGGGTTCTGCCAGTATATTGTAAGATCTTTTTCGATTATGCGGAGGGTTGTGCAACCGGGCAACGAAAGCACGAGCTGCCACTGGTGTGTAAAGGGAGAAGAAGGGACAAGGATAAGTAGGGGAAAACTGCGTGCGGTCCGTGGCCCGTTTGTTAGGGCATTGCTTCGGCATTCGCGTGGTGTTTATTGTAGAAACAATAGAAAGGTACCGATAGGAGCAGCCGACCTTTAGAATTCTCCTCCAGACAGAGGTTGAATTTGACCCAGCCGTCTAACTAGTGTCGAAAATCCGACAGTGTCGGATTGCGAACACTACGTCCTCCTTAAACATTCTACGTACGCAATTTTTATTACATTTAAAACTTGCATTCTTTGGTAAAGGCTTGTGTTTAATTACTTCTGAAGAGGTTGATCGTAAATTCAGCTGCTCCAGATCCATTCTAAGGTCCAGTAGCAGCTGGTGCCCCATCAAACTGGAGGTTCCAGCGTCATCGAATGGCGGAAATGTTGTTTGCAAACTTCCTAATATATAATAAAATGTAAGCAACTCATGTAAAACATGAAAACTACGTTTAATAAAAGACTATATTCAAACATTATTTACTTAATTGTATTTGTAGTGGCCGTATGAGGTAGATTCACCTCTCGCGCACGTGGTTCTGGTTTTGGTTTCTAGTGGATACTCGAGTTTTTGTATTATTTTTGCATTGAGACAATTTACGATAATAGAATTCATACAAAACAAAATTCTTGGTTTCTAGAACTTTCCAACAAGCAGTATTGTTTGGCACGTTTTACACAAATAAAATTATTTTATTTCAAAAATTTCACTACTGTGGTATATGTGGCAACATTCAAAGATCTTCCATTCACACTTTTATCTACAACAATGCTCGCAGACTGATGGCAGACTGCCTGCCGCGAGGTCGCGAAGACGCACACACCGCGAGATACAGAAACTTCCAGAACGGCCATCTTTACACAAAAGACTCATCAAATGTAAATTGTCAATCAACTACCTTACCATGAAAATAAAGTCTCGAAACATCATAATTAATGCATTCAATCCCGGCAATAACTGACTGAACTTGTGAACTTTCACTAACATGCGAAATTCATCAAATTAAGTTGCTGTTAGTCAGAAGAAGACAGAAAATGGTGTTCCCTTTGGACGCCGCGCCACAGTGTGGACGTATGTATGACGCTCAGAGAATTAAAATTTAGTAATAATTAACCTTTTCAATTATTTCACCCCACACTTGAGTGAGTCAAAATCTGTAACCGAATAACAATTTTTTATGTTGACTAGCAGGTCTACATTGTTTGTTTTTGTGCAGGTGTTTGATTTTCTTGACGAATCATGAAAATGCCAAGTTTATGCTCCTACAGTACAAATTTATAATTTTGGTGTGGATTCGCAAAGTCGTCCCTATACAGGAAACCGAAATATTATTATATTGATTTGGGAACCTGGATCTCTTTTATTTTTTTTCCTGCCATTGCTCTTTTGTTACCTACTAAAATATGCAGGCAGATTTTTAACTATGCTGTCAGTATGATCAGCAATTATTTATTCGCAAACAATATTCCGAAATGCTACTCGGCGAATTCTGCTCTCCGCTGTACACGCATCAGTTTTCTATTGTACTAAACATAACACGACTAATAAATTTACCCTTCGGAATATCAATACAACATATCTTGAACGAAAATAAATCCAAATAACATTCACTCATTCATATACATCTAATCTACATTTCATTCACGCGAGTGCACTCTTTTTGAGGATTGAATTGATTCTAATGGCCATTTACTAAATAATGCTTAATTAATTACAAGTCTTGGTTTTGTAAAAAAATTGTTTGGCACAATTGCGTCACCCCCTTGGTTGCTGGACTCCCTAATGGCGCCGTCTCCGACCGCTGCAAATATCTGCGTCCTGTTGTCGCTGTTACCATCTTTTCCTTTTTTTAAATTCCAAATTAAACCACTCGCAATTTAATATACTTCTACTGTACTGTTGAATTTGTAATAATACGAAGAAAAGCAGTGGTGCTACAGAATGGCACAGACTTTCCCATGTTAGTTTTCTATTTTCTGTGGTCTCGGCTAGCCATTCGGGCTTGCCATATACTCTTGCCAGCTACAGCCTTTCGTCGCCCATCTATATTTTTATTTTCAAGTTTCTTAATTTTTCGGTTTCCTAACCGTAGAACGGAAATATTATTTTAAGAATACTAAAGAATAGTAACACCTCGTCCTAAAGGGTAATTTTCTTCGAAAAATTTGGAGCCGTTTCTAAGAAAATATATTTTTCTATAAACATTTATTTTCGCGTGAGCACAATTGTATCGTTCGATATCAACGAAAAAGTAGTCTTAGACAAGAATTAAAATCCCGATACGTGCAAATCGGCTTTACTCTACAGGCCATAGTTTTGCTTATTAAAAAAATATTTAGAAGAGATAAAATAATGTATTTTCGGACATGCATGCCGCCCTTCTAATGCGCAACCCACCGGCCGCCACTGGCGAGGACAAGTGTTTACTGTCAATAAACCTATATAAAGAGTTTGCAGGCTTACGGGAAGCATTGCTGTAATCGCCTACTGATTCGAGGGCTCCACCCAGGTGGCTAGGGCAGAAAACAATTGTTACTAAATTGGAAAGTGATGTCAATTAGTTATGACTGCATCCATTTCATCATATCCAATGACGAAGGTATAATGTATACCTTGTTAAGTTTTGGTACAACAGTATTATATAAGAGAGAGTAACATTTAATAGAAATAACTATTAAAGCGTTATTGTGCTTTAAAGTGTGCGCATTTCAACGACAGGGACGAGGCCAGTGCCGGCTGTCGGACGAAACGTCTTGTCATGATGTCGATTGAAATGGCATTCACCTTGAGCGTCACTGGTGGTCATATCCCCAGACCAGCGAAAATTCTAGATTTTCCGTTCAACTCACGGTTCCCGAAACAGCAGTGGATAGGGATACGATTTCTTGTGCCAGTGCCTGCCGCTGCCATGTGGTGCTGTACTGAGCACCACCAGCCACATGCGAAGCTCACACTATCTTCTCTTGATAACATGCGTTTGAAAACGCTCTGGTTTTGTTTTCTGCTGACCGATTTCGGCAGTCTGCTTGTAGACACGGTAGACAGTGCATCGCTTCGGACGCTGACAAAGTCAATGTAAGTGAAAAGTGTATTGTTAGAATTAATTTTTAACATGCCTTCAAAATTGGTTTTCAGGAACAGATTTTGTGTTTTATAATAATAAATAATAAATTTATTCAAACTACAAGTGGGTAAAACTGCAATGCTGGGCGGCGGGTGGCAGCTAATTACATAAATATGATAATATATAACTTGCGAATTGTACAATAATAATAATAATAATAATGGTGCAATATTAACCATAGTAACAACTATAAGATTAACATTAATAGCAAAATAATAATGTATGATAATAATATATGTGTATGAATTATAAAGAAAACTTGCCATAGCCGTCCGCTTACTGTTAGTTTGCTGGATATCAACCGTTTAATTCCTTTTTCGGATTAGAGCACTCGGTTATACACTGAAACACGCGTGAAGATAAAAAGAAACGCCATTGAAAAAGTGTTTTAAAAAAATCAATTCTAATGTTACTTTGTTACAATAATCTTTAATTAATGATTGAAAATTAAATAAAACCGTTAATCGAAATGCGGTTTCAAAATCTCAATGTGGAGGCGGTGTTCACTAATGGGAGATGCCTGGTTGAGAAAAACCCCGCACTCCGGCGTGTAGGTCGGCGCCCGATCTCGCCATCCAGCGGGGAAGATCACTGTCATCTCCCGCGATAACTACACTTACGGTGCTAACGAACTTTGCCGTTGACGCACCCGGAAACACGAAAGAATGAATCGATGAAAAGCTCGAAACCTCAGAAGACGCACGCTCTCGGGCCGAGTCGGCTTTTTTGATTTGCCTTTCATTCTGATTTTGCCTAGAAGTACATTTTATTTCGGTCTTTTATAGTAAGGAAAATGTAATATGAAGTTGCCAGTTATACGTTTTTATCCGTTAGTGGGAAAAATTTAACTTGCAAGTTGAGCACATTTTGTTTCGAATGGTCGCCGTGAGTTCTGTTGAACTCTAACCCGCTTATACAGTTATTCTAAAAAGTGATCTTATGCGCTTACAACGTTAGAAGCTTAATGTCAGTTAGTAAAAATAGTAATGCAATAAATTTATTTCGCGTAAAATATTACATTTCATATAAATAATTTAAAAAAACATCAAGTTAATATTGAATTTCATGTATGAAAGAAAAACCCCAAAGACTAATGTATTCTCTAAAAATAAATGAAAATGCGACAGAAGCCTTGAAGACTAGGTGCGGAAAGTGACTTTATAGTCAAAATAATTAAGCGAAATGAAGTCGCTAATAGTGTAATTAGCAACACTAATCCATGAAGCTCGGTGAAGCACTGATATGGGGCAAAGTATGGTAAGTCTTCAGTAAAAAGTTGCCAGCACATTGTGAAAGGAGGAAATAGTAATGCACAAAAAAAGTTTCATTACAAAAAAAATTATTATAAAATTGCACAATATGTGCAAAATTTTGCAAAAGTATCTAAACTTTTAGGTAGATCTCAATTGTGATATCAATAATATATAGGTTTTGTGTTTATTAAACAGTGAGAAATCGACCCGTTAGAAGGAGATCATAAGTATTTAGTGAAACACATAAACTACTTATTACTCGAAAAATTAAGAAGAACCCAAAAACTAGTACTGTTAAATTACGAGAGTAATTGAGAACTAATGGTGCTACTAAAGCACATACTTTCTCGTATTACTTTTAACTGCTTTGCAATATTATAATAATACGTGAAGCTGCAAAAGTGTTTCCAATCAGCAAAAATATGTTTGTTCCGCGCCGGGATTCGAATGCAGGTTCTTAGAGTGTGCACCCCATTTACGTTACTTCGTACATCACATGCCTCATGGCTAAACTCAACCACGTCAACCTTTAAAAAGAAGGTGAACATTTGCATTTGCAATTTTAACAGTTATGATGTTTTCATTTACATTATTTCAAGATCTAATTTTAAATAACAGATTTCATCAAGGAAAAATCTTTATCTTCAGTATTGTAATTGTAGGAAGACGCCGAAAACATTCTGAACTTTTGCAATTTTCGAACATTCAGATTAATTATATAATATTATACTGGTAGTATATTATTATTATTATTATTATTATTATTATTATTATTATTATTATTAAATGAAAAGGTTTCGTGTGTAGAATGCAAATGACGGGTGTATCTTCCTCTGCCTCAACGAGATTGCGAGAATTATATGTAAATCTTCCTCGCGCGAGGCTATTCTTACCTGACGGCGCAATCTCTGACCCCAGTAGTTTGGGCTTAGCAAAATCCCTGGAAGCCAGTGTCGGCCTTGCCTTCGAGCACAGAATGCCACACCATGCGGTACATCAGCTTGGTACGATATTGATTAACAGTGGTTTCAATTACGCGAAGTTATTGAGGCATTGAGCATTGAGGAGAAGTAAGCTTCGACTTTCAGGTAGTGATGTGAACTCGTTAGTTACAAGTAACGGTAAGATCCGAACGGCCTATCCCAAATTATTACGTAGAAGGGTAAAAATAGGCAGGGAACGGAATTTCATGTAAAAAAATATAGTTACAAGATACCGGCATTCAAATGCTTTTACTGTTTGCAAGACATTCTACATGAATTAAAACCATTTTTATTTTACTTATTTTGTATTTTACTTTAATGATATATTTTACTTGTTACAAAATATTTCTTATGTTTCGTTTAATTTGAATTACTTTAATGTATTTACATTTCTAATGGGAATATTTAAAATGCGCGAGTTTCTGAATAAATGGTACTGAAATGTCTTTCTGTGAAATAAAGCAATGTAATACTGCGCACCTATGACCTCCAACCCTTCACCATGAATTGTCAAGCTCGTGCTCCCTGCTTCTGGAAAACGCGCATTGGGAAATAAGGATGAACGGATCTTTGTGCAGCAAAAGAAATCGCAACCGTGTGCTGTGTTCATGAGCAACTCGACAGAAATCTGACAAACGAGTCTGATCGCTCTTTCGTCATCCCGCCGCAAGATATACATCCCGTGTCAGGGACGAATTCGAAACCTTTTCATCGATTATTTGGTGTTCACGGGGGCATCAGTTGGTAAGGTGACAACTCACGTAAGTATTGTATGTTTTATCGCGGGGGTAGCGATTACCTTCCACTCGATGGCTAGATATGGCGCCGATCTACAGGTGGACGTGCGGGTTTTTCCCCAAACAGGTATCTCCCTCCAGCGGGGCACCACCCCGCTGGGACCAACCCTAAGCTCCGACCGGCTTTCCAACATGTAAGCAGATGCGGTTCCAGAGACAAATTTTGGCAGGGGAAATTAAAAATGTTTTGGACGAATATGTCATATTACAGATTTTGGAAAATGTCACATGCTACTCTCAGCTCATGCTGCAATACAATTTTATTCGTTTTAATGATTATCCGAAAATATTTTTGATTGAAAGTTTCGTGACAAGTTAAAATGAACAGTTACAAAAAACGTTTAGGAGGGGGGCTCATTTCCCTCCTCGGGAACCCGCGCTTGATGTAAGTGAGGGTCTAGGAAGAGGAAGGAGAACACGCACGGTCCATGACCCGTTTCGTAGGGCTCCGGCATTCGCCTGGGTGTTAATCGGTGAACCTAATGAAAACTCCCGATCAGAGCAACCGAACCCTAGAATTCTTCTTCGGACAGCGAATGAATTCGCACTAGCTATCTAGCAAGTGTCGAAAGTCCTGCCACCGTTGGGAGGTAACCTTAGAACCTGCCGGTCAGATGCACTGCAGTAACATCGGTAGCCCTGAGCCACCTCAGCCGGGCCAATCTACTCATGAAGTCCCACCCGCTCGGGAATAATGTTTACTTTTTTGTTGTGTTGCAAAGAGAAAAAACTGTTCCCCTGCGCCCCGGTTCCCCATAAATATTTTGTATTCTACGTACTACTTTATATTTCACACCAAACCCGTATTCTGTGGTGCAGGCTAGTGTTCAGTTACTTACGTAAGGTAGAGGATAACGTTCTTTCAGCTGATACAAATCCATTTTAAGGTCTGATGGGCGACGTTTTGTATTCTAAAGTTTATAAAATGGTTGTATGGAGCAATTTTAAACATTATCATAATTTTTTTTATTTTACAAGTATTTTTTTATTATTTCATATTTATGAAGAAACTAAAAACCATATTTTCCTTTTTATTACAATCAATTTCGTTCCCTAAAAATAATTAATCATTTCAGTATTCATGATTCATTAATAAGAAATAGATCGATGCATTGCAATTGAAAAATTATTTTGGTGATCACCCAGTTTAAAAAGGTATGAGCCACCGCTGATGTACTGGGAGAGTAATCACAGTAAATTAAAATAGCAACTCGCAACGAGAATTAATGAAGTAAAAAAGCTACAAGTCCAATCTGCGACTTTATTAAAATATTTCAATCTTTCACAACGAATGGACGGAGAGGAAACTGTGCTCCCGCCCTTGTCGCGGCGAGGCCTTGCTGACCATAGTCTCCTATACTATTTCAGTAGTATTCATACCTTGTGCGGCTCTCACACGCAACTGATCTTTATAAATAAGGTCTCTAAAGAAAGAGAATTTCACGGAGACGTGACTAATTGCACTTTGACTACAAAAATATGACGGAACTCTTTAAAAATATTCATGTCAAATGTAACCCGCATCACTCACACATATCGTTAAATAATTCCTAAACAAAGCGTTCTAGGGCCTTAAAAACTAAAATGTTGATGCCAATGAAAAAAGGTCGCAAAGAAACGTTCCTCCCACCGTAATCTATATGATGAGATATTCTTAAACCTGCTACTAAATTTTTGCTGGTTCGGAACTTATCGATACTATTAATGCCACCTAGATCTCAACCTTTGATGGCGGTGGCCATCTTTGTGACGTCACGCTTAGATTCCTCTACCTTATATTATTGTGCTTTCTGTGAACCGTGGTTTGTGCAGACTGACGAGGTTTATTTGCATAATTATTAATGCAACATTCGAACATTTCATAATTGTTCGCTCTCGCAGCAACAACTAGAAGTACTATTAATAGTTGCTTGATTCTCATGAAGATCGTTTCTTATGCGTGTAGTGAAAACATTAATTTAACGTTTTGCCGAGGTCTACAAGTGCTGTATATCTAATTGTGGATGGATGTGGGTGTACAGTGAAGAATGAAGACGTGTCAAGATTGGTTTGATTTGCCTTTTACCTGTACCAGTATTTCCGTTATCTACAATAATTCGGTGAAACTTTCTAGTTAGCGTGTTCAGTCACGTAGCTTTTTCAAGAGTAAACACTTTTTTGATATTTTTGAGACTAATACGAAAAGCGAAAAGCTAACTGTCGAAGAATATTGAATAATTACTTAAAATATTTTCAAGGAAGTGTTATGGATTGTTCCAAAGAACCTCTCGATAATACTGAATAAATCTTTTCAAAAATTTATTGTCAATATTATATCAATTGCATTGATTATTGAATTTTTATTTGATATTGCGTTAGTACATGCAATAAATCGGTTTCTGAAAACTGAGCCATGAACTGCAAAATATAAAATTCTTTACTTTCATTGAATTTTAGATTCGTAAATTGTAATGTTGTAAATTGTTGATCCTTATAAGGTGGGAAAACAAGAACGGTAAAAACTATACATTTCTTGTATGTTCCATATTACTGGCTGCAAAATTGTCAATATTTTTTAAAAATTTTGAAAATATCCCGATTAACTAAAGGTAGTTTTTTAAAAGTTTATTAATGACTTCGAAATTTGTCGTTAGCACAGTATGTACTACAATCAATAATAAAATATTTAATATCTGGTTTAACACAATTAATGAATGAATAAAATTGTGATATTATAAACGTTATTCATTTGTAAAAGCGTTGAAATAATATATTTATAATTGAAACAAATGTGACGAGTTAAACTAGATAAAACTTGTATTTCAATACATATGTTAAAAAATGTTCATGTATGTAAAAAACTGAGCAGAAATGTCTGAGGGTTGATACAATTACATTAAAGTAAGTCAATAAAAATAACATATTTTTGTCAGAAATAAATATACTTGCAAAATACTTTATTAATTCAAGCCGTAGCTTCATCCATTTTATTAGAGTGGGTTTTGAAGGAAATGAATTGTCTATGGCGTCCACAACACTAATGATGTAATACTGAAACATTTTTTAAAATGTACATTAAAACAGGCGCGGATCCACGGGGAGGGAAATGAGGGAAATCCCGCCTCTCCCCTCCCTCAAAAAATTCCGTAACTATTAATTTTAACTTGTTACGAAACTTTCAAGCAAAAATATTTTCGGAAAATCATTAAAACGAATTAAATCGTATCGCAGCAAGAGCTGAGTTTAGCCTGCGTAATTTTATATAATGTAATATAACACTTTCGAACAAAACATTTTGAATTCCCCGCCCCCTCCCAAAAAAATCGTCGCTGGGTCCAGCCCTGATTAAAATAAATAAATTTGTGTATGTTCACTATCTCAGCTTTTAAACGTATCATTTAAACGTTTTATACCCCCTATGCAAAGTACAAACTTCCCACTTCGTCTGTATGCTCACAATCTCCTGTTGAAATTTGCCCTATTCACCGACGTGTTCGCGGATTGAAATAATGTTTGACCGCGAAATTGTGTTTGCTCGGCGGAACGAACATACCGAGCGGTCGTTCGCTCGCTGCCGCTAGCCGATCTCCTCCAAACGACATTGTTCCCTCGGATGTTCAGTTTCCACCGGCCGAGCGAACGAAGAGTGTTCGTTCAGAAACATTCGTTTGTGCCGTGTAAATGCACCTTCAGTAGTACGCAGCGAAAATGACCGGACACCGTCAGTGGCTCGTGGACCACTTCGGGACCAGAACGCGCCTGGAGATTAGCCAGTCTCAGTTGATAGGAGGAAGAGTCGGAACAGATCCAAAGGATGAGAAGAGTAAGGCCCAACCACCTAAGCAGTGGTTCCTCAAAAATTGAGAAGATGTAACAGGTACTATTTAGACTAGTTATGTAGACTAGTGAATCGAGTTTTTAAGAGCAAGGTCTGGTTTTCTACGAGATACAACAGTAGCGAAGCCGGGTAGTTAACCGGCCGTGTCCTTGAAGACTATAGGATAACATTATCATTATAAAATTTAAAAATCAAAATTATGTAATTATCAATTTCAATGCGTTACTCTTAAAATTATATTGCAACGCCTACTTTATTTGTGGTTAATGCGTCGGTAACTCATTATTTACCGACATGTCGGGGAATTTCGAAGGAAATCTGTTAAAGAAAACTATTTTCGGGTCACTCCAAAACAATCCTCAAATTATACGGTAATGAATCTCAAACCTGGAACTACTTATGAGAAAACTCATGCTTTTTTATACAATATGAGGCGTAATCGAATATATTGTGTTAGCATTTTAATCAAGTGATAGTAAATACAGGCGATTATGAGCGGCAACGAATACAGCGATTTAAACGAATTAAGTTTTTGATTCTATTTTAGAATGTTAAAAATGCATGAGAAACGTATGTTACACTTGTTCTTATCATACAAATATCGTAGCAACGAAGCGTCGTAGTAATTTGAACAATTATAATTTTAATATCTGTGAAAAAATTCAGTATACATTATGAGTTATTCGGAATGTTACAGTTTTGTAGAAACGGGGCATCAATTAAATGATTTCCAACAAAGCTAACGTTACTCATATTTTGAAATATTGTACCAGACCTAATTTATAGATATAATTTTGAAGAAGACATCTCAATTCGCATTAAAATCCCTATCTTCAATATTATAGACAATAATGTCAAATTTTGCAAAATTTTAAAATTTTTAAGAGAATTAAACAAAAAGAAAACCTATGTCATTTTTATAAACTTACTTTCTTCTAATAAAAATTAATCCAAAAATTTAGAGCCTTTTTTGGAGCCATGAAAAACGTTTGAAGAAAAAATAGGAGCCGTTTTTTGAAAAAATGACGTCTGAGCGACGAGCATTTCTGAAAATGCGGAATTTTGAGCACAATCACAGAAAACTTGAGTTTTTGGAATAAAAAAACAAACAAAAATATTCGGAAAAATTTTTAAAAAGTTTTTGGATCAAGGAAAGGATCATCAAAAAGAGTCGTTTTAATAGCGCAGTGCTTTGTAAGATCGATGGATGAATCCTCATTTGGAAGAAAATGTTATGGACGGTTTAGTTGCTTGTGGACAGAGGACTGTACTAGCGGACAGAGGGACGCACTGACGGACAGAGAAACGCGCTGAAGGACAGAGGGACGCACTGAGAAACACACTGACGGACATAGGGTCGCACTGGCGGACAGATGGAGGCGAAGTCGGCCAGGATGACGCACAGACGGACAAAGGCAGGAGAAAGGCTCGCACTGACGATCTGAGGGACGCGCTGGCGGACAGAAGAACGCACTGCCGAGCAGACAGTCGGGGAGTCGTTTTGCCGAAATCCTTTTTTCGTTATCAAGAACACACAAAACATGGATTGTGACTACACTATTTATTAGAGATAGTAATTTAGTCAATGCAGGAGGAATAAAAGTCCTTCACAGTAACAGGAACGCACAAATATGAGTTATTCTGTCAAAAGTGGCCCTTTTTGTTTGTTGCCTCTGTACAACGTAATAGAATACGAGTAATTAACCAGTAGAGCTCCTCTGAGAGAAGGTGCGCAGAAACTGAACGGTTAAATTTAGATTTGACAATTTTTATGAATTTATAAATTGACATAAATAATATACATGTTTTTTCCCTTAAAGAGCAACATATCTTTATCTGAGTCATAGTCTTTATCTTTAGTTTCCTATTCCTTTGAGTCTACGGTACTTTTTCGGATTCGTAGATTTTACATTGATTAGTGTTTCCGTACGTGACAGCTGCTAAGGTCGTTAGTCCAGTAAGTGTAGTGCTTGTTATCGCTGGAGGTGGCGGCGATCTTCCCCAGTTGAATGGTGAGATCCAGCGCCGACCTACCAGTCGGCTTGTCTTGGGGTCTTCCCTAACCAGGTATCTCCCACCCGCGGGGCACCACCCCAAGCCTCCAACAGCACACGCAACGTGTGTAATGTATAAAGTGCGTGTAAAAGATGGGTGAGGATTGAATTGGTATTGACGAAAAAAACAACAGAATACTACCTATGAGAACAGCCGGCCGCTAGAATTCTCCTCCAAACAGCGGCTGAACATGACCCCGCTATGTAACTAGTGTACAAAATATTGCCACCGCCGGGATTCGAACACTAGGACTCAGAGGCACTGCAGGCTTCAGTTGGTGGTCTGAGCCAACTAAGCTTGTTTATTTGTTAGTAACTACAAATTTTTTTGAGTGTTTATTTCAATCAGTTGTGGTC